>BSWB01000006.1:22500000-23750000 GCA_033239125.1 Fagopyrum homotropicum
TAAGCTTAAGTCTAGGGTTATAAATTTAAAGCTTGCACACACCGTTTGGAGCGAACAGGGACGTTCGTAACTACATCCACGTCAACAATTACAAAATCCACAAGCATCTCGTGACTGCCAATTTTAACAACAATGTTCTCAAGCATGCCGGTTGGTCTAATGATGGACTTGTCGGCCAATATCAAGGTGAATTTCATTGGTGATATCTTTCCTAGTTCTAACTCATTCCACAATTTGAGCGAAATAACACTCACACTAGCTCCTAAATCACATAAACAAGTGTGCTTCCTTCCACCGAAGGTCAAGGGGATGCAAGCACTTCTAGGATCTCCTCTCTTGGGTGATATCTCGGTCCTAAGCATAAAATTGTATTCCCTTGTGAATTTCATGAATCCTTCATATTTGCGAAGCTTCTTGTTTGATAACAACTCCTTCATAAACTTTGAATATTTGGGCATTTGCTTCAATGCTTCAACAAGTGGAATCTTGAGGTATAGCTTGTTCATCCTCTCCAAAAAATTTTCAAAATCTTTGTTCATATTCTTCTTGTTATGAGCTTGAGGAAAAAGAATGGGAGGTATATATAGCTTTGGAGGTGTAGTGACATTTACCTCCTCTAGAGTGACTTCTACCTTAATAGTCTTCTTCGTCATCTTCTCAACTACTACGGGACGTGCGTGTAACGCCCCAATTTTTGGGTGCGTTTGCGTTAATTATCTTTTCGAATATTATCGATATCCTTATACCCTAAGTATATTTTACGAGTATTTTACGTCGTAAATTAAACTCTGCGAGTATGTATACCGATATATTTTTTTATTGCGATTAAATATTACATAATCTCGTAAGTAATTCGCGGAAATGGGTTTTGTATTTGAAAGTATATTTTTGCAAGTTTATTTATATACTCAATCTATATATATTTCCCATATATTTAATTTCGGAAAAGTTTTCCGAACTGAAAATCCCGTTCCGGTAATTTGGATCGAGTTCGCCGTTACTCTTTTCTTTCTTTTTTTTTTCTTATTTTATTTCTTTTTGTTCTCCTCTCCCTCCTATGGCTGATGACGTGATTCTCTTCCCCCGACCATTCGATTGTGCAGCCCCCTCGGCTTCTCAAGTGATGCTGCTGCACCTAGTCGACCCCTCAGCCCTCCCTAACAGTTGCACTGGTTTGTCACTTTCCCCTTTGTCCTTCTTCCTCATCTGTTTCTATTAGCAAGCAGCAACTCACCCCACTCTCTCAGTCCCTACCCGACCCCTTAACACTCTGCACCTCTTCCCCTCACCTCTACTCTGATTGTATCTCAAAACCTTCTCCCCCTCTATTGCCATATCTCCCTCGTTCCTTTCCTTTCCTTTGCATTCTTCCACGCCCAGCCCCTCCACCTTGCAATCTGGAGCTGCAGCAGATCTCCGGGGACTCGAACGAAGCCAGTCTCCTCCCTGCCCTGCTGCTGCCATCGTCGGATGGTTTTCGTGCGCGTGCCGGAGTCGGAATAGAAGCAGCGAGCCTTGCCTTCACCGTCTTCCTCTCTTCCCTCATGTTGCAACTGCCGCCCTCGTTGTGCTACCACCAACGCCTGCGGTTTCCTCCATCGAAGCCGGACCTGCTATCTCTGTCGAAGCTACCCGGAGAATCAATTGTCCCTTCCCTTGCCGGAACTCATCCCTGCCGCTTGTGGGATCCTCTGTCGAGCTGCTGAAACCGCCAACCTCACTGTTGAAATCCCCAACAAGGCGACCCATCGACCGTCATTGTGCCTCGCTGAAAGACCTTTTCCTTAGGTCGTTTTTATCTTATCAAAATAAATCTCAACTTAACACTAGAAGAAGTATATCGGTTAAGTAAGGGTCGAACCCAAGAGAGTTTTGTGATATTTTTATTTGATTCAATTATTGATTATAGAACAATGTAAGGGGGGGGGTTGGATGAATTGATGCACACAAAACTAGAAAGCAAGTAATAAAATGAATATGATGATGATGAGAGAATCTACACTAGGTTGATTCTTAGCATGCGATTACTACTTTGGTGAGTTCCTTTTTACAAGTTTTCAAGTAATGTTCCCGTCTTGATCATATGTATGTGTTGAGCCAACCGACAACAACACAACTTAATAAGTTCAGTGTTCCGTAAACCTACAAGAACAAGTCACAAGTTAAAGTGAAAGTGAAGTTCATCCTTTTCCCGGATTCTAGCACCACATTACCTTACATACATCCCTACCCTACACGTTTGTTGACCTTTCCTTTGGGAAGCCCTTGAGACCTTGAGCTTGTTGATTGACTTAGCGGTTTAAATCGGATTATACATGATTAATTTTGATAATTATGATTTATTATGCATTCTATGATTTTATGCAAAGATGAACAACTTTCCTATATTTATAAAATGTTTTGATCATGTTGAGTTTTTAAATTCCAGGAAGTACTCTCTTAGAGTGATCTATGGTAGTTGCACACCATAAAATGTTTTTGAAAGACTTTTTCATTGATTTTTATGACCTATAATCCATTCTATCTTGTCTTCTATATGCGGAACTTGCTTGGGGACAAGCAAGGGCTAAGTATGGGGTATTTTGATAGCATGAATTATAGTCTATATTTTGGGGTTTGTTTGGACGTTTTATCTTTCGTAATCTGCATGTTTGTATGTGCATTATGTGATTTTACTACTATTTCACCTACCTTTGCAAGAATCGAGGTCTACACCTAGTTTTGTTGTAATTGCAGGTAATTTGGTACGTTTTGCATCAAAAAGGAGCAAAAGGAGTCATGAGTCAATTGGAGCTACATCCAGGGAGCATAGCCATGGATTAAAGATTTACTTTGGACCAGTTTTGAGAGATTTCACATTCAGTTATGACTCACCTCGGTTGACCAGAGATTCATCTCGACCGAGGCGATCCAGAGACGCCGACTCGACCGAGGCGAACACCTAGGTCGCGGCGAGAATATTTTATTCTTGGCTGAGATCTTTTATCTTTGGAAGGTGATCTTATATTTTTGGGCTTGGCTCCTGTAAGGAAGGAGATATGCAGAATCATATATTTGGGAGATCTATTTTAGAGATAAGATATATTTTATTAGGAAATTATCTTTTAAGATATTTCCTATAAAATTATCTTAAGAAGATATTTATTTTGAGAGATAAGATATATTTTATTAGGAAATTATCTTTTTAAGATATCTTATCTTTGGAAGATAATGCTCCTATATAAAGGGTTGGATTTTCCACAATTCAACCATCATCGGATCTACGGATCACAGATCTTCGGATCGGCTATCACATCTCGCATACAGGCCGCTTACACCGAAAAACACGCAGCAGCAGTAGCATACTCCAGTTGGGAGTTTTGAAGAACCTTTTTGAAGGTTGAAGGAAGATAGAAGTCTATAGCTTTTATAGCTTTTTGAAGGGTTTTGTAAGATAGTCTTCAATTCCCTCACTTGTTGTCTTGTCTTGTTGGATTGCTATCCAAGGAACGCTTTTGTTGTGATATTTGATTCAGTTATTGAAGTCTTTTCCTTAAATTCTTCTTTGTTCAAATATTCACCTTCTTCCCATATATTTAATACTTTCATAATGATGATGAGTGGCTAATTTCCTTGTGTGATTCTAGGGTGATTAGCTGAAGGTTGTGGGAAAAACAATGATAGAATAATCTTAGATTCCAGTAGGATCCTGAAAGTTCGAGTCTTTAACCTTAAACCCTAAGCATCTCGTTCAGTCGATGAACATCTCGGCCGGGGTGGAAACTGGCTGACCGAGGTGACTTATCTGATCCTAAACTGAGAGTTAAGTGTTAGAGTTTGCCAAATCCTATTCTTATTACACCTTTCCTGGTTCAAAGCAAGCTTAGGATGAGACTTACCCGGTAATTCCTTAGTTTGTGTACCAACGATCATAAGTGTAGGTAATAAAGGTTTATCCTTTATTGGGGTTTGAGTGTGCTTCCATCCCATCTTTGTGAGTTAGCCTGAGACTTACCCGGTAAAGGTTGATTCTATTCCCTTAGATGGTGTGTTAGTTTGAGGTTATAGTTCTTTATCTTAATTCCTTGAGACTTACCCGGTAATAGGAGTTACGGTTTAGGATTAGTGTGTAGTGAGACTTACCCGGTGATCTACTCCACTTTAGAAACACCTTCCCCACGCAAAAATCTCAGCTTTGTCCGCTTATCTATAGATCTTGAGTTGGAACCACAACTAGATGCTTTAATCCCTAGAATTGCATGTTTGCTTTATTGACTTCTTATTCATCTTTGATTGTGTTAATCACTCTTGTGGTTAGTATTGACATAAGCACACCGTATTGACTTTGTTTCACCGAGTCCCTGTGATCGACCCCTGAAATTTTCTTGCTTTTACTACGATTGACCCGTACACTGCGGGTTCGCATCCTTGTTTTAAGCTTAAGTCTAGGGTTATAAATTTAAAGCTTGCACACACCGTTTGGAGCGAACAGGGACGTTCGTAACTACATCCACGTCAACAATTACAAAATCCACAAGCATCTCGTGACTGCCAATTTTAACAACAATGTTCTCAAGCATGCCGGTTGGTCTAATGATGGACTTGTCGGCCAATATCAAGGTGAATTTCATTGGTGATATCTTTCCTAGTTCTAACTCATTCCACAATTTGAGCGAAATAACACTCACACTAGCTCCTAAATCACATAAACAAGTGTGCTTCCTTCCACCGAAGGTCAAGGGGATGCAAGCACTTCTAGGATCTCCTCTCTTGGGTGATATCTCGGTCCTAAGCATAAAATTGTATTCCCTTGTGAATTTCATGAATCCTTCATATTTGCGAAGCTTCTTGTTTGATAACAACTCCTTCATAAACTTTGAATATTTGGGCATTTGCTTCAATGCTTCAACAAGTGGAATCTTGAGGTATAGCTTGTTCATCCTCTCCAAAAAATTTTCAAAATCTTTGTTCATATTCTTCTTGTTATGAGCTTGAGGAAAAAGAATGGGAGGTATATATAGCTTTGGAGGTGTAGTGACATTTACCTCCTCTAGAGTGACTTCTACCTTAATAGTCTTCTTCGTCATCTTCTCAACTACTACGGGACGTGCGTGTAACGCCCCAATTTTTGGGTGCGTTTGCGTTAATTATCTTTTCGAATATTATCGATATCCTTATACCCTAAGTATATTTTACGAGTATTTTACGTCGTAAATTAAACTCTGCGAGTATGTATACCGATATATTTTTTTATTGCGATTAAATATTACATAATCTCGTAAGTAATTCGCGGAAATGGGTTTTGTATTTGAAAGTATATTTTTGCAAGTTTATTTATATACTCAATCTATATATATTTCCCATATATTTAATTTCGGAAAAGTTTTCCGAACTGAAAATCCCGTTCCGGTAATTTGGATCGAGTTCGCCGTTACTCTTTTCTTTCTTTTTTTTTTCTTATTTTATTTCTTTTTGTTCTCCTCTCCCTCCTATGGCTGATGACGTGATTCTCTTCCCCCGACCATTCGATTGTGCAGCCCCCTCGGCTTCTCAAGTGATGCTGCTGCACCTAGTCGACCCCTCAGCCCTCCCTAACAGTTGCACTGGTTTGTCACTTTCCCCTTTGTCCTTCTTCCTCATCTGTTTCTATTAGCAAGCAGCAACTCACCCCACTCTCTCAGTCCCTACCCGACCCCTTAACACTCTGCACCTCTTCCCCTCACCTCTACTCTGATTGTATCTCAAAACCTTCTCCCCCTCTATTGCCATATCTCCCTCGTTCCTTTCCTTTCCTTTGCATTCTTCCACGCCCAGCCCCTCCACCTTGCAATCTGGAGCTGCAGCAGATCTCCGGGGACTCGAACGAAGCCAGTCTCCTCCCTGCCCTGCTGCTGCCATCGTCGGATGGTTTTCGTGCGCGTGCCGGAGTCGGAATAGAAGCAGCGAGCCTTGCCTTCACCGTCTTCCTCTCTTCCCTCATGTTGCAACTGCCGCCCTCGTTGTGCTACCACCAACGCCTGCGGTTTCCTCCATCGAAGCCGGACCTGCTATCTCTGTCGAAGCTACCCGGAGAATCAATTGTCCCTTCCCTTGCCGGAACTCATCCCTGCCGCTTGTGGGATCCTCTGTCGAGCTGCTGAAACCGCCAACCTCACTGTTGAAATCCCCAACAAGGCGACCCATCGACCGTCATTGTGCCTCGCTGAAAGACCTTTTCCTTAGGTCGTTTTTATCTTATCAAAATAAATCTCAACTTAACACTAGAAGAAGTATATCGGTTAAGTAAGGGTCGAACCCAAGAGAGTTTTGTGATATTTTTATTTGATTCAATTATTGATTATAGAACAATGTAAGGGGGGGGGTTGGATGAATTGATGCACACAAAACTAGAAAGCAAGTAATAAAATGAATATGATGATGATGAGAGAATCTACACTAGGTTGATTCTTAGCATGCGATTACTACTTTGGTGAGTTCCTTTTTACAAGTTTTCAAGTAATGTTCCCGTCTTGATCATATGTATGTGTTGAGCCAACCGACAACAACACAACTTAATAAGTTCAGTGTTCCGTAAACCTACAAGAACAAGTCACAAGTTAGCTTTCAAACAAAGACTAAGGGATATAAAGAGAAGATTAAAACCATTAAACTAATCTTTATATTTGTGTTTCTTTTCCTTTAAGCAATTGCAACCCGTTATTACTTGAAGGTTACTACTAGATTAAAGACCCGAACCCGGAATCTATTAATCCTAGTTCTTTGCATGAACTTTAGAACCTAAGGTGATCAATCTTAAGTGATAATACAACATGCAATTTAGACAAATGAAGATTAAGAAACACAAAGCAATACTGAATAAAACTTATATTAAAAAGGTACTTACAACCAAAGTAATAATGCAGCTTCAAACCAACCCAATGTAGCAAGGAAACTAGAAGCTCATTACAAAGGAAGCAAGAGAAAAGAGAGAATAAAAATGGGAATATGATGGATCATTCTAGCAATCAGCTAAGGGTCTATTTATACTACAAATGGCACTAAATGAGAGTAAATGGCCGGCCAAAACGGCCACGTTTAATGCCATAAAGGTGGTGCAAACAACCGGAGTAAAGTCTTTGTCGTCGAACCGCAGGGGCAACCTTCAGGACCGCAGGGGCAACCTTCAGGACCGCAGGGGCGGTTTAGGCGGAAACGCTTGAAGTTCTTCGTTGCCGCTGGGGCGGCCTGGCAATTCCGCAGCGGCGGATCTTTAATGTTATTCAAACACCTGACTCTTCATCTTTCTGTTGCTTCTGATGTCGAGCCGCAGGGGCGGCCCAATGTCAACGCAGGGGCGGTGACACTGACTCTTTGGCTTCACAACTTCATAGGGTGAGACGCAGGCAGAGGCGCTGGGGTGCCGGTCTTTGCTTCTTCAGGATAAGTCACCGCAGGGGCGCTAAGGAGGGGCGCAGGGGCGGTGACAGTCTTGGTTCCGGGCGTTGACGAAGGCGTAGGCTGCGTTCCGGAATGTAGTGTCACCCGCTGGGGCGGTGAGGCACCATAAGCTTTGCTTCGTGAATGGTCTTCAACTCCCAAGTGCTTATAACTCCTCTTTTATCTTCTTTTAGTCTTCTTCTTCTGGACCAAGGAGTTAGTAGCATAAAACGACACTATTGTGCTAAAAAGACTCTAAAAACTAACCTAAATGATAGTGATTCCATCACCTATCAAACTCCCCCATACTTAGACCTTTTACTCGTCCCGAATAAAACAAATGACAACAGTTTTAGACTCAAAGGCCTCAGGAAGCATGGGTAAGAGACATAGACAATGGAAAAGAAAAATCAAGAAAGAAAGAAGGAAAAAGAGAGAAAATGTGAGAAAAAGGTGAGAAAGCTACCATCCTTATTGCTCCAAGAGTGACCTACCCGGACAACCTCCTTATGACTCCCTTTCTTATGCCGCCAAACGTCAGAAGAGAAACCTACACTCGGTGCCGCTCATTTTGCCAAGGTGCCCTTTCGGGTTTTCACCTTGCCACTCTTCTTCTTTTCTTTGATGATCTCACTTGGAACTCACATCCCTCAAGTCCAATTTTGCACCAACCTAAGATTGGTCGGACTACCTTCTTTTTGCCTAAACCGCCCTTTCGGGTTTTTGGTTTATCCAAGGATTTTCATGCCTTTTTCCATTTTCTTTGGCTTTTTCTTTCTTTTTTTTATATGAATTTCAAACTGAATTAAAACTCAAAGCAAACACACTCAAAACAACTTAAACAAACTACACAAGCAATGATAATTCCCTCCCCATACTTGAAGCACACTTTGCCCTCAAAGTGGAAAATGAAGCAAAGATAAATGTGGGAAAGGGAGAAATGATGATACCAATAGTGGGATGGTCCGGCTGGACCATCCGGATCCTCCTCCGGTGGGGACGGGAAGTGGCTGAAGAAGTGCTCCTGCCGGCGGTAGAGTGTGTCGATGCGGGCCTGCTGAGCATCCATCCGGCTGCCAAAGGAGGTCTCAAAGTTGGCTTGCCAAGCCAACTGCTGAGCCTCGAGCTGCTGCTGCTGAGCCGCCTGCCAAGCATCCTGCCGGTAGTCGAAATGGGTGGTCATAGAGGAGGCGAAACTAGACTGCCACGCTTGCTGCTTTTCAAGCATGGTCTGTTAGTACTCGGTCTGCCATGCCTGATGCTGAGTAGTCAAGGCTTCCATTTGAGCCTGGAGGCTGTCCATGGCGGGACCATCATTCGGGGCTGCAGTGGACATCTCCTCATCATCCGGTATGGGCATGTGGGCATCAAAATGAGGCCGGATGGAGCTCGCAACGTGTCTCTCAACAATGGCCACCTGAGGCCGTCTCAGCACGAAAGGGTCAGCCGGGATGTATAGCTCGGAGAGCTCGTCTCCCAATGGAAGCGGCCGGGGGAGGTATGTGATGTGGCTCTCATCTGCTAATGAAAGCCAAAAAAGGTTCTCCCCGTCCCTCTTGAGGAGCTTGCACCTCCTCAGCATCCCCTCCGTGTATAGTGGGGCCTCCAACCCATCCTCTAAGTCGGAAAGATCAATCACTTGTGAGGCGATCAAGAAAATCACCCCACCGCCAACAATGTCCCTTGGCTCGTCCTTCCTAATCCGCCTTAAAGCGGTAAGGAAGAGGTATGGCCAACCCGGTACCTTCTCGCTCATCGGAAGGCAAGCGTATAGCAATGGAAGGTTCTTGAGGGCGACCTTGTTCTCCTCTTTGTGTCCACAAAAGACACTCATGATGATCTTCGACGGGAGCCTCAAGCAAGGGTGAGTGAGTTTGTTGGAGTACTCACCCCCGACATGAAACTCGGATCCGGTGGCGGCCTGCCAAAACTCGCAAAGGCCCGGTGTCGGAACGGGTTCCCACCAGTTCTCTGAGGCGCAAATAGTTACCCCAAATGCTTCCTGCAGTTGGGTGTAATCTAGTGTATACTTTTTCTTGTTGAACTTGAATGAAAGTCCAACATAAACATGGTCCTCCTTCTCCATGGTGAAGGTGGCGATGAATTGGCGGTTGAGCTCGGGGTACGTTGGAGCACTCATGTCCTGAAATTCACCGAGCCCAGCGTTGGTGAGAAATGACTGCATGCTCTCCAACATGCCCAATTTTTCCAATGTAGAAACGTGAAAAAACCGAGTTGCATACACAACCCGATCCTGCACAATCCTATAACGGGTCTTCTCAGCCTCCGACATCTTGTATTTTCTTTGTGGTTCCATTTCTTGCAATTGATCGAGTAAAGGAATTAGAAAGTTCAGCAATTGGAGAAAGAGACGAACCCTCTGTTGCTATTTCCGTAGGGGCGGATGATGGAGGCGCAGGGGCGGAGAGGTGCAGGGGCGTGAGCTTGCAGGCGCAGGGGCGGGAGAACTCTTGAGGGCGATTTACGACAGCGATGGAAGTGGTGGAGCTGGGGAGCGTTTTGGTGGCTTCTTGCTGGTGGAGACGTCGCCGGGGTTGTGAGTAGTGGAGGGAAGAGAGTGTGAAGGGGAAAGTGTTTGTAGGATTAGGGATTTGAGAGATTGAGGGAGGTGTTGGTAAGGAGCGGGAGAGAGTGGCGCAGGGGCGTCGGGGCTGGTTGTGGTGGTGTTGACGAGGTGGCACAGGGGCGTCGGAGTAGGGTTGGTACAGGGCGTGAGCTTGGGGCGCAGAGGGCATGAGTTTGAGAGAGTGAAGGTTCGGGAGAGAGTTGTGGTAGGTGAGGAGAGAGATGGGTGGGTGGGGTAGGTGTAGGGAATACTTTTGGGATTTCTATTTTTTTCGTTTCTAGGTAAAACCGCAGGGGCGGGGGCTTGTCACCGCGGGGCGGTGACAAGGAGGAGGGGGCGTAGGCTCAGTGTCGGGGGTGACGCTGAGGATGCGTGTCAAGGGTGGCCGCCGCAGGGGCGTAAGGAAGTCACCGCGGGGGCGGTGACCAGTTTGTTGTCAACGCAGGCCCAACGCCGCCCCCGACGTTGGGCAGGGGTGTCACCGCAGGGGCGGGGACACTAAGCCGCATGGACGGTTTTCTTGACAGAGGCTCCTCTTCTTATTACTACGGGTTGCCTCTCGAACAACGCCTTTGTTTTACGTCGTTGGCTCGACGTAAGGACTCTACCTCTCTGATTGGGCCTTCTCCAGCACCATCTCAACAATTGGATCGTTTTTTACTCCTTCAAGGTAGGGCTTCAGCCTTTGTCCGTTTACCTTGAACACCTTGTGCGTTTGTGGATCATAGAGGTCCACAACGCCTTGAGGGTACACTTCGGCTATTACAAACGGGCCCGTCCATCTGGAATGCAACTTACCTGCAATGAGCTTCAAACGATATTAAAAGAGAAGTACCTTATTTTCTACCTTGAAGTCCTTCCGAAGAATGTTTCGGTCATGCCATGCTTTAGTTTTTTCTTTGTATGCAGTGGCATGGTCATACGCATCTAATCTCAATTCCTCCAACTCTTGCAATTGGAGTTTCCGGAATTCTCCCACTTCTTCTACATTCATATTGCATTTCTTCACCGCCCACCAAGCTTTGTGCTCTAGCTCCACCGGAAGGTGGCAAGCTTTCCCAAACACGAGCCTGAAGGGAGATATCCATATAGGAGTCTTGTAGGCTGTCCGGTATGCCCACAGAGCGTCGTTTGGCCTTGCACTCCAATCCTTTCTTCCGGGAGAGATCGTCTTTTCGAGGATGGTCTTAATTTCCCGGTTGGATACCTCAGCTTGGCCATTTGTTTGTGGATGATAAGCTGTTGACACTCGTTGGTAGACGTGGCACTTCTTAAGGAGGGCCGTGATCGTCTTGTTGCAGAAATGGGTACCCCTATCACTGATTAAGGCTTTCGGAATTCCAAATCTTGTAAATATATTATCCTTAAGGAAAGCTGCAACCACTTTTGAATCATCAGTTTTGGTGGCCTTTGCTTCCACCCACTTAAAAACATAGTCCACCGCAAGTAATATATATGTATGCCCAAATGAAGTAGGAAAAGGCCCCATGAAATCAATTCCCCAAACATCAAATATTTCACAAAATATAAGAGAGGATTGGGGCATTTCATGTCTCCTTGAAATGTTTCCTACCCTTTGGCACCTATCACACACTTTGCAAAACGCAAAAGCGTCTCTAAAAATGTGTGGCCAAAAGAAACCGGCATCCAAAACTTTTCTTGTAGTTTTGTTGGCCCTAAAATGCCCCCACATGATTCGGAATGACAGAAAGTTAAGAGAGATTGTACCTTATTATCCGGAATACAACGGTGGATTACTTGGTTACTACAATGCTTCCAAAGGTAGGGGTCGTCCCAAACGTAGTGTCGAGATTCAGCCTTCACCTTCTCTTGTTGTGCCTTGGTGAAATATGGAGGATACTCATTCCTGACAATGAAGTTCACAATGTCAGCAAACCAAGGCTTAAAATATTTGAGCTTAAGACAAACCTTTGTCGATAATTCCGCAGGGGCGCCTAGACTGAGCCGTAGGGGCGGCTGACCGCAGGGGCGGGACGCTTGAGGCGCGGGGGCGGTTACACAACAGAGGGTTGTGTAGAAGGTGTCGTCTGGAAAACTTCCAGCTATCTCCTTTCCTTTGGTTGGATCTTCCTCTTCCTTCACTAGCCTCCTCAAATGATTGGCCACCAAGTTCTCAGCCCCCTTCTTTTCCCGTATCTCTAGGTTGAACTCACTTAGAAGGAGCACCCACCGAATCAATCGTGACTTTGCCTCCTTCTTTGCCATGAGGTACCTAAGAGCTGCATCAATAAAGATAATTACATTTACTCCAAGAAGGTACTGCTTGAATTTCTCAAGGGCGAAAACCACCGCTAGCATCTCCTTCTCGGTGGTAGAGTAATTCCTTTGCGCTCCATTGAGTGTCATAGACGCATAGTGGATCACGTGTGAGGCTCGCCCATCCTTCTGTCCTAAGACAGCTGCTACTGCGTAGTCGCTGGCGTCACACATGATTTCGAAGGGTTTCTCCCAATCCGGAGAACGGATGATTGGTGCGCTAGTGAGACATGCCTTCAAAGTGTCGAAAACTTTCTTGCAACTTTCATCCACTATGAAGGTGACGTCTTTCTTGAGCAATTCACATAAGGGTGCCGAGATTTTTGAGAAGTCTTTTATGAACCGTCGGTAGAAACCTGCATGACCAAGAAAAGATCGGATTTCCCGAACGTTAGTAGGATAAGGTAAACTTTGAATTACATCAACCTTTGCCTTATCTACCTCTATCCCTTTGGGATATTACATGTCCTAGCACAATTCCTTGTTCTACCATGAAATGACATTTTTCCGAATTAAGAACTAAATTGGTTTCAACACATTTTTAAAGAACTAGTTTCAAATGTCCTAGACATGCATCAAAACTGTCCCCATGGACGGTAAAATCATCCATGAAGACTTCAATAAAATTTTCTATGTATTTGGAGAAAATACTTATCATGAACCGTTGGAAGGTGCCGGGGGTGTTGCAAAGTCCAAATGACATTGTGCGGTATGCAAAAGTGCCAAATGGGCAAGTGAACGTCGTCTTTTCTTGATCTTCCGGCGCAATGGCTATTTGGAAGTAACCCGAATATCCATCAAGGAAGTAGTAGTAAGGATGACCTGCAAGACGTTCCAACATTTGGTCAATAAAAGGCAATGGAAAATGGTCTTTACGTGTTACCTTGTTGATTTTGCGGTAGTCAATGCAAACTCTCCACCCGGTTTGCATTTTGCTCGGGACCATCTCTCCATGTTGATTTTCCACCATTGTGATACCTCCTTTCTTTGGAACTACTTGGGTTAGACTAACCCAAGTGCTATCCAAAATAGGAAAGATCATATCCGCTTGGAGGAGCTTCAACACCTCCTTCTTGACCACATCCATCATTGGCGGATTCAACCTTCGTTGAGGTTTGCTTAGATGGTTTAGCATCCTCTTCAAGTAAGATTCTCGACCAAATGTTACGCTAAGATCATGATGCGCAAATGGGTTTTAAATTTATAACTCGAACTAAATCCTAAACTACCTAGGAAAACCCGCAGCGTACGGGACGTTCGTAGTGTGGATAGTATTCCGAGGTCGAAGACAAAGACTAAGGTGAGATTGATTCGGTTTATGATTGAGTTTAGTGAAAATATAGGTTAAGAAAAGAGAGAAATAAAGAAATGAAAATCTCAAATGTTTTTGGTTGGTTTTTGGTGATCAATCAAAGATCACAATTCATGCAAAGTAAACAATCAACTAAACTATGAATCAATACAAATAAACAAGCTAAACCAGATAATGATCAAAGAAAGAAAAGACGGATTCTAGGGATTGGAAGTTCCGGTTATGGCATAGGACTCAAGCTATCTATTCATTTCTTGGATTAACTATGATATGTTGGGATTAAGCGTTTCTAGATTGGGATCAATTACCGGGTAGGTCTCATGGTCCACTAGTCCATTTCTAAGGTCTCATCACCGGGTAAGTCTCTAAGAACCTTAAGGGACGGAATTCTACTCAAACCGGATTGTTACTTAGGGGTCTAAACTATCCTTACCGGGTAGGTCTTGGAAATGGAAGTCCTAAACAACTATCCTAGCACACTTAATCCAATGGCGGCTTATTAGGCTCACCACTACCTAAGGTTTGTTATCTTTGTAATCTAAGAGTAAGGATTACCGGGTAAGTCTCTCCTAACACTTAGTTGCTAACACTAGGTCACCCTAGGATAGATTTAACTCAACAAACACTTAGGATTTCAACATTCTAACCATCTAAGACAAGATCCATCGATCCAGGGAAAATCACGGTTTGTTCTACCTAAACCACGGCCGTGGTTAGACAAGAACTACCCGTGATTTCTAATAGCAGCTACGTTCATGCACACAAGTCATCCAAAGATAAATCTAAGTCCGTTCTATCATAGCCCTAGCCATAACCATCCTTTCCTTACCCTAGAATCACACCTATTTAGCCTACAACGTTCATAATAGAAATCGAAACAAGCAAACACAAAATCATGACATCCATTTGCAAGATGATGAAAGAAAAGAGATAAACAAGTGAGCTAAAATAAAACCAAGCTGAAAATAAAATTAGAGTAACTCACAAATCCTTCCAAAAGAAGGTTCAAATGATTCATACAACTCTTAGAAATAGAATCCAAAATTCTTCAATACAAAACTATCAAGTGTGATAATGGTGTGTGTTCTTCTTCTCCTCTTCAATTGAGCTCTTCTTCTTCCTCTTTGACACTTTCCTTCCTAGAAAGACTTCTTGTTGAGAGAATATTTTTGTTAGAGGATAATGGATAATGGAGAGCTGCTCCAAGATGCCTTTCTCAGCCAATGAAGGACCACTTTTATAACAAATTTTGCATGAGCTGGCCATGGGAGTCGTGGCACAGCTGTCACAAGAATCTGGCAAAATCCACGGATGATTCCACGGCCGTGGAGTGTCAGAGAACCGTGATTTGCTCAAGAAACTTCGCTTTGGATCATTAAGCTGTGATTTGGTGCATGGCTTGTGTTGGCAAGGCTCCATGAGTCCTCCTTAGCCTTTAGCTTGTGTCCTAATGAGTCCGAGGGTGTGTCATCTAGATGAACGATCCTCAAACGTATCGTTTTAGCTCCTAAATCTCCCGAAATACCTACAAAACACGCACAAGTCCGTGTAGACGTCTATCTCGACAAAATACATGAATTGAGTGCAAAACGTCGTGAACTAGTGCTAAACTATGCATGGATGAGTGAGAAATCTATCTAAATGATTACCTAAAACTAAGCAATAAACCGTGTTATCAGTTGAGGTTGCCTAGATGGTTTAGCATCCTCTTCAAGTAAGATTCTATGCATGCAAGTTGATGGACTTATCCCCTTGATGTCCGCAATGGTCCATCCAAGGGCCATCTTGTGTTCTTTCAACACTTTTACCAACTTGTCCTCTTGACCGGTAGTCAATTTGTTGGAGATGATCACCGGCAAGATATTGTTGTCTCCAAGGAAAACGTACTTGAGGTGGGATAGAAGGTCTTTTAACTCTATTTCCGGTGCCTGCACTATAGATGGAACAAGCTTCTCGCTTGGGATTAATAAAGTGGGCCCAATGGCAAAAGTGGAGATAGGTAACCTCTTATACCCATCCAACTGGGCTAGGACCTCTTTCATGCTGGATGTTAATGCATATTCTGAATTGTGTTCATCAATGTCATGCTCAATTATATTTTTTTATTCGTCAATGTCAGAAATATCAAATACATCTTGCACAAAAGGTTCAACAATGTCAATAGCACATAAAGAATGATCATCACTAGGAAATTTCATTGCATCATAGATGTCAAATTCCACTACTTCACCATCAAACTCCATGGTTAGTTTGCCACTAACATAATCAATTTTAGTCCTAGCAGTTTTCAGAAATGGTTTACCTAACAATATCGGTGCAACATGCGAGTCATTTTCCATATCCATTACAAAGAAATCAGCAGGAAAAATTAGGTTGTCTACCATTACTAATACATCTTCAATTATCCCTTTCGGGTATACATTAGATCTATCAGCAAGTTGCACTATAATCCTAGTTTCCGTTAATGGCCCAAGGCCGAGTGATTTGTAAATAGAATATGGCAAAACATTTATAGAAGCACCAAGGTCAAGCATGACTTTGTCAAAACGGGTTTCCCCTATGACACAAAGGATACTTACCATGCCCGGATCGCTGCATTTCTTGGGCATCCTACGTTGGAAAACGGCGGAGACATGCTCACTTACTTGTACATTTTGTTTCCCCTTCAGCTTCTGATTCCTCTTAATAGTGCAAAGTTCCTTCAAGAAACAAGCATATTTAGGAATACTTTTCACTAACTTAAGGAGAGGGGTGTTTACCTCGCATTTGGAGAAGGTCTCAAAGAGATCCTTGTCCTTAATGATTCTTCTCTCCTTTAGTGTCTCAGGAAAAAGAGCTGGTGGTTTCTCAGAGTACAGTGGTGGAAACTCAGGTCGGATGTAAGAATCCTTCTCAGTAGAACTCTCTGTCGAGTTTTCCGCAGGGGCGGCTCAGGGGCTGTCACCGCATTGGCGGGGACATCCAGTCGCAAGGGCGGCGTCTGCTCAGAGCTGGGCGCAGTTGCAGCCGCCGGGGCGGCTGTGGGTGCGGCAAACTCGTCAAAGGGTTTGTCTTGTAATTCTTTTGCTGGTTTCTGTTGGATTTGCTTCCCACTCCTTAATGTTAGAGCACTAACATTCTCCTTGGGGTTTATAACCGTATGGGAAGGCAATCCTCCGGAGGATCTAGCTTCGATCCTTGTTATCGCTTCCTCCATTTGCCCAACCTGTTTTTCAAGGTTCTCGATGTTGGATTCTGTTGTTTGGACATGAGTAGCAAAATGCTTAGTCAAAACCTGCAACATATCCTCAGTTGATTGATACTTACCTTGTCGGGACTGCTGCTGTTGGTTTTATTGATCCCTCCAACGAAAGTTCTGTTGATCATGCCAGTTTGGCATGAAATTCTGCGCATAAGGATCGTTCTTAGGCCTTTGCTGTTGTGGTTGTCCATAACCTACTGCATTCACCTCTACATCATCATCCTGGACTTGGGGACACATGTCCGTTGGGTGATATGGATCAGCACAAACTCAACACGCCTTAAGCTGTTGTGGGGTTCCCATAAGCGTTAATCTCTTCACCATCTCCTTCAGTTCAGCAAGCTCATTGGAAATCTCATTCTTCCCGGAATTCACAACATGAACACCTCTCTTGGAAGAAGTCCTTCCAAAGTTCCGGGTTCCTTCTGCTAGTTCCTGTGTCTTTTCCAAAGAAAGGTCAGGGGTAGAGTTAAGAATGTTACCTCCACGAGCCGCATCGACGATCCTCCTTTTATTGTCAAGCAAGCCATTGTACAAGTACAAGACTAGATCCTAAGTTGAAAATCCATGGAAAGGACAGTTGGATCGGAGGCGTGCAAACCGCTCAAAGTACTCATAGAGAGTCTCGTCCGCCTCTTGCTCGATGTTGCTTATAGCTTTCTTCAAGCTATTGACCTTCTTGGATGGGAAGTATTTCTCCAGAAACGCCTTGTCAAGATTCTTCCAAGTGTCGATGCTCCCGGATGGAAGGTGGTAATAACAATCGTCTGTTGCATCCTTGAGTGTGAAGCCAAATGCCCTCATCTTGATTTGTCCATCGGTAATGCTGGCCGGCTTCATGCTCATACACACGGTATGAAACTTCCCAAGGTGTTTGATGGGGTCTTCACCACTTAACCCATGGAAGGATGGGAGCAAGTGAATGAGACCCGGCTTGAGCTCGAAGTTGATTCCTTCCCCTAATGCCGGTATAGTAACCGCAAGAGGGTGTTGAGCCAAAGTCGGCTGAGTGAGTTGACGAAGAGTACGATCAACCATTTCTTGTTGGAGTTGTTGTTGTCTACGTCGACGGATGTGCGTCCTCTCAATTTTTGGATCAAAGGGAACAATGCCGGAGCTAGTAGCACGGGTTTGAACCATAAAAACTGTCCAAACCAATAATCAATAATAAAAATGAAATAAAAATAAAACTAAACTCCCCGGCAACGGCGCCAAAATTTGACAAAATCTTTTCCTTAGGTCGTTTTTATCTTATCAAAATAAATCCCAACTTTACACTAGAACAAGTATAGCGGTTAAGTAAGGGTCGAACCCAAGAGAGTTTGGTAATATTTTTATTTGATTCAAATATTGATTATAGAACAAAGTAAGGGGGAGGGGGTTTGGATGAATTGATGCACACAAAACTAGAAAGCAAGTAATAAAATGAATAGGATGATGAGAGAATCTACACTAGGTTGATTCTTAGCATGCGATTACTACTTTGGTGAGTTCCTTTTTACAAGTTTTCAAGTAATGTTCCCGTCTTGATCATATGTATGTGTTGAGCCAACCGGCATCAACACAACTTAACAAGTTCAGGGTTCCGTAAGCCTACAAGAACAAGTCACAAGTTAGCTTTCAAACAAAGACTAAGGGATATAAAGAGAAGATTAAAACCATTAAACTAATCTTTATATTTGTGTTTCTTTTTCCTTTAAGCAATTACAACCCGTTATTACTTGAATGTTACTACTAGATTAAAGACCCGAACCCGGAATCTATTAATCTTAGTTCTTTGCATGAACTTTAGAACCTAAGGTGATCAATCTTAAGTGATAATACAACATGCAATTTAGACAAATGAAGATTAAGAAACACAAAGCAATACTGAATAAAACTTATATTAAAAAGGTACTTATAACCAAAGTAATAATGTAGCTTCAAACCAACCCAATGTAGCAAGGAAACTAGAAGCTCATTACAAAGGAAGCAAGAGAAAAGAGAGAATAAAAATGAGAATATGATGGATCATTCTAGCAATCAGCTAAGGGTCTATTTATACTACAAATGGCACTAAATGGGAGTAAATGGCCGGCCAAAACAACCACCTTTAATTCCATAAAGGTGGTGCAAACAGCCGGAGTAAAGTCTCTATCGTTGAATCGCAGGGGCGGCCTTCAAGACCGCAGGGGCGGTTTAGGCAGAAACGCTTGAAGTTCTTCGTGGCCGTTGGGGCGGCCTGGCAATTCCGCAGGGGCGGATCTTTAATGTTCTTCAAACGCCTGACTCTTCATCTTTCTGTCGCTTCTGATGTCGAGCCGCAAGGGCGGTGACACTGACTCTTTGGCTTCACAGCTTCGTAGGGTGAGACGCAGGCAGAGGCGCTGGGGCGCCGGTCTTTGCTTCTTCAAGATAAGTCACCGCAGGGGCGCCAAGGAGGGGCGCAGGGGCGCCAAGGAGGGGCGCAGGGGCGGTGACAGTCTTGGTTCCGGGCGTTGACGAAGGCGCAGGCTGCGTTCCGGAATGCAGTGTCACCCGCTGGGGCGGTGACACTGCTCCGCGGGGGCGGTGAGGCACCAGAAGCTTTGCTTCGTGAATGGTCTTCAACTCCCAAGTGCTTATAACTCCTCATTTATCTTCTTTTAGTCTTCTTCTTCTGGACCAAGGACTTAGTAGCATAAAACGACACTATTGTGCTAAAAAGACTCTAAAAACTAACCTAAATGATAGTGATTCCATCACCTATCAGTCGCCTCTACCTCCACCGTCGAAGCCCTCGCCGGGATGATCTTCGCCCCGCCTTCCCCTGATTTCTCCCGGCCAGATCCACGCCTACAGGCCGCCACCTTCGTTTACCCAGGCCTGCGTGTATAACCAGTGGGAAGAAAAGCCCTATTAGGGTATAATTTAACTTGGGCCCCCTCTCTTTATGGTGAATTACCATTTGTGCCCCATATTTGATAATTGCAGTTTCTATTCATATTTTTTCTAGAGTGTAACAATTACCCCTGCTGAGTTATATAATTACAGTTTTGGCCAAATGTTTTATTTTTTGAAAATGACCCAAGTTTCTAGATTTATATAATTGCCCCGTAAAATGGTTGAACGGTTTTGTTTATCCTTGGCTTTGAGAACGAGTTTTACCATTGGGTTTATGATGTTGTTTAGATTACCCGGAAAATATAATTACGGATTTTATATTCGGTTTATGGTTCAAGTTGTAATCTCGGATTTATGACCAAGTGATTTGATTTCATATTTTCACCCGGAAGGGTTTAACGAGTTTTAACGCTGGCTTTTGAAAATCGAGTTTCCTTAGTCTTATATATATATATATATATATTATATCTTGCGATCAAATTTCGTGTACGAGCTAAATCCGTCTAGTTTTGGTGTTAGGTTCGGAAGCATCCCGATAAAGACCTAACGAGTCCAAGTCGACATTCATAGACCGTCTTCCGTCTTTTTACATCATGTGAGTTACCGTTTTCCTCGGTCTAGTTATGTTTAGTATTAGTAGCATGCTAGGATAGATATAGCATAAATTAGTGGAAATGCCAAGTAGTGGCCTTGAACCATCTATAGATGTTGGATGTTTATGAGTATTGTGATGTTTCGATACGATCATAGGATGATCTTCAGGATTTGGAGTTGGACCTAGCATGCTAGGGTTGTGACCTCGTATAGGCTTGGGAGACTAGAAGCCCGAGGGCTTCTAGCTTGTTGGTTAGATATTGATTGTGTGCCTTGTCTGATCAGGCGTTGAGTTACATTCCTGCAGGAAACTGAGTGCGGGATTTAGCGGGTTAGCTTTGGGACAGGTAAGTCTCCAGACTTACTTAGCTCGGATTCTCTGTATTAGTCTTGATGCGTGTTGGTGGTGTGTGTTTATTGTTTATGTGTGTGTTTATTGTTTATTATTTGTAACAACTAAACCGGAAATAGGATTACCGACCTTTATATGTTTATATTTGGCCCAAGTGTATGATAACGGACGGTGACCGCTTGCCTAGTCCAAAATGGGGATGACTGGGATGAAATGATAAAGAGGATGAAATGAAAAAGAGATGAAGCAAGTGAATAGGAAATCCAAGCTGAATATGAGTTTAAGAAAAACTTACAACCCTTCAAAAGAAGGTTCAATCGATTCTTACAAAACCTTGCAAAACGTCTTCACAAAACTCACTCAAAACTATCAAAAACTAAGAATGGTGTGTTCTTCTCTTCTTCTCCAATGGAACCTTTTCTTCTCACCCAAGAGTAGCTCCAATCCAATCTTCCAATGAGAGAATATTGTTGTTGAGAGTGTGGGAGAGAATGAAGTGATGAGGTCTGTCCCTAACAGCCTGCAGGACCACCTTATATCCTCAACAAATTGCAAGAGTCGGCCATGAAGATCGTGGGACAGCTGTTTGGGAAAACCACGGCCTATTTCCACGCCCGTTGAAGTCCCAGTGGCCGTGGTTTTGGTGCCTCAGCTTGTTTTGGATCATTAAGTCACGATTTGGTGCATGGCATGCACCAACAAGGTCCCATGTGTCCTTCTTAGCTCCTAACTTGCTTCCCAATGAGTCCGAAGGTGTGTCACCTCGAGGAATGATCTTCAAATGTATCGATTAAGCTCCTAAATCTCCCAAAATACCTACAAAGCATGCAAAAGTCCGTGTAGACATCTATCTCGACAAAATACATGAATTGAGTGCAAACGTCGTGAACTAGTGCTAAACCATGCATGAATGAGCGGAAAAACTATCTAAATGAGTGCCTAAACCTAAGTCATAAGTCGTGTTGTCAAGGTGCCTTGCGACCAGTCCAACGGGTGATGCTGATCCGCAACAAGTACAAACCTGTACGGTGAAAGGGGACAAGGGCGAGTGAATCTCGTCTCATACCATAAGTGAAATAGTTAGGGATATGACTTAATAATAACAAAGAGATAATAAACCAGACATGTGTGTTTAGATCATGTTGTGTGTTATGATGCCTATGTGTGTGTGTGTGTGCCAATACCACGATTTTAATGCTTTGAATGCTAGCTAACGGTTTTATACCGAATTGTTGTAGTTGACTTGCAAGTTAGGGATGCAACAGAGAGATCCGGAAGAGTGGGCAACCGGGGTCCGTGCATTTGGGATGGGTTGGTTGGGGTCGTATTTATGTATTGTTTGTGGTATTATGTATGCCGCGTGTATGGCGTTTTCCTTTGGAGTTGTATCTCGGCTGGAGTCTTTCGTTATTTTCTTTTGGGGTTCATAGCATTGAACAAAAATATATTTCGGTTTTGGCCTTTATTTGTGCCTTGTTGCAAGATCCGGTGAAATTGTTGTCAAGCTAAGGGTCAGGACCCATTGTGAGGTCCTAACCCGTAGCATCCCGAGTCCCGTAGATTCGGGGTGTTACAAAAGTGGTATCAGAGCCCTAAGTTGACAACAATGGCACTCGCAATCTTCTAAAGGCCGAATAAGGAATAAACAGAACCCCACGGGTTCTGACTTTTCAATTTCTAAATCATATGCAAGAGTCGGGTTTGGGTTAGAATTTACGGACCACCACTCCTTCCGCGGATTTCGGTAGTATAATTATTAGATTTTAAGTAAATATATAGATATGTGTATATATGTACATATGTATCGCGGACCTAGGATGTTTTTGGACTTGTTATGTTGTAATGGTGGCATGACCTTTATATTGATATGAGTTGTACATGTGGCATGATAATATTATATTAGTGCTTGGAACTCGTTTTTTGAGAATGGTTTCCTTGGATGTGTTATGTTGATAGCATGTGGACATAAGACTTATATAGTTATATACGTATACTAGGACATATGGATGATAGACCTTACAGTCGAGATGATTGAAAGCTATCATCGCCTCTTGGATGACGCCGTTTGACTTAGGATAGTGGGCATATGAGGATATATATATATATATATATATATATATGCTCCAATACCGAGTTGAGTATCATGTTCTGACAAACACCTTGGTGTTTCTCGGACCCCTTTAAGTGGATGTCAAAGCGGAAGATTAGACATGGCGTAAACAAAGGACAAGCGAGTGGAAGAGAACCTCGAGTTAGTTTAAGAAAACTGAGAAGGAAGTCATACAGTAAGGAAGAGACATGAAGACATGAGAGTGGTTGCAAAGAAGCAACGATTGAATCACAACAAAACCAACTAGAGATGGTGAACTTAGGATTCTTCAAGACGACGCATGGACAACTAAAGACGCGATCGGGGAGGTAAGGAGTGCATGCTAACAAGGGTAGAAGTGGTATTTCCTTGAGACGTGAAGTTTTTCCTAGATGCTCCTAAGCATGGGAGTCATGATGTGAAGTGTGGTTGAACTAATACGAAGCTTCATGAGATGCGTAAGTTAAGCTTACAGAAGAACTAGAAAGTGAAGTGACGGTTTTTGCGAGAGCTTAAGTGCGAGACTTCTTCAGAAATACGAGAGTTACGAGGAGGATTACATGGCGAAAGTTCACATAGTAGAATTACCTTGTGGAGTCAATCGTTTTCCGTCGTGGTGATGAGATTGAGCAACACTAAGGAGGAAGAAGTGTGTGTGGATGATGATCTTCAGAAGATGAAAGATGAAACAATGAGCTAGGATTGAAAGTCTTAAGATACCAACAAGAGGAACGCGAGTGGGTGCTATTTAACGTCAGAGTATTTGAGAGGTGCTTTTGCAAAACATCATGAAGAGCGGTTCAACCTATGAAGTGGTCATATGACGCGAAAGAGCTGGGAAGATATAGTTATCTTAGAGAAGTGAAGGAAGCGTAAAGCGTAGAAAGAGTTAAGGAAGGGTGGGAAGAGTAGAATGAGCAAGTGAAGTTTAAGGCAGAGTAACCTGAGAGGGCGGCCTTCAGGAGTATGGTAATATGGAAGGTAAGAAGAATGGTGAGCCTTTGGACTTGGAGAAGGTCAGCTATAAGCTAATCGGTGTTAGTCGAGAACGTGCATGTGTTAGTAGTCTATGGAGGAGTGTAGATGAGAAGAGTAACCAAGAGCGTGGATTACAAAGGAACAGTAACCAAAAATTGGAACATTTGTGATGGTTGAATGTCAGCAATAAGGAGGTGTATCGACGAAAGTATAAACATCTTAATCAAGTAACAATTATCAATTCCAGCGAGTGTTAGTAACGTACCGTATGGGGAGGCATTGTAACGACCTAGTAGGACCTTCTTAGGTCATGGGATTGTCATGTGGAGGAACGACACGGATGAGGGTAAGAGAACTGGAAGGACGAAGAGGAATGTGAGCCTTCTATAGTTATGGTGCGTAAAAGGGGGAAATATAAGAGGGATGTATGGTATGCTTGTACTAAGGTGATGGATGTCGTGTTTTCATGAGTAAGAGCTAAGTCAAAGTTTTCGTGACTCATGGGGCGAAGCCATAGTAGCTATGACGTGAAACGAGAAATTTGGATTAGGGCAACGCATCAAAGTTAGAGTTATGATGTTAGTGCTTGGAGTAATGAGTGGATCTTTCTGTGATTATGGTTGAGAAATTTCGCCTGAAGGCGTACTTATACGGTTGTGAAGTCGTTCATGGATACCAAGAGATACATAAGGTGGCCAAGAAGAGTAAGAGGAGACTAAGGTTTTGAAACTTTATGTCGATATGAGATATACAAGAAGTATAGGAAAGATCGAGTTTAGAGCCTCTGCGGTCGTTTGACGTTACATAAGAAAATGAAGCGTAAATTTCTACGCCTACTTGAAGAAAGGATGTCTATGGTGAAAGCTTATGTTGAATATGAGGAGTTCCTCCTATAGGTAGGGATGTCAGGGAAAGAGAAGAAGATTGTATCGATTTGTTTTAAGGTATGGTTAAGTCTTGTGGTTAGGACCTTTGCGACTGAACACATGCGCGAGATCAAGAGATGTTATTATCACTGTTCTTTTTAAGTGAGAAGAGGGAATAAGCTGAATTATTACTTAACCAAGGCTTCAAGAGTTAGAAATTAGAGCAAGTCTCTCGAGTTTTGTAGGTTAAAGATCTCTGAAAGAGGATGGTGAACATATTGGCTACAGAAGGAGCAACACACGGGTTGAAGGACGTCACCCCAGCAAATCGGGGTGGACCACTTGTCAAGCGTTAGGACTAGGTTGTGTCGGTCATTACGATATGAGATGGGTAGAGAAAAGATGGAACCCGCGATAGAACGGACCAATGCATTGGAATGTGAATTTTTCCGTTAAGATTGATTTGGGCTCAACTCTCTTTTCTAAGGCGCCGTACAAAAGACATCAATAAATGATACCCGTAAGGAAACTCGAATTGAAGATGCAATCAAAGGAGCAATTGCAAGGACTTGTTGATAAAAGGTTCATTAGAACCAATGCACTGTCATAGAGAACACCATAAATTTATCTTAAACTCTTGATTTGAAGTTATTATGAGAACACTAGAATTGTTGTGAAAAGACAAACAATTCTCTCCAACTGAACATCGATTACCGTGATTCGAAGGACAAGTCTTCCTTACAACGAATGGATGATCTACTCGATCAATTACAAGGGTCGGTAGTCTCTTATGAGAATGATTTAAGGTTTGATTGTCACCAATTGAGAATTCGAGTATGAGATATTGCAAGTATGGCATTTTGGACCAATCAAAGTCACTACGAGTTGTAGTTATTTCCTATGGGCTTACTAATGCCCCGGATAAGATATTTTGGGTCTACTCTTGAATAAGAGAAGGGTTATGACAAGTTGTCTTGGGATGACAAATCCCGAAAGAGGTGAAAGAAGTACAAGTTTTTTTTAGATGTGCCGAGCATTACCAGATCTGTGAAGAGAGAAGTTGTATAACGGCATCTATGGTAACCTCCGGAGGACAATGAAGCATTGAATGGGACGACGAGTGGACAATAGAGTTGTTGAGAGTTAAAAAGGAGATTCATTGGTGAAATTGTTTTAATTGACCTAGAGGTATTATGGGTTTGAAGGGTACAAGTGATTCTTCAAGACAAGGTCTTGATCGAGTGTTGAGGAGTGATGTAAGAGTAATAACATACGTGTCTCGTTATGCAATCAGTGAGAAGTGAAGTACTTTCTCCATTATTGGGGACTTACTTCTAGAATTTAAGGAAACATAACATTAAAGTTGGGTTGACAAGAACCAAGGCCAACGGTGTAAATTGGAAGTTCGATCTTCCTTGTTTGAGACTAATAAAGAGAATAATAATGAAAATGCTGCATTAAGAAAGACCCGAGAAGGAAGCTGAGTTCCGATATGTCGGACCTTTTTGAGATGTTAGCGTAAGTTAGGAAAGTGGTTTACCAGTTGACATAGCCGCCAAGAGTCGAGAGCGTTCACTTGGTGTTCATGTGTATCAGTGGAGAGAGTACATACACGACTCGAGACAGATTGTCAGTTATGGTGATTTAGTCGCAAAAGAAGAACCGAAGAGGCAAATAGGAAGACAGAGTATAGTATCTTTGGTTGAGTTTTACGTCGAGATAGTAGCTTTGATAGAATCGACGGGTTAGACCTAGTTCTTCCCTTAAGTTATTTGTGTTTTTGTGTGATGTTATATGTGGTTTTGTGCCCCGTGCGGGAATGTGTTTTATGTCAAGTTATATTTTTCGAGATGGTGGTTGGAGTAGTTTGTGTATATAAATTAGAAGGTCTAAGCCTTCCTAGTTGTGAGTTTATACCTCGGCATTAGGGACCTAGAAGTTCGGCGTGTGACAAGTTTCGGGACGAAACTTGTTTTTAGGTGATCTGATGTAACGCCCAAATTTTTGGGCGCGTTTTCGTTAATTATCTTTCCGAATATTATCGATATCCTTATATATTTACGAGTATTTTACGTCGTAAATTAAACTCTGCGAGTATGTATACCGATATATTTTTTACTGCGATTAAATATTACATAATCTCGTAAGTAATTCGCGGAAATGGGTTTTGTATTTGAAAGTATATTTTTGCAAGTTTATTTATGTACTCAATCTACGTATATTTCCCATATATTTAATTTCGGAAAAGTTTTCAGAACCGAAAATCCCGTTCCGGTAATTTGGATCGAGTTCGTCGTTACTCTTTTCTTTCTTTTTTTTCTTATTTTATTTCTTTTTGTTTTCCTCTCCCTCCTATGGTTGATGACGTGCTTCTCTTCCCCCGACCTTTCGATTGTGCAACCCCGCAACCTCTCAAGTGATGCTGCTGCACCTAGTCGACCCCTCAGCCCTCCCTAGCAGTTGCACTTGTTTGTCACTTTCCCCTTTGTCCTTCTTCATCATTTGTTTCTATCAGCAGGCAACAACTCACCCCACTCTCTCAGTCCCTACCGACCCCTTAACACTTTGCACCTCTTCCCTTCACCTCTACTCTGATTGTATCTCAAAACCTTCTCCCCCTCTGTTGTCATATCTCCCTCGTTCCTTTCCTTTCCTCTGCAGTCTTCCACGCCCAGCCCCTCCACCTTGAAATCTGGAGCTGCAGCAAATCTCCGGGGACTCGAACGAAGTCAGTCTCCTCCCTGCCTGCCGCTGCCATCGTCAGATGGTTTTCGTGCGCGTGCCGGAGTCGGAATAGAAGCAACGAGCCTTGCCTTCACCGTCTTCCTTTCTTCCGTTATGTTGCAACCGCCGCCCTCATTGTGCTACAACCAACGCCTGCAGTTTCCTCCATCGAAGCCGGACCTGCTATCTCCGTCGAAGCTACCCGGAGAATCAACCGTCCCTTCCCTCGCCGGAACTCATCCCTGCCGTCTGTGGGATCCTCTGTCGAGCCGCTGAAACCGCCAACCTCACTGTCAAAAGCCCCAACAAGGCGACCCATCGACCGTCGTCGTGCCTCGCCTCTACCTCCACCGTCGAAGCCCTCGCCGGGATGATCTTCGCACCGCCTTCCCCTGATTTCTCCCGGCCAGATCCACGCCTATAGGCCGCCACCTTCGTTTACCAAGGCTTGAGTATATAACCAGTGGGAAGAAAAGCCCTATTAGGGTATAATTTAACTTGGGCCCCCTCTCTTTATGGTGAATTACCATTTGTGCCCCATATTTAATAATTGCAGTTTCTACCCATATTTTTTCTAGAATGTAACAATTGCCCTTGCTGAATTATATAATTACAATTTTGGCCCAAGGTTTTATTTTTTGAAATTGGCCCAAGTTTGTAGATTTTTATAATTGCCGCGGAAAATGGTTGAACGGTTTTGTTCATCCTTGGCTTTGAGAACGAGTTTAACCATTGGGTTTATGATGTTTAGATTGCTCGAAAAATATAATTACGGATTTTATATTCGGATTATGGTTCAAGTTGTAATTTCGGATTTACGACCAAGTGGTTTGATTTCATATTTTTGCCCGGAATGGTTTAACGAGTTTTAACGTTGGCTTTTGAAAATCGAGTTTCCTTAGTCTTATATATATATATATATATATATATATATATATATATATATATATATATATATATATATATATATATATATATATATATATATATATATATATATATATATATATATATATATATATATATATATATATATATATATATATATATATATATATATATATATTATATTTTGCGATCAAATTTCGCGTACGAGCTAAATTCGTCTAATTTTGGTGTTAGGTTCGGAAGCGTCCCGATAAAGACCTAACGAGTCCAAGTCGACATCCATAGACCGTCTTCCGTCTTTTGACGTCATGTGAGTTACTATTTTCCTCGGTCTAGTTATGTTTAGTATTAGTAGCATGCTAGGATAGATCTAGCATAACTTAGTGGAAATGCCAAGTAGTGGCCTTGAACCGTATATAGATGTTGGATGTTTATGAGTATTGTGATGTTTCGGTACGATCATAGGATAATCTTCAGGATTTGGAGTTGGACCTAGCATGCTAGGGTTGGGACCTCGTATAGGCTTGGGAGACTAGAAACCCGGGGGCTTCTAGCTTGTTGGTTTGCTATTTATTGTGTGCCTTGTCTGATCAGGCGTTGAGTTACATCCTTGCGGGAAACTGAGTGCGGGATTTAGCGGGTTAGCTTTGGGACAGGTAAGTCTCCGGACTTACTTAGCTCGTATTCTCTGTATTAGTCTCGATGCGTGTTGGTGGTGTCTGTTTATTGTTTATGTGTGTGTTTATTGTTTATTATTTATAACAACTAAACCGAAAATAGGATTACCGACCTTTATATGTTTATATTTGGCCCAAGTGTATGATAACGGACGGTGACCGCTTGCCTAGTCCAAAATGGGGATGACTGGGAGGTGCCTTGCGACAAGTCCAACGGGTGATGCTGATCCGCATCAAGTACAAACCCGTATGGTGAAAGGGGACAAGGGCGAGTGAATATCGTGTCACACCATAAGTGAAATAGTAAGGGATATGACTTAATAATAACAAAGAGATAATAAACCGGACATGTGTATTTAGATCATGTTGTGTGTTATGATGCCTATGTGTGTGTGTGTGTGTGCCAATACCACGATTCTAATGCTTTGAATGCTAGCTAACGGTTTTATACCGAATTGTTGTAGTTGACTTGCAGGTTAGGGATGTGGCCGAGAGATCCGAAAGAGTGGGCAACCGGGGTCCGTGCATTTTAGGATGGGTTGGTTGGGGTTGTATTTATGTATTGTTTATGGTATTATGTATGTCGCGTGTATGGCGTTTGCCTTTGGAGTTGTATCTCGGCTGGAGTCTTTTGTTATTTTCTTTTGGGGTTCATAGCATTGCATAAAAATATATTTCGGTTTTGGCCTTTATTTGTGCCTTGTTGCAAGATCCGGTGAAATTGTTGTCAAGCTAAGGGTCAGGACCCATTGTGAGGTCCTAACCCGTAGCATCCCGAGTCCCGCAGATTCGGGGTGTTACAGTGAGGTCTCTTTTCCGCTCCTTAGGGTAATGACGCAAACTCCTCTAGGATGGTTTTTCGTGGTTGCATGGAGTTTTTCTTGTGCCTTCTCCATTTAATGGAGAAATGCGTCATCGAGATTGAGGATTTTAAGAAGAATGTCTTCCGAAACCATATTGTAGATCCATTGAAGAACAATATCGTCAACTTGATTTCATTTTTTTATTCGAAGATCTCCGCGCTAAAAGAGCTTATTATAAAGAGTAAGAAACCCAAGAGACATATGGTGTGTCATGATGTTGTGAGCCTTGTCGGTGACGCAAAATAAGGGAAACCCAAGAGGCATATGGTGTGTCATAATCGAGAACAAGGGCAATGTTTTTCTTTATGTTGGAGATCCTAAAAGCAGAATGAAAGCAATATTTCTTGTCTTTGTCCACGAGAAGACGGTGAAGGGGCACATTAATAGTGATTACTAGCTAGAGGGATCGAGAGGTTTGACGGCAAGTATACGACAAGATGCAAGTGCACCGGTGGGAGAAAAGAAAGAGGCAGGAGACAGGATGTAACAAGGTTGATACCATGTGAGATTAAGGATGCACCTCCCTTGATGTTTCCATTAGATTATAAAAATATATATAAAAAGGGGTTACAAGAGCGCATAACCGTTAAGGGGTTACAAGAGTGCTTAATTACTAAGGGGTTACAAGAGTGCGTAACCGATAAACTAGCCTTAATTATTTACATAAACTATAATCTATCCTCTACCCACACTAACACATAGTTTGTCTTCATGAACTAAGGGGTAAATTCTCTCTCTTTATCTCTATAAAACAAGATATAAATATACAAAGATGCTTGAATGAATGACCATGTATGAGGAGACGGGATGAGTATGGACGATTGTCATAATTGTGATGGCGAGGAGAAGCCTCGTAATCTTCAAAGAGCTGGTTTGTTTGGTTAGTTATTTGACTTTTGCTCTTTCCGGCATCAAGTGGAATTGCTTTTTGCCATCTCACCGTTGAAGTGGCACCTTCGTGTCTCCGGCGACACCCTTGTTTGATGATTTTTCCGTTCCTTTCTCTTTGTATGTGTAGCAACAAGTGTGTGAAACTTTATTATATTATTGTTGTTTTTGTTGTTGTTTCTTAGCTTATTGCAATATCTTATCATGTATGAACATATTTTTTTTTTGGTAAGCCTATATAAACGCATATGGATCAAATTAATTGTCACTGTTTTTTTATTTATCACGCTCATTTCAGATTTTTCATATCTCATCGTGCGCGTTATATTCTTTAACGCATGAAATAAAAGTGGAGTAAATTTTTTAATATAAGTGGATTCTTACTAGGGGTGTTAATGGGACGGATAATCTCAATATCATAAGGGGTTTACCATTACGGGACGGGGATAAGGAAAATAAATGAAGATGAGAACGGGGATGAAGATAAACGGCATTTTCCTCATAAAAATGTGAATGTGGATGAGGTTAGAGGTCACCATCTCGATCCCTGTCCCGGGCCCCGTTGGGGATTACCGATAAGTAGATTACCAATGATTTATAGTTTTTAAATTTTTAAATATTTTATAATTGTATTTTATTAAATTAGGTTAGTATTTTGTTTCATTAAATGGTTTAAAATTTTATTTTATGTTATTTATACAAAAAAGTTTTCATGCATAATTTTTGTGAATTTATAAATGGAATTTTTTAAGAAAAAACTCACCGAAATCCAAATTTGACTATGGGTGTGTTTGGCACGCAGGAAACACTAGTGTTTCTGCGTGTTACAGAGTATTTTTGCATTTAACGGGTGTTTGGCCTGTTGGACTACGCTAGTGATACGTGTTTGAGGCTTCGTTTTTGAACCATCACTCCCACAAGGGTTTCTTGCCAATACTAGTGTTTTTAACGTGTAAATTACACCGTTTCCATTAGTTTTAAAAGCAATTTACAATATTATCAAATATATATTTACGTTTTTTGTGACCTTTCGTCCGTCATTCGGGTGTTGGGACGACTAATGCGCGAAACCCTACGGCCGATTCATCGACGATTAAAGTGTCTCCTATCTTCTGCGACCTGCAACCGCCTTCATCAAGCATTCAATCGGTGGTAAGCAACCCTTCTCTCATTTGTTTGCTTCTTGTTGGTTGTCTGAGCTTGTTTTTGTTTATACTTCTTATACAAAATATCAATTGGTTGTGTGATCTGCTATCTTGTTCTTTGTTTACTTGTGCGACCTGCTTTCTTGTTCTTTCTACTCGATTGTTGCTAGTCTGCTTTGTTGCTACTAGTACTGGTTGCTAGCCTTCAAAAACACAAGTAGACTATGGATTTTTGTAAATGTTCCATTATAACTTTTCTGTAAATTGTCCATTTCAATACCGATGAGTTCCTTAATCTGAAAATACTAAATTGAATGGTCGTTCTTGGATTTTGTAAACTTAAAATTCTTGACTGGAGGTATATCAATAGCACAAATTCAAAAACATTAGCAAATCAAATATAAAAATGAAGACTAGAAGCATTTCCAAATAAGAAGGGCTACTAGTTGAATTAACAAGACAACAATCATGTACATGATAAGATTTTGGTTCATGTTAACAATTAGCCTACTAATAGTATCCATTGTGCATGGGATGCAATTTGAATCAAGTGCACTTTATAATCATAGAGGGAAAGATGAGCTCTAATAAACAATCTTCCATACCCTAACTAAAGCTCAGAGAGAATTTAGTTCCTCTTATTATAAGTATCCAGAAAGAGAAGGCAAGAAAACACCTTCTGACAACACATGGAGTGTATAGAGTACATAACAATATTAGTTTAGTGATGAGCATGAATATGTTCTTGTTTGTCAACCTCACTCGACTGCTGGTAGCATATGGATTTCTGTAGACTATGGATTGTTGTCATGCTTTTAGTTGTTGTCAAGCTTTTGTTTTGTGCTGACTTGCTGTCAAGGTTGACTTGTTGTTATCAAGAACTTGTTGTCAAGTTGTGTCACGTATCTAAACCTAGTTGTAGGGTGAAACCAAAAGTAAGAATGCCCTAAGAAAGAAAAAAAAGTACATATGTGTACTCCTCCAAATATTTGTGCTTATGAATGTTATATATGTGTGCTTCTGCTGCCTAGTTTGGTGTCATCTTTTTATTCAAGTTTTGCCTTTTTTTTTGTGTGCTTGTGAAGTTGTCGACTTGCTGTCAATGTTGACTTGTTGTCAAGCTTTTGTAAATTCTCCAAAATAATTTGTTCTTGTTATGTGAAGGTTATAATATGTAAAGACAAAAAAAGCTTGACTTGCTGATTATGGGTGCTTATATATGTGTACTTGTTGTGATGACTTGCTGAATATGTGTGCTTCTGCAGCTTACTTGTTGTCAAGCTGAAGCTTACTTTGGTACTAACTTGATGTCAAGGTATATATGTGTACTCCTCCAAAGTTTTGTTAAATATGTGTACTTGTGAATGTTTTATATGTGTGCTTGTGCTGGCTTGGTGTCAACTTTTCTTGTCAATTTTGTAAATGGTTTTTAGTCATTGTAAGTGAGTGTCTTCTTTGCATTAATATCTGAACTACAAGTTAATGTTGTATTCTCTTTCATTGCTTTCTTCTTGTGCTTTCTGCTTGTGCTTGTGTTGGCCGGCTTGCTGTCATTGCTTTCTGTTTGTGCTTGTGAAGGTTATATGTGTGTGTTTGTGCTGACTTGTTGTCAACTTTTGTGGTCAATGTTGTATTCTCTTTCATAACTCTAGATTTGTTGATAGAAACCTCACATGAATTTGTTTTAGTGTTGTAGATGGATGACAATAATAATGTTTCACAAAGTCGAACTAGGGGTCCTAATTTTCTTTGGACTTACGAACTAGTGAGACTTCTAGTGTCGATTTTATCTGAATATCAAAAGATAAACGGAGCAAGCAAGCGTAAAATTGAAAGGACATAACTGCTTCATTTACTAGTAAGAGTGGGAAGACTGGAGTTAAGGATTTTGTAAAAATAAATTCGAGACAATGAAAAAGGAATACAAGGCTTGAAATTTGCTTATGAATTTTGTGGCGGGTCTAGGTTGGGATGAAAAGACTCGAATGATCACGAATTCTAATTTATGGTGAGATAGAAAGATAAAGGTAATTAGTATTTTTGTTTCTTTTAATACATCTTGTAAAAATATGAATAAATGATTTTAATAATTTCTATATAACTTGATTTATTTTTATATGTGTTGTAGGAAGATGCAAACTATAAGAAGTATAAGAACAAGGGGATGGATATTGAGTACGAGGAGTTGTTGAATTCACTCTTTGCTGGAATGTAGGCTATGTAGCTATGGGTCGTCTTGTCATGTCATTTAGGATGGTCCGTGGGGCAACTCCAAAGCGTATCTCGCTTGCAAATGATGCGGAAGATGACGGTGAGGGTGGTGATTTTTTCTGAAATTTTGTTGACACTACCAATGAAGGTTGAAGTTCTAGCTACTTTGGAGTTCTAGCAGACGTTAATGATGATCCGGTCCAATTTACTGAACACCACCGCCAACTAGGGGTAACGAAGACAAGGGTCCGATGAAGAGAAAAATAAGACAATCAATTGGGTCATCTAAGTTGGAAGCTTTTTTTGGATCGTTCAAAAGAGAACAATGACAGGTTGCTAACACTCTTCCAGGAAGAGGTTAATTATAAGGCAAAAGATGAGGAGAGAGTGGTTCAAAGAGGGTTGGAAGTTATTGCAGGGATGATCCGGAAAAAAATGGTTCGGGATGGAAGTCCATTGTAGTGTTTTATCATTTCGAAGACTAATTCGAGGAAGGATATGAATATAATGCTGAACTTCTATGATGATCAACAAAGATTGAGTTGGTTGAAATGAGAGTATGAGTGGTCATTGTGATGTAGTTGTCGGATTGTATGTTTTCTTTTATTTTCATGTTGGAGTTTGTTGTTTATTTTCGCTTGTTAAATTTGGACAAATTTCATTCATCTACTTTCCTATTTTCGTGTACTTTTTGAATTGTATGTTTTCTTTATTATGCATTGAATTTCATTTTCATTCAGAGTAAACGGTTGTTGACCTTCAATGTTTATGTTATGTGCATATATGTTTACAAGTTCTCATGAGCATCAAGTTCAATATGTCAAGTTCTAGTAGGTCAAGTGGTAGTGATAGTGACAAAGAGGTTGAGCGTAGAAAAATTCGTTGGCTCAAATTTATAGAATGTCATCAAGAGTTGCAAAGACAATATGTAATTGCAGCCGATTACTACTACAAGCACATATACAAGAAGCCTTGTTACACTGGGTATGATTGTGGGAGATTATGGATGGAAGAGATATTGAGCTCATGAGGGACCATCACCAATAACCCCTACTAGTCCTACAATGCAAGGGCCAATCACTAGATCAAGGGCAAGAGCAATTCAAGAGGAGGTGTCCAACTTGTTAGTGTCCTTAGCTCCTAAGGAGACCATTGATGATCCATTGTTGACTGAGGCTTCCTTAGTCACGTTAATGACGATTCCCGACGACTTGGACGTGGAAGGGAGACCATGCACACGTGATTTGGAGCCATGCAAGAGCAAAGAAGAGACACTTGTTCCAGAATTGCAAGAAATGGAAGATTGAGGCTTTTGGAGCTTCTTTTGTATTTTATATAATCTTTTGGTATAAAATGCAAGACTTTTTATAACCTTTAGTTTCAAAATATTTTAAGGGTTATATTTATTTGTTTTAGTTATTTTATTGTCTTTTTGACAAATGTTATTCCTTTTTTTTAGATAGGAGGCTTTCTAGGCATATAAAAAGCCTCCCTTAGCTTCTTTCCTGATTAGATAGATTTCAGTCAATTGATAAACCATCTCTTTGAAAGCTTTTGTTCCTATTTAGAAAATTCAATCAATAAAGTGAGTCATTGATTGAATTGTTGTGAATCCCTACTAGATTGTTCTTGTGTGTGTTAATCTCTTTAGAGATTGGCGCTACTAGTCAATACTAGTCCCTCCTTGTGCTTGTCTCCATTGAAGGCTTGTGTAAGGTTATAGAAGAAAGGGTTGAAGGCATCATCTTGCTTGGGTTTTGATCAATCTAATCAAGGTTCTTGTAAGGGAGTCTTTTGGTTCTTTTGGATCTACTTCTACCAAACATTCCACGTTCCTTTTCATTCTCTTTCTTCCCTTTTGTCCAATGTCATTTCTGGTTCTAAACAATCTGATTTTGCGTGCCATTTATCAAGGAAAAACGTCCATTGTTGGTCTTCAAGGATTCTCAATCTAGATCTAGTCATTTGCGGCACCAACCCGCATCATGAGCGGTCATCACATTCGGACAATGAATATGTTCGGAATAGATGCTGAAGTTTTCTTATGTTTGTATAGCGAGTTAGAGCAAAGTTATGGCCTAACTGCGCCTATAGAAGTCTCGGTAATTGAGAAAGTAGGTTTGTTCTTATACGCTCTTGCACAAGGATGCTCAGTTTGTGTTGTTGTACTTTCAAAGGTCAACCGAGACTATACATAGCTCGTTCCATAGCGTACTGGAATTCTATTACCGGTCGTGGACATGAAGGGTGTGGACTAGCAGGTCATGTTATCCAACCCCAAAACCCTAAATTTTTCAAGAACTCTATCACACATTGCTGCTGACCCCAGATACAAGGATTACATTAAGGTAAACATAAATAATTCCCAATCTTTTATAAATTTTTGACACATTTTAGATTTATTTAGTAATAGACGTCATATCGTTTGGTTCAGGATTGCATTGGTTGTCTCGATGGTACACATATTAGTGCATGCATTGAAGAAATTTCACAAGTTCCGTTCGTCGGTCGGAAACATATTGTGACTTTCAATGTTCTCGTCGTCTATGATTTTAATATGTTGTTCACTTTTGTCTTGTCTGGATGGGAAGGCTCAACTCATGACACGAAGGTTCTCGAAAATGCAATATGCAAACCCCAGCTTAACTTCCCACTTACACCTCTAGGAAAGTATTATCTTTGTGACAAGGGTTATCCTGATAGACCGAGGTTCCTAGTTCCATATTCAAAGCCCCGATATCACTTAAATCAGTTTGATAATGAGCCTCCAAGCAAAAAAAAAAGAGTTTAACCAGGCACACTCTTCCTTGAGAAGTTGTATTGAACATTGTTTTGGAATCCTAAATAAGAGATAAAAGTTGTTATCTACTATGCCATCTTACCCGGACTACACACAAGTTGACATCCATATATATAGCTTTGCATTACACAACTTTATTCGTTTGTACTCATGGTATGATGACTTGTCAAAAGATGAGGATGAGTTGCCAACAAGAAGTCAAGACGAGGTAGAAGACGTGGAGGACAACAATGACAATGAAAGAGGAATGTGTCATATTTGTGATCGTATTGCTTCAGCAATTTGGAATGCAAGAAGGACTATGTAAGTCTGCCTTTTGATATTGGTTACATTGTTTCCCACTTTTGTAAACTTATGTATTTGATTTTGGTGACATTGTTCCTTTATGGTTAAGGATTGCATTGGTTCCCGTTGTTTAGGGCTGATAATATCCGGGTTCGGGCCGGATCCGGACCGGGCTTTTTCTAAAATTTTGTCCGGATGTCCGGGCCGGATCCGGGCTAAGCCCGGGTTCCGGGCTGCAGAGCATGACCGTACCCGTCCGCCAAGCCGGGCCGGGCTGCCTGTCGGGTACCCGGATTAACTTTTCCACTTTTACATCCATTTCTTCTTTACTTTTAAATTGTACCAATATTCTTAATTCACCATCCATCAAATAATCAATTCAATTCATTTTATTAGAAGATGTGTGGAGACAACCTGAGTATGAAGAACAGCTCATAGAACATACTATAGACTGAAGCTGAAATTTACACAGTATACAGAAAATATACAATCTATGAATGAATATATAAACTTCATCCAATCTTGATTTGAGGTGATTGCAGATCTGGTCGATTTGAAGTAATTTCAGATCTCGTCGATTTGAGGTAGTTTCAAATCTAGACTCTTGAGGATCTGAGAGACGCCGAGGATAGAGTAAGAACCGATCGGTTGAAATACTTACCGAATAAGAGGTTGAGAGGTGAGAATGAAGACTGCTCAAAGACACCGAGGAGAGGGAGAGTCACAACTCAAGAGGATCCGAGAGAGGACGAGAAGAGTAAGGGCTGCTCGGCGGGGAGATTGTGGGTTGAGGAGACGCCAAGGGGGAGGTATTACTAATTGTCGGCGTCGTTGAGGGCTGGTGAGAGTATGAAGACTGAGGATCTTCCACCGAGAGGCAAAGTGAGGGATACATAGTCTGACAGAGAAGTGCGGCACAAATTGAGATATGAGAGGCAAAGTGAGGGCTACTAGGGTTTCAATGTTTCATCTTGAAGTATATATATATATTAAAAAACGGGCCGGACAAGCAGCCCGAACGGACTTCGTACTATGTCCGGATCCGGCCCGGATGTCCGACCGGGCCGGGCTTTTAGGCCCGGTCGGGCTTTTTATCTTGTCCATATCCGGCCGTTTTTGCGGGCGGCCGGGCCGGTCGGGACGGCCCGGGGTGTATCAGGTCTACCATTGTTATATAGACTTATGATTAAGATATGACTTATGTTCCTTTATGATTAAATTGCAAATGTCAAATAAAAGAAAACATAGTTAACGATCAAAAGATAACATTGAAATTGATGCATTGTTGTTTCGTAAACAAACGTTCTTAACCGATACATTGTTGCTTCATAAAATAGAGCCCTAATAGTAAAGTACATACGCAACAAGTACCACCTCATTAAGTAAACCACAAACAAACGCACTTAAATAAATTTTCATTTTAATTTTCTTGTTCAGCTGTTTATGTTGAGTAAGATATGCTTTTAATGACTCAATTGAAGCAACACTCTCCATTTCCCTCATACGTATCACTCGACATTCATAATTCAATCTTCTTTTATCTTCACGTAGCCCTTGCACGAAGTCCCTTAAACTCGTATAGGCTCCAATATCATCAAAGGCGTACATTAACATTTCATCTTCAATGGGATCATCCTCTGCCATCCATATCCCATCTCCCCAATTGTAGTACTCAGGATCTCCGTTGTCATAACTAGAGTCATCGTCCATTGTTGCCTAATAACACACACAAAAAAGGTTTGAGCAATGACAAAATAACTTGGACCAAACAAAATACATCTCTTAAAAATTCATGGTTATTCAAACATAACCAAAATATTTCAACTAAGGTAATTAACCTTCTCATCAATAATACTATTATAATTCGAAAACCAGCCAAACTTATTTCAGAATTTTAGACAAATTTAGTATATTGTGTTCTTCACTTTAGCTGATTTATTTATTCAACTACAACTAATACTAGCTTAGCATTAGGATAATAATCTCATATTGGACTGCATAATAATCTCACTTTTGTCACTACACTAGTGTTAGCTAGTTAGGAATACAAAAACTCAGCATCCAGTGAAGTCTCAAAACAAAGCTTAATAAATCTCATACACATCCTCATAATTTCAATTAGATAAGTAGTTGAGCAGCAAATTCGTAGTTTTTGAAGGCTTAGATTTGATAACCTAGTTCAGTAGTAGATTCTTAATTTCAACAATATCATAACATCAAAAGTTTGATAACATAGGGAATAAAACAACAACTTCTCTAATCAAATTGTTAGCATGAAATATGACGATATTTTAGACACTTGTTTTAGTTGTTTTTCCCTCATTATTGTGTACATGGATATAGTTTTGAAGCAATTGTGAGCTTGTTCACCTATTTTGTCGATATAGAGATCTACACTAGCTTTGTTTTGTTTATAGGTGAATAAGAGGTTGAATCAGAGCAAATAATGGAAGAGAAGGAGTATTTGATCATGTTCGAGGATAAGGAGATGCATTAGAGAGGCTAAGGAAGGAGAATGGATGAAGGATTGCATGAAACAAAGGTAAAGAAAGAAGTTATGCAAGTCCACGCCTTGAATTACGGCCATGGAGAAGGAAATTTGAAGTCCACTCCCCAAATTACGGCCGTGGACTTGACATTATGAACGTGGAAGAGAATTTGGAACATTCCAGAGAGTTACACGGTCTAAACCACGGCCGTGGAAATTATATGGCACCATAATCTGGTTCCACACCCTGAATTACGGCCGTGGAAAGTTCTACATAACCATGATCTTAACAATATTATGACGTATCATATTTGCCACGTCATCAAAATTAATGGGCTTTATCGTAACCCTGGCTCGCTCTATAAAAGGAGTAGAGAAAGGAGTTCTTGGTACCTGGTGCTTATTCGCGCTTATCCCGTGCTTATCCTTGCTTAGGGTTGTTTTGGACGCTGCTTAGAGTTTCGAAGCCGACGGCTAGGATTGAAGATCGAAGTTTGCTTGCGGCGGAAGTTTGGTGATTTCTTAGGTTTTGATTCCGGAAACGATTGACAACCGTTTATTTGCCTGAGATATTTGTGAATATTCCTATTCTATATTCTGAATCCATTGAACATATTGCTTTGTTATCTGGATTTGACATTGATCTTAAGTTTTTATCGAGTTTTCGAGGGTTTTTGTGTTTCTCTCTTTCTAAACTGAATATTGAATCAATGACAATGATTGTTGGCTAAAACCATTTAGCAATTCTAAGGTGAAGGGTTGATAGTTGTGGCTCAGATGATGATAGATCGATCGTAAATAGATTGGACCCTGAGAGTGTGAGAAACATCATCGACGAACCTAAATCACGGCCTGTTCTTGAGTTCCACGGTCGTGGAACCTCAAGAACTACCCGTTACGACCTTTGCTTTTGCTTTGATCCAAAGTTAAAGATTTGCTTTAACCTAGCTTTGGCTTGCCTTTCCTAGGTAGTAGTGAGACTTAACATCCTCTATTTCGGTTTCGAGTGTCACAACCTTAATTGTTTGAGTTTATCTTGATCCTTTGGGTTTGGGCTGGGGTATTTGAGTTTAATTCTTGTCCTTAGATCCTTTCTATACTGCAACCTCAACAACCTTTATAGAGAGTGTTCTTTGGGTTAGACATATAAGGTTTTGGAACTTCACCGTACATTACCTTACTTTAGTTATACCTTTGCAATCTCGACTTTGTCCTTACATCTATAGAATATCTTGAATCGATTGCTACAATTTGATATCCGGATCTTTAGGGTTGCTGTTTTCCCAATATTTGCAAAGCTTTACACTTTTACTTGCTTGATTACTTGAGACTGAAATTTGACTCACCAAATCCCTGAGTTCGATATTCTAGAATACTTGCTAATCTACGCCGATCCGTAGATTGCGGGTTCGCTTGCTTTTATTATAGTTTTATAAATATAAAGCTTATTTGCACGCACGTTTTTGGGCGAACAAGTTTTTGGCGCTGTTGCCGGGGATTTGGTCAAGACCAAACTTTGGTTCTCGGTTGTCGAGCTTGGGAGCTTTGCTCTTGTCATTTGATATCTCTTTTGAGTGTTCTTCACAAGTTCTTCTAGGTATATGCGCAAGTCTAGATCTGTCAAAAAACTCGTACCCTTTGGAGGAATCTCAAGCTCAATTTAGGTTGAGTGAAAAGGTTCGTATGGAAGAAGCGGAGCGTCATCAATTCCAAATTGATGAGCTCAAAGCTATGATGCTGGACATGAAGTTGAAAATGAATAATTCCAAGAAAAAGAAGAAAGCCAAATTAACTAGATCCGTTAGAGCTGAATCATCCGACAATGAGGATGATGATGATATGCCACCGCTAGAGGAGATCAATCCATTGATCAATCCAGTCCGGAATGATCCAAGACCACCCGTAAATCCTTGTATCCCAACTGGGGGTGCGAGAGCCGCTCATGTCGATGAGGAGCCACGAACTCTTGGACAAAGGATGGATCCGATTCAGCAACCACGCCGCCTAGGTGTGAATTTTAAAGCTGAAGATATCCAGGAATTCAGCTTTAGTCCACAAGTGATCACCATGGTTCGCCAAAATCAGTTTGGTGGAACTAGTGCTGAATCTCCACACCAATATTTTCAGAATTTTGAGATTCTAATGAAGACAATGAAGCCGAAGAAGACCACCACCAACAACTACAAGATCAAGCCATTCTTCTTCTCTTTGAAGGAAAAAGCCTTGTCTTGGTATCAAGCTCTTCCGAATGGAAGAATCAACACATGTGAGGATCTATCTTCGGAGTTCTTAACCAAGTTCTTTCTGTCATCCAAGACTGCGGAGTTAAGAGGTAAGATTAATACATTCATTATGAAGCCTAACGAAAGTTTGTTTCAATCTTGGAAAAGGTTTCAGGATTTATTGTTGGATTGCCCACACCATGGCATTTTAAAGCTAGAATTGTTGGTGATATACTACAAGGGGCTGGATGTGGAAATGCAATTTAAACTCCAATCCTTTCATGTGGTACATTCATGGACATGAGGGAAGATGATGCTTGAGACTTCATTGAGAAGCAAGCCCAAGTGATTGAGAAATAATCTCACCCAAAAGTGGAACCTAGCCATCAAAATAGAGGAGATTCAGGAGCTAAGTTATCACAAGCTGCGCAAACTCAAATCTTTTCCCTCAACACCGAAATCAAGGAGTTGAAAGAAGTCATTAGAGTTGGCCTTCAAACGCCAAAGGGGCAAGATGTTGGATACTTGGGAAACAACAACAACTATCAAGGGAATGAGAATACCAACAGAAACAACCGGAATAACAACCGGAACAATTGGAACAACAACAACAACCGGAACAACAACTGGAACAACAATCGGAATTCAAACAACAATTGGCGTTCCAACCAACAACAAAATTCCGGTAATCATTATTCCAATTCAGGAAATTCACTAACACCGCCCTCTTCTTCTTCTACTCCTTTGAAAAGCCAGGGACAATCATCAAATGACGCAAGCAACTCGGGAAAGGAGAAACCCGATCCTATGTTGGAAACAATCATGGGAAAGCTTCAAGGGCTAGAGAACTACATTACTAAGGTTGATAAAGCTCAAAAGGCTTTAGAAAACCAAATGTTCAACAAGGCCGAGGAAGTTCCTAGAGATCAAGGAAAGCTTCCCGGAAAGACGAAGGATAACCCGAAGGAAGGGTGATGGCTATCACAACTAGGAGCGGAGTGACAACTACCGATCCGCAACCTAAGTTTGTTGAAATTCCAGCTGAAAAGGAGAAGGAAAAGGGGAAGGAGAAGGAAGACATTTACATTCCTCCTCCAGCTTATAAACCTCCCCTACCATTCCCGCAATCTAGAGCGAGAGCGCGTCTAGACAAGCAGTTCGGTAAGTTCATTAAACTCATGAGTAAACTACACATTAATATACATTTTATTGATGCAATTGTAGGTATGCCGCTTACGGGAAGTTCTTAAAGGAGATCCTCTCTAACAAGAGGAAGCTAGAAGACTTTGGAGAAATCAAGATGAGTTCGGAATCATCGGAGCTCATCAAAACAATGAAGGATAAGATGCCCCCAAAGCTGAAGGATCCGGGGTCATTTTGCATTCCAATTGGAGTAGGAGAAGTCACTTATGACGCTTTATGTGACTTGGGAGCAAGCGTTAGCATTATCTCACTCGCTTTATGTAGGAAGATCGGTTTAGGTGAACCTAAACCGGTGAAGATGACGTTATACATGGCGGATCGATCCATAACTCATCCCGTCGGTATTATTGAAGACGTGTGTAATATCCGGAATTTTTTATTCTGTTTAATTCCGAATCAATTCGGACTTCGAAGCCATGACGAGTTTTGACAAGGTCATGACGAAGTCATGCATGGGCTTGACGAAGCCATGACGAGTTTTGACAAGTTCTGGACAAACTTTCAGCCCACTTGTTTTTGCCTTGTTTCAGCCCATTGTTGCTTTTGGATTTAATTGGCCCAGCCTTGCTCTTCCCCTTACTGGCGGATTGAAGCAACCTCAGCCCAGCTCCAGCACCAGCCCACACTGCTTGCTTCAGCTCCAATGCCAGCCCACACGCCTTACTTCAGATCCAGCGCCAGCCCACACTGCTTGCTTCAGCCCCAGCGCCAGCCCACACTCCTTGCTTCAGCTCAATGAGACGCCAGCCCAACAAAGGAAGAGCAGTTGCACATCTCATCAAGTCCACAACCCTTGTAACAGCTGCATAAATGAGGCAATCATACATGAAGCAGTAAAGATTCATGCTGTTTCCGTCCATGCACTTCCTTCCACATTTTTCATACCTTATAGATACCCTTTATGTCTCCTTATCATACTCAGAACAATCATACATGAAGCAGTAAAGATTCATGCTGTTTTCCGAGTTTTCCAAAAGTGTCAAGCAGGCATTTCCGAGTCCAGATTTTGGTATGTTAGACACCTCCTCCATTGCTAATTTTTGGATATGTTGTAGTCAGTAGTACATAGTAGATCATACTAAAATTTGGGAAGCATTGGAGCTACGGTTTGAGAGTTATTGTGTTCCAAAGTTGACGTCTCATGCAGTTTTTATAAATGTGCTGAATGTTGGGAAAAACAACAGGTGATGTTGTTTTGTGAGATGGTTTTGAATAAGCTCTTGATCTCCGTTGTAACACCCCGAATCCGTGGGACTCGGGGCGCTACGGGTTGGGACCTCACAATGGGTCCCGACCCTTAGCTTGACAACAATTTCACCGGATCTTTTAACATGGCACAAATAAAGGCAAAACCGAAATTCCTTTTAATGCAAATGATAAGAAACCCGAAGGAAAACAACAAAAGACTTCATCCGATAAACAACACCAAAGACCAAAACACCATACACGCGGCATACCAACATAATAAACGCAGAATAAAACACAACCCGACTCCAACCAAAACCCACTCCTAAAATGTACGGAACCCCGACTACCCACTCTTCCGGATCTCTCGGCCGCAATCCTAACCTGTAAGGCAATCTACAACAATCGGTATAAAACCGTTAGCTAATATTCGAAGCATTAGAATCAAGGTGAAAGGCACAAACACAAGTAAAACAATATAACACACAATGTACACCAAATCACACAAGTCCGGTTTATTATCTTTTTATTATTAAGTCGTATCCCGTTCTAATTCAACTTCTTTTGTGACACGAGAATCTCCCGAAACTCGCCTCGGTCCCCACTTACCGCATGGAACAGTGGATGCCTCCGACCGTCTAACCACACGGGCTAGTCGCCAAGAACCTCCTAACTCTACGCAAGAGCTAGACAAGTTGTCACCGCCCGTTATCATACACTTGGGCCAAATAATATATAAAGGTCGGTAATCCTAATTCCGGTTTTATAAGTTATAATGAAAGCGATAAAACACACACCACCAAACACGCATCGAATCTAATACATAGAATACGAGCTAAGTAAGTCCGGAGACTTACCTCGTCACCACACTCAACTCACAACACTCTCGCTTCCTTAGGGGAGGAAACTCATAACCTGCTCACAAGAAGATAACTATATCAACAACAACCCACTCACAATAGAAGTCTTAGACTTCTATACAAATGATCTATGCAAGACCATTTGGCTCTCAATTCTAGGACCGCATCCTAGAATCCCTCGTGCTCACATCACACTCAACCGAAGCTAGAAGTTCTAAGACTTCTAAACCTTCGGATCTCGCAAGATCATAACTCACAACACCACTAGGATACTCTCTTTCTAGTCCACAACCTCAACAATCATAGAACCTCAACAATCATATAACCTCACAAGCTCAACATACAACTCAAAGTCATAAACAACCTCACAAGATAATAGCACCTCAAGCTTAGAATCAACATCAATCCATCAAACAACATCAAATCCTCAAAACTCACCTAAGGTTCATGTCCACTACTTGACATTCTCACTAGGTTATGCTATGTCCAACCTATCATGATACTACCGCTAAAAATAACTAGATCGAGGGAAAGGAGACTCACGCGACGCCAAAAGACGGAAGTCGTTCAATGGATGTCAACTTGGACTTGTTAGGTCTTTATCGGGACGCTTCCGAACCTAACACCAAAACTATACAAAACCTTATACGCTAAATTTGAACGGAATAGTTTACATATATAAATCTAAGGAAAACCCCACTTTTTAAAAACCAAGTTAAAACCGTAAATATATATTCTGGGCAAATTGTATAACATCATAAACCCAAGGTAAAACTCGTTTTCAAAGCCAATGTTAAAATCCCGTAATTAAGCATTTGATCCATAACCCGCAATTAATCCATCAAGGGCATAATATATATGGTATATATAAATATAAGAATATCCCCGCAATTAAAATCCAAGGTTAAAAACCGATAACACATTTTTCGGGTCAATTTATACACTTATATAAACATGGGGCATAATCTGCAAATAAATTTCTGGGTTCAAAACTGTAAATAATTCTACAGGGATATATGTTCAAATTTCTCAAAACCTGGGTCAAATATGTAAAAGCAAAATACTGGATACAAACTGTAATTATACCAAATGTGAGGGAGAGCCGATGCAAATAAGAACAATAGGATTCCCATTTCTTTTTTTTTTGTAAATCGCAGATGTGCAATAGGAACAGAGGAGGCAGCGACATGGGTTAGGGCAGAGGAGGCTTCTTCTGGTGGCGTGGCTTCTGCCAAGGTTGGCTCCGGCAGCGGCTTGCAGCGATGCCAGGGTTGGGGTATTGGCTCCTGTCCAGTGCAGCGGTAACAAGGCGGCAGCATTAGCGGACAAAGAAGAAGGGCCTCTATTGAACCCGATGCACATACGGGGAGAGAAATCAAGGGAGGCGGCAAGGCTCCGGCAGCGAAGCGAGGCGGCGGCAAGGCGGCGGCAAGGCGGGGGCTTCGCTTCGGCTTTGACCGGCGAGGAAAGAAGGCGATGGTTGCTTCTGGGGTTCCGGCGGTATTGGCGGCGAAGAGAACAAGGCTTGGAAATGTAGGGTTAGCGGCTCCAGCAAAGACGAGGGCGGGGCATGGCAGCCGATCTGGTGGCGGCCTCTTCCGGCGTCGTCTGGTGGGCTTCAATGGCGGTTCCAAAGGGTTCTCCGGCATCGTGGATGCCGAAAGAGAGACAGACAGAGGAAGACATCAGTGAGGAGGGGAATGCTGAGTGAAGGAAGGCTGCAGCGTGGGAATGAAGGGAAGCAGAGGTGAGGTGATGTAAGGGGTTGAGTGCGGAAGGAGGTAGCAGGGGTAGGGTGGTAGGAAGAATGAGGGGTCACTGTTGCGTTGCAGCACATCAGGGACGAGGGGTCGGGGCAGTGGGGCACTCATCACGGCCGAAGGAGAGAGAGAAAAGGTAAAGAAAGAGAAGAAAAAGGAAAACAAAACAAAAACAAAAATCAATGGGAGTGGAATGAAATAAACTCGATCAAATTTTAATCGGAAAAGAACTTTCGGATCGGGAAAAAATTCACAAACCTTTTCCGAAAAAAAAAATATTGATAAATCCGGAAAAATAAAATAACGCAAACGCGCCTAAAAACACGGGTGTTACATTAGATTCCCCTAAAAACAAGTTTCGTCCCGAAACTTGCCACACGCCGAACTTCTCGGTCCCATAAGGCCGAGGTACGAACTCTCACTCTAAGAAAGCTTAAAACTTTTATTCTATATACGCAAACTACTCGAACTACCACCGCAAGATATATCATGTCATAAAGTACCTTCCCACATGGGGCACAAACTACACATACATCACACAAGCACATAACTCAACCAGGGGAAGAACTAGATCTAACCCGTCGATTCTATCAAAGCTACTAATGCGGCGTAAAACTCAACCAAAAATACTATACTCCGCCTTCCTATTTATTAGCCTCTTCGGTCTCTCGTTTGCCACTAGATCATCATGACTGACGACATGTCTCGAATCTTGTATGTACTCCCTCGACTGATACGCATGAAACATCAAGTGAACACCCTCTACTCTTGGTGGTAACGCCCACTTGTAAGTCACTTCTCCAACTTGCGTTAAGATCTCAAAAAGGTCCAATTTATCGGAACTCAACTTCATTCTCGGGTCTTTCTCACTTGCAGCATTTCCATTATGTTTCTCTTGATTGTCTCTAACAAAGAAAGTCGAAGTTCCAATTAACACAATTGGCTTTGGCTCTAGCCAAACTAAACTTCGATGTTACATTTCCTCAGTTCTTGTTGTATATTCCAAGAAATGAAGGAAGTATTTTACTTCACACTATTTCTACTATCAAGACACGTATGTTGTTTCTCCCTTTGCACCAATACTTACCCAAAACCTTGTTTGAGAGAATCACTTGTAAACTCCAAATCCATCACACCTCGAGGCAATGTCAAAACAGTTGCCTAACGACTCTTCTCTTAACTCTTAACAACTCTTATGATATTTGTCCCGCTCCAACTTCTTTGTCTTCCGAAGTAGGTCATCCATAGATGGTGTTACTTAGAAAATCTCTCCACAAATCCGGTAATGACCAGCACTCATAAAACTTCTCTCTTCCTTGAGAGTAGACCAAAACATCTTATCCTAGCGTTAGTAAGCCCCTAGGCAATCTCTACAACTCGTAGTGTCCAAGGTTCGTCGGAAATGTTGTATTTGCAATATCCACATCTCGGATTCTCAATTTGTGACAAATTGACCTTAATCATTCTTAGAAGAAACTACCGACCCTTGCAACCGGTCGAGTAGATCATCTATCCGTGGTAAGGGATATTTGTTCTTTATTGTTATCTTGTTCGGCTTATGGTAATCGATGTACAATTGGGGAGAACTGTCTGTTTTTTTTTTTTTTCACAACAATTCCAGTGTTCTCATAATAACTTCAAATCAAGAGTTCAAGATAACTTCTGGTGTTCTCTATGGCGGTGCATTGGTTCTAATGAACCTTTATCAACAAGTCCTTGCAATTGCTCATTTGATTGCATCCTCAATTCGAGTATCCTTAGGGGTATCATTTATTGATGTCTTTTGTACGGCGTCTTAGAAAGGGGAGTTGAGCCCAAATCAATCTTAGCGGTAAAATTCACATTCCGATGCATTGAAATCCGTTCTATCTCAGGTTCTATCTTTTTTTCTACCCATCACATATCGTAATCAACGACACCACCTAGTCCTAATGCTTGACAAGTGGTCCACCCCGACCGGTTGGGGTAACGTCCTTCAACACGTGTATTGTTCCATATTTAGCTACAATGTTAACCGTCCTCTTTCAGAGATCCTTCATCTCTTGAAGTCGAGAGACTTGCTCGAATCTTCTGACTCTTGTAGCCTTATTTAAGTATTCCTTTTTCTTAATCTCATTTTCCCTCTTTGATGACACGATTGTAAAAATCTTCTAAGGTTTCTCACTTATGTGCAACCATAAGGGTCCAAACTGTAGGGCTAAACCATGTTTCAACCAATTGACCTTATCTTCTTTGCTTTTCTTGAAATCCCAACTTATGGGAGGAGTCGTTCGTATTCTACATAAGCTTTCACCATAGACATCCTTTCTTCAAGTACAAATTATACTTCACTTTCCTTTTGTAAAGTCAACCCGACGGTAGAGGTTCTAACCTCATTCTTCCATATACTTTTTGTACATCTCTTGTCGACATCAAACCTCAAAACTTCGATCTTCTCTAACTCTTGTTGGTCACCTTATGCATCTCTCAGTATTATATGAACATCTTCACAACTGTACCGGTATGCCCTGCGGAAAATGCTAGAAGAAACTCCCCATCCAAAACCACTAAAATATCAAGCTCATTACATCTTCAGGTACTAACATCATAACTCTAAGGTTGCTGTGTTGCCCTAATCTAGGTCTCCTCTTTCACGTCATAGCCACCATGTCTCTTCCGTGTGAGTCGAGAAACTTGACTTATCTCTTGCCCGCGGTAGCATATCATCCATAACCTGGAACAAACATATCATACCTCCCCTCATAATATCCCCCTTTACGCACAATAACCATAGAAGACTCACCTTTCTCTTTGTCCTTCCAGTTTCCTTCACCCTGATCCATGTCATTCCTCCATATGACAACCCCATGACCTAAGAAGGTCACACCGGATCGTTACAATCCCTCCCCACAAGATACGTTACAATCACTTCATGGGATCGATATGTTGCTACGTGATTAAGCTATTTGAAATTCCCTTGATATACCTCTTATTGTCGACATTCAACCACCACAAATATTCCACGTTCTAGTTACCATTCCTTTATGATTCCACAACTTGGGTTACTCTTCCCCTCCACACTCATCCATAGACATCCCGCACAAGCGCATTCTTTGTTGTCGTCGATTAGCTTATAGCTGACCTTCTCTAAGTTCAACGGTTCACCATTCTTCTATACTTTCATGTTACCATTCTCATGAAGGCTACCCTCTCGGTGTACTCTACCTTAAACTCCGTTAGTTCCTTCTTCATTCCATGCTTCCTCTTCTTTATAAGGTAGCTATATCTTCTTTGCCTTTTCATTTCATATAACTCCCTATTTATAGGCTTAAGCGCTCCTCATGATGTTTTGCTACAACACTCGTAAAATATTCTGGCATTAAAATAGCACCCACTCGCGTTCCTATTGGTTGGTATCTTAAGTCTTTCAATCAAAGCTCCGTGTGTCGTCTTCCATATTCTTGGGATCATCATTTATACACACTTCCTCCTTCTTGGTGTTTCTTAGCCTTATCATTATAACGGAAACCGGTCAACTCCACGTGAATCCCCACCATGTCCTTCTTCTCACAACTCTAGAAATGTTGAAACTTTACTTTTTGGTACCTCGAAAGCTTAACTTACGGTATCTTAAATCTTTAGCAAATGGCTCGATCACTCTTCTCGTTTTGACTCAAATGCTTAGGAGCGTCTAAAGAAAACTTCACATCTTAATGGAATGTCACCTTAAACCTTGTTACAATGTATCCCTCTCCTCCTCGATTCGTATCTTTAGTTGTTCACACGTCTTCTTGAAGAACTTATGTTTGTTATCCCTATTGGTCTCGTTGTCTTTCTAATCGTGACTTCTTGGTACCCACTTCCACACCCTTGTGTTACTCCTTTTTCTTGTATGTTTCCCATCCCAATTTCTCTTAAGTTGTCTCGGATTTTCTTCCACTTTTTCGTCCTTTGGTTATGTCATCTCTACTTCTCTTTGACATCCTCTTAAAGGAATCCGAGAAACGTCATGGTATTCGTTAGCACGAAAAACTCAACTCGATACTTGAGCATATTTCTCCTCGTATGAACGTTATCTCAGGCCAACAACATCACCTTAAAGGTGATGATACTATACTATCACCTTTTCTATTAGGTTCCATAACTCCATATGCTACTACTATATATAATAAGAATACGTATACATAACTATATAAATCCTAAGTCCATATCACTACCAATATAACACATCCAGCATTTCATCCACAATATAAGGTCCCAAAACATATAACCGTCCACATATAACTATACACATATATCCAATTCATCATGCAACATACAATCACATACAATAATAGTCCAAAAACATCCTAAGTCCACGATACATATCTACATATATACATATATATACTAAAAATCCAATAAACTATGCTGCCGAGATCCGCGGAAGAAGTGGTAGTCCGTACATTCTACCCCGACTCATGCATGTGATTTTGAAAACGAAAACTCAGAACCCGCGGGGTTCTGTTTATTCCTTATTCGGCCTTTAGAAGATTGCGAGTGCCATTGTTGTCAACCTAGGGCTCTGATACCACTTTCGTAACACCCCGAATCTGTGGGACTCGGGGCGCTACGGGTTGGGACCTCGCAATGGGTCCCGACCCTTAGCTTGACAACAATTTCACCGGATCTTTCAACATGGCACAAATAAAGGCAAAACCGAAATTCCTTTTAATGCAAATGATAAGAAACCCGAAGGAAAACAACAAAAGACTTCAGCCGATAAACAACACCAAAGACCAAAACGCCATACACGCGGCATACCAACATAATAAACGCAGAATAAAACACAACCCGACTCCAACCAAAACCCACTCCTAAAATGTACGGAACCCCGGCTGCCCACTCTTCCGGATCTCTCGGCCGCTTTCCTAACCTGTAAGGCAATCTACAACAATCGGTATAAAACCGTTAGCTAATATTCGAAGCATTAGAATCAAGGTGAAAGGCACAAACACAAGTAAAACAACATAACACACAATGTACACCAAATCACACAAGTCCGGTTTATTATCTTTTTATTATTAAGTCGTATCCCGTTCTAATTCAACTTCTTTTGTGACACGATAATCTCCCGAAACTCGCCTCGGTCCCCACTTACCGCATGGAACAGTGGATGCCTCCGACCGTCTAACCACACGGGCTAGTCGCCAAGAACCTCCTAACTCTACGCAAGAGCTAGACAAGTTGTCACCGCCCGTTATCATACACTTGGGCCAAATAATATATGAAGGTCGGTAATCCTAATTCCGGTTTTATAAGTTATAATGAAAGCGATAAAACACACACCACCAAACACGCATCGAATCTAATACATAGAATACGAGCTAAGTAAGTCCGGAGACTTACCTCGTCACCACACTCAACTCACAACACTCTCGCTTCCTTAGGGGATGAAACTCATAACCTGCTCACAAGAAGATAACTATATCAACAACAACCCACTCACAATAGAAGTCTTAGACTTCTATACAAATGATCTATGCAAGACCATTTGGCTCTCAATTCTAGGACCGCATTCTAGAATCCCTCGTGCTCACATCACACTCAACCGAAGCTAGAAGTTCTAAGACTTCTAAACCTTCGGATCTCGCAAGATCATAACTCACAACACCACTAGGATACTCTCTTTCTAGTCCACAACCTCAACAATCATAGAACCTCAACAATCATATAACCTCACAAGCTCAACATACAACTCAAAGTCATAAACAACCTCACAAGATAATAGCACCTCAATCTTAGAATCAACATCAATCCATCAAAAACATCAAATCCTCAAAACTCACCTAAGGTTCATGTCCACTACTTGGCATTCTCACTAGGTTATGCTATGTCCAACCTATCATGATACTACCGCTAAAAATAACTAGATCGAGGGAAAGGAGACTCACGCGACGCCAAAAGACGGAAGTCGTTCAATGGATGTCGACTTGGACTTGTTAGGTCTTTATCGGGACGCTTCTGAACCTAACACCAAAACTATACAAAAGCTTATACGCTAAATTTGAACGGAATAGTTTACATATATAAATCTAAGGAAAACCCCACTTTTAAAAACCAAGTTAAAACCGTAAATATATATTCCGGGCAAATTGTATAACATCATAAACCCAAGGTAAAACTCGTTTTCAAAGCCAATGTTAAAATCCCGTAATTAAGCATTTGACCCATAACCCGCAATTAATCCATCAAGGGCATAATATATATGGTATATATAAATATAAGAATATCCCCGCAATTAAAATCCAAGGTTAAAAACCGATAACACATTTTTCGGGTCAATTTATACACTTTTATAAACATGGGGCATAATCTGCAAATAAATTTATGGGTTCAAAACTGTAAATAATTCTACAGGGATATATGTTCAAATTTCTCAAAACCTGGGTCAAATATGTAAAAGCAAAATACTGGATACAAACTGTAATTATACCAAATGTGAGGGAGAGCCGATGCAAATAAGAACAATAGGATTCCCCTTTCTTTTTTTTTGTAAATCGCAGATGTGCAATAGGAACAGAGGAGGCAGCGACATGGGTTAGGGCAGAGGAGGCTTCTTCTGGTGGCGTGGCTTTGGCCAAGGTTGGCTCCGGCAGCGGCTTGCAGCGATGCCAGGGTTGGGGTATTGGCTCCTGTCCAGTGCAGCGGTTACAAGGCGGCAGCATTAGCGGACAAAGAAGAAGGGCCTCTATTGAACCCGATGCACATACGGGGAGAGAAATCAAGGGAGGCGACTGTAACACCCCAAATCCGCGGGACTCGGGATGATACGGGTTGGGACCTCACAATGGGTCCCGACCCTTAGCCTGACAACAATTTCACCGGATCTTTCAACATGGCACAAATAAAGGCAAAACCAAAATTCCTTTTAATGCAAATGATAAGAAATCCGAAGGAAAACAACAAAAGACTTCAGCCGATAAACAACACCAAAGATCAAAATGCCATACACACGGCATACCAACATAATAAACGAAGAATAAAACACAACCCGACTCCAACCAAAACCCACTCCTAAAATGTACGGAACCCCGGCTGCCCACTCTTCCGGATCTCTCGGCCGCTTTCCTAACCTGCAAGGCAATCTACAACAATCGGTATAAAACGGTTAGCTCACATTCCAAGCATTAGAATTAAAGGGAAAGGCACAAACACAAGTAAATGATCATAGTCACACGACATACTCAGAAGCACACAAATCCGGTTTATTATCTTTATTATTATTAAGTCATATCCCGTTCTAATTCAACTTCTTTTGTGACACGAGAATCCTCCAAAACTCGCCTCGGTCCCTTCTTCCGGCAATGGAACGGTTCGGATGCCTCCGACCGTCTAACCAGCACGGGCCAGTCGCCGAGATCCCCCTAGCTCTCACGGGGAGCCAGGCAGTGATGTCACCGCCCGTTATCATACACTTGGGCCAAATAATATAAAGGTCGGTAATCCTATTTCCGGTTTAGTTGTTATAAACAGTAAAATAATAAACACACACCACCCAACACACAATAATGCTAATACAAAGAATACGAGCTAAGTAAGTCCGGAGACTTACCTTATCGCCACACTCAACTCACAACACTCTCACTTCCTTAGGGAGGAAGCTCATAACCTGCTCACAAGAAGATAACTATATCAACAACAACCCACTCACAATAGAAGTCTTAGACTTCTATACAAATGATCTACGCAAGACCATTTAACTCTCAAATCTAGGACCGCATCCTAGAATCCCCATGCTCACATCACACTCAACAAAAGCTAGAAGTCCTAAGACTTCTAAACCTTCAGATCTCGCAAGATCATAACTCACAACACCACTAGGATACTCTCTTTCTAGTCCACAACCTCAACAATCATACAACCTCAACCCTAAATTCTCACAAGCTCAACATACAACTTAAAGCCATAAACAACCTCACAAAATAATATCAACACCTCAAGCCTAATGATTCTCACAAGATCAAACCATATACTCGAATCCTTATAACAACCTCACTAGACCGCAATATCACCTCAAGCTTAGAATCAACATCAATCCATCAAACATAATCAAATCCTTATAACTCACCTAAGGTTCAAAGCCACTACTTGGTATTAACCCTAAGTTATGCTAGATCCAACCTAGCATTATACTACTACTACTACTAAACATAACTAGATTGAGAAAGGTACTCACTCGGGGTCAAAGGTGGAAGTCGATCGACGAATGTCGAATGCTGATTTGATGGCCTTTATCGGGGCGCTTCCGAAGCTAAAACCAAAGCTACACGAAATTAGCTTTAACGCTAATTTTGGAAGGGAGATGAATGCATATAAAAATCTAAGGAAGCCCCACTTTCAAAACAAGGGTAAAACTCGCAAAACATTTTCCGGGGTGATCACAACAATTTATAAATACGGGTCAAAACCAAAACAACTTTCTGGGCAACTAAGAAACTCTCAAAACTTGCATTTCCCGAAATAAACTTTGGGTCAAAACCATGATTATACACAAGGGCATAAAACATCGTGTAAGTAAATACAAGACTAGAACTCAAAGTAAAACCCAAGTTTAAAATCCGCAATTAAATTTTCCGGGCACCCTAAACAACATCATAAACCCAAGGTAAAACTCGTTTTCCAAACCAATGATAAACAAAACCTCTCAACCGCTTTTCGGGACAAAATATACAATTTCAGAAACGTGGGTTATATTCGGTAAATTAAACTACCAGCTAAAATCTGTAATTATTTAAGCAGGGGCATAAATGCAAACTTTAGAAATTGGGGCCATTACTGCAAATGCAAAGCATAGGGCCTTAACTGTAAATATACAAGAATCAGGGGCCCAATTTTAAATTAAAAAGAAGGGTTTTCAACCCCCTTTTCTGTTGGTAAGCAGAGGCACGCAGGGCCGTCTCTAGCGAGGTGGAGGCAGGGCGGGAGGAGGAGGTGGCGTGGGCTCTCCTCCGATGGCTTTGCCGGGGCGACAGAGGCGGCCCTTCTCTTGGCGGCATAGGTTTCTCCTCGGCGGCAGAGGCTGCTTTCTGGGCGGCAGAAGAGAATAGAGGTGAAAGGGAGAGAAGAACGCAATAGTAGATCCGGCGTCGGGTGGCACCGGTAGCAGCGACGCTGGCGGCGGTTATTTCCCGGGGAAGGCTTCAACGAAGCCGATGGCAGGGCAGGGAGTCTCCGACATTCATCTCCCTCCTGGCGTTGTTGCTTCTGTTCCATGGCAAGAGTCACAGAGATGGCGAGAGGGAGCAACGCAGTGGGTTGCGGCGGCAAAGGGCTGGCTCTCCGGTGGTGTGCTGTGCAGGGGCACGAGATGAAGTGGGATCAAGGAGACGAAGGTGAGAGGTCCGGAGGGAGAGACGCTGCGAGATTGGAGGAGGTAGGTGAAGGGCCGGCTGCGAGATTGGAGGGAGTTGGGAGATGCAGCTCAGTAGAGTTGAGAGGAGAGGGAGGTTGAGTGAAGTGTTGAGTAAGGATGAGGGGTTAAAAGTCAGGTAGAGTGCAGGCCATCAGGTGTAGGCTGGGGCGGCAGCAGGGCAACGAAAGGTCACCCATCAAACTAGGAAGGAGGAAAATAAAATAAAAAAAAACAGATAGGGAATTAAAATAAATCCGATCAAAACAACTTTAATGGGATTTTCGGATCGGAAACCTTTTTAAAAAAATAAATAAATAAATAAATAAACGGAAAATACGAATACACATCAAATATATAAATATCCTCATAAAAAAAATGTAATTTACGATGTGAAAATATCCGTAAAAATATTTAAGCTATTAAAATATCGATAAAAACCCGAAAAATAATAAATGTTGATAACGCGCCAAAATTTTGGGCGTTACATCAGATCCCCCTAAAAACAAGTTTCGTCCCGAAACTTACCACGCGCCGAACTTCTCGGTCCCTAAGGCCGAGGTATAAACTCACAACTATGAAGGCTTAGATCTATAAATCTATATACACAAACTACTCCAACCACCATCGCGACAAATATAACCAGTGATAAAACACATTCTCGCACGGGGCACAAAACCACATATAACATCACACAAAAACACAAATAACTTAAGGAAAGAACTAGGTCTAACCGTCGGTTTTATCAAAGCTACTAACTCGGCGTAAAACTCAACCAAAGATACTATACTCCGTCTTCCTATTAGCCTATTCGGTTCTTCGTATGCGACTAAATCACCATAATTGACAATTTGTCTCGAGTCGTGTATGTAATCTCTCGACTGATACACATGAACACCAGGTGAACACTCTCTACTCTTGGCGGCTACGCCAACCGGTAAACCACTTTCCTAACTCGCGCTAACATCTCACAAAGGTCCAATATATTGGAACTCAAGTTCCTTCTCGGGTCTTTCTCAATGCTCCATTTACATTATGTTTCCCTTTGATTTCTTTATCAAAGAAGATCGAACTTCTAATTTACACCTTTGGCTTGATTCTTGTCAAACCAATCTTCGATGTTACGTTTCTTCAATTCTTGTTGCAAGTGCTAAGTAATGAGGGGGGACACTTTAGTTGGACATTGTTTGACAAGGCACGTATGTTATTACTTTTACATCGCTCCTCAATACTTGATCAAGACCTTGTCTTGAAGAATCACTTGTCCACTTCAAACTCATAGTACCTCAAGGTAAGTGAAAAACATTGCACCAGTGAATCCCCTCTTAACTCTCAGCAACTCCTTCGTCAATTCTTTGTCCCATTCAGTACTTCCTTGTCATCCGGAGTAGATTACCATAATTGGTGCTATACAACTTCTCTCTTCGCAGATCTGATAATGCTCAGCGCATCTAAGGAAACTTGTAAATCCTTTCACATCCTTCGGGATTTGTCATCCCGAGACAACTTGTCATAACCTCTCTCCTCTTCAAGAGTAGACCCAAAATATCTTATCCGGGGCATCAGTAAGCCCATAGGGAATAACTAAAACTCGTAGTGACTTTGATTGGTCCAAAATGCCGTACTTGCAATATCTCAAACTCGAATTCTCAATTGGTGACAATCAGACCTTATATCATTCTCATAAGAGACTATCGACCCTTGTAACCGATCGAGTAGATCATCCAATTCGTTCTAAGGAAGACTTGTCCAATATGAACAATTGGTGTTCTCATAATAACTCCAAATCAAGAGTTTAAGATATTTTCCAATATGAACTTCAAATTGAGAGTTCAAGATAACCTTCGGATTTCTCCATAACATTTCACTAATTCTAATGGACTCTTTTCAATAAGTTCTTGCAAATGCTCCTTCACTTGCTGTAACACCCCAAATCCGCGGGACTCGGGGCGCTACGGGTTGGGACCTCACAATGGGTCCCGACCCTTAGCTTGACAACAATTTCACCGGATCTTGCAACAAGGCACAAATATAGGCCAAAACCGAAGTACATTTTATGCAATGTAAGAAAACCCAAAAGAAAACAAACAACGGACTTCAGCCGAAAACAACTACAAAGACCAAACGCCATACATGCGGCATACAATAATACAATATACAAAACTCCAAACGTGACTCCAAACAAAACCCTTCCTAAAATGTACGGGCCCCGGCTGCCCACCCTTCCGGATCTCTCGGAGCATGCCTAACATGCAAGGCAAACTACAACATTCGGTATAAAACCGTTAGCTCACATTCGAAGCATTAGAATTAAAGGGAAAGGCACAAACACAATTAATTCAACATAGTCACACAACATACTCAAAGCACACGAATCCGGTTTATTATCTTTATTTATTAAGTCATATCCCGTTCTAGTTCAACTTCTTTTGTGACACGAGAATCCTCCGAAACTCGCCTCGGTCCCATCTTCCGGCAATGGAACGGTCGGATGCCTCCGACCGTCTAACCAGCACGGGCCAGTCGCCGAGATCCCCCTAGCTCTCACGGGGAGCCAGGCAGTGATGTCACCGCCCGTTATCATACACTTGGGCCAAATAATATAAAGGTCGGTAATCCTATTTCCGGTTTAGTTGTTATAAACAGTAAAATAATAACACACACCACCCAACACACAATAATGCTAATACAAAGAATACGAGCTAAGTAAGTCCGAAGACTTACCTCGTCCCAAAGATAATCCCTCTATATCCCGCTCTCAGCTTCCCGTAGGAAGACACTCAACGCCTGGTCAAAACAAGGCACACAATCAACATCTCTCTCACATGCTAGAAGTCCTTAGACTTCTAGTCCCAATGATCTCGCAAGATCATAAACCATAACCATGATAGGATAACGACTCCTAATCCTCACGATCTCACAAGGTCATAACCATCACAACACATACTAGGATACTCTCGTCCTAGTCTCCACCATCTCAACAAGATCATACAACCATAATATCAAATCTCATAAGCTCTCTAACCCAAACACTCAATGCCCTACAATCCTCACAAGATAACATCAACACCTCAAGCCTTATAACGATCATAAATCCTCAAAACTCACCTAAGGCCCAAAGCCACTACTTGGCATTCACTCTAAGTTATGCTAGATTATCCAACCTAGCATGATACTAATACTAAACATAGCTAAATCGAGGAAAAGAAAACTCACACGATGTCAAAAGACGGAAGTCGATCTACGGATTTCGAGAATGGATGTCGAGCTTGGACTCGTTAGGCCTTTATCGGGGCGCTTCCGGTCCTAACATCAAAGCTAAACAAATTTAGCTTATACGCTAAATTTAAACGGGATATATAACTTATAAAAAAAATCTAAGGTAACACCCGTTTTCAAAACCAAGATTAAAACCACTTAAATACTTTCCGGGACAAATTATACAATACATGGGTCATAATATATAACAAATATAAACTATAAGAATAAAATCCGTTATAAAACTTTGGTTGAAAGTCTGTAAAAAACATTTTCCGGGCACCTCATTAAGTTCCATAAATTTAGGATATATTCTGTAAATAAAATCTTGGGCAAAAACTGTAATTTCACATGCAGAGGGCATAAATGCAAGTTTCCAAAAGTTGGGTTATAAACTGCAAATACAAACAGTGGGTCACCATTTGCAAATAACACAAAAGGAAGGGGCTCAAATTAAAAAGCCCTAAAAGGTTCTTCAACCTTCAGCAATGCAAGGTAAGATGGCGGCCGCGCCTGCTACTCCTCCGGCGTGGTTCTTCAACGGCCCAAGCGAGGCCCTTCAACTGCAGCGGTGGCGAGGCGGCGGTCGATTTCGAATCGCGACAGAGAAGAAGGAAGAGGGGAAGGCAGAGGCGGCTCCGACGGGGCTGCAGGGGACTCCTTCTTGGCGTCTTCGACAGGGTTCTGTGGTGGCGGCTTCTCCCTCTCCCTAGCGGTTCCCTGGTGGCGTCTTCCGATGGTGGAACAAGATGGTTGCTTCCCGGCGGATAGCAGAGGCTCCGAAAAAACTAGGGGGGAAAGGTCGGGGGGTGTAGCAGAGGGGAGGCTGCCGGCTCCGGTTCGTAGGGATAGGTGAAGAAAAGGGGATAAGAGAGAGATGGGAGGCTGCCGGTGAGAGTGCGGGTTTCTGCTGCCAAGAGATAGAAGGGAAGGGAAAAGAGACACGGCTGGTTGCTCACCTGGAGAGAAGGGAAAGCAAAGGGGATGCGTGAGAGAGAAAAGGTAGATAGCTAGGCTGGACTATGAAACGACTACTCATGCTAGAAGAGCACAGCTGGGGCGGGATGACCAAACACAACAATGAGAGGGAGAGACCAATCGGGAAGAGAGAAACAAAGGAAGGAGGAAAAAAAATAAATCAATAAAATATAAATGAAAAAGTGTAATAAAGAAAACTCGATCAAAAACATTCGGAATGGAGTTTCCGAATCGAAAGAACGTTTCCGTCTTTTCCAAAAAAAAATAATAACACGGATATACATTAACGTATCCAAAAATATAATTATACTCGGGTAAAATATTTATGCTGGAAAGATACTTAAATAATAACAATATTTAAGCTAATAAAATTCCGATAAAAGTAGAGAAATAAATATCGCAAACGCTCCTAAAATTTGGGGCGTTACACTTGCTTCCACAACTCATGTCTCTTCACAAGTGTCATTCCATACGGCGCCTTAGATATTGTAATCGAGTCAAGCTTGACCTTAGTGGAAAAATCCACATTTTGACGGGTTGGGAAATAATCCACATCACTTCTTCTTCTACTGTGATATCTTGGTTTTCGTCTTTCCTTCTTTCGTCCCATAAATAAAACCTACACAACCTTGCTTTAAAACTTGACAGGTGGTCATGATACCAATGGTCTTCCCCGATCTGTTGAGGTGACATCCTTTAAACACGTTTTTTTTTTTTTATCTTTAGGTAAAATGTTTACCATCCTCTTTCAGAGATCCTTCATCTCTTGAACTCAAGAGACTTGCTCGAGTCTTCTAACTCTTGTAGCTTTATTTAAGTAATCCTATAACTTAATCTCATCCTCCCTCTTTGATGACATGATTGTAAAATCTTCTAAGATTTCTCACTTATGAGCAGCCATAAGGGTCCAATCAGTAGGACTTAACTGTGTTTCAAAACGATTGACCTTATCTTCTTCACTTTCCGCGACATCCCAACATATGGGAGAAGCTCTTCATATTCTACATAAGCTTTCACATAGACATCCTTTCTTCAATCTTCCATATACTTTTTGTACATCTCTTGTCGACATCAAACTTCAAAACTTCGATCTTCTCTTACTCTTGTTGGTCACCTTATGCATCTCTCGGTATTCCATGAACAACTTCACAACTATACCGGTATGCCCCGTGGAAAATGCTAGAAGAAACTCCCCATCCAAAACCACTAAAATATCAAACTCTTTACATCTCCAAGTACTAACATCATAAGTCTAAGCTTGCAGCGTTGCCCTAATCTAGGTCCTCTCTTTCTAGCCATAGCCACCATGGCTCTTTTGTGTGAGTCTGAAACATTTGACTCAGCTTTTACTCGCAAAAACATACCATCATTTCATTAGATCAAACATACCATGCATCCCCTTTACACACGACAACAACAGAAGCCTCACTTTCCTCTTGTTTCTTCTAGTTCTCTTCTCCTTAATCAAACTTTAAAAATTCAGATCCGTGTCATTCCCCCATATGCCAATCCCATGACCTAAGAAGGTCGCATAAGATCGTTACAATCTCCTCCTCGGAAGTCTTGTTATATGTACTTGCTTGAACTCGGTCCGCATTATTTGATTTAAAACAAATGCGCTCTGTTGGCGTACTTTCATACCATTGACATTGGTCCACCGCGAATACTTTAAGCTCTTTTGTCGATCCTCGGAATGCCCATAATATTGTTTACTCATCCCCTCTACACTCACCAATAGACACTCACACCTGTGCGTTCTTAGTTGTCCCCGCTTAACTTGTATTTGACCTTCTCCGAAGTCAACGACTTATTATTCTACTACACTTCTCATGTTATCTTCTCATGAAGGCTACCCTCCTCGGGGTACTTTACCTTAAGCTCTGTTAGTTCTTTCCCCGTGCCATGCTTTCTTCCTCTTCCATAAGGTAACCATACTCTTCTAGGCTTCGCACGCCGTATAACTCACCTTCATAAGCTTAACTACTATTCCTTGAGGTCTTTCAAGTGCACCTTTCCAAATATTCTGACCTTAATTAGCATACACTCGCGTTCCTCTTGGTTGGTATCTTTAGTATCTCGATCAAAGCTCCTCGTTTCGTCTTTCATCTTCTTGGGATCATCATTTATACACACTTCCTCCTTCTTGGAGTTTCTTAGCTTTATCATTATAACGGAAACCGGTCAACTCCACGTGAATTCCACCATGCCCTTGTCCTCATAACTCTCGTAATGTTGACACTTCACTTATTGGTACCTCGTAAGCTTAACTTATAGTTTCTTAAACCTTTTGCAAATGGTTCGATCCCTCTTCTCATATTGACTTCAATGCTTAGGAGCGCCTAAAGAAAACTTCACATCTTAATGGAATATCACCTTTAACCTTGTTAGACTGTATCCCTCTTCTCCTCGATTCACATCTTTAGTTGTCCAAGTGTCTTCTTGAAGAACTTATGTTTGTTATCCCCATTGGTCTCGTTGTCTTTCTAATCGTGACTTCTTTGTAACCACTTCCACACCTTTGTGTTACTCCTTTTTCTTGTATGTTCCCCATCTCAATTTCTCTTAAGTTGTCTCGAGTTTTCTTTTACTTGGTTGTCCTTCGTTTACGTCATCTCTAATCCTCCTCTTCGACATCCTCTTCAAAGGAGTACAAGAACTTCAAGGTGTTCGCTCGAACGTAGCTCTCAACTCGATACTTGAGTATACTTGTCCTCGTATGTACACTATCCTAAGTCAAATGGAGTCGTCCAAGGATGATGATATCATACGGTCATCTTAGCTAAAAGGTCCCATAACTTCATATGCTACTATATATATAAGAATACTTATACATAACTATATAAGTCCTAAGTCCATATTACTACTAATATCACGCATTCGGCATTCCATTGCGACAATACAAGTTCCAAAACATATAATCGTTCACATATACCACAATACACATAAATCATGTCAATCATACAACTACAATCCACATACAATAATAGTCCAAAACATCATAAGTCCACGATACATATCTACATATATACATATATACATATATATACTAAAAATCAATAAACTATGCTGCCGAGATCTGCGGAAGGAGTGGTGATCCGTACATTCTACCCCGACTCATGCATGTGATTTTGAAAACAAAAACTCAAAACCCGCGGGGTTCTGTTTTATTCCTTATTCGGCCTTTAGAAGATTGCGAGTGCCATTGTTGTCAACCTAGGGCTCTGATACCACTTTTGTAACACCCCAAATCCGCGGGACTCGGGATGCTACGGGTTGGGACCTCACAATGGGTCCCGACCCTTAGCCTGACAACAATTTCACCGGATCTTTCAACATGGCACAAATAAAGGCAAAACCAAAATTCCTTTTAATGCAAATGATAAGAAACCCGAAGGAAAACAACAAAAGACTTCAGCCGATAAACAACACCAAAGATCAAAATGCCATACACACGGCATACCAACATAATAAACGAAGAATAAAACACAACCCGACTCCAACCAAAACCCACTCCTAAAATGTACGGAACCCCGGCTGCCCACTCTTCCGGATCTCTCGGCCGCTTTCCTAACCTGCAAGGCAATCTACAACAATCGGTATAAAACCGTTAGCTCACATTCCAAGCATTAGAATTAAAGGGAAAGGCACAAACACAAGTAAATCATCATAGTCACACGACATACTCAGAAGCACACAAATCCGGTTTATTATCTTTATTATTATTAAGTCATATCCCGTTCTAATTCAACTTCTTTTGTGACACGATAATCCTCCAAAACTCGCCTTGGTCCCTTCTTCCGGCAATGGAACGGTTCGGATGCCTCCGACCGTCTAACCAGCACGGGCCAGTCGCCGAGATCCCCCTAGCTCTCACGGGAAGCCAGGCAGTGATGTCACCGCCCGTTATCATACACTTGGGACAAATAATATAAAGGTCGGTAATCCTATTTCCGGTTTAGTTGTTATAAACAGTAAAATAATAAACACACACCACCCAACACACAATAATGCTAATACAAAGAATACGAGCTAAGTAAGTCCGGAGACTTACCTTATCGCCACACTCAACTCACAACACTCTCGCTTCCTTAGGGAGGAAGCTCATAACCTGCTCACAAGAAGATAAGTATATCAACAACAACCCACTCACAATAGAAGTCTTAGACTTCTATACAAATGATCTATGCAAGACCATTTAACTCTCAAATCTAGGACCGCATCCTAGAATCCCCATGCTCACATCACACTCAACAAAAGCTAGAAGTCCTAAGACTTCTAAACCTTCAGATCTCGCAAGATCATAACTCACAACACCACTAGGATACTCTCTTTCTAGTCCACAACCTCAACAATCATACAACCTCAACCCTAAATTCTCACAAGCTCAACATACAACTTAAAGCCATAAACAACCTCACAAAATAATATCAACACCTCAAGCCTAATGATTCTCACAAGATCAAACCATATACTCGAATCCTTATAACAACCTCACTAGACCGCAATACCACCTCAAGCTTAGAATCAACATCAATCCATCAAACATAATCGAATCCTTATAACTCACCTAAGGTTCAAAGCCACTACTTGGTATTAACCCTAAGTTATGCTATATCCAACCTAGCATTATACTACTACTACTAAACATAACTAGATTGAGAAAGGTACTCACTCGGGGTCAAAGGTGGAAGTCGATCGACGAATGTCGAATGCTGATTTGATGGCCTTTATCGGGGCGCTTCCGAAGCTAAAACCAAAGCTACACGAAATTAGCTTTAACGCTAATTTTGGAAGGGAGATGAATGCATATAAAAATCTAAGGAAGCCCCACTTTCAAAACAAGGGTAAAACTCGCAAAACATTTTCCGGGGTGATCACAACAATTTATAAATACGGGTCAAAACCAAAACAACTTTCTGGGCAACTAAGAAACTCTCAAAACTTGCATTTCCCGAAATAAACTTTGGGTCAAAACCATGATTATACACAAGGGCATAAAACATCGTGTAAGTAAATACAAGACTAGAACTCAAAGTAAAACCCAAGTTTAAAATCCGCAATTATATTTTCCGGGCACCCTAAACAACATCATAAACCCAAGGTAAAACTCGTTTTCCAAACCAATGATAAACAAAACCTCTCAACCGCTTTTCGGGACAAAATATACAATTTCAGAAACGTGGGTTATATTCGGTAAATTAAACTACCAGCCAAAATCTGTAATTATTTAAGCAGGGGCATAAATGCAAACTTTAGAAATTGGGGCCATTACTGCAAATGCAAAGCATAGTGCCTTAACTGTAAATATACAAGAATCAGGGGCCCAATTTTAAATTAAAAAGAAGGGTTTTCAACCCCCTTTTCTGTTGGTAAGCAGAGGCACGCAGGGCCGTCTCTAGCGAGGTGGAGGCAGGGCGGGAGGAGGAGGTGGCGTGGGCTCTCCTCCGATGGCTTTGCCGGGGCGACAGAGGCGGCCCTTCTCTTGGCGGCATAGGTTTCTCCTCGGCGGCAGAGGCTGCTTTCTGGGCGGCAGAAGAGAATAGAGGTGAAAGGGAGAGAAGAACGCAATAGTAGATCCGGCGTCGGGTGGCACCGGTAGCAGCGACGCTGGCGGCGGTTATTTCCCGGGGAAGGCTTCAACGAAGCCGATGGCAGGGCAGGGAGTCTCCGGCATTCATCTCCCTCCTGGCGTTGTTGCTTCTGTTCCATGGCAAGAGTCACAAAGATGGCGAGAGGGAGCAACGCAGTGGGTTGCGGCGGCAAAGGGCTGGCTCTCCGGTGGTGTGCTGTGCAGGGGCACGAGATGAAGTGAGATCGAGGAGACGAAGGTGAGAGGTCCGGAGGGAGAGACGCTGCGAGATTGGAGGAGGTAGGTGAAGGGCCGGCTGCGAGATTGGAGGGAGTTGGGAGATGCAGCTCAGTAGAGTTGAGAGGAGAGGGAGGTTGAGTGAAGTGTTGAGTAAGGATGAGGGGTTAAAAGTCAGGTAGAGTGCAGGCCATCAGGTGTAGGCTGGGGCGGCAGCAGGGCAACGAAAGGTCACCCATCAAACTAGGAAGGAGGAAAATAAAATAAAAAAAAACAGATAGGGAATTAAAATAAATCCGATCAAAACAACTGTAATGGGATTTTCGGATCGGAAACCTTTTTAAAAAAATAAATAAATAAATAAATAAACGGAAAATACGAATACACATCAAATATATAAATATCCTCATAAAAAAAATGTAATTTACGATGTGAAAATATCCGTAAAAATATTTAAGCTATTAAAATATCGATAAAAACCCGAAAAATAATAAATGTTGATAACGCGCCAAAATTTTGGGCGTTACAGCGGGCAAGGCTCCGGCAGCGAAGCGAGGCGGCGGCAAGGCGGGGGCTTCGCTTCGGCTTTGACCGGCGAGGAAAGAAGGCGATGGTTGCTTCTGGGGTTCCGGCGGTATTGGCGGCGAAGAGAACAAGGCTTGGCAATGTAGGGTTAGCGGCTCCAGCAAAGACGAAGGCGGGGCATGGCAGCCGATCTGGTGGCGGCCTCTTCCGGCGTCGTCTGGTGGGCTTCAATGGCGGTTCCAAAGGGTTCTCCGGCGTCGTGGATGCCGAAAGAGAGACAGACAGAGGAAGACATCAGTGAGGAGGAGAATGTTGAGTGAAGGAAGGCTGCAGCGTGGGAATGAAGGGAAGCAGAGGTGAGGTGAGGTAAGGGGTTGAGTGCGGAAGGAGGTAGCAGGGGTAGGGTGGTAGGAAGAATGAGGGGTCACTGCTGCGTTGCAGCACATCAGGGACGAGGGGTCGGGGCAGTGGGGCACTCATCACGGCCGAAGGAGAGAGAGAAAAGGTAAAGAAAGAGAAGAAAAAGGAAAACAAAACAAAAACAAAAATCAATGGGAGTGGAATGAAATAAACTCGATCAAATTTTAATCGGAAAAGAACTTTCGGATCGGGAAAAAATTCACAAACCTTTTCCGAAAAAAAAAATATTGATAAATCCGGAAAAATAAAATAACGCAAACGCGCCTAAAAACACGGGTGTTACATCCGTTAGGCTTGAATTTTGGATATGATATAGTTGACATATTTTTGTAGAACATATTAAAATTTGAGAGGAATCCAGCGAGTGGTTTGGGATTTATGATTTTTCAAAGATTGAGTCGTAAGCAGTTTTTCTGTTGTGCTGAAATTCGGTTTTGTGAGATAGTTTTAAATAGGATTTTGATCTCCTTTGCGGCTGAATTTTGGATATATTATACATAAGATTTTATAGTAGAACATATCAAAATTTGGGATAAATCCAGTGAGTGGTTTAGGAGTTATGGTTTTTCAAAGTTAAGACAGTGTGTTGTTTGTTAAGTGTTGTAACCAACTTTAAAAATTTTTGTAGAAGTGATGCTTTAACAGTTTTAAGAAATTATTTCTCCTATGAGTAGATGGGATATCATAGAGGACCTAAGAAATTATTTCGGGAATTTTATAAATTTATTCGAGTTTTATATTTGAAGCCGAAGTTGGATCTTAATGACCTTTCGGAAAATAAGAAGAATGTGTAAATTGCCAGTTAGAGCTGTCAAACGGGGCTGACAGGTCGGGTTCGGGTCGGGTTATAACAAGCTCGGGTTGGAATTGGGTCGGGTAAAAAGTAGGCTTGGTTTTTAAACGGGTTGTTTCGGGTCGGATCGGTTTGGGTCGGGTACCAAATGTTCGGGTTAGAACGGGTTATCGGGTAGCATCGGTTCTTTTCGTGGTGCCAAACGGGGTTGGCGGGTAGATTTCGGGTTGGGTCAAACGGGTCCGCGGGTCGAGTTCGAGTCGGGTCAAACGGGTCGGGTTGAAATTGAGTCGGGTATAAATAGGTTTGTTTTTGTTAGCGGGTTGTTTCGGATCGGGTCAATTTGGGTCAGGTACTAGTTATTCGGGTTGGAACGGGTTATCGGGTAGACTTGGTTCTTGGGCCATAACAAATCGGTTTAGTTGATTCTCGGGTCACTTCGGGCCGGATTATTTTTGTTTTTTAATGTTTCGAGAGGTGCCAATTAAGGCGGGTCAAGTTCGGTTTGCTCAAAGATGATATGATTTCTAACATCTTTATTCAGGTCGGTTTTGGATGGTGCAATTTTCGAGTTAAATCAAAATTAGCTAGTTATGTGAATATTTTGGTCTAATAAAATATGGAATTCGCAAATGATTTTAGTTGGATCGGATAATTATTCGCCAATATGATTAGTATGGGCGGCAAAACCAATTTTATCCGCCAATCCGGTCTGAAAATTTCGTTGACTCGATCCGAAAAACCCCGATATTTTAGTATCCGTTTTGATCCGGTTAGAATCCGATACGGGAGATCTTCCTGGATCACCGGATCGGATACGGGTCAAGGTTTTAGGCATCCGAATATCCACGAATATCCGAATAATCATGGATATTTGAATAATCATGGATATCCGCCTATCCGGATACTCATGGATCAGTGGCTCACCGGATATCCACGGATAATCGAATATCCAAATATCCGTGGATCATCGAATTCATCGCCTCACCAGATCGTCTTAGGCATCCGAGTACCCGTTTTGTTTTATGAAGGATAAATCAACATTGTATGTACTAATATTTATATTTAAAAAAATATATGTATTTAATGGGAAAATATTTGAGTAAGCCAAAACAATGAAATAATAATGTTAATTTGTTACAACTTAATAACTTATGCACACTTGGTTACTTTATAAGTTCATAATAATCTTTAACTATAAGTGGGTATGATTTTAAAATATTAACTCTTATAAATATGATTATAATTTGGTCTTAATAATAATCTTTTAATAGAAGTTGGTCTTATTTAAATGAACGAATGTCTATAATAATCTTTAATTATAAGTTAGTCTCGTACTCTCGTTTTCAAATATAGTTATAAAATGTAAAGATATAGATATCTATTATTTTAAAACCTTATTTTTATTTTCTTATTATAACGTACTTTAATATTCTATATTTTTTTATCATCTATATACTTATAATTTTTATTTTGATTTGTTTTGTGCCTTTTAATTGTTTTTTCATTACATTTTGTGATAAACAAAGTAGCAAATATATATCCGGATCAAACGGATATTCAGATCAATCGGATATCGGATCCGGCTAAATCATTTTTGCATACTCAGATCAAGAGGATATCCGGATCAATCGGGTCAAACAAAATTCATTCGGATCATCCGGATATCCGTGGATAATAATCCGATCCGATCCAACCAAATCATTTCGCATACTATATTTTGGATTCCAGATCAACAGGACATCCGGATAATTATCCGATCCGATAATGGGAAAAATGCCGGTTATCCAACCAAATACGGATCGGAATGGATATCCGAATTTAAAACCGGGAGATATTTAACACGAGTGATCATTACAATTATCTCGATAATTATTGCTAGTTAAGAAAGATAATTTATGAAAATATAAGAAATTTACTGGTACTAAAAAGGAAAGAGAATATTAAAAAACAAAACACATTTATTAGTATTTTGATATAAGCCGTTTATCTTCTTCCTTTGTTAATCACTAACATTTATAGATGCTTTTATATTGATATTTTTTAATTAATCTAATTTAATATTCATTAAAATGTCTTTATTACTATTATTATTATTATTATTACTATTACTATTATTATTATTATTATTATTATTATTATGGCATTCAAAATTATTCTTCTTGAAACAATTTGGTTTACTAGGCTTTTTCTAGTTTTATGTTTAGTAAATGTACCCCTTGAGAGAAGAGTGTGTAGAGTTTGAGAATAAATACAAAAGGTTGGAGTATATTTATTTAATTGAAACATTAAAAAGCCTAGTTACTACTATAGTTTTTCGAAAAGGCCCAATTATCTTCTACTTCATTTAGCTAATTGTCGACCAAGGGTTAATATTAACAAAAAAAATATTTCATTACATTATTTTTATCTTAAGAAATTAAAGTAATCTATATTTATTCAATTAATCAAAGTAATCTAATAATAAACAAAATATAATATTAGGGTGTGAGAACAAATGTAACTAATATTGAATGGATTAAAAATCACTAAAATTATCTTTCTTATTCTCTAACCTTAATTTACCGGGAGATCTCAATATTTACAATTATATTTCTTATTTTATAACCTTAATTTGTAATTTGCTGAAAGATCTTGACATTTAAATTTTATGAATATAAAAAAGTAATGCTATTAAATAGGAAATACAATAATAAACACATTTATTTAGTATTTTTAAATCCATTCAATATTGGTTACAATTGTTCTCAGTTTTATTTTTTTTAGATTATTTTGATAAAATAAACATAAATTACTTTGATTTATTAAGATAAAAATAATATATTGAATATATTCTTTGTTAATATTAACCTTTGATCGACAATTATCTAAATGAAGCAAAATGATATTTTAAATGTCATTAAAATAATAATACAAAAAGTTTAATTATTACACAATTAGATTAAATAAAAATATCGGTACAAAACATCCATAAATGTTAGTGACTAGCAAAGGAGGAGACAATACTTATATGGAAATATTAGATTTTTATTTTATCAATATTAGCTTTCCTTTTAGTACTATTAAATTTCTTAAATTTTCATAAATTATCTTTCTTACTTACTGGCCATAATTATCAAGATGATCTCAATTATTACTGGCCATAATTATCAAGATGATCTCAACCTTTAAACTTAATCAACGGTTTAGATCCATACAACTTCACCATGAAGTTGTTTTTGAGCTTCACTAGAGTCGGACTGGGATAAATACTATCTATTTTCTTTCTTGATAAATCATGTCAAGTTATGAACTTATGATACATGTAAGAGTATTATTGTTTTAAAATTTTAGGTTTAAATGTGTAATTTTATTTTTTTTATCAATTTACTCCGAATTAACATGTCATATTGGCTTGGACTTCTTCATAGTTTATAGTTCATACTATCACATCATTTTACTTCACATTATCAAGGTTATCTAGGGTCGGGTTATTTTGGGCTAGTGGCTCATTTCAAGTCGGGTTACTTTGGGCTAACAGGTCATTTCGGGTTGGGTCACTTCAGGCTATCGAGTCATTTCAATCGGGTTACTTCGGGCAATCGGGTCATTTCGGGTCGGTTTACTTCGGGCTATCAGGTCATTTCGGGTCGGGTTACTTCGGGTTATCGGGTCATTTCGGGCCGGGCTACTTCGGGCTATCGGGTCATTTCGGGTTGGGTTACTTCGGGTTGTCGGGTCATTATCGGGTTATTCTACTCGGGTTTTATCGGGTCCGGGTCATTTTCGGGTTCGACCGTTCGGGTTATTTATTATTTTGGGTTAAATCAATATCAAGCGGGTCGGTTCCGGGTATTTTCTTTTTTTACAAATTTTCGGGGCCAGTTCGGTCTCGGGTTTGTCGGGTCGGTTTCACGGGTCGGGTCAACTTTTGACAGCTCTATTGCCAGTTTGTAACCAAACTCATCTTTATGAGTTAGAATATGACATTTTAGTCTCAAATAAAAGTTTAGACATAAATTATGGAATTTTTAGAAGTTTCGGGACCAAGGGTAAAATAGTCATTTTACCATAAATTAATATTGTAATCAATTCCGTTCTATTAAGACCTGCTATCTTAGAAGTCTTAGACTTCTAATCACCTAGAAAGTGTGCTGACACACTTGCCTCCTTTGACATGCCACTGAATTCCTACTGTACATATAGATTTGCGAATTAGAAAGTCGAGATCTGATTCAGGTAAGTCCACGGACTTACTTAGCTGGCTTGTTGTATGAGTGTAATGTGTATGAGTGGTGTTTGTTAGTTATAATAAATAAGGAAACCGGATTAGGCCGACTTTATTATTTACGTAATTGACCCAAGTGTATGATAACGGGTCGTGACATCATCTGCCTAGCTCTTGCGAGAGTCTAGGAGGTTCCCTACGACCAGCCCGGTCAGGTAGACGGTCATATGCATTAGTACCATTTCGCGTTGGTAAACGGGGACAGGGGCGAGGTTTGAGAATCCCTCGTGTCACAAAATAAGTATCATTAGTAATAACCTATCACCTAATTAAAGATAATAAAAGGATGGATTGTTGCATGTTGATTGTGTATGTTGTGTGTTTGTGCTTTTACCTTTATACTTATGCATAGAATGTTAGCTAACGGTTTTATACCGCTAGTAGATGCCTTGCAGGTTAAGACAGTTGTAGAGAGATCCGGAGAAAATGGTCAGCCGGGTCCACGTACTCATTTAGTTGGGGACGGGGATGTCTTTTGTTCTTCATATGCGTCGTTTTAGTATCTTTCCTTGTAAGGCTGATACATGATCTCCATGTACATATTGTTTACAGTTTTCTAATGTTTTAAATACTTTTGTGCCTTGTTGTAAGATCCAAGTAAAATTGTTGTCAAACTATGGTCGGGACCCATTGTGAGGTCCTAACCAGTAGCTCCCCGAGTTCTCAGAATTTGGGGTGTTACATTATGGTATCAGAGCTCTGGGTTGGCAACAATGGCACTTGAAATCTTCTGAAAGACCAAATGTATAAAATAACTAGAACCCGAAAGGGGTCTAAAGTTTTCAAAAACGGATTTCTGTTTTTACACACACGCATAGTCGGGTTGTTGGGTTAGTAGTACGTCGGACCACCATCACTCTCCGTGGATCTCTGCAACTTGGATCGATAGGAGTGAGTACATAGACTTTTTATGAGATTTACTATCTATATACATATATTAAAGCAGAAGCGTTGTAATAGCTAGGATTTTCGAATTCTAATTAATGTTGATTAACTTAATCGTTGATAGTAATTAACATATAACTCGCGAAGACTTCGCAAGTGATGAGTAAGAGTCCCACCGTTATGTTCCTGGCGTAATTTTGGACGTTTGGGGAAATTTTTACTTTTTCCCCCGGGTAATTATTTTTACCCTCTAGTGTTATTTGGAGCATTTGGGAGCTCCAATTAATAAAAATACAGTTGAGAGAAATGATCAGGGCATCGGACATGTCCTAGATATGAAATAACATGAAAAAGCAAAACGGATAAAAGAGTCGCTATCCCGATTCTTAGCGGTTAAGAAAGGTGGCTTAGGAATGCCCATTTTACGAGATAGTTATGAATTAATTATCCCGATAATATTTCGGATTTTATATTCCAGTTTCATAAAATTTTGAGATCGGAAATATAACCCTGTTTTAATTAAATGTTTTGGATAAACATTATATATATATATATATATTAATAGAAAGTCGGCTAATGTACAGCACATCATCAACTTCAATTCATTTCAACTTTCAATTGAAAGTTGCAGAGGAGAGTCGGCAAACGTATACATCCATCTTTAACCTTCTATAAATCATTCATCTTCGATCCAATTTCAAATCCGGTTGTACCATCGAGTCCCTCATTTTGTTCTCTTCAATGTGGTACCAATTTATTTCCCGTTTGCTAGCTTTTTGGTTAAGTCTCCGTTTATCGTTATCGGAACACCGACGGACCACCGCAAGTCATCAAACATAAGGTTTTATACCGCGCTCTTACTCCCTGTATCGCTAGGAGTCTGGATCTTCTTCCGGTTCGTATATCGGGTTAGTAACGAATAAGTTATGAATTTATTTGTTTTCCGTATTGCGGGTTAGTATAAATTGAGCTTAAATTGGTTAAAATGGATAATTAGAAATTCCATTATGGTCGTTATATTATTCTGGTGATTATGGATAGTTTGTTTGATGAAATCTGATGACAGGGGGTTTAGAAATTGCCTGCGGGCAAAACGTTATTTTGGCGAAATCTAATAAATTAATTAAAGGTTAATTAATTAAATTAGGATTAGAATTGAGATTGAGGAATGTTGATTAGATACTACCTTGAAATTTGAGGAATTGTGAGTTATGCTGAGATATTGAGGTTTAGTTGGTTGTGAGGCTCATAGATTGAGTATGATCCTTATGGATCCCTTTGGGTCTAGGTGTGACCCCTTTGATGAATAGAGGTTGATATATCTCTTTATACCTTGTTTATAGGCCGTGTTGTCCCTCCAGTGTAGAGGTGATCGTGGTTGAGTTTGTACGAGGTTGAGGTAAGTCCATAGGACTTACTTAGCTACCATCCCTATATTGGGTGTTTGCATGAGTGGTGTGTGCTTTATATGTTTGTTATGATAGCATGAGTTGTCGTTTTTATCGACCTATGTTCTATTGACTGCCCCACTGTGTGGTTGTGATAACCTTTCCCTTTCATCCCGCCGTGGAGTCTGGGAGGTTCTCTGAGACAGGCCAGACCTGGTATACGGGGAGGGCACAACACCACTCCCATAGGGTACACGGGTTGTGTGACCGATTCCACTCCAGATGGCTATCATTCTCAGAGGCGAGGATGTATCGGTCTTCGTGTCACATATTTTCATCTATATACTTATATATATATATATATATATATATATATATATATATATATATATATATATATATATATATATATACGATTTTGAGTGAATGACTATTATATAAAGATGATAAAATGGGTAAATGTGTGATAGCATGCTGATGTGTTTATCTTTCATGATTGTGCTTGTGCTTATGGATTACCTCATATATGTTTGGTTAGCTAACGGTTTCATACCGTGTTGTAGATGTTTACAGGTTAGACGCTGCTGAGTGATCTGACAGGGTGACAGGCCGAGGACTCTCGTACATTAGGTGGTTGGTTTGGGGTTGTTGTGTTTCCCCTCTACGTGAGGATGATCTTTTGTACCTCCTGTGTGAGGATGTCGTTTTATATACTCGGCTATGTTGTTGTTCACTTTGGGTCGTACAGTTTATACTGTTTTATGTATTTGTTTTATATCTCTCAGTGCCATGTTGTAAGGTCCAGTGAACTTGTTGTCAGGCTAGGGTCAGGATCCATTGTGAGATCCTAGCCCAATGTGACATCCCGAGTCCTGCGGATTCGGGGTGTTACAGAGTTGGTATCAGAGCCCAGGTTGACAACAATGGCACTTGCTACCTGCAATGGGGTTTGATAGGTAAAATAAACAGAGCCCACATGGGATCTGACGTTTTCAAAGGTTTTGGTTTTAAGTGTGGTTTTGGGATAGAATGTACGAGAAGTCGTCACCTCTGCCATGGATCTCTGCAGCGTAGATATGTATATATATTTGTGTGTACTATGGATTATGTGGATGTATTATATACATATCGATACCTATGGCATATATATAGCCTTATAAGATTAGGTGCGTATATCCTACAGATGACTCAGACTAGAGTAGTATCTGTAGTGGGATGAGGTAGGGGTACACCCCCCCTCTTCCTCCAGTGGTGATAAGTTAGGGACTAGTTTCCGCTGTTGTTTCGCCTATGGCAAAGAACGAGTTTGAAGAGGCTGATCGTGTCTCCATGAGTAGATCCGAGTTTCAAGAATATATGTAACAAGTATATGAAGCGGTGATAGCGGGTAGATCCACACCGGATTTACCAACAATTGTGAGATCAACTGAAGCTTCTGGATCCGGAAAGAAGCAATGGACTGAATCAATTACTGGAGAAGCAAAGATGATGAATGGGGAACCAAGTCCGATATCAGGACAATCTAGTGATTCTTTGGCCATGAAGATGACTGGCAAGGAACTACATTGTTTTAATTGCGTGGAAGTTGGGACACTGGCGAGCTGTGTGCCCAAAGGTGCCCATCACATGCTTTACGTGTGGTAAAGCAGGGCATAGAGCGAAGTTTTGTCGACAGGGCAAGGCATTGCCTTTACAGGTTCCCTTCAAGAGTGAGATCATTCCAGGTGGACGACGAAGGTCGAGTTACCCTTCAGTTGCACAGGTTGCAAGGATGGGATGATTATGTTTCAGTTGTGGCTATCCAGATCATTAGCGTTTTGTGTGCCCTTTGGCACTAATAGCTTGTTTCACTTGTGGTGACCTAGGCCATCTGACTCTTTCTGTCACCACTGTGGTGTTTCTTCCCAGCAAGACCTTCCTCTTTCCGGTGCAAAAAGAGTGGAAGTGGAGGCTATAGTAATGACCTCAGTGATACCTGAGGAGCATAGATTTGACATTGAATGATGATATGTTGAGGAGCTACGAGTGTTAGCTGTTATAGGTACCATTCTCGTTAATGGTTTACCTAGTGGAGTTTTGTTTGTTATGAGTGCTATGCACTTCATGTCTTTCGATGCATGCGTTAATAGTTGATTGTGTAAACAGTAGAATATAGACTTTCCTTTACATGATTACCAGTTAGGGGTCTGAGGTACCCACGAGATTGTGATTGTCCCATTCATTCAGGGGCTTGTGTATGGTTTATAGACTTTTTTGTCATGCCTTAGGTGCACGAAGAAGTCACTATGTGTATGGTTTGGATGAATAGATATCATGTCATGTTAGATATTAGTTGGAAGGTTGTTATAATCTCTACTGAGACCGATTAGACAGAGGTCTTCCGAGGTTACGACCTTTGAAGAGATGAGTCTTGTCATTAGTGCCGTATGAGCAGCGAAGTTGATAACACAAGGAGGTGATGTTTCTGATGTTATGATATGAAGAAGATAGTTCCACGTTGGAGGATATTCCAGTGGCTTATGAGCTTATAGACGTGTTATTGAACCGTCTAGTTGCCACCTCAACGAGTGTGGACATTGTTATTAAGTTGAAGTGTGATACGACACTGATTGCGAAGGCCCATATCATATGGTGCTTGTTGAGATGTTGTAACTGAAGGATGGAAGAGTGGGCTGAGACGAGCTTCATTCGCCCTAATGTATCCAATGTCTCGTATTGACGACCTGATGAATCAGCTTCAAGGAGCAATCGTGTTTTTCAGGATTTCCTTGCACTCAAATTACCACCAATTGAGGGTGAGAGAGCAGGATGTGCATAGGATAATTGTTCATACCCGTTATGGACACTACAAGTATGTAGTGATGTCAGTTGGGTTGACGAATGCCTTAGCAGTCTTTATGGAGTTGATGAATAGTATTTTTGTCGACTTCTTTGAACAGTCTATGGTGGTCTTCATTGATGACATTTCGATATACTCTCGTAGTAGAGAGAAGCAGACCGATCATCTGAGGACAGTTTTGCTGATGTCGAGAGATAGAGGGTTGTATACTACGCTCTCTAAGTACGAGTGGGATGTTAGTGGTAGCCTTCTTAGGCCATGGACGATACTGATGAACATTAAGGGAATGCGTAGTTTTCTCGGCTTAGCCGATTACTACCCACGCTTGTGGAAGGGTTTTGTGAATATGTATCCCTTTACGAGTCTTTTGAGTAAGACCCTCAGAATTGCGTGGTCAAAGCAATATGCCAAAATGTTGAAGAGTGGAGGAGACATTTGACCTCTGCTTCGATTTTGTTATAGTCCGAAGGTTCTGGGGATTCCATAATATACGGTGATATATCCCAGCTAAGTTTAAGACGCATATTAATATAGAGGAGTGGAGTTATGGATATGTGGGTCTACGGTTGAAGACGTGTGAGGAGAACTACCTGACGCCTGATTTAGAGTTAGCAGCGGAGTTGAATAACCACCAGCGTTAAGGACTCGAGTTGATCAAGACTTTAACCCAGAGATTCCATACTATTTAAAGAAGTTGAACGTTGTCGCCAACAACTTGAACAGAAAGACGCCTCAAGAGAAGACAACTGCGAGGCTGACAGTTCAGCCTCAGTTTTAGAGAGATCCAACTTAGCTAGAGTTGGACAATCAGTTCCTTGATGAGGATACCCAGTTATACCTCAGAGGTTCTACCTGGTCTGTTGGATGAGGTCCAACAGAAGCAGGAGACCTGCCCGGCCTTGACAAGGTTTAGAGAAAGGATGTCTTGTACTGAGGCACCATAGTTCTCCATGGGAGTAGATGGACTGATGAAGAGTCATGACCACTTTTGTGTACCTACTGATGCAGATGGAGACATAGAATATTATGGTATACCCACTGTACGCCTTATTCAGTACATTCAGGTACGAGTAAGATGTACCACGAGATGAGACGATTATATTGTATGAAGCCGATATAACCAGATTTGTGATACTGTGTGTGACCTGTTAGCAGGTCTAGATAAAGTATTTCCGATCTAGAGATAAGCCCCACCCTCTACTAGTGCAGTAGTAGAATTTGGGAGGACATCTCTATGGACTTTTTTATGGGATTGTGACCTAGTAGAAGATTTATGTTATCTGGATTGTTGGTAACAAATTAATGAAACCGACACATTTCATTTCTATCAGAAGGACGTGGCTAGTGAATGAATTGGCTGAGGAGTACACTAGACAGATAGTGAGACTCCATGGTATACCAAGAACGATCATTTCTGATCGAGATGGATGTTTTTACTTTGAGATTTTAGGCAGCAAATTCAGACTGCTTTGGGGACGAGTCTGTACCTCATGACTACACTTCACCCCCTGACAGATGGTTAGTTAGAGAGGATCATCTAGATCTTAAAGATCTATTATAAGTTGTAAGTCGAATGGGAAACGTGGATGGTTATATTACCTTCCATTAATGAGTTTATTATATAACAATGAAGGACGTGTATCTTTTGGGATGAGCTTATGAGTCAATATATAGACATAGATGTCGTATATCCTTATGCTAGAAGTGATCTAGCAGTAGAAGTGGAATAACAACTGACTAGACTCAGAATTTTATAGTTCAAGTAACGTTGATTGAACGAAGAATGTTGGATGTACAGAGTCGCCACATATTATATGTAGACAAGAGGCGTTAACCTCTAAAGTTCAAGCGAAAGTTCATGTCCGGCTGTAAGTATCTCAGTTGCGAGACGTTAGACGTGTTAATATGGAAAGGGAACTGAGTTTCCAATATGATGGTTTATTTGAGATCGACCAGTACGGAGAAGGCAGCATGATGTTTAGCTTTGCCTCTGAGATTATAGGATATCCACCTAGTGTTTCTTATATCTCAATTGAGGAAGTATATACCAGACTCGAGACACCTTGTGAGTTACGATGATTTGGTGGTTGAATTCAACCACACTTTTGTTGAGCATTTGATTACATTCTTGGAATGAGATATGAAACGCTTGCATTCGAAAGACATTCCCATATTGAGGATATTATGGTCGAGATGAAGACCTGAAGAGACTATGTGAGAGACTGAGGATAGTGTCCCGAGGAACTATCCAGAGTATATGTTGGGACATACCCATTTGTTGGAGCACGAGTAGATCTTAGTGCTATCTTGATAAATGTTGTGCTTATGTGCTTATATGCCTTGATGTGTTATTTCATGCTAGTTGTGATGTGATTTATGATCTTAGTAGATCTTGATGTGCTAGCGTGATGTATGTTATAGCTGGAGATAATTACTTCCTCCACGCTACCTGAGTATGATTATATTTATAGCTGGAGATGGTTCTTTCCTCCATGCTATTTGAGTGGGATTAGGATTCAGCTGGAGATGGTTCTTTCCTCCATGCTACCTTGATGTACATAGTTCAGTAGAGATGTGATTCCTCCATGCGATATATATGTTTATGGGTTGGCTAGAGACGTATTTCCTCTATGCATGTGATATGTTTTGGCTAGAGATGTGCTTCCTCTATGCCTTGTGATGTGGTATGGCGAGAGACGTGATTCCTCTACGCCTTTGGGTAGCGTTATGACCCTGTTTCTTGGAGTGATGATTCCTCCATGTTTATACTTGAGGTTATAGATTGTTATAGGTTGTGATCTTTTGAACGGAGATGTGATACCTCCGATAGAAAGAGTGAGAGTATTACCTCGGCGTATGGGTCCGAGAGGATTTGAGAATTGTTCAAGTTTCGGGACAAAACTTTTTTTAAGGAGTGTGTGATGTAATAGCTAGGATTTTCGAATTCTAATTAATGTTGATTAACTTAATCGTTGATAGTAATTAACATATAACTCGCGAAGACTTCGCAAGTGATGAGTAAGAGTCCCACCGTTATGTTCCTGGCGTAATTTTGGACGTTTGGGGAAATTTTTACTTTTTCCCCCGGGTAATTATTTTTACCCTCTAGTGTTATTTGGAGCATTTGGGAGCTCCAATTAATAAAAATACAGTTGAGAGAAATGATCAGGGCATCGGACATGTCCTAGATATGAAATAACATGAAAAAGCAAAACGGATAAAAGAGTCGCTATCCCGATTCTTAGCGGTTAAGAAAGGTGGCTTAGGAATGCCCATTTTACGAGATAGTTATGAATTAATTATCCCGATAATATTTCGGATTTTATATTCCAGTTTCATAAAATTTTGAGATCGGAAATATAACCCTGTTTTAATTAAATGTTTTGGATAAACATTATATATATATATATATATATATATTAATAGAAAGTCGGCTAATGTACAGCACATCATCAACTTCAATTCATTTCAACTTTCAATTGAAAGTTGCAGAGGAGAGTCGGCAAACGTATACATCCATCTTTAACCTTCTATAAATCATTCATCTTCGATCCAATTTCAAATCCGGTTGTACCATCGAGTCCCTCAATTTGTTCTCTTCAATGTGGTACCAATTTATTTCCCGTTTGCTAGCTTTTTGGTTAAGTCTCCGTTTATCGTTATCGGAACACCGACGGACCACCGCAAGTCATCAAACATAAGGTTTTATACCGCGCTCTTACTCCCTGTATCGCTAGGAGTCTGGATCTTCTTCCGGTTCGTATATCGGGTTAGTAACGAATAAGTTATGAATTTATTTGTTTTCCGTATTGCGGGTTAGTATAAATTGAGCTTAAATTGGTTAAAATGGATAATTAGAAATTCCATTATGGTCGTTATATTATTCTGGTGATTATGGATAGTTTGTTTGATGAAATCTGATGACAGGGGGTTTAGAAATTGCCTGCGGGCAAAACGTTATTTTGGCGAAATCTAATAAATTAATTAAAGGTTAATTAATTAAATTAGGATTAGAATTGAGATTGAGGAATGTTGATTAGATACTACCTTGAAATTTGAGGAATTGTGAGTTATGCTGAGATATTGAGGTTTAGTTGGTTGTGAGGCTCATAGATTGAGTATGATTCTTATGGATCCCTTTGGGTCTAGGTGTGACCCCTTTGATGAATAGAGGTTGATATATCTCTTTATGCCTTGTTTATAGGCCGTGTTGTCCCTCCAGTGTAGAGGTGATCGTGGTTGAGTTTGTACGAGGTTGAGGTAAGTCCATAGGACTTACTTAGCTACCATCCCTATATTGGGTGTTTGCATGAGTGGTGTGTGCTTTATATGTTTGTTATGATAGCATGAGTTGTCGTTTTTATCGACCTATGTTCTATTGACTGCCCCACTGTGTGGTTGTGATAACCTTTCCCTTTCATCCCGCCGTGGAGTCTGGGAGGTTCTCTGAGACAGGCCAGACCTGGTATACGGGGAGGGCACAACACCACTCCCATAGGGTACACGGGTTGTGTGACCGATTCCACTCCAGATGGCTATCATTCTCAGAGGCGAGGATGTATCGGTCTTCGTGTCACATATTTTCATCTATATACTTATATATATATATATATACGATTTTGAGTGAATGACTATTATATAAAGATGATAAAATGGGTAAATGTGTGATAGCATGCTGATGTGTTTATCTTTCATGATTGTGCTTGTGCTTATGCATTACCTCATATATGTTTGGTTAGCTAACGGTTTCATACCGTGTTGTAGATGTTTACAGGTTAGACGCTGCTGAGTGATCTGACAGGGTGACAGGCCGAGGACTCTCGTACATTAGGTGGTTGGTTTGGGGTTGTTGTGTTTTCCCTCTACGTGAGGATGATCTTTTGTACCTCCTGTGTGAGGATGTCGTTTTATATACTCGGCTATGTTGTTGTTCACTTTGGGTCGTACAGTTTATACTGTTTTATGTATTTGTTTTATATCTGTCAGTGCCATGTTGTAAGGTCCAGTGAACTTGTTGTCAGGCTAGGGTCAGGATCCATTGTGAGATCCTAGCCCAATGTGACATCCCGAGTCTTGCGGATTCGGGGTGTTACAAGCGTATATGCCACATGTCATTTTCTTATAATTTTAGTTTTTTTTAAATAATATATATAGTTACCATATTTTAATTATCCTATTATAGAACTTATATTTATCTACTTACCAAACATATATGTATATATACTATTATGTATATATACTATTAGTATTAAAATATATATCTATATACTAATAATAAAGTATAAGCCTTTAATGCCATATGTTTTTTTTTCCGTTCTTTTTGTCAATGCAATTTAAAACACACTCTCATTTTAAAAAATTTAATCAAAAAATTATATAAACTATATATATATATATATATAAATATATATATATATATATACACACACACTAATAATAAAAAAAACCTTAATTACATAAACCATGGTTCCATATATTTTTATATTACCGGTCATTTTAACGTTCACTTTTATTTTAAACTTTTTTTTATCAAGAACATGTAAACTATCATTTATTTAAAAATATACCTTTCTATTTTTATTATCTTTTACTTTCCCTTATAATATTATCTTCCAACTCAATTTAATTAATAATTAGATTTGTTTTACAATTTATTAAAGCTAATCCCGCACACGGTGCGGGTATTAGACTAGTTATATGTTATATACAAGTGTATGCGTAGCTTGTTAGTACCCTAAAGGATATTTTATATCCTTTAGTCGTGATATCACGAAGCGGTTATCGCCTCATGATAAATCAGTACCGGACTTGAAGAGTCTCCAAACGAGGCAATGGAATCAGATCTTGAATTGAGTATTATACTCCGGTGGGCCGCTTGGTGATCCGTACAAATCATCTAGAGAACAAGTGAGCAAGGAAGTAAAGTTGTGAAGATAATTTTTACCACAAGCACAACAGATGAGGAAGAAATCGCTGGGCCAATTCAGTTAGAAGGAATAGAAGGTCGTACATGGAACTCGGGCATACGAGGCCGAGAGACGGAATTAGAAGAACCATGCAAGAGACTATAAGAGTGCGGAGTAGAGATAACAATATTGGAACGGGACAAGTAGAATTGAGTACAACCAAGATTGCGCAATCAAGGACATTATAATCGAGGCGGATGCCCCATAGACCATTAGGGCATGAGAAACCAGAAGAGATAAAGTGTCAATCCGGTTGTGAGAATATAAGGTGCACGGAATGAAGACCTACAATTGAGTGTAAAAGCGAAAAGGCAGACCCCACAAGCGTGGGGGGGTTTTGACCTCCTCAGAGATATAAGAAGTTGGAAAGAAACCGTGACGCCAATATCCAAAGAATGGAAGTCGGTAGCAGGCAACGGAGTTTCAGGAAGGAGATATTACCACCAACACCAGTGAAGAAATCTGTATGGGAGAACGGCCTTGCTAGACTCGAGAGTCTAGGGTAACCCGAATTATCACGGGACCTAAGCCATCAACACAGATGGTCCATGCAAAAGGAACTGTAAGTGGATGATCATTACGGCCATAAGAATTTCAAAGACGCTTGCAAGCTATTGTGAAAACTTGAAACGACTATTTGTGCCAGATGAATGACACAATCGGACTAGAGAAAATGGAGTTAGCCTATAAGAAGCGGAAGGGTGGAAGGTAGAACGAACTAAAGAAGTATAAAAGGATTGTTGTGAGCGACTGTTTACCTACTAGCTAAGGAAATTTTGACAGATCACAATTTACACGGAATGGAGACTTATAACTTAATGTAAGAGCGAAGGGTAGACTTCACAAGCCTGGAGACATTTTGTCTTCTTTAAAGATAAGAGTTATAAGAGGAATCACAACGCCAGTATCGAAAGGATCGAAGCCCGTAACATAGTCAATAGAGGAAATATTACAAACAACGCCGATTAAGGAAACTGTGCTTGTGAGAATCGTGTGGTGGACTCAAGAGTCTAGGGTAACCCCCATTTATAACAGAACATAGGTCATCAACACAGACGGTCCTTGTAAAGGGACTACAATTGGGAGGTAATTAAAAGTCATCGGAACTACAAGACGCTTACCATCTATCGTGGAGTGTTAGGAACGACTTTTGACGTCAAGCGAATGGCACTATGAGACTTGAGAAAGAGAATTGTCCCAAAGGAAGCAGAAGAGTGAAAGATAAGACGAACTAAAGAAGGATGGAAGGATTAATCTAGTAGGTGATGTGCACCAAAAGTTTAATACCAGTAGAGGTATGAAATTGAGATAAGTCAATTATAGACTGACCGATGTCAACTAAGTACGTGCAAGGGTTATTTGGTATTGACGAGCTATGTATAGTTAAGAGGAGATATTTATGATTGAGGATTATTGAAGTAATTATACCGATGCTCTAGAGGATTTCCTCAAGTAGGCAACGTAAATCTTCATAGACAACTAAATGTATAGAGAGAATCGTGTTAGAGGTTACTGCTTGGTTGATTAAAAATCAAACTCCGGTCGAGTCAGGGGGGTTCAGATCCGTGCTAAGAGAATTAAGAAAGTAAACAGAAGAAGTTGTTCTCCAGTCGTTTTTGTTTCATTAAGGCAATTAAGGAAGGTATCTGGTACTTCATCCGGTTAGGACTTAGGGTATAATTGGAAGAAAGAGTTTGAGGTTAAGCACTTGGGACTCACAAAAAATTTCCTTATGATTAATGAGTGACAACAAAATTATCACATAAGCGTAGCGGAAACGTGGGGGGGTCCTAACCCACAAAGCTGGATTTTAAGATGATGATAATTGGTGAAATGCATTTCGCTTGGAAGGAACGTGAGAAAGGCTATGCGGAGTGACTGAAAATATTGTACGGGAACTTATGTGCATCTAGACGTAATAGAAGGAGACTGGTACCCAATTATGGATCCGAATGAAGAGTAATGGCTTCGTTACATGTTGCCAGACAAGTAGTTTTGGAATTTTATACCTAACGGAGTACGTTCAAGTGAGTTTTCTTGATGGATTGAGAGAAGAATTTACGATGTAATAAAAGTATTGTGCATGGTCTGCACTAGAAAGCTCAAAGTGAGTAACTATCATTCTGAGTCCAAGATACATAAGAAAGAGAAGCCACATGAGTATACTTACAACCTAGTAACCGTGCTTAAAGAAAGCATAATCTCGGAGTAGATTGTATGTGTAATGTTATTTCGGAACATACCCGAGTTGCGTTTTGAGTTAGAGGGATACTATCGGGCTAGTAACAGCAGTGGACAAAATAGTGCACTGCTGATGGTATGTTAACATTTATTGAGTAGTTATTATCAAATAACAGTGATATGAGATCACTTTGTGTCTAAGGCCGTCATTTCAGACATATTATATTTTACTTAGGATCTTGGAAAATGCGTGAGAAGCCTAAATTTGAGCTAACAATATATTAGAGATCTATAAATAATATAATAATGTCAAGTGAACAAAGAGAATGACCACTACATTTGATGCTTAGTTGCCCCGAGTGTAGACTAGAAAAGGGTAAAGGTGACGATTCCTTACCGGAGGAATAAGATGACTGAGTAATATTAAAAGACAAGACCAAGTGGGTCGTGATGCGAAGAGCATTGGGTACTTGGTAAGTGTTGGTGGATGTCCAAGACCTTTGGCTTGAGTGTGTAGTCAGAATCTTTTTAGAAGGCTGGAAGAAAGTGGTCATAACGAAGGGAAGGAAGTTGAATAGATTATTTTCCGTAGAGTCATCAAAGAATCTGGAAGTGAGTTGTGTAAGGCAACCATTGGAAGTTTTAAAGCGATAAAAGTGACTGGTAGACTAGTATTCCTCACCCTATTGGAGAGTGTAGCTTCAGTTCTCCATGGAGACTAAGTTTGGGAAGTGAGTTGGAGAATTTCAGTGGAGAGATACCTACCAGACACGGGTTAGGTTATCATATGTAGTGATAGTTGTAACCTCGAGAGTGACGAGTTAGGGCTTGACCTTGGATGTGTGATATTGTTTGACTGCTTGTTTATTTCATGATTTAGTGTTTAGTCAGTGATGTGTGTTTTTGGTAATCTTGATGTGCGGGAAACTTAGATGTGGAAACGACGAGACTTTTGTGTAGTGATCAAACACACCCATTTGGTGCCTTAAAGGCTGATCAGGATTGTCTTACCCTAAGTTTCGGGACGAAACTTATTTTGAGGGGGATCTGATGTAACGACCAATTTTTTTCGTTACGCTTTGATAGGGTTAGAGAAGTTTAGGAAACGAATAAAAAATTTAGTGAGACAAGGACATACCAATTTATTTATGGAAGTCGTTTAATTAAGTACCTTGTTCTAAGTTTCGGGACGAAACTTATTTTAAGGGAGTACTAATGTAATATCCGAAATTTTTTATTCCGTTTAATTCCGAATCAATTCGGACTTCGAGCCGTTGACGGTTCCCATTCTATCTAGTATTTCTTTCTTCACAAATTTTATCATTTTATGTAGAATTTGATTCACATAAAATGATAGAATTATATCAAACCCTAATTATTATAATTATTTATCATTTTATGTAGAATTTAATTCATATAAAATGATAGAATTATATCAAACCCTAATTCTTATAATTAATCCTTAACGACGACTTTAGACGAGATCATGACAAGGCTGAGACGAGACTGTGACAAAGTTGTGACGAGACCATGACAGAGCTGAGACGAGGTCATGACGAAGTCCAACAACTCTGTGACGAAGTCATGCATGGGCTTGACGAAGCCATGACGAGTTTTGACAAGTTCTGGACAAACTTCCAGCCCACTTGTTTTTGCCTTGTTTCAGCCTATTGTTGCTTTTGGATTTAATTGGCCCAACCTTGCTCTTCCCCTTACTGGCGGATTGAAGCAGCCTCAGCCCAGCTCCAGCGCCAGCCCACACTGCTTGCTTCAGCTCCAGTGCCAGCCCACACGCCTTGCTTCAGATCCAGCGCCAGCCCACACTGCTTGCTTCAGCTCCAGCGCCAGCCCACACTCCTTGTTTCAGCCCAGTGAGATGCCAGCCCAACAAAGGAAGAGCAACTGCACATCTCATCCAGTCCACAGCCCTTGTAACAGCTGCATAAATGAGGCAATTAAAAATCTGTAACAGCTCCTACTTTCACGCCAGAAGAGAGAAGGTTGCAACGCCATTGCCTCATTTCCCAGTCCACATTCATGCTTCACATTCACGCTGCATCTGGATGGCTTCTGCACACATTCAGCAACGTCCCAACCATAGGAAAGTGCAAGGAAAGGAGCCAGTAAAGGAGAGAACTTACAGCAGCCTAGTGCATTCGAGTCTTGGAATTGAGTAAACTTATACCCCTTTCCGTCCATGTACTTCCTTCCATATTTTTCATACCTTATAGATACCATTTATGTCTCCTTATCATACTCAGAACAATCATAGATGAAGTAGTAAAGATTCATGCTGTTTTCCGAGTTTTCCAGAAGTGACAAGTAGGCATTTCCGAGTCCAAATTTTGGTATGTTAGACACCTCCTACATTGCTGAATTTTGGATATGTTGTAGTCAGTAGTACATAGTAGATCATACTAAAATTTGGGAAGCATTGGAGCTACGGTTTGAGAGTTATTGTGTTCCAAGGTTGACGTCTCATGCAGTTTTTATAAATGTGCTGAGTGTTGGGAAAAACAGCACGTGATGCTGTTTTATGAGATGGTTTTGAATAAGCTCTTGATCTCCGTTGGGCTTGAATTTTGGATATGACATAGTTGACATATTTTTGTAGAACATATTAAAATTTGAGAGGAATCCAGCGAGTGGTTTGGGATTTATGATTTTTCAAAGATTGAGTCGTAAGCAGTTTTTCTGTTGTGCTGAAATTTGGTTTTGTGAGATAGTTTTAAATAGGATTTTGATCTCCTTTGCGGCTTAGTTTTGGATATATTATAGATAAGATTTTATAGTAGAACATATCAAAATTTGGGATAAATCCAGTGAGTGGTTTAGGAGTTATGGTTTTTCAAAGTTAAGACAGTGTGTTGTTTGTTAAGTGTTGTAACCAACTTTAGAAATTTTTGTAGAAGTGATGCTTTAACAGTTTTAAGAAATTCTTTCTCCTATGAGTAGATGGGATATCATAGAGGACCTAAGAAATTATTTCGGGAATTTTATAAATATATTCGAGTTCTATATTTGAAGCCGAAGTTGGATCTTAATGACCTTTCGGAAAATAAGAAGAATGTGTAAATTGCCAGTTTGTAGCCAAACTCATCTTTATGGAATTTTTAGAAGTTTCGGGACCAAGGGTAAAATAGTCATTTTACCATAAATTAATAATGTAATCAATTCTGTTCTATTAAGACCTACTATCTTGGAAGTCTTAGACTTCTAATCACCTAGAAAGTGTGCTGACACACTTGCCTCCTTTGACAGGCCACTAAATTCCTACTGTACAGATAGATTTACAAATTAGAAAGTCGAGATCTGATTCAGGTAAGTCCACGGACTTACTTAGCTGGCTTGTTGTATGAGTGTAATGTGTATGAGTGGTGTTTGTTAGTTATAATAAATAACAAAACCGGATTAGGCCGACTTTATTATTTACTTAATTGACCCAAGTGTATGATAACGGGTCGTGACATCATCTGCCTAGCTCTTGCGAGAGTCTAGGAGGTTCCCTGCGACCAGCCCAGTCAGGTAGACGGTCATATGCATTAGTACCATTCCGCATTGGTAAACGGGGACAGGGGCGAGGTTTGGGAATCCCTCGTGTCACAAAATAAGTATCATTAGTAATAACCTATCACCTAATTAAAGATAATAAAAGGATTGAGTGTTGCATGTTGATTGTGTATGTTGTGTGTTTGTGCTTTTACCTTTATACTTATGCATAGAATGTTAGCTAACGGTTTTATACCGCTTGTAGATGCCTTGCAGGTTAAGACAGTTGTAGAGAGATCCGGAGGAAATGGTCAGCCGGGTCCACGTACTCATTTAGTTGGGGACGGGGATGTCTTTTGTTCTTCATATGCGTCGTTTTAGTATCTTTCCTTGTAAGGCTGATACATGATCTCCATGTACATATCGTTTACAGTTTTCAAATGTTTTAAATACTTTTGTGCCTTGTTGTCAGATCCAAGTAAAATTGTTGTCAAACTATGGTCGGGACCCATTGTGAGGTCCTAACCAGTAGGTCCCTGAGTTCTCAGAATTTGGGGTGTTACAGCGTGTCAGTCAAGCTCGGTAAGTTTTACATTCCAATAGATTTCGTTGTGCTTGACATTCTTGCATATTGTCCGGTCCCGATCATACTCGAAAGACCATTTTTTGCAACATCCGGATGTATGGTGGATTGCAAGAATGCTAGACTCGCCTTCGACATAGGAAAAGAGAAGGTTGAGATTGTTCTTTCAACATTGGTGAAAGAGCCAGCTCTTGCAAAGGATATGTTTAATATCTATGACGAAGAAGCATCTAGGGAGGAAGTAAGCTCGATTCTATTCAAAGACCCATTGCAAAAGGTTATCACCATGAGCATCATGGAGAAAGGAGAAGAAGAGGATTGCAATGAGGAAATTGAAGTCTTGGAGGAGCTAAAGGAAGTGCAAGAAGAAGAGTTTGAAAAACTCTACGATGGGTCAGAAAACGTGAGGAATCACGGCGAGTCGTGTTATTCCACGGCCGTGGTTTCACCCATGATGACCGTAACCAGTTATTTAGAGCACTCCAGTAAGTTACACGGCCAAAATCACGGACGTGGAACCACCAGTGATGCCGTAATTGACTTCCAAGCCCTAAACCACGGCCGTGGAAGTAACAGTGGTGCCGTAATTCAAGGAATTTCTGAAAATAATTACGTTCTTTCCACAAATGCTCTTGAATCTTCTTCAACCACTCTTACACCCTTAGAAACTTCTAAGGAAGCATTGGACACTCCTCAAGAGTCATCAAAGGCATCAATAGCAATGGAATTAAAGCCACTTCCCACACATCTTCGGTATGCATTTCTTGGAACTAATTCTACTTTTCCCGTAATTGTTAGTTCCGATTTAAGTGAAGATGAGCATGATAAACTAATGGATGTTCTAAGGAAGCATAAAAAGGCTTTAGGATATACCATAGAGCATCTTGTAGGAATTAAACCATCATTATGCATGCATAAGATCCTGATGGAGGAAGATTTTAAGCCTTCGCGACAACCTTAACGACGGTTAAATCCGATCATGAAGGAGATTCTTAAGTTACTTGACGCAGGTATCATCTATCCTATCTCTGATAGCAAGTGGGTGAGCCCCGTTCAAGTAGCTCCGAAGAAAGGAGGAATGACGGTTATCATTAACAAGAACAATGAAATCATTCCTACACGAACCGTAACGGGATGGAGGATATTCATTGACTACCGCAAGCTAAACAATGCAACAAGGAATGATCACTTCCCGCTACCATTCATAGATCAAATGCTTGAGAGGTTAGCACAACACTCCTATTTTTGCTATCTTGACGGTTATAGTGGTTTCTTCCAGATTCCCATCCATCCGGACGATCAAGAGAAGACCACATTCACGTGCCCATGGGGTACGTTTGCATACATAAGAATGCCATTCGGGCTTTGCAACGCCCCAGCCACCTTTCAAAGGTGCATGATGGCCATCTTCTCGGAGTACGTTGAGGAAATCATGGAGGTTTTTATGGATGACTTTTATGTTTATGGTTCCTCTTTCGATAATTGTCTTTCTAACCTATTTCTTGTGTTGTAAAGGTGTGAAGACACTAACCTAGTTCTTAATTGGGAGAAGTGTCAATTCATGGTTAGAGAAGGCATTGTGTTAGGACACTTAATCTCTAATAGAGGGATCGAAGTTGATAAGTCGAAGATAGAGACTATGGAAAAACTTCCTCCTCCATCTTCGGTGAAGGGGATACGAAGTTTTCTAGGACATGCTGGATTTTACAAGAGATTTATCAAAGACTTTTCTAAGATTTCAAAACCTCTAACTAATCTCTTGATGAAGGATGCAATTTTTGAATTTTTACAGGATTGTTTAGATGCTTTCCACAAGATGCGAGAAGCTCTAATCTCAGCCCCGATTATCCAACCTCCAGGCTGGAACCTCCCGTTCGAGGTTATGTGTGATGCAAGTGACGTAGTTGTAGGTGCGGTGCTAGGACAAAAGAAGGAAGGTCGCACCCATGCTATCTACTATGCTAGCAAGACGCTAGACGAAGCGCATCTCAACTACGCCACAATTGAAAAGGAATTCTTAGCTATCGTATATGCCTTTGAAAAGTTTCGTTCTTATCTTGTAGGTGCAAAGGTGATTGTATACACGGACCATTCAGCGATCCGGTATCTACTCGCCAAGAAGGATGCGAAACCAAGGCTGATTAGATGGATTCTTCTCCTACAAGAATTCGATCTAGAGATCCGTGACAAGAAAGGCTCGGAAAATTTTGTTGCGGATCATTTGAGTCGTCTACCACACATAGAAGACGACGATCTACCTATAGATAACTCCTTTCCGGACGAGCATTTACACATCATTGAGGAGTGCATCGACAAGATATCAAGAGGTAATGAACCATGGTTTGCTGATTTTGTTAACTATGTGGTTTGTCAGGAAATACCTCCCGGACTATCCTACAAACAAAGGAAGAAATTCTTTAAGGACGTCCGGCAATACTATTAGAATGAACCTCTACTCTTCAAGAGAGGTCCCGACGGCATGATTAGGAGATGTGTGCCGGAAGACGAGATGCAAAGCGTCATCTGTCATTGTCATTCACTACCTTGTGGAGGACACACTAGTTCAAATAAAACTAGCGCTAAGGTATTGCAATCTGGATTCTTTTGGCCTACTTTATTTAAGGATGTGCAAACCTTTGTTTCCTGCTGCGATGCTTGTCAAAGAACAGGGAACATATCTAGGATAAACGAAATGCCTCTCAGCAACATTCAGGAGGTGGAAATCTTTGACGTTTGGGGAGTAGACTTCATGGGACCTTTTTCATCATCTTGTGGAAACCAATACATACTTCTAGTTGTAGATTATGTTTCGAGATGGGTTGAAGTTATTGCCTCTCCAGCTAATGATGTCATGGTTGTTGTCAAGTTCTTTAATAGAACTATTTTCCAAGGTTTGGGACACCACAGTCTATCATTAGTGACGGAGGTTCACACTTCATTGCCCGACAATTCGAGGCTCTACTAGCTAAGTATGGGGTGACTCACAAGATCGTCACTCCCTACCATCCACAAACGAGTGGGCAAGTGGAGATTTCAAATAGAGAGATTAAGGGCATCTTAGAGAAAACAGTTTCGAAGACAAGGAAGGATTGGTCTTTAAAGCTAGACGATGCATTATGGGCATATAGGACTGCGTATAAGACTCCCATAGGAACAACACCATACAACCTTGTGTATGGGAAGTCTTGTCACTTACCGGTGGAGCTAGAACACAAGGCGTATTGGGTTGTAAATGTAACACCCCAAATCCACGGGATATCGGGATGCTACGGGCGAGACCTCACAATGGGTCCCGACCCTTAGCCTGACAACAATTTCACCGGATCTTGCAACAAGGCACAAATAAAGGCCAAAACCGAAATACATTTTTATGCAATGTTATGAAACCCAACAATAAAAGAAAGGAAAGACTTCAGCCGTCCTTACAACAACATCAACATAATATATAATAACAACACAAGGACTCCAAAACCCGACTCAACCTAAGATGTACGGAACCCCGGCTGCCCACTCCTCCGGATCACTCGGCCACATCCTATCCTGCACATCAACTACAACAATCGGTATAAAACCGTTAGCTCACATTCTATGCATTATAAGAATAATATGGCACAAACACACATAGGAACACAAACACACAACATGCTCATAAACAAACACATCCGTTACTTATTATCTTTTTAGGTTATTCCATATCTAATTAAATCGTTCAAGTGTGACACGAGAGTCTTATAACTCTCGCCTCTGTCCCCGTGTAACCAACAGGAGTGTGGCGGCGCCCAACCCGTATACCCTGTGGGAGTGATGAAGAAGCCCGCCCGTATACCGTGTATGGCCTGGTCGCAGAGATCCCCCCAGTCTCCCTCGGGAAACTGAGCGGTGATGTCACCGCCCGATAATAATAATAGTAGTAACGATGGGCCAATAAATAAGGTCAAGTAAATCCTAATCCATTTTCATGCTTAAAAGCGGTAAACACACACCACCATATATATCCAAATAAGGCATAAAAGCGGCTAAGTAAGTCCGAGGACTTACCTCGTCTCAAAGCTAAACGAAACCAATATCACTCTCCGAAGGAGTATAATCAAAGCCTGTTCAAGACAAGGCACGGTAATCAACAACCACTCACACAAACTAGGAGTCCTTAAACTATTACTCCTATATGATCTTATTAGGTCGTACACTCTCATAAATTAGGATACACTCCTAGCCCTCATAAACTCACGAGATCTAAACTATATTCCCAAGTGCTAGTATACTCTCATCCTAACTCTGCAATCTCAACCAACATATAAAACCACCTCAAGTCTCACAAGATCAACCACGAGGCTCACAAATTTATAACAACTAAAGATCACTCACCACAAGTTATAGGGCATCATTAAACTCAACCACTCACCTAAAAGTTTCAAGCCACTACTTGGCATTTGCCCTAAATTATGTTAGATCCAACCTAGCATGATTCTACCACTAAACTTAACTAGATCGAGGAAGAAGTTACTCACACACGATCCAAGGTTGAAGATGATCTACGAACGTCGAGATTGGATTCGTTGGTCTATAACGGCCGCTTCCGGACCTAAACCACAGTTACGGAAATTTAGCTTGTATGCTAAATTTGAACGGAAAATAACGTATAATATTCTAAGAAAAATCCCATTTTGAAAACAAGGTTAAAAACCGCAAAACATTTTCCGGGTAATTTATACCATTTAATAACATGGGTCAAAAACTAAAATTGACCTTTCCGAGCAACTATGAAACTAACCAAACTCGGGCCATATTTCCGAAAAAAGCTTTGGGTCAAAACTATGGTTTATTCATAAGGACAAAAACTGCATATCTCAAGAATAATGGGTCAAGACCGTGATTATACAATTCAACAGGGGCATAAGTTGTAAATTCCAAAAGAGTAGGTTCAAAACTGCAATATATATAATGATGTGGGTACAGTTCGTAATTATGTGAATTTCAGGGCCAAAATTGCCATATTAAGCGAAACCCTTCTTCAACCTTTCATAAACGCAGGCTCAACAGAGGGGAGGTTTACGGCGGCACAGGAAAGGACAGGGGAGAAGACCGGCAGCTCAGCAGACGGAGAAGGAACAGCCGGAGGCGGGGCTCACTGGTTACGGATGGGGCGAGGCTGCGGCAGCAAGGTGGCCCGGTCTCCGGCGGCGGTTGCCCTCTCCTGCAACCAACAGAACAACGAGTCGGGGGAAAATAAAGGGAAGCGGCCTGCTGGTGCTTCGATAGGATCGAGGCGGCGGTGTGGACGCGTCCACCCTTCATTCCGGCAGGTCCTAGTGGCGCAGCGTCTGCTCCGATGTGGCCCAGCTCCTCAATCGGGTTCCAGGTTTGCAACAGAGAGGGCAATCGGGAGATGGAGAAATTAGAGAGAGATATGGTGAGTGAGGCACGCAGGAGAGAGAGCCCAAGGGTTGAGCGAGAGAAACGTGTGAGGTTATTTGGCTGAGAGGGTAGGAGGTAGGTATGCAGAGGGGGAGCCAAAGGGTCGAAGCGCAGAACGAGGGGACGGGAGGCCAAAGGTCCAGGCGGCTCTTCATCCGCAAAAGTGAAGGGAGGGAAAAAAAAAAGAAAAAAATTAAAGGAGGGGATTAAATAAAATTATAAACAATAAAAGCAATCGGGGATAAACTCGTAATCAAAATTCGGAACGGGATTTTCGAGTCGGGAAGATTTTCCGAGCCATCCCGAAAATAAATCAAAACATAATCATACTCGAAAATTTTATTTTTAAGTCTTTCAACATTTATAAGGAAATATAAATATAATTTACTAATAAAATATCGATAGGATTACGCAAGAGGGGGAAATATCGAAACCGGGCGTTACATTTGATCCCCCAAAAAAAACGTTTCGTCCCGAAACTTGCCACACACCGAACTTCTCGGTCCCTAAGGCCGAGGTATACACTCACAACTAGGAAGGCTTAGGCTTCTAATCTACATACACTAATTGCTCAATCCGACATCGCACAAATATATCAGGTCATATAACACGTTGCCGCACGGGGCACAAAACCACTTATAACCTCACACATATACCTAAGGGAGGAACTAGGTCCAACCCTTCGATCTATCAACGCTACTAGCGCAGCGTAAAACTCAACCAAAGATATTATCCTCTGACTTCCTATTAGCCCCATTGGTTCTACGACGCAACGAACTCATCAAGACCGACAAAACTTCTCGAGTCATACCTGTACTTCCTAGATTGATACACATGAAACACCGGCTACTCTTGGCGGCAACGCCAACTTTTAAATCACATCTCTAACTCGCGCTAAGATCTCAAAAAGGTCGACATACCAGAACTCAACTTCCTTCTCGGGTCTTTTTCAATGCAGCACCAAAGAAGATCGAACTCCCAATCTACACTGCTGGCTTTGGTTCTTGTCAAACCAAACTTCGATGTTATGTTTCCTCAATTCTTGTTGCAATTCCAAGTAGCAAAGGAAGCACTTTACTCCATACTACTTCTACAACCAAGACACGTATGCTATTACTTTTACACCGCTCCTCAATACTCGATCAAGACCTAGTCTTGAAGAATCAATTTTACACTTCAAACCCCTAATACCTCCAAGTAAATTAAAACCGTCATGAATCCCCTCTTAACTCTCAGCAACTCTATCACCAATTCTTCGTCCTATTCAATACTTCATCGTCATCCGTAGTAGGTTAACATAAAAGGTGTTACACAACTTCTCCCTTCACAAATCTGTAAAACTCAACACATCTAAGATAACTTGTAACTCCTTCCACATCTTTCAGGAGTTGACATCCCGAGACAACTTGTCCTACAACTTCTCTCTTCTTCGAGAGTAGACCAAATATCTTATCCATGCATTAGTAAGCCCACATGGAATCACTAAAACTCGTAGTGACCATAGTTGTCCGGAATGCCGTATTTGCAATATCCGAGTCTAGAATTCCCAGTTGGTAGCAATCAGACCTTAAATCATTCTTAGAGGAGACTACCGCCCCTTGCAACCGGTCGAGTAGATCATTTATACGTGGTAAGGGATACTTGTTCTTCATTGTTATCTTGTTCAACTCACTGTAATCAATGTACAAACGGAGATAGTCGTCTCTCTCTTCGCAGCCTGTTGTCCTCTATAATAATTTAAAATCAAGAATTCAAGTTATATCCCAACGTGAACTTCAAATCATCTTAATGGTAAATCCACCTCCCGATGCATTGGAATCCGTTCTATCTCGGGTTCCAGCTTTTCTTCTCCCATCACATATCATAAGATATCGACACAATCTTGTCTTAACATTTGTCAAGTGGCCCACCCCGATCTGTTGAGGTGACGTACATCGAACACGTGGTTTAATACTTCTTTAGCTGCAATGTTCACCGTTCTCTTTCAAAGATCTTTCATCTCCAGAACTCGGGAGACTTGCTCTAAAATCTTTTTAAGGTTTCACACTTATGTGAAGTCATGAAGGTCCTAACTGCAGGACTAAATCACGCCTTATAATAGTTTAGTGTTACCTTCTTCGTATTCTACCAAAGCTTGCATCATTCATTCGAGTGGGTGTAGAACTTACTCCCTTTTCTTATGTAAACTCCAATCGACCATAGAGGTTCTATCCTCAATCTTTCATGTTCTTCTTGTACATCTCACATCGACTTCAACTTCAAAACTTCAGTCTTCCCTTACTATTGTTGGTCTCCTTATGTATTTATCGGTATTCTATGTACAACTACAATGGAAGTCTCATCTTACGTTTGATCCACTAGCTCCCCTTACCATGATCAAACCTTAAAAGTTGTAACCCGTGGCGTTCCTCCATATGTCAATCCCATGACCTAAGAAGGTCGCGTAAGATCGTTACAATCTCCTCCTCGAAGGTCTTGTTATAACTACTTGCTTGAACTCGTTCAACATTATTTGATTTAAGACAAATGCGTCCATGGATGTATCTCCTTACTATTGACATTGATCCACCGCGAATACTCCAAGCTCTTGTTTCCGATTCTCTATGTTCTCATAGTCTTGTTTTCTCTTCCCATCTACACACATGAATAGACAACCCGCACTTGTGCGTTCTCAGTTGCCACCGATAAGCTTGTATCTGACCTTCTTCGTAGTTAACGACTTACCCTCCTATCATACTTCCATGCTACCGTACTCCTGAAAGGATACCCTCTAGGGGTACTTTGTCTTAACTTCACTAGCTCATTTTACTCTACTTCAACTCCGTTAGCTCTTTCTACGCTCCTTTCTTCCTTCCGCTTCTATAAGATAACCATACCTACCCAACACTCTCGTCTCATATGTCCCACCTTTATAGGCTTAACCGTTCTTCATAATGTTTAGCAAAATCACTCCTCAAATATTCTGACCTTAATTAGCCTCCACTCGCATCCTTCTTGGTTGATAACTTAAGCTCTTCGATCCAGCTCCTTATTTTCTCTTTCATCTTCTGAAGATCATCCTCCTCACACACTTCCTCCTCCTTAGCGTGATTAATCTTATCACAATGGCGAAAATCTATTGACTCTCACGGTAATTCCACTATGTAAATTTTCACCAGGTGATCCTCCTCGTTACTCTCAAAATTTTGGATAAGTCACCCGCTTAGAATCTCGCAAAGATCGTCACTACACCCTCCGTAAGCTTAACTTCCGGTTCTCGTCAATCTTTTCAAATTCTTTGACCACTCTTTTCATCTTGACTCCCATATTTAGGAGCACCTATTGAAAACTCGTCTTACTTAAAATGCCACTTTTATTCTCGAGCGAGAATGTAGTCCTCTTTACTTGATTCGCATCTTTAGTTGTCCACGCGTCTTCTTGAAGAACTTAAGTTCATTATCTCTATTGGTCTCGTTGTCGTTCAATCATGGCTTCTTTGGAACCGCTTCTACACTTTAATGTTGCCCCCTTCTCTTTTATTGCTTCCATATTGGTTCCTCTTAAGTTGTCTTGATTTTTCTTTTACTTGTTTGTCCTTTGGTTACGTCATCTCTAGTCTTCTTCTTCGACGTCCTCTTAAAAGAGTCCGGGAAATCACCGGGTGTTTGCGAAAACTTGATGCTCAACTTGATAACTTGAGCATATTCATCTTCGTATGTATACTATCCTAAGCCAAAAAGGCGTTGTCCAAGGGGGCGATGATAGCTTTCTATCATCTTAGCTATAAGGTTCTCTATCACTAATATGATATTAACATACCATATGTTTATATATAAATATATAAAGATATAAACATCATGTTACTACTATAAACATAACCAGTCCATAAACAATTTACAATTCAACATACAAGTATAATCCAAAACATCCTAAGTCCACATATACATATCTACATATATACACATATATATGAATATACATAATATAATAATCAATAACTACGTCGCCGAGATCCGCGGAGGAAGTGGTGGTCCCGTACATTCTACCCCAACTGACTCATGCACATGATTTGAAAACGAAATCCATTTCTTTAAAACTCAGAACCCTTGAGGGTTCTGTTTATTTTTATTCGGCCTATAGAAGATTGTGAGTGCCATTGTTGTCAACCTAGGGCTCTGATACCACTTTTGTAACACCCCAAATCCACGGGATATCGGGATGCTACGGGCGAGACCTCACAATGGGTCCCGACCCTTAGCCTGACAACAATTTCACCGGATCTTGCAACAAGGCACAAATAAAGGCCAAAACCGAAATACATTTTTATGCAATGTTATGAAACCCAACAATAAAAGAAAGGAAAGACTTCAGCCGTCCTTACAACAACATCAACATAATATATAATAACAACACAAGGACTCCAAAACCCGACTCAACCTAAGATGTACGGAACCCCGGCTGCCCACTCCTCCGGATCACTCGGCCACATCCTATCCTGCACATCAACTACAACAATCGGTATAAAACCGTTAGCTCACATTCTATGCATTATAAGAATAATATGGCACAAACACACATAGGAACACAAACACACAACATGCTCATAAACAAACACATCCGTTACTTATTATCTTTTTAGGTTATTCCATATCTAATTAAATCGTTCAAGTGTGACACGAGAGTCTTATAACTCTCGCCTCTGTCCCCGTGTAACCAACAGGAGTGTGGCGGCGCCCAACCCGTATACCCTGTGGGAGTGATGAAGAAGCCCGCCCGTATACCGTGTATGGCCTGGTCGCAGAGATCCCCTCAGTCTCCCTCGGGAAACTGAGCGGTGATGTCACCGCCCGATAATAATAATAGTAGTAACGATGGGCCAATAAATAAGGTCAAGTAAATCCTAATCCATTTTCATGCTTAAAAGCGGTAAACACACACCACCATATATATCCAAATAAGGCATAAAAGCGGCTAAGTAAGTCCGAGGACTTACCTCGTCTCAAAGCTAAACGAAACCAATATCACTCTCCGAAGGAGTATAATCAAAGCCTGTTCAAGACAAGGCACGGTAATCAACAACCACTCACACAAACTAGGAGTCCTTAAACTATTACTCCTATATGATCTTATTAGGTCGTACACTCTCATAAATTAGGATACACTCCTAGCCCTCATAAACTCACGAGATCTAAACTATATTCCCAAGTGCTAGTATACTCTCATCCTAACTCTGCAATCTCAACCAACATATAAAACCACCTCAAGTCTCACAAGATCAACCACGAGGCTCACAAATTTATAACAACTAAAGATCACTCACCACAAGTTATAGGGCATCATTAAACTCAACCACTCACCTAAAAGTTTCAAGCCACTACTTGGCATTTGCCCTAAATTATGTTAGATCCAACCTAGCATGATTCTACCACTAAACTTAACTAGATCGAGGAAGAAGTTACTCACACACGATCCAAGGTTGAAGATGATCTACGAACGTCGAGATTGGATTCGTTGGTCTATAACGGCCGCTTCCGGACCTAAACCACAGTTACGGAAATTTAGCTTGTATGCTAAATTTGAACGGAAAATAACGTATAATATTCTAAGAAAAATCCCATTTTGAAAACAAGGTTAAAAACCGCAAAACATTTTCCGGGTAATTTATACCATTTAATAACATGGGTCAAAAACTAAAATTGACCTTTCCGAGCAACTATGAAACTAACCAAACTCGGGCCATATTTCCGAAAAAAGCTTTGGGTCAAAACTATGGTTTATTCATAAGGACAAAAACTGCATATCTCAAGAATAATGGGTCAAGACCGTGATTATACAATTCAACAGGGGCATAAGTTGTAAATTCCAAAAGAGTAGGTTCAAAACTGCAATATATATAATGATGTGGGTACAGTTCGTAATTATGTGAATTTCAGGGCCAAAATTGCCATATTAAGCGAAACCCTTCTTCAACCTTTCATAAACGCAGGCTCAACAGAGGGGAGGTTTACGGCGGCACAGGAAGGGACAGGGGAGAAGACCGGCAGCTCAGCAGGCGGAGAAGGAACAGCCGGAGGCGGGCGAGGTTGCGGCAGCAAGGTGGCCCGGTCTCCGGCGGCGGTTGCCCTCTCCTGCAACCAACAGAACAACGAGTCGGGGGAAAATAAAGGGAAGCGGCCTGCTGGTGCTTCGATAGGATCGAGGCGGCGGTGTGGACGCGTCCACCCTTCATTCCGGCAGGTCCTAGTGGCGCAGCGTCTGCTCCGATGTGGCCCAGCTCCTCAATCGGGTTCCAGGTTTGCAACAGAGAGGGCAATCGGGAGATGGAGAAATTAGAGAGAGATATGGTGAGTGAGGCACGCAGGAGAGAGAGCCCAAGGGTTGAGCGAGAGAAACGTGTGAGGTTATTTGGCTGAGAGGGTAGGAGGTAGGTATGCAGAGGGGGAGCCAAAGGGTCGAAGCGCAGAACGAGGGGACGGGAGGCCAAAGGTCCAGGCGGCTCTTCATCCGCAAAAGTGAAGGGAGGGAAAAAAAAAAGAAAAAAATTAAAGGAGGGGATTAAATAAAATTATAAACAATAAAAGCAATCGGGGATAAACTCGTAATCAAAATTCGGAACGGGATTTTCGAGTCGGGAAGATTTTCCGAGCCATCCCGAAAATAAATCAAAACATAATCATACTCGAAAATTTTATTTTTAAGTCTTTCAACATTTATAAGGAAATATAAATATAATTTACTAATAAAATATCGATAGGATTACGCAAGAGGGGGAAATATCGAAACCGGGCGTTACAGTAAAGTGGTTGAACTTCAGCATAAAAGAAGCAGGCGAGAAGCGCCTCTTGGACCTTAGCGAGCTTGAAGAACTCTGTTTGAACGCTTATGAGAACGCCAATATTTACAAGGAAAGGGCGAAGCGTTGGCATGATAAGCATATCATTCCAAAGGACCTCAAAGAAGGAGATTAAGTTCTCCTCTTCAATTCGAGACTTCGACTCTTTCCAGGTAAGCTTAAATCTCGTTGGATTGGACCTTATCTAATCAAACGTGTTTTTCCCCATGGCGCAGTTGAAGTATGGGGTGAAAAGAGCGGAAGTTTCAAGGTGAACGGTCAACGACTTAAGAAGTATTCACCGGAGCTCCAAGCTGAGGAATTCGCACCAACTACACTCGAATAAACTCAAGTACGGTCTAGCTACGAACCTAAAACAAGCGCTTCTTGGGAGGCAACCCAAGTATTGCACTTTCGTTGTGTTTTTTGTTTCTTAGTTTAGCTTAGTTTAGTTGCTTTTCTTTTGTTTTCCCCCTCGATACCTTCTGGTATGTCATGTTTTTGGATGTAGGAATAAGGAATGGACAAAGGAAAGAAGAAAAAGTTGGAAGGAATTGACGAAACTTGGATTTTGGCACAAAACAGAGAGTTCCACGCCCTATTCCACGGTCGTGGAAGCTACAGTGACCGTAATTTTCCAAAACCTGAGAAAAATCAAGCAAAACCACGGGTCCGTACATTTCCACGACCGTGGAAACCCCCGAGTGACCGTGATTTTCCAAAAAATTGCGGCCACTATATAAACCACCTTCCTTCCCAAAACCACCACAAAACACCATTTCCACGTCCTCTTTCCACGCCCTAATCGCCGAAAATCTTCTTCAACTCTCAAATCTTCGTTTGAAGTCCGATTCTTTGGCCTAAAGTGAAGCATTTTAAATCCTCTAGAAGATCCAAGCAACGAATCAAGTGAACAATCCACTCAACAGAAGGAATTTGAATTTTAAAGATCCAAAACCTAGGTTTTTCTCTCTTTTCTCTACTTGTCGATTCGACTCAATTTCTTTGCAAGATTTTAGGAGAACTGATTGCAATTGGAATTAAAATTAGTCTAGGATTGTGACTGCTGAAATTGGTGTAGATTTGTTGAGATTTGAGTGAAACAGAGAGAAATCACGGTCCTTGTAGGTTTCACGGCCGTGGAAAAGGAAGAACAGGCCGTGATTTTTTCTGTTGTTGAAAAAATGTTTACAAGAAGGTCTAGCAGGAATAAGAAGAGGAAAGATGATATTTCTTCCTCTTCCCAACCCCCTCCTAACCAACCACCATCACCACCCTCTCCTAAAATCCCAACCATCCATGAGGATTACTTAGGAGCTTTAGAAAGAATCGAGAAGAGGCCGGCCATAGGTCCTCGATACCTTCTCTTAGAGGAGCTTGAGCCTCTAAACATTGTGAATGACTTGACTTGGCTCTTGGATAGAGCCAGACTGATTGTTTTCTCCACTATTAGAGCGGATGCTTATGAGGAGATAACAAGGAAATTTGTCACTTCCTTCGAGCATAGCGCCGTCAACAGGACGGTTTCTTTTAGGTTGATGGAGGAAAACTATGAGTTCTTGATTATTCAGTTTGGAGCCTTCTTTGGGTTCCATGAGAGTTTCAATGGTCGGTTTCCTAGCGGAGTGTACGCTAAGGACTTTTGGGAGGATATTGCTATGATATATGCTAGTGAGGATCGTTGGCAACCGGCCGACACCAAGGATAAGCTCATCTACCATCTAGCCTTGAAGATAGCTCATAGGTTCCTTTCTGAGTGTCTCTTCCCTAGGACCGAGACCCCACAAAAGATCAAAACCGATGAGCTCTTCCTCCTCTATTGCATGCTAACCGGTAGATCCGCCGATTGTGCCACTCTCCTAGCCTCCACCATTAGCAAACTGAAAAACAAGAGGGTCGGGAACATAGGATATGGAGGCATAGTTACCCACATAGCCACGCAGCTCAGGATAGACTCCGCATGCACTAGGATAGCGGCGAGACCCTTGGGTCTCAATAGTCTCATGACTAGAGGTCTTATCTTTCCCCGCCACCAAGCTCCACCTACCGCGGCCATGCCATGGGAAGAGAGAGGTGGTAGAGGTATCCCTTGGCTATCCGAGTACTCCATTATGGCCGGACGCCATAACTGGAAGGCGACATTCACAACTATGCATGCGAATAGACTAGTAGCCCCTCCTTATGTGCCGGATGATATCCCAGCTGGGGATGATGATGAGGGGATGAGAGGAGGTGATGATCATGAGGGAGGAGGTGATGAGCACGACTTTGGTACATTCCTGGATCAGCCGGACACCTTCCCGGACCCACCTAGACGTTCTCCCCGCCCTTCTAGACCTTCTGGTTCCTCTTCCTCTCGACCGGCTAGCGTGAGTGAGAGGCCTACTTGGATGGATGTACCTCCCACTTGGTATGGAGAGCAGCCATCATGGATGGGAGCTCCTCCTCCTTGGTACGAGCAGGCACCGGCGGCACCGACTCCCCAGGACGCTCCAACATGGTACGGACAGCAACCAGCTTGGTATGAGCAGCTACCGGCATGGGCTACAGATCTTTCCAGGAGGGTAGGAGACTTGGAGATTCATAGGGATACTCATGATGTACGGGCTGAGGAGCATGATCGGATGATGAGAGACATATACCGCCAGCAGTTTGGACGGAATTGCAGCTCCGAGTTCCGTCCATTTCCTCCACCGCCTCCTCAGTGATGACATGAGATGATTGCCGGTTTGAGCCGTCCCACCACCGTCTAGTGAGTTTCTTTGTTTTCTTTTCTTGTCTTTATTTTTATTTTTGAAAATTGAGGACAATGTATGTTTCAAGTATGGGGTGGGGTGTGACTATGATTGTAATAACTCTACTATGTTTGCTTGCTTAATCCATGACACTTGCATGTTTCATTTTATAGTCACACGTTTTATTTATTGCATTGCATGAAAGAGCTTTGAAAAACCCGTAAAATTTTGAAAAGTTTTTGTGCTTCTAAGATTAGGGATGGTTCCTATGATAATTGTCACTTGCGGAATGAGTTTTTGATGACAATTGTATGCTTAAATTGAACAACGAATTGAAAAGAAATTAAGTGTATTGTTTATCCTTTCTTGCAAATTTCATAATGTGAAGAGTTTTGTCTAAATCATATTGAGAAACAAAGGTTGAAATCACAATATAAGTTTTTATACTTCTTTATGAAATGATTAAGGCACTTCGATATTTCTTACTTCTTTCTTTGATCATTTAGCTCCTCAATGAAATAATTGTCTCCCTTACCTATCCGGGAATTAGGAGGAGTTAAGTTTTGGCATGTTTGATGTGGGAGGGCCATGAAAGCAATTGTTTGCATTCAAAGAATAGAAATTATAGGTTTGGGGAAGTCAATCATGATGATGAGTAACTCGGCACCATTCACATAGCTGGGTGTTTGTGTCTTGCCAAAGTCGGATTGAGCGATATTCCTAACGGATTATGGTATGTGCATCAAGGGTTTGAGGCATCTCGAAATTGAGAAACGCAAATCTCCTAGGCTTCGATTTTTGTGCACCGCTATCCATATTTCCAAAAAGTAAAGTCGAAAAATAATGTGAAAAAGAAAAGAGCAAAGCTCTAAGTTGATGGGTGTTGTAAGCAAAACAAAAAGAAAAAAAAAAGAGTTACGGTATCCCTTTTCCCGGATTCATGCACCACATCCCTTACAAGTTTCCCTCCTTTCTGCATTCTCGACCTTACTTGAAAGTCCTTAAGATCAAAAGAGTGTTATTTGCCTTGGTAATCTAAATTGAAGTTTCACATGCTTGATTTTGACAATGCTTGAAGGTTATAATGTTTGTCTTAAAGTTTAAGCAATTTATGATGTTTCTTTGCTCTACATTCTTTGGTTTATGTGTATGAACGTTTTCAAGAATGAATGAAGCAAGTTATGAGGATGATCTATTGACTAGAAGCACATTTGTCAAAGAGATTGTTTTGTTTTGAAGTTGCATCCATATTTCATTCTAACTTGTGTTCTAAGCTTTTGAAAATCTTGCTTGGGGACAAGCAAGTGACAAGTATGGGGTATTTTGTTAGCATGAAATATGACGATATTTTAGGCACTTGTTTTAGTTGTTTTTCCCTTATTATTGTGTACATGGATATAGTTTTGAAGCAATTGTGAGCTTGTTCACCTATTTTGTCGATATAGAGATCTACACTAGCTTTGTTTTGTTTATAGGTGAATAAGAGCTTGAATCGGAGCAAATAATGGAAGAGAAGGAGTATTTGATCATGTTCGAGGACAAGGAGATGCATTAGAGAGGCTAAGGAAGGAGAATGGATGAAGGATTGCACGAAACAAAGGCAACGAAAGAAGTTATGCAAGTCCACCCCCTGAATTACGGCCGTGGAGAAGGAAATTTGAAGTCCACGCCCCAAATTACGGCCGTGGACTTGACATTATGAACGTGGAAGAGAGTTTGGAGCATTCCAGAGAGTTACACGGTCTAAACCACGGCCGTGGAAATTATATGGCACCGTAATCTAGTTCCACGCCCTGAATTACGGCCGTGGAAAGTTCTACATGACCGTGATCTTAGCAATATTATGACGTATCATATTTGCCACGTCATCAAAATTAATGGGCTTTTATCGTAAATTTGGCTCGCTCTATAAAAGGAGTAGAGAAAGGAGTTTTCGGTACCTGATGCTTATCCGCGCTTATCCCGTGCTTATCCTTGCTTAGGGCTGTTTTGGACGCCGCTTAGAGTTTCAAAGCCGACGGCTAGGATTGAAGATCGAAGTTTGCTTGCGGAGGAAGTTTGGTGATTTCTTAGGTTTTGATTCCGGAAACGATTGACAACCGTTTTCCGTTATTTGCCTGAGATATTTGTGAGAATTCTTATTCTATATTCTGAATACATTGAACATATTGCTTTGTTATCTGGATTTGACATTGATCTTAAGTTTTTATCGAGTTTTCGAGGGTTTTCGTGTTTCTCTCTTTCTAAACTGAATATTGAATCAATGACAATGATTGTTGGCTAAAACCCTTTAGCAATTCTAAGGTGAAGGGTTGATAGTTGTGGCTCAGATGATGATAGATCGATCGTAAACAGATTGGACCCTGAGAGTGTGAGAAACATCGTCGACGAACCTAAATCACGGTCTGTTCTTGAGTTCCACGGCCGTGGAACCTCAAGAACTACACATGATTTTCCATGATCTACGACCTTTGCTTTTGCTTTGATCCAAAGTTAAAGATTTGTTTTAACCTAGCTTTGGCTTGCCTTTCCTAGGTAGTAGTGAGACTCAACATCCTCTATTTCGGTTTCGAGTGTCACAACCTTAATCGTTTGAGTTTGTCTTGATCCTTTGGGTTTGGGCTGGGGTATTTGAGTTTAATTCTTGTCCTTAGATCCTTTCTATAGTGCAGCCTCAACAACCTTTATAGAGAGTGTTCTTTGGGTTAGACATATAAGGTTTTGGAACTTCACCGTACATTACCTTACTTTAGTTATACCTTTGCAATCTCGACTCTGTCCTTACATCTATAGAATATCTTGAATCAATTGTCACAATTTGATATCCGGATCTTTAGGGTTGTTGTTTTCTCCAATATTTGCAAAGCTTTACACTTTTACTTGCTTGATTACTTGAGACTGAAATTTGACTCACCAAATTTCTGAGTTCGATATTCTGGAATACTTGCTAATCTATACCGATCCGTACACTGCAGGTTCGCTTGCTTTTATTCTATTTTTATAAATATAAAACTTATTTACACGCACGTTTTCGGGCGAACACAAATTCCACACAAAATGTTCCATAGACAAAAATACACTAAAAAGTCAAGTTCAGGCCATGAGCCATACATAAAGGCATGACAAATTCAACTCCCAACTATCCACTAGCAACTACTCAAGTTCTGTGTACAAACAAAGATATGAATATCAATAGTCAAAACTCATCAATCGAATAACAAAAATCCGCAATCATATGTGAATCTTAAGGTTGCACAGAACAAAAACTGAATCAGGATTTTCCAAGATAAGAATATCATAATCAAAACAATGAATATCAAGCTACAACTCCATATTAGCGCAATTATATATATATATATATATATATATATATATATATATAATTGCTTCAGTTTAATTTACAAATCAAAGGCAATAAAGTTCAATATAAACCGCTGCACAAAACAAGAACATAATTAGGATTGATAAAAATACGAAATCACACGTGAATCTTAAGCTACCCATGACAATAATGGCGACCTCTTGCAAACTAAATTCAAAACTCACAAAATTCAAGCTTTAGGTTGAACTTGTTGTTGAGTGATTAGTAAATGCTAGTCAAATCATATAGAGAAAATTGGATGAAATGTACCCATTGACTAATTTTGTTTAGTAAATAATCTAGGCCTATAAATTTTTAAGTGAATAGCCTTATTAAATAAATAATGGCAGATTTACCCTTATTTATTATAATAAATTTTATCCTAATTTAAACGTTTCTTCTTATAACTTTACTGTAACTATTCTTGTAAAATGAAATAAATTTCTTGTAAATTTATAATTTATTCCTCTAAATGATACTTATTTACTTGTAATTATATTGGACAATTTTGGTAACTAGGCCTTTTTGAGAAACTCCTGTAGTAACTAGACTTTTTAATGTTTCAATTAAGTAAATATACCTCAACTTTTTGTATTTATTCTCCAACTCTACACACTCTTCTTTCAAAAGGTACATTTACTAAATACAAAACTAGAAAAAGCCTAGTAAACCAAATTATTTCAATTATATTTCTTCAATTTTCTTGTAATTTTATAATTCTTACAAGAAATACGAAAAATTAATAAACGAATGTAGTCACTAAGAATTTATCTCAAGTTGGTTGTCCCTCCCTCCACCCTAATACCAACTGGACAAGTTGGATTTCACGATTTATCTTCTTGTAAAATTTTATTGTACACGATTTCACAATTTATCTTTTTGTAAAATTTTCTTGTACACGATAAATTGATTACTAAATGATTACGCTGATCGATTCTTGTAAATTTTTTGTAAAATTTTATCAAGAATTTTCTTGTACTCTTCATGATTTACATGAAGAGTACAAGCATGTAACATGCTAGTTTTATCAATTCACGTAAAATGTTTCTTGTATTTTTTATGATTTACTAATTGATTACGTTGATTAAAATTGGTAACTTCAAAATACAACTTCTTCAAATAGGGATTGCAGGTCAATTAAAAGGTAATAATTAATTAGGAATCTTTTTAAATTCTTGTAGAAGGGTAAATTAGTCTAAATTATTTAAAAGAGGTCATATTCTAACAAAATTATTGAGCTTCACAATTACTAAACAAAATTAGTGAACTAAGGCTACATAGCAAATTCACTCAATCATATATGAGTCTTGATAAATATTATACTAGAATCCTAGAACCCTAGCGGTGAATGAATATAACCCAAACAAACAAAACCTAAAAACCGACAAACTCTGATATCACCATTGATGACGATTGAAGAACCCTGGAACCAGGGGCGGCCGCCCCCCCCCCCCCCCCCCCCCCCCCGAGAAAAAAAAAAAAATTTTTTTTTTTTTTTTGTGAAAAAAATCGTTTTAAAATGGGTTGTGCTTCTTTCGTTTATAAAAAATTTTTCTACAATTTATTTTTTTTAAATATCACTATTCTTGTGTTATATTTAAATGTTTTTTTTGGATCTTTCGTCGAAGTGAACGAAACTTCATAAGTATTTCTCGTTTTAGACTCTAGAGTGAAATAATTCAACAAAATGCACGAGATTTATTGTTTGGATTAGAAGCGCGGTCTTAGACCACACTCTTATTTGTAAAAAGCGTTGTCGAGGACAACGTTTTAATATCTGACCGCGCCTTTTAAGTGTAATGTTTTTATAATTTTTTTTGAAAGAAAAAAAAAATTTTAAAAAAAAATAGTTGCCCTATAGGCGCGTCTATAACCGCGCATCTTTAGTTTTTTTTTTTCTTTCAAAAACGTTACACTATAGCCGCGGTCTAGGACCGCACCTCTATTTGTGTTTTTATTATCTTTGTCCTAGACAACGCCTATAGGGCAACTATTTTTTTTAAAAAAAAAATTTTAGGCGCGGTCGTGATGTGGAATGTAGGTGACATATTAACTTTGTTTTTATCACTACTTTATTTTCATAGATATATTTATCGAAAATAAAATTTCGCCCCCCCTCTAAAAATCCTGCGGCCGCCACTGCCTGGAACCACCGAAAAAGAGGGGAAACGTACCGAAGCGAAGACATGATGTGGAACCAGTTGGCGACGACCGCAGGAGGTGGAAGGTAGGTGTGTTGTCTCCCTCGATAATTCCCTCGAATGGTCTCTCAGAATCGCCTCTTGTGAAAACAGAAGAATATAACGAGTTTTTGCGATGACCCTACCCCATCAACAAACTATAACGCTAGTTTTTCGAAAAACGCAAAACACTCGTTAGTGTTTTTGAACACTTAACACTAGTGTTTTAAAAAACACTAGTGTTCAAAAACCCTAGTATTTTTGAATTTTACACCAAACACACCCTATTAAATTAAGAAAATTAGGTAAGGATGATGTTTTCGACAAGAAGAGATACCGACGGAGGAAGATAAGTAGAACTTTTAACCCCGAACGGGTACGGAGATTGTAGCAAGTTCAAAACAGGCCCAGAGGGAGCCATTGAACAATAGCAAGTTCAAATGAAAAGAGCACGCACTTGGCGATTTTAGTTGAACGGTAACAAACAAAAACAATTAATTTATATTAAAATCATTCCTTTAAAAATAAATAAATAAATAAAATCATCAAGAAAAGGACTCGAACGTTGGAACGACACTCAATAATATAATTATAATCTGCTCTTCGCTTTGTCTCACTCTACTCTTCTTTCCATAAAGGACAGAACTTTCCTTTATAATTCCCGTCGTTTACGTCTCAAACACCCTCGTAATTTCCGTACTCTATTAAGGATAATAAAGGAAATTTACAACTCAAATTATATTATCTCTTTTTCTTAACTTTTCGCCTACAAATGTCCCCAAAGGAAGCTGACAGTACTGTACTCAAACTCTCCCGCTGCTCCTCCATTAAATTTTCTCCCCTTTTCTCTCTCCAACGGTCACCCACCATAGTCGTCTTCTCCATTGTCCCCCAAACGGTTTAATATTTCCTTTGACCTTTTTCTCCTCTTCGTTGAATTCGCTGCCCTAGGAGTTTTTGAAATCCGAGCATTTTTTGCTTCCATTGAGTGTACTGTAATGGCAGAAACCCTAGAGTCTGACAATCATGCAGGAAACCCTAGAATTGAGGGTTCCGGACCACAGGTGGAGGAGAAGGACCATGAAGTGGTTGTGAATGCGGTAGATGTGGGAAGAGAAGGTGTTGTTAGGGCGGAGATTGACACTTCGGCGCCGTTTGAGTCTGTAAAGGAGGCGGTGAGTCGATTTGGTGGGCTTGGGTTCTGGAAACCTAATAATCATGATAACGATCATAACCACGGAGATAAGATATTTGCTTCCGAGGTATATCAAGTTCTTCTATATCCCCTTCTCGTTGAGTGACTTTCTGCAATTTGTTTCTCAGGATTTGTTAGATACGTAAGTTCTACAGTGTTCTTATCGTTCCGTTGGACATTTGGAGGTTGATTTCACATGTTTTTATCTCTACTGTTTGTATTGTTTCAGTTTGAGTCCTAGCTTTGCGCTTTGTAAACCATAGTGCATTAGTGTTGGACTAGTTGACCTCTTTTGTGTTGAAAGGTGAACAATATATTGATGTTTCAGTTACATCTCAATTTGGTTTGAATATGTGAATTAGTGTGAATTGTTGAATTTTTTATGACTTGTATAGTTGACGGCTTCATGTAGGTTGGAAGTAATCTATAGATCTATACTTCATTTCATTCTGATTATGTGTTTTAATGTCATCTTCTTGCCTGCTTCTTTCATAACCATATTCCAAGTGTGATATGATATTTTGATGCTTTCATGAACATAAGTAGTGGCGTTGTACTAAAATTCTCATTAGTTTTGTTCTTTTCAATAACCAAAACGAGTTTTCCTCATTGTCTTGATCTCAGACTGTATCTTCTCATTGATTTCAGCTGTTTTGTTCTGATTTTCATTTATTGAATGGTTGTGATGCTAGCCGCAGGAATGGGAGGATCTTGATGCTGCCAGTGTGGAAGAGCAAGCTGCACAGTTGGAAAAAGAGCTGATTATTAAAGAAAAGGACACACTCCAGGTCTTGAAAGAGCTTGAGGCCACCAAGATGGTTGTTGAGGACCTTAAGTCAAAGCTAAAAATGACAGAATCTGGTGTCCATCCAGCTGTGGATGTGAATCTAGACGGAAAAAATACAAACACCATTGAAGAAGATAAAGAAAACGATCCTCCTTCAGGGGAAGCAAATGAGAAGCTTGTAGAAGTATCAAATTATTCTCCTTCATCTGCACCTGGCTTGATCTTAATGGAGCTTAAGCAGGCTAAGCTAAACCTTACCAAAACCACAAGCGATCTTGCTGAAATTCGAGCATCAGTGGAGTCTTACAATAGAAAGATAGAGAAAGAAAGGACGTCTCTAGAGAGAACTCGTGAAAGGTTGAGTTTGAACTCCACAAAGATTTCTTCCCTTGAAGAAGAGCTCAATCGGACGAAAATGAAGCTACAGTTGGTGAAAGATGGCGGTGAGGGTATAGATGGTTTAGCTGATGGGAAGGACATCTCAACTGAGCTTCAGAGATTGAATTGTGAAGCTGAAATGTTCAAGAAACTTGGAAATACTGCGAAGGCAGAAGTCATGAGAGTGATGTCTGAGATTGAACAAACAAAAGCTAAGATCAAGACGACTGAGATCAGATTGATTGCAGCTCGGAAAATGAAGGATGCTGCCAGAGCTGCAGAGGTCGTTGCTCTTGCTGAAATCAAGGCTTTAGAGAAGAGCAGTGACAGATCTGATGCAATCACTCTTACGTATGAAGAATATTCTTCACTAACATGTAACGCCCAAGAAGCTAATGAGAAGTCTGAAAAAAGATTAATGGATGCAATGTTTCAAGTGGACGAAGCAAACTTATCTAAAACAGAGATCTTAAAGAAAGTAGATGAAGCCATGGAAGAAGTCAAGACCTCCAAGAAGGCTCTAGAAGATGCATTGAGCAAGGTGGACGAGGCTAATAAAGCTAAGCTTGCTGTTGAGGAAGCTCTTCGCAGGTGGAGATCTGAACACGGGCAGAAAAGGAGATCTGTCCAAAGGAACACCAAGTTCAAGATTTCAGGCCCTACTGAGTCACGAAGGGATTCCCTACTCGATGTGAATGGGATTAATCTGGTCAGTGAGACACCAGTACCCGTTCTGAAGTCCACCTTGTCAATAGGGCAGATCCTGAGCAGGAAGCTGCTGGTTGCAGAAGAGTACGAGTCAGGGAAGAACTGTATAAGGCGAAAGGTATCATTGGGTCAGATGCTCGGGAAACAGAATAGTGAGCTAGCTACTTCATGGAACATGGACAAAGAAAACGGAGTTAGGTTTACTAATCCTACGAGCAGTAGCAGTAAGAAGCTGCCTGCAAAGAGAAAGAAGTTTGGGTTCGCCCGGTTTTCAGTGCTCTTGCCGGCGAAGGAAAGTGGCAAGAAGAAGAAACCAAACATGAAAGTGAAAACGCTGTAGTGTAATTGTCATTTGTTAAAAGTGATCATGCATCCTCATTCAGCTGATTATGGATTAGTTAAAATATCTGCCATGCTAATCATGTGTATTTAGCTGGCTTATATGTTCATTTGTTATGTAGCTATCCTTGATTCGTAGTTCCTAGGTCAAACCATAACTTGCAGTTTGTGGAATCAAATTTTAATGGAAGTTACGTGTGATTTTTTTCATTTGTTGGTGATGATCATCCTACTTATGGGATTTTTTGAAAAGATAAGCTGAATTTTAGTCAATTTAATCCATTGTGATGTTAATTAGCAATAAGAATTCTAACAATATCATGTTTTTAACTATGATTTACAATGATTTAAAGTTCTTGCAGCAATTGAAAGTACCTATTGCAGAATTTGTAATAGGAGATTATACACAATTATAGATCCCGGACTAGTCCTTGGAGCTGTCAAGTAACACGAGAGTACGAAAACTAATGAATGAGTTGTCAAGTAACACGAGAGTACGGAACCCTAATGAATGAATAACAATAATTTTAAAATAACAATGAGTCACTTTAGGAAATTAGGAAAACAATATAATGGTTAAAAACTTATTAAGGAATAGTTAATAACTTATAAAAGAATAGTTCATAAATTATAATAGAATAGTTCATAGTGCAAAATTATAAAGGAGTGAAACTAATAGTTCAAAACTTATTATGGGATAGTTCATGAATTATAATAGAATAGTTCATGAATTATAATAGAATAGTTCAAAGTGCAAAATTTACGAAGGAATGAGTGAAAGTAATAGTTCAAAACTTATTATGGGATAGTTCATGAATTATAATAGAATAGTTCATAAATTATAATACAATAGTTCAAAGTGCAAAATTTATAAAGGAGTGAAAGTAATAGTTCAAAACTTATTATGGGATAGTTCATGAATTATAATAGAATAGTTCATGAATTATAATAGAACTAGTGTATTATCCGCACTTTGTGCGGGTTCAGTTTTAATAAATATATAATACTTAAAAATTTATATGTACATTTTTGTAACATAAAAATCCGAAAAATGAAATTATAATCAATATTATAATTTTTAATTCTCTTTTAAGTATTATCTCTTCTAATTAACTATAGAGGCTTCTGCTTTAATAAATATTTATTTAAATATTTTTTAAAAATTTAGAAATCAATTTTCAATTTATATTAACATTTAAAATTCACTTTTTAAAATAATTTTTTAGACTTCGAGAAACCTGGCGTTGACACGTGGCAATAGAGGCTTCTGCTTTAATAGATACTAGTGTATTACCCGCACTTTGTGCGGGTTGAATTTTAATAAATATTTAATACTTATAATTTATTTGTATATTTGTAAAATAAAAATCCGGAGAATGAAACTATAATTATTACTATGATTTTTAATTTTATTTTAAGTATTTATCTCTTATAATTAATTATATTTTTAAAATGATTTGTTAAGATATGTTTGTTGGTAAAAAAAATACAATTTAAAAACTATTTTTATAAAAATATTTATTTAAATATTTAAAAAAATTTAGAAATTAATTTCGTTTTTATAATAACATTTAGAAATCACTTATATTGCCACATATCAACACCATGTTTCTCGAAGCCTACAAAATTATTTTAAAAAGTGATTTCTAAATGTTATACATAAATTTAAAATTGATCTCTAAATTTTTTTTAAAATATTTAAATAAATATCTTTATAAAAATAGTTTTTAAACTTTTAGGGATTTGTTTTACCAACAAGCATATCTTAACAAATCAATTTAAAAATATAATTAATTAGAAGAGATAAATACTTAAAAGAGAATTAAAAATCATAATAATGATTATAATTTCATTCTCCAAATTTTTATTTTATAAAAATATACATACAAATTTTTAAGTATTAAATATTTATTAAAACTTAACCCGCACATACACTAGTATCTATTAAAGCAGAAGTCTCTATTGCCACGTGTCAACGTCATGGTTCTCGAAGCCTATTTTAAAAAGTAATTTCTTAATGTTAATATAAATTAAAAAATTGATTTCTAAATTTTTTAATAAATATTTTAAATAAATATTTTTATAAAAATAGTTTTTAAATTTTTACGGATTTTTTTTACCAACAAACATATCTTAACAAATCAATTTAAAATTTTAATTAATTAGAAGAGATAAATAGTTAAAGAGAATTAAAAATCATAATAATGATTATAATTTCATTCTTCGGATTTTTATTTTGTAAAAATATACATATAAATTTCTAAATATTAGATACTTATTAAAACTCAACCCGCACAAAGTGCGGGTAATACACTAGTGATTATTTATCCTTGGATAATAGTTGAATTGATGATAAAGTTTTATTATGGTTATCAATTAGACAGTATTTCTAATCATATTATTATTATTACATAATAAATTTTAGTTTGAAAAATAAAGTTAAAATAATGAAATATTAACAAGACAAATAAATGGGTTTCTCAGTAATGGAAGTAAGCTAACTTGTTTACCCAGCAAATTGGAGGAACTACGAATAAGAAAACTCCCTAACGCTTTAGGGTTTTCTCGCCGATGTGCGTCATCCCCCTAGCAATTCTAGGGTTTCCTGTATCTTTTCTTGGATCCAGCGCCACTAATCATCGCCACCACTTTCGGTTCTTCGTCATCATCACCTAATCAATCAGCACCGTAATCAACTCTGTTTTCCACAATAACCGCTCTCACTTTCCATTGTAACCGTTCTTATCCGACCATGGACGACATCAGTCGAAACATCGAAAATCTTTGGCTCACAGATCAAGAACAACAACCAATCACTGTGGATGATCTAGACAGTGAATTTGGCAGGTTTACTCTATGCCTTGCCGGCAAACTGTTAACATCTCGGCGTTACAACGCGTCAGCACTCATGAATACCTTCAAGGGAGTCTGGGCACCAGCACATGGCCTAGCCTCCCGCCTGGTTGGAGACGACATCTTCGTCTTCCAGTTTTTTGACAAGTCTGATATGAACCATGCACTTTACGATGGTCCTTGGTGCTTTGACGACTCACTGCTCCTTCTGCAAGAAATACCCCTTGGCAAGCGCACAAATGAACTGCAATTCACTCATGCATCTTTCTGGACGGTCGCGAAAATGTTCCTTTGGGATGTGCAGTGCTCCCAACTGCAAAGGCCATCGGCACCAGATTGGGGGTTTTATAGATTGGGACGAGTCTGATTTCCTCGGTCTTGGAGGAACACTCCGACTCCGGGCAAGTATCGATGTTACAAAGCCTTTATGCAGGCAACTCGCCCTCAGTCTTGGAGGGACAAAGGTTACCATTAACCTGCAATACGAGCGCCTCCCCACTTTCTGCTTCACATGTGGTTGCATAGGACATTTACAGAAAGATTGTGTTTCCGGTAAGCCAACACCATCAACGGAGAAGGCTCAATACGGAGCATGGCTCCGCACTTCCCCACCGAGAGTACGGTTTAAACCGAGACAAGAGGCTATAGATAATGAAAAGGCATGGTATGAAAAATACAAACTACGAGTCGCCCCATCTCAGCCGCATCAAGCACAAGCGGTCCACCAGACTGGCATGCTCATCAACAAGGCCCAGGTTCAGGATGTGGCCCCAACGATGTTGCACAACCACAAACCAGTATCTTCCACCCCTATCAACACCCAAAGTGCCTCATCGACAACATCAAAAGGGGAGAAGAAGAAGATCCGACTGAAAAGCCGTGCTAGGACAGATGGGAAAAATATCCACATTTCTGCTTCAGTACCAACTAAGCGACAAGCTTTACTGACTTTTGGAGAGGGACTGAACCTACAGGAAACGAAACGCCTGAGGGTTTCATCCACTATGTCTGATGATAATCAAGTAGCGAGTATGGAGGTTGCCCATACTCGCGAACAACAATGAAACTCTTCTCTTGGAACTGCTTGGGGATGGGTAATGCCCCAACAGTTCGCGCTCTCCGGGACCGGTCCTGGAAACATTGCCCAGATATCGTCTTCCTCATGGAGACGAAAATCTCTAGTCATGATGCTGATATCGTCAAGCGCAAATGTGGTTTCACTAATGGTCTTAGTATTGATTCTGTGGGTCTCTCAGGTGGTCTCTGTCTTTGGTGGCGCAACCTGTCTGTATCTGTGATATCCTACTCCAATCATCACATTCTTGCTAATGTCAAAGATGCTGCTAACAATGCTTGGTCCTTGATTTGTGTTTATGGGTGGCCTGATGCGCAAAATAAACATCGTACTTGGACTCTGATGCATGACTTATGCTCCCAATGTTCTGACCCTATACTTGCACTAGGGGATTTTAACGAGATCCTGGTTGATAATGAAAAACAGGGTGGCCCTCCTCGCGCTCAACGAGCCATGGATGCCTTCAAAGACACTCTCCACTATTGCTCTCTCCTTGACCTTGGTCACAACAGCGGGCCGTTCCTCACATGGGAAAGGGGCCTTCTTCGGGAACGTCTTGACAGATTCTTAGCAACATCCGACTGGCTGCTGCTCTTTCCGAATCGGCATGTCACACATTTTCCTCGCTATCGATCTGACCATAGCCTTATCATGCTGGAAACTTTTGAGTCAAATAGGGGACGACTACGAGGCCGCTCTCGTCCCTTCCGCTTTGAATCCCTCTGGTTAACTCATCCGGGCTGTAAGGCAATTGTGGAATCCACATGGAATCACATGTCGGGACCTGCGCCTATCAAAGTTGGAGCCTGCGCTGATGCTCTATCCCACTAGTCGAAAAACGTCTTCAAAGATCGTAAAAAGAAAATCAATGCTCTTGAGGCAGAATTGCGAACGTTACAATCGGGACATCCTTGCATCTTGGTACTTGAGAGAGGGAAAGCAATATCAGCAGAACTCGACCTTCTCCACCGACAAGAAGAGTTGTATTGGCATGCTCGTGCAAAAGCGAACGAGTTACGTGGAGGGGATAAAAATACCGCCTACTTTCACCACAAGGCTAGTCAGCGGGACCAATCAAATTCCATATCCGAGCTCATAGACGACAATGGGACTGCTCACAAAAGCCATGCAGCGATAACCCGTACCATCACAAGTTTCTTTGATGACCTCTTCCGATCATCCAATCCTCAACAATCAGACTATGATTGTGTTCTCCACGGAATCCGACCGCTTGTTTCTGCAGAGACAAACACTGACCTCAATCTGCTGCCCACTGAGGACGAGATTGTGAAAGCTCTCATGCAAATGCATCCTGATAAAGCTCCGGGAATTGACGGTATGCATGCGCGTTTCTTTCAAACTTTCTGGAATACTTTGGGTCCTGATATTGTTGCTTATATCCGAGACTGGTGGACAACGGGTTTCTCCCTTGATGACATTAACGCGACAGTGGTCACACTTATTCCGAAAATTAAGCACCCTGTCAGAGTGTCGGACTTCAGGCCCATTAGCCTCTGCAACGTCATTTACAAGTTAATCACCAAGGTTCTGGTAAACCGTCTAAAACCTTTCCTTGACTCAATCATTTCGAAACCACAAAGTGCTTTCATTGCAGGTCGGTCTATTATGGACAATGCCCTTATCGCTATGAAAATTTTCCACTATCTCAAAATAAAGACAAGTGGGTCCCGTGGGGCAATGGCACTCAAGCTAGACATGAGCAAGGCATTTGACCGTATGGAATGGGGCTATCTTAGTATGATCATGTCTAAGATGGGATTTTCGGCATCCTGGATTTCACGTGTTATGAGCTGCGTTCGAGGCGCCAGATATTCTTTTAAAATCAATGGGGTCATTGATGGTTGTGTAATTCCTTCAAGAGGGCTACGCCAGGGTGATCCTCTTTCGCCCATCCTCTTTATTATTGGGGCGGAGGGGCTCTCTAACATTATCTCCCATGCCGTGCATAATGGCTCTATTCATGGGATTACTGTCTGTAGAGGCGCCCCGGCAATTTCCCACTTATTCTTCGCAGATGACAGCTTGCTTTTTGCTAGGGCAACCACGGAAGAATGCTCTAAAATAACTGAGTTACTCAGTCAGTATGAGAGAGCATCGGGCCAGAAAATAAATCTACAAAAATCCGAGGTTGCTTTCACCAGAAATTTGGAGGTATCCAGACAAGTCAATTTGTCATCTCTTTTAGGCGTTAATCATGTGGATAGGCATGTGAAGTATCTTGGTTTACCGGCTGTCATTGGTAGATCAAAAAAATCACTCTTCTCCTTCATAAAAGACCGAATATGGAAAAAGGCATCAGGTTGGAAAGAGAAATACCTTTCTACTGCGGGTCGTGAGGTAATGATCAAATCCGTTCTCCAAAGCATCCCAACTTACATCATGAGTGTCTACCGTCTTCCTGAATGTCTCATTGACGATATCCATTCCCTATTAGCTCGATTCTGGTGGGGATCTTCTGACTCACGCCACAAAATCCATTGGCGCGCTTGGTCTGATCTTTGCTTACCTAAGAGCCGTGGGGGCATGGGGTTCCGTGATCTAGGGATATTCAACGATGCCCTACTTGCTCGTCAAGGGTGGAGACTTACTACCAATACAGCTTCTCTTGTGCACACTGTCTTTAAGGCTAAGTACTTTAAGCACTCTTCTTTCTTGGATTCGTTTAGAGGGGGACAACCAAGTTACTCGTGGAGGAGTATATGGGGTTCCAAGCCTATCCTCACTGATGGTCTTGGCTGGCTTGTTGGAAACGGTTTGCAAATCCAGGCTGCTGCTGATAACTGGATCCCTGTGGATTTCGGCCTCAACAAGCCTACCCTTCTTCCTGGAATGAGCTCCGACATTGCTGTTACTGAATTTATTGATCATCAATCATCTAAATGGGATCACAACGCCCTCACTGCTGCTTTCAGTCCTCAAGATGTGATTCGCATTATCGGGATTCCGCTATCTTCTCCCCTTGATCAAGACACTCTTGTTTGGCAGGCCCATCCGTCGGGAGCTTTCACGGTTAAATCGGCATACTGGATTGGTAAACTTGGCCGACAACATATCCCCAACCAACTGGATTGGGCTGCTATCTGGCGCCTTTCCCTTCCCCCGAAGGTTCGACATTTTGCTTGGCGACTTTGCAATAACTTTCTTCCTGTCGGAACGACTCTATACTCTAAGCATATTGTCCCCTCGCCTCAATGCTCCCGCTGTGAACTGGATAATGAATCAATTTGGCATGCTTTAGTTCACTGCAGGCATGCTCAGATTGCTTGGGCTTCATCGGATTCTCTCTCCACTTTCTCATCTTGCCCGGATTACAATCCTCTCAACGTCTTCAATCACATAAGATCGATACTAGGTGAGCTTGGACTTACTGATTTCATCACCAACGCCTGGATTGCATGGACGATCAGAAACAAAAGCATTTTCTCCAGTGACACTGTCAATGCGGATATTTTGCGGGATGGTTTCCGTCAACTTGTTCAAGACTACCGGCGTCAACCTCCTCCACCGTCTTTTCCCAGAAACGCTGGCCCTCCTCCTGCTTCATCATGGGTTCCGCCACCGCATGGTGAATTCAAGCTCAATTCGGATGCTGCAGTGTTTTCGGATTGTGTCTGCTTCGGTGCCATTCTCCGTGACTCCTCCGGATCTGTCGTTATGGTCGCATCCAAACGTTCCCATGGAACCACTTCTGTTGCCGTCGCCGAAGCACTCGCCTTTCTGTTTGCTTTGGAAGCTATCACTCCTTTCTTGGGTCGGCCTATCCACGCCGAATCGGACTCGCTCAAGCTCATCAGTCGTCTCAACGGGGCAGCTTCATCAACCTCGTATTTTAACTCCGTCTGTCATAGGATTCTCTCTTCTCCTTCGGTTTCATACATCTCTTCTTTTACCCATGTTTTGCGAACGGCTAACACCGTTGCTCACATGGCTGCTCGTCTACTTTTGATTGATGACTCTTGTATGATTTGGCATGACTCTTTCCCACAGGTCATCCTTGACCTTGTGAGGCTGCCTCCCGATTAATACATATTCACACGTTTCCCCTAAAAAAAAAAAAAGTAAGCTAACTTGTTTTAAAATTGAAAATATGTCTGTTGGGTGAGTTTACTTAACCGTGTACTGAATTTCCATATATAAAATACACACATTTTATTTTTATGTAATTATTCACTTTCCTTCTTTAAGAACTCCGATTGTATATATAACAGAGCTATCACCTGAAACCACATTCATTCCAGATTCATTACAAAAAAGATTGATTACAGATTCATTCCGAATCGATTACACATTGATTCCAATTGATAATGGCGACTGGATGGGTAGAAATCACCCATGGTCTAGAGTGTCAAATTCAGGGCTCTGAGAGAGTTGCATGGCAAACAAACCCTTGCAAACTGGTGACGGCAACCATCGTCGGCGTAAACTCCGACGAGTACATGGAAATCCCCTGTTTTGCGTGCTCCTCCGGCTTCACCGATTTTAACGACTACGTACGCTACTATCAACAAAGCCTTTCGAGTTCAATCTATTGGTCAAATTTTCCGGATCACGACCTCCCCCACGATCGCGTCATGAAATTGGCTTCAGAATTCGTCAGCCGCCTCCTCCCCGCAGCAAACGCCGCTCACGGTGACTGCTCCCCTCTCTATTCCAGCATTGTATACTCTCTCCAAATGAACTTCAGAAACGTCAGCAGTTCCGATGACGCGTATGATACGGCGGTCATGGAGTCGTTCGAGGAGGCTGGGCCCACCACGAAACCGACGTCGCTTTCGTATGTTTCAGAGCTGTTGAGGGTCAGGGACGAGACGGAGAAGAAAGAGTCGAGTGAGTGGAGCGGTAGCGATCACGACTGTTGTATCTGTATCGATGAGATCGATACGCCATCGAATTCCCTGACATTGCCATGCCTCCACATCTTCCATGAGAATTGCGTTCTCAGATGGCTGGAGACGAACCACTTCTGCCCTCTCTGCAGATTTGAAATGCCCGCTCAAGATTGAAATTTTGAAATTGAAATTGACGCGCTTATGCTTCTTGAAACCGTTATGTTGTATATGCTGTAGATGTAGCCAACATTTTGTTGCTTACTTTCTTCATAAAAAATATAGTTTCTAGTTTCATGAATATACTACTCATATTCAATTCAATAGATTGTTGTGTTTTTGGTTTCATGTGTGGAATCGTTTAGAGACTTCTAAATCAAATCAAATCAAATAATATTGGTTAGGAAAACAAAATAGTAAAATATCTTCTGACTATTCCAAACACTAGTTTGATTATCTTATACTAAACTAATGTAATACGCGCACTGTGCGCGGGTTTTGAACAATATTAAATTATATATAATACTATGTTATTTTTATATATTTTTAAATTCATATATAAATGTATCGATAAAAGTTATAACTATTCATTAATTTTAATGAAAATTTGGACAAACTACAAATTATATTTACAAGTCAAAAAATAAAGACATATCGTTATTCTACAAATTAATATTATTACACGTGAAATTTTTTGTTATAATAAGGGAGTTTAATTTCGGACATTCCATAAGTAAAAAAAGAAATATTATTACATACACCGAGTTTAATTTTCTATTTTGGTTACTTAAAACAAAATAATCAATAAAGCTTCAAGCTTGACCATTTTTTTAAAAAAGTAAGGGAAAATTCCGGATGGTACCCTCTTGTTTTGGGGTATTCCGGATTTTGCCCACCAGTTTTTTCAAGTTCGGACGGTACGCTTAAGTTTATGTTGTTTTCCGGATTTTTCCCAAATTCATTATACTTTTTTAAATTCCATTAAAAACATACAAAAGAAAATAAACTAAAATTAAAAAACAACTTAAAATAGAAAGAATAATTTATTTATTTTAAAAATAAAGTAAAACAGTAACTTTTTTTTAAAAAATATATATATTATATTCATTTAAAATTAAATAAATTAGATAAATTTTAAAAAAATTCAAAAATCAGTGTTTTATTTATTTTAAAAATAAATATTTGAATTATCATATTTTTAACAAAATCTAAAAATATAAGTGTTATACTTTATTTAAAAAATAAATAAAATAAGGACTCTTTTAAAAAATAAAAAAAGCACTGTTTTAATTTCTTATTAAAATAAATAAATAATTTTTCTATTTTATTTATTTCCCAAAACTAAATGAAAGAAAATAAAGTAATATTAAAAAAAAAATTAGAAAACTGATTTACTTAATTTAATAATAAATTAAAACAGTGATTTTTTAAAAAATTTTAAAAAATTCTTATTTTATTTATTTTTGAAATAAAGTATAAAACTTATGTTTTTAGATTTTGTTAAAAAATTCTAACCCAATTTATTTATTTTTAAAATAAAAGAAAACACTGATTTTTTTTAATTTTTTAAAAATTATCTAACTAATTTATTTTTAAATTAATATAATATATATATATATTTTTTTAAAAAAAAAGTTACTGTTTTACTTTATTTTTAAAATAAATAAATTATTCTTTCTATTTTAAGTTGTTTTTTAATTTTAGTTTATTTTATTTTGTATGTTTTTAATGGAATTTAAAAAAGTGTAATGAATTTGGGCAAAATCCGAAAAACAACATAAACTTAAGGGTACCATCCGAACTTGAAAAAACTGGTGGGCAAAATCCGGAATACCCCAAACCACTAGGGTACCATCCGGAATTTCCCAAAAAGTAAATATTACAATCCTATAAGATTTAAATTATAAGCTTTATAAATTACGACAACAATATTCTTATTAATTATTGAATATTATGGTATATAGTTAAATAGCTTTAATTAATTATATTTTAGATATTTTTAAAAAAGAATGATGTCATATTACTATTGTCCCTTTTTTTTGGTCGAAAACGGAAACACTACTCCACGCAAAAGCGCAAAACGGAAACAAATTACAAACGAGTCATACGTAGAAAGGTTAACTCCATGTATATCATCCAAAAGGATATCAAACATACAGTCAAGAGGATCATCCAGCCTGTGAATGCCAAAATCAAAAGCAAAATCGGCATTAGCGAGAGCATCAGCCGCCCTATTCCCTTCCATAAAAACGTGGCCGAAATCAACAAACCAATCCCGAATGAGTAAGTCTTGGCAACGTATCACCAGGCTAGCAAGCGGATGTGATGAGGACACCCCATTTTTAATCAAACCAACCACCAGTAACGAATCAACTTCAACACAGATCTTAGGGAAGCCATAATCCCAAGCGCACTCCAGGCCAATCACCACACCCCACAGTTCAGCTTCTGGGACTGTCGCACTCCCCAGATTCATCACAGCTCCCTTAAGCCATTGCTCGTCCTCGTCACGTAAGAGGGCCCCGCCGCTGCACTGTTTGAAGAGCCTTTGACAGCACAATCACAATTAACCTTCACCCATGTGAGATCAGGTTTGCTCCAACTAATCAATCTCTCCTACTTATAGTTAAGCTCCGGGTCCTGTGCTTTCTTCTTACCCATTGAATCCGCAATCTCACTAATTCTCACCCTTAGAAAATCGATTCTATTAATGGGTGGTTCTTCCCCTTTAAAGATACTCGCGTTCCGCCACTTCCACGCCCACCAGACAACGCAAGCAAAGGTGGAGTTCCATCTACCCCCCAAAGGTGAGGGTCTGTGCAGGCAGACGTTGATAAAGAGCCATTCGTCCCATGGAAGGGAGAAGAAATTAGGAGCATGAGTTGCCGGAACAAGGTATTTCCAAATAGCTCTCACCCTGGGGCAGTCACGCAGGAGGTACATGAGGGACTCTCAACATTTAAGCAGTGGTGACAATCGGCACTTGAAGACATGTGCCGCCGGAATCTTTCCAAGTTAGTGAGAGGGACTCCCCAAGCAAGTAACCACATGAAATAACGGTTTGTCTCGGTGACATGAATTTTCCAGATTTGACCGAACAGATCCTCCCGAACATGAATCTGAGACTGATTGCTTCGAAGAAACTCATAGGCCGAAGCAGTGGAAAACGAGCCATTCCTAGCCCCCAACCATCTGATAGAATCTTCACCGGCTGTGTCACCATGTAGCCTAATAGTAACAAGTTTAAGAAAGGCTGACTTACGTAACCTACTGCTCAGATACTCCCCGTTCCATGAATTCGAGTGCAGCCAAACATCCCTGACAACCAGCCGTCTCTCCTCTTCAGTAAGATTAATAGGACACAACTTCTCCAAAGCCTCCGATCCAAGCTAGACATCCGTCCGGAAGCGGGTTTTCCTCCATTGATAACGCTCCAACCCAAGTTCAGTACTACAACCGAATTATAAGCATACACAATTCCTCTCCAGGTGAACGAGCTTCCCCCTCTATACGCCAACTGCCTGGGCCAATTATCCCCTCTTACCGTGTACTTAGACAGCAGTAAAGAAGCCCAGAGATCGTTCATACTATAAAACAAACGCCAACCGAGTTTGCTCAGCATTGCTTGGTTAGCATCTTCGGCCTTCCTAATATCCACAACTCATAAATTCCTACCATAAATAATCATCTTATATATTTAAAATTATCACGACCTTTATGTTTCAAAAATATAATCTCTAAATATATTTACATATACTTTAATGTATCAACAATTCATAGTTATAAGGGATACATTCATAAAAGTTGACCTCAAGTGATGTAAAACACAATATTCGAACCCATAAGATAGTTTAAAGTGCAAAATTTATAAAGGATAGTGTATAAATTATAATATGGTAGTTCAAACAAATTTTCATTCGTTTATGGAGAAAAAAAAAAGCATTCGAATCTGAAGAAAAAAAAAAAAAAAAAAATTCGGGACACGTGTCGACCGCACAGCCGTACCGCATTAAATGAACCGTACCTGAACAAAATCTCACTTTAGTAAATTAGGGAAAACAATATATCATAACTATCCGATAATCCGACGTTAAAAATTAGGTGAAGAAATATAAAATTAAAATTCGAATGAGATTAGATGATGATATACTTGTCATCTAACGTCACCAACAAAACGATATCTCTTTTAAATAATTATATAGATAAAATTTAAAAATATTATCTCTAAATATTTGTACATCGTCATCAATTTTACACATTACTCTATAAAATACTATTTCATTATACCAAACATTATATCATCGTTATACTATTAATTTACATAAGGGCAGATAAAAAGTTCCATTTAATTATACAATATTTTAATAATATTGACTAGGTTTTACAAAGATTATTCGCATCTGACATTTGTTAATAATTTGTTTTGAATTTGTGTTGCTTGTTTTGAATTTCAAATCACTCTTCTATTCAAAGTAAATAAAAATAAGAATTTTTCCGTTTGGTACCCTTGAATATTTTGCTTTTTCGGATGGTGTTCAATGTTCTTTACGTTTTCTCTTGGTATCCCTGAGGTTTTGGTTTTTCCGTTCCGTACCCTTATTTCTTAATTTCTATTTAAAGTAACGTTCTTTAATAAAAATAAAGGAAAGAAAAGCGATAGAAAATAACTAGGGCGATACCTTACTACGACTAGGAGTGTTCATAGGTCCGGACCTGGACTGGACCGGACCGGAAGAATGCGGACCGAAAATGGACTAAATTATTCGGTCCAGGTCCGGTCCAAAACCGGTCCAATACCGGATAAACCGAAAAAGTGGTGATATTTACAAAATTTAGGTCCGGACCTGGACCGGAACAATATTTAAACAAGTTTCTTTTTTTTTAATATAGGTCCGGACCGGACCGATTGTGGACCGGACCGAATGTGGACCGAATTGGTTGGACCGAAGACCGGACCTTATGTTTTCAGTCCGGTCCGGTCCAAAAACCGGTCCGGTCCAGGTCCGGTCCGGTCCGGAAAATGCTCACTTCTAACTACGACCTTTCGCACAACGGAAAGTCTGGACGTTGCTACAGACAGAGGAGGACTGGAGGAGGAGTCTAGTTGCAAACCTTGTCGTTGTTGATCTGTTTTTCTATGTAAGCTGTTATATCGTATTGCCTACTAGTGCTGAACTCATCTTCAGTCTTCATTCTTGTCGGGATCTCATGCAAGCCTTCATTTTATTTCTTCAATTTTTCTCTTATGAACTTGATATATTGTTGGAAAGTGGCATAATCATCTGATTTCAGGTTCTTGAACTTGAGATTTTCTTTAATTTCCACCAATCTGGTTGTGAACCTTTACATAAGAAGTCAGTAAAACTTATAAGCCTTGGAAAGTTGGATAACAATGGAACTTGAGTAATATGAGATCACTTACAGTGTTCTTTTGTACAGGCATCTACAATGGTTGATTTCTAATCATTTTTTATTCTAGATTCCAACATATGAACACTGTAAATGCCTAAGAGATTTTGATCTCATTACCTTCTTAAGGCCCGTTTAGTTTTAACTCTGAAATCGGAAACGGAATGGAAAAGAATCTAGTCTATACCTATATCCTTATTCACCAAAGTTTTTGGAATCATTCCTTGTGGTTTGAAGTAATTGGACGAGAGTTTAATTACTTTTGATACCCTATAGGGTAACAAAATGTGGGAAAGCAAGTGCATTTTGATTAAACCACAAGGAATGATTCCATAAAATTTCATGAATAATGATATACATATGGACTAAATTCGTTTCCATTCCGTTCCGTGTTCGTAGTTGGAACCAAACGGGCCCTTATTCTCTATGTGACTGAATGTCCCTTTGTGCTTCCCCAAAATCCTAATGAGAAAGACATAAAACAGACAGTCTAAAATTATGAACCTAAAACAATAGCAAGCAAACCAATCATACCAAAAAAATTCAAGCACATACTCAGGGCCTGTTTAGTTAGAGGGTTGGAGATTTTTTTTAGTATTGTGGTTGGAGTTCTGCAAAATTAGAGATGTTTAGTTAGAGTTTTAGGGTTAAGGTTTTCAACAAGTTTTGTGGTTTTGGGGTATTTCTTTAGAATCTAGCCATTCAAGTTTTTTGGAGATTTATGGTTGTTGTTGGAGAATTATGCCCAGAATAGCCTCTTCAATAGTGCCTCGTTCATCTTCCTCTTCTATCTATCGACTGCTGAGAAGCAGAGAAATCAAAGAAATAGAGAAGAAAGAAAAATCGTTCAAGCAGAGAAATCAATGAAGGATACCATCTCTCGATCAATTGAGATCTCTTCTCTTCTTCTCAAATAATTTAGCACCAATTTTACAGTTGAATCAACAGTAATCCAAACCCTAGCCTTCCCATATTCCAATTGAAACTACGATGGAGTAACCCAAACCTTTTCCTTCATTTCTTCCCAAATCGTTCAAGCATTCTCCATCAGACGTTCTTCTTCTCTTCAATTCGAGTATTACAAAACAAATTCCATTAGCAATGCCTTCTTCTCTTCTTCAATGGTATCCTTCACAATCCATGGAGAAGTGGAGAATAGACGGAGGAGAAGTGGAGAATAGACGGAGGAGAAGCAGAGAAATCAATGAAGAAATAGAGAAATTAAGGAGGACAATCTTTATTCTTCTTGCCAGGAGAAGAACCGAAAAAAATATGAGAAAGATGTGATGAGAAGAACGAAGGAGAAGAACGCAGGAGAAGGAGAAGAACGCAGGAGAAGAACGTCGATGTTCTTGTGTGTTGGAGTTGCTGATGCATAAAATTAGGGCTGAATGATAAATGATGGGGGTAATTTGGTCTTTACTTATAATCGAAACTAATTTCGAACCCTTTAACTAAACACGTATACGAGTTTTTTTATAAACCGCAAATCTCAAAACAAACCTCCCTAAAACCGCAACCACAACCACAACCATAACCGCAACCACAACTGCAACCGCATTTTTACTAAACACGCCCTTAATAGAGTTCTTGATAAGCTCATACGGGTTGTTCCCGAAATTTATAAAAACTGATTCGGAAACTTGGACAGTTTGAACATCAGAATCACAGAACAATAAACACAAGAGTTCATTATGGTCATGAATCATGATTCATTACAGAATACAAGGTTTCTTCCAATCTATCTCCCACTTTGAAGCTCATTTGCCTTCGTCATAAAGAGAATAAGAATACAAGGTTTGTTCCAATTTATGTAAAGGTCCCCAACCAGATTCCTCCTCTTTCCGTTATTTTCTATCGCTTTTCCTTCCTTTTTTTTATTTTTAATTTAAGAGCGTTACTTTAAACAGAAATTAAGACATAAGGTACGGAACGGAAAAACCAAAACCTTAGGGGTACCAAGCGGAAACGTAAAAAACTTTGGATACCATCCGGAAAAGCCAAAAACTCAACGGTACCAAACAGAAAAATCCTAAAAATAAATAGCTTAAATATTAAAAAAAAAAAACAAGTAAAGAATATGCTTTAAACAAAGCGCACGCCTGGTCAATTAATTGCATCTAAAAGATATGAAAGCTTACGGTAAAGTTAACATGATATTGGATAAATTGAAGCAAACAATTTTAAAGAAAAGAACGTACACATATGCCAAGGCTTTCTTCAAAAATCTTGGATTGTCCAAGTTCGGCATATCTACCGTGAAGGCAATAGGGTTGCGGATTTTTTAGCTTCGTTAGCTTTTTCTTATGAACTCGGATTTCATGTATTGTGTGACCCTCCCGAGGGTGTTGTTGATTTGCTTATTTATGATGTAAGGGGCAAGGCTATCCCCCGTGTGCGGACTACTTAGCCATTGTTCATTTATATGAAGCGCGACTAGATGTGCGGAGACCACCGACTCTCCTTCTTACCAAAAAAAAAAAAAGAAAAAAAGAAAAGAACGTACAAATAAAAAGCAACTACAAATACTGTTGGCCTTGAGTCTCAACCAACTACCATACTAACCAAAGCTCACGCCTGATCAGTTAAATATCCTTGTTCGCTCGCTCGCAGAAAAAGGTAATACTTAATTCCATCGTTCTAACCTTCAATTAGGGGCTTGTTCTTCATTTGATTGCTTGAATTTGACCCTTTTGGGTTTTAATCCCCTTTCAGAAATTTCTGATGTTTGTTGCGAAAGGGTTTACTTTCTTTACAGAGATTGAGTCTTGTTTCAATGTCTATAAGGGAATTTATTTCCTATATTCTGGTGAATTGTTCGAATTGATTTTAGATATGCGGAAAGTGATGACCTTTAATTCCTTGAAGCATGACCCTGTAATATCCAAATTGAGTTGAAGGAATTAACGGAGAAATGAAAGGAATCAGAGGGAGATTAGGGCTAGAAGAAGATTAGTAAGGAAGAGAAGTTACAGAGATGGATGAAAGATCGGGAATGAAAAGGGAAAGTAGGGAAGAGAAGTGTTTCATCATAATACTGCATAATCCCTAAAATACAATGCTAATCCCTTGTTGTAATATCTCATATATGACATACCCCTCTGAATCACTTCTATTTTGCTGTACTGGATGTTATGTAAGGGTTTGATTGGGGCAAGGAAGCTATCCTGGAAGCTTCAGACCTTGCCTTTGCTGATTCTAGTCTTAACTTGCTCTAGAGTCTAAACTAATTAAGTTTCCAAATGTTCTTATCAAAGTTGAAATCTACAAAGAGATTTATTGTCCTTCAGGAAGATGTGAATTGTTTGCAGGTTTTGCAAATAAAAGCAATAGATATTGTATTTGTTACATCTTCCTATCCTGTTTTGTTATAGTCTTCCTGATAGATTAATCGGAGGAGCTTGAATAATTCTACAATAAACTGTCAGTAAATCTCATGTGTTTATTGCAGATTATGGAGTATTCCTTTTCTTCAACATCATATGAGACCCTTATAGCCTTATGCTTTTCAATATGGGATTAAGTGCTTATTACTGAAACTCTTCTGCTTTCAGGCATCATGGATGTGAAAGTGGGGCTTCTGTTCGTGTTCTTGTTGTTTGGTGATTGGGCATGTGAAGCGAGGCCTGTGACGCACTCTGATTCTTCAGGTATTTCTAGCACTGTTCAATCTTTAAGTTGAGCTAGTCCAGCCTTCCCCTTTAGTTTCAGGGTTTTGATTAGTTTCCAGTATCTAGTTATTGAGACCACTTACCAATATTTGTTGGTTGATTCGTTATGAATTATGTTCTGGGGTCATATGCAAAAACAAATCAGCTGAAAATGCCATTTGCACAAATAGACCTTTGCCTCGCTTTACAAGAATCACCACTTATAACAATGACCTATTTTTGCAACTTGTGTTTAAAGTTGCCAATTTAGCTTCTTTTTTTCCTAATTTAATTTCTAGATATTAATGTTCCTATTTGCAATGCCTACATGCAGTTCTGCACATTTTTTATGCTGTATGTTGTAAATAATTATGGCCCCATATTTTATGGATTCAGGTTTGGCCAAGAAAGTAGATGTGTGCTCTTTGTGTGAAGAATATTCTAGTTTGGCTCTTAACTACCTCACTGAAAATAAGACAGAAGCCGAAATTATTGAAACACTTCATCATGCTTGTTCCGAGTTACACACCCTGGAGGAGCAGGTATGGCAGTGAAAAACATTCCCTTGTTGATACAATTTGGACAAATCTTAACAATCTATCTTCGTATTTGGCAGTGCATCACGTTGGTGGATTACTATTCTACTCTTTTCTTCACACAGCTTTCATCCGTGCAACCTGATGAATTCTGTGAGAAGGTCAGCTTGTGTAAAGCCGAACAAATCCTCTCCCCTCCGGTGAAGAAAAACAGCTGTGATGCTTGTCATCAAGCTGTTGACGAGATGATCCTCAAGCTAAAAGATCCCGAAACCAAGGTTTATTCTTACCCCCACCAGCTCATCTATGTATCCTAAATAACCTCAAAACACACACAAATGATATCTACTCAATGAACTCCTACAACAATCATAACCAACATATCTGATTTTTGTGTGGCAGTTTGATGTCGTTGAGGTTCTACTCAGGGGTTGTAATGCTGTGGAAAACCGTTGGAAAAAGGCGAAAAAGGTAATATAACATCCATATCATTTTTTGAATGGAACGTGTGTTTCGGAATTGTTTTTCTTGTGCGGATACCTGATACAATCATACAACTAAATTACTGACTGTAGTGCAAAGTCATGGTGCATAAGTTTGCGCCAATTATCATCACAAAAGCTGAGAAATATCTGGAGAAAACAGATTTATGTGCTGCATTCCACATGTGTAGCCCATCAGCAGCTTCCATTGAGGAAAACCAGTTTGATGCGAAGATTATGATGGTTACTTCATCTTGAAGAACCTTGAAACTATCTACTCCAATGATTCTTGTTACAATCTTCTAGCAAACAGTGACATATTTAGGTTAACGCTCTCTTTCTGTTATTCAGTTCGTATTATTGTTGAACCGAATGTGAATCAAGGGATCAGTTGCACTTGTTCCCTTTGTTTCGTGTACATGCAGATTTCAGTTCTACAATCGAACAGTTGTATGCATCCGATTCACATAGAGCAGCATACTCATTCGAATCGGGCCAGCCATTTGCAAAATCCAAAAGATACGGTTAACCGGTAGGAAATGGTACGACCACAAGTATTTCAGTGATCGACCCTAATTTAAAAAAGAATGATTTTACATAAGAAAAAGGAATCAAGTCTGAAATGAAGGCTGAGTGATTCACATGGAATTCAATTGAGTTAGGCATTAGTCGTACTCGTAAGGTAGCAATCGAGCAAAAGACAATAGGCTTTTCCTGTTTACCATGTGGCGAGTGCAATGAGTGAACAATATGGATATGTTCAACGAGATAGTGTAGTTGTCGGTTTCCACCTGGATGGATCAAAATCCATCCATTCAAAAAGTTATTCATCGAGCAAAAGACAATAGGCTTTTCCTGTTATTCAATGAGGGAGACTTTAGAACTTGCCCACGTTCTAATCACGATAATCTCTCATACACTTGTAAAATTCCACCTTCGAATCACCCGAGAACACCACGTAATCAAAATAGAGTATGTTTCGACAATTTGTTCTCCTATGCTTAAGTGCATAGTGATAAGAGTTTTCACCATGAATGAAAGTCGTGACCCGTTATTTTTGTCTTATATTCGTCACGGAACCAAACGATGTGGGCGGAACACGTCCATTGAACCACACATAACCACGGGTTTCATCCTATCAACTGACAATAGAAAGAGTAACTCATAAACTTGTGTATTAGGCTCACATAGGGTCAGACGATCTGTTTCGTAACCTATAGATGAGCAAAAAAACGATTCGTCATAACCAGGTTTTTCGTGTTTCATGTTTATGAAGTCTAACCTAGGTCATTTAGAGGTGAGATAGTTTGAAGTAATAGAGAAAAGGTATTATACATGGACACATAGCCGGAAACACTTTGGAACTAATAATCGAGATTCTTGAACATGATTGTATAAATCCTAATTAATTAAAGTAAATGATTGAGTTGGTTACAAGGTTAATGTCGAGGAGACAAACCCTTAAGCTAGACAGAAATATTGATTGGTAATTCTGTTTGGTAGCAATAATAGCGGCCATGGTCCATACCTTATGATGCAAACAGTACGTTATGGCCTCATGGGCAGATAACATGAACCTTCTTTCTATTACTCCAACAATATTTTTCGAAGCTAACTGGGAAAGGTGTTATCTATATCAACTGCTTACTTTTTTCTTTCCTTTAATTAGTTCACTTAATTGCGATTTATGACCAAGTCAACATGGTTATCATGACTTCGTACATCATGAATAGCCTTGTTGAACATTTTCGGCTATTTCAATAGGATTGTTTCGCTCTTGTTATGAACAAACATAATTTTATTATTAATTCGATACTGTTTCGTATTCGAAATAATATTTAGCAATATTAAACGTGCACTTAATATACTCCCTAAGGTTGTATATATAAAATTAACACCAATTATAAACCAGCAAATAAAAAATTTTCAACCTCCTTCAACCCTAATTAATCATAATATATCTCTCTATTAAACAACTCCGTAGAGGCTAAAACTTAAAGCCGTATGTGTTATAGTTTAAAATGAAAAATGATCAACTCCTTCCAAAATAACAAATGGATATAGTTTGTGATAGTTTATGTAAATATGTAAATATAGGGGTACCCTAATTGTAATTATGTAAAACTCTATTACTATTAATACGAGCCGTCTGATGACGGAAACCCTAAGGGGAATTCATATTCATTCTCACATGGTATCAGACTTATCGTTCCTCAAAATCTCTTCCGCTTTCTTCTAACCCTGCGGCCGTTTCTCATCACCGCCGCCGTTTTCCCCTTCCCGATATTCCTCAATGGCTGCGGAACGGAAACCTTCCTTTCACTCCGCCCTCGGAATCTCCAACATCAAGAACAACATTGCCCTTATCCTTGACCATGACACTCCATACGCATCTTGGGTTACCTTATTCCGTGTTACCGCAAAGGCGCACAATGTTCTCGATCACATCGATGAAAAGGTACCCAAACCAACGGATATTGACGATTCGTTATGGCTTCAAGTTGACGCTGCAGTCCTTCAATGGATTTATAGCACGGTGTCCCGGGAGATCCTTTTGCAAATTCTTGACTCCGATGATACCGCTCTTCAGGCTTGGAATCGAGTCAGGGACATTTTTCAGGATAACAAAAACACCCGTGCCGTCTACCTCGAGCATGAGTTCTCTAACTGTAAGTTATCAGGCTTCTCTTCCCTCAATGCTTATTGTCTTCAACTCAAGTCCTTGGCAGATCAACTCAAAGGCGTTGGTTCACCGGTTCCTGAAACTCGACTTGTTCTTCAATTGATTTCGGGATTGCCCACGGAATATAATGCCGCTGCAAGTTTCATTCAGCAAACAGATCCTCTTCCGAGTTTCACCAAGGCTCGATCTCAGTTGCTATTGGAAGAAACCCGCATGACAGCTCAAACCGCCGCCGGCAACTCGCAATCTGCACTCACCGCAGATTCACGCTCCCAGCCGTCTGACACGTCCTCGAACCAGCGCTCTGGCTCGCCGGCTCAGTCCAGATCAGGCTCGGCTCCTGCAGCACCGGACTCACAGCAGTCCAGGCGTGGGCGCGGCCGGAAAGGCAAGCAGCGAGCCGGCAGTGGCGGAGCTCCTCGCGCGGCCTGGCATCCCCAGTTCGGCTAGGTGATGCTTCCTCAGTCCAACCCTAATTCCGGCCCACCTGGATGGAATCCGGCCCAATACCCTGCAGGCCCAGCGGCGCGCCCTCCATGCCCCTTCCCTCAGCAAGCTGCGCATGGGCTTCTTGGGCCAGGGCCCGTTTCTCAATTCCAGCAACAGGCCCATTACGCCACATCTCCTCAGCCCACTTCCTTGGATCAGTCATTCGCAACCATGACGTTAAATCCGACGGATAATCTTTGGTACATGGACACGGGCGCCACATCCCACATGACGAACAATTCAGGTACACTCTCGTCTGTTTCACATAATGGTTCATTAAATTCGATAATTGTTGGGAATGGTATGCGTGTTCCTTCTACAGGTATTGGAGATGCTACTATCCCCACCCCGTCCAAACCACTACACCTATCAAATGTCCTCATTGCTCCACAAATTGTCAAAAATCTAGTTTCTGTTAGACGTTTTACCTCTGATAATAACGCCTCAATAGAATTTGACCCGTTTGGCTTTTCTGTGAAGGATCTACACACGGGGACAACTCGTCTGAGGTGTAATAGTTCCGGGGAACTCTATCCAGTCACACGTCCATCTTCCCGTCATCATCATGCTCTTTCTGTTGAGTCTCCGAATCTTTGGCATGCCCGTCTCGGTCATCCCGGTGCTCCGGTTTTAGATTTGCTTCGTCGTTCCTCTTTCATTAAGTGCACTAGGTCACATGTGACTCCTCTTTGTCATGCTTGTCAATTAGGAAAACATCATAGATTAGCTTTTGATCGTTCTATTTCTCGTTCTAATGCTCCTTTTGACATTATTCATAGTGATTTATGGACATCACCTATCCCGAGCCGGGACGGTTTCAAATACTATTTACTTTTTCTTGATGATTTTTCCCATTTTCTTTGGATTTTTCCTCTCAAGTTCAAGTCTCAAGTGTTTGACATCTTCGTTCAATTTCACAAATTTGTCCAAACGCAATTCCGGTTACCTATCAAAAGTTTTCAATGTGATTTGGGTGGCGAGTTTAACAACAACACCTTTCACAAGTTCTTCATTGACCATGGCATTGTCTTTCGTTTTTCTTGTCCTCATACCTCCCCTCAAAATGGCAAGGCCGAACGAGTTATTCGCACAATCAACAACATGATGCGCTCAATGCTCTTTCATGCCTCCATTCCAATCTCCTTTTGGCCCCATGCCGTGGAGGTTTCTTGCTACCTTTTAAATATTCTTCCCTCTAAATCCATACAAAATCGATCTCCTACACAAGTGTTATACCTCACTACACCCTCTTTAGTTCATCTCCGGGTCTTTGGTTGTCTGTGCTATCCGAACCAAAATTCTACCATCTCCCACAAACTTCAACCTCGCACTACTCCGTGCGTTTTTCTAGGCTATCCTAAACACCATAGGGGATACAAGTGCTTGTCAGTGTATACAATTGATGCCTTGGCAAGCGGACAATGTAACTCAAGTAGAAGGTTCCGCAACCAGGAACATTCTGACACAACATTGGCAACTCCTCTATATTCCGCCTCTGCTACTTACCTTGCCAGCAACCCAATTCAACACCAGCGGACTAAGCACATTGAGATTGACATCCACTTCGTCCGAGACAAGGTTGCCCGTGGTCACATTAGAGTTCTTCATGTACCTTCAGCTTATCAGTACGCCGACATTTTTACAAAGGGTCTTCCTCGACAATTATTTTTAGATTTCAGATCCAGTCTCACTGTTCAACCTCCTCCAGTTTCGACTGCGGGGGTATGATAGTTTATGTAAATATGTAAATATAGGGGTACCCTAATTGTAATTATGTAAAACTCTATTACTATTAATACGAGCCGTCTGATGACGGAAACCCTAAGGGGAATTCATATTCATTCTCACAGTTTGTTCTTGGTTCACAACCATAGCTTAGATATAGTAACACAGACTTTTATAATCGTATGTTGTTTTTTCGTTCATATATTTTCATTACGTATAGTTTTTATGCATCCTATTTTGAAAACTTTTTAAAATAGTGAATCAAATATTTTTATATAAATTTTATGGTTAATGTCGTCATTTTTTAACGCATTTTAACTTTATTTTTTGAATTTGTTCTTTACATTTTAATAAATTAGTTTTATAAATCAATATATATAATATACATCATATACTCATTTATTACTTTTTGTGTTACCAATCTGTATATATTATCACCGTTTTTTATGTTAAATTTTGGTTTAAATGACACAAGTATTACACTAATTGAAATGATCAAACCATAATGTTAAAGTTATATATTTTACCGCTCTATATCACACTTGAAACAAACTATGATACATTCAACAGACGTTGATAAAATAAAGTGATCTCATAAATCTTATGGGATCTTTAAAGTAGACTAATCTACATAAGATGCTGATTTATATGTGCATAATTTCCAAACTCTTTTTTGTCGTATGGGCCGAATAATATTATATAGTCTTAAAGCACATGTCAAATGATCATAGTTCATGAACCGTCGAGATTCATGCCTAAGCTGTATAATGACTTGCATAAGAGGGTTTAGATTCTGACGAATTGACAAAAACGCCCTCCTTCAAGTACGAGGTTACTTGGCGGCCTAGAAAATCGCGTTTTTGTTGTTCATTTCACGCCCGTCTTCTTTGAATGTAAGGATTCATGACTCATGAGACGTGTGCTTCACTAGCCGACTTGTAAATTTGTTTGGCGTGAACAACGTATGAGTTATGTGCATATAAAACAATCATCTACTACTAAACTGTTTATAGGACAACCTATATATCTTCTATATATATACTAAATTAAACTAAATCACCAAAACCATCATCAACAATAATTATATGGGTATGATAAGAGAATTATTTTTTAATTTTTTTTTAGATATTTATGTAACTTGATTAGTAATGCGAATATGTTTTACTTGTATGTACTACGAAATATCCGTACACGGAACATGTATTGCTACCATGAACGTGGCAAACCCAGCAGAATGAATAAGTTAAGGTTTATTCTTTTCAAAATATTTATTAGCGAGACGGAATTACTATTTTTTTATGAAATTTTGCTAAAATTAGGAAGGGATAAACAGAATATTTTTTTATAAGATCGGAATTTGTTTCTACTCTTATTTATATGTTTCAAAGTCGGTATATTTAGTTTGTTAGTTTGTGTAATTTATTGGGTACACAATAATTTTGTATAAAACAAAAAAAAATAAAAAATTAGGGAATCCGTAGTGAATCCTTGTGACTCGATTCGCCCCACATCGGGTTACACGTCTCTCTGCTTGGATACAGTGACTCAACTCTGAAAAGAGACAGTAAAATCAAACAAGTGTGGGACCTACTTACTGAAACGTGGCATCTACTGAGTGGATTATTCTATCGCTAGTATCCAATCAAGCATCTTTCATGACGTCGGGTAAGTGAAACGTACTCGCAGACACAATTATGGCGTCCAATCACGCAATATACATTTGCCACGTACGAACTTTTTTTCTTTTTTTTTTGAGATTTTTCAAAATCTTATAGATCAATAAATCTTTATTTTTTGTGGTAGAAAATAAACTGGTCAAAAAAATCTTTTTTATTAAAGTATGTAAATTTTATAAAACAAACTAGTAAACACTTTTCCGGCACAAATAATTAAGAATATTAAAAAACAAATCCTTCTTTTATGTTTTTAAAAGATTTGTTTAAAAGATAGTCAGAATGTTTGATTATTTTGTAAAAAAGAAATTAAGACTCCATATTTTTATCGGATTAAATTTTTTTACTAAATCTCGAATTAAGCCAATAACTTTTTTTTTACTAAACCTTAATTATTTTGTAAAATATGAATTTTGTTATCCCACATCGGTTATCAGATAAGGGTGACACTTTGACAACATGTATAAATAGAGCTCAAATGTTTGAAGATTATACAAATCATACATTTTCGGACCTTTTGGTACAGAATCAAGTATAATACTTATTGATACCGGATTAGTATTTGTATGTGGATTGTTGTGACCTACTAATTCGTAGGTCGTTTTGATCTAATGATTTTTGGATCGTTTTGACCTACAGATTTTTTGATCATTTTGACCTACAGACTTTTGGGTCAATTTGACCACTGATTTGTGTGTCATTGTGACCTATTGATTCGTGGGTCGTTGTGACCTACTGATTTGTGGGTCGTTGTGACCTACTGATTTACGGGTCGTTGTGACCTACTGATTTGTGGGTTGTTTGTGACCTACTAATTTGTGGACCGTTGAACTATTAAATTCGTATCAGATTATGGTATTTTTAAATTATATGATTATGTTTTTTTATTTAAATTATTATTTATTAAATAATAAATTAGATTAAAAAAATTTATTAGCATAAAACTAATTAATGATCCACACATGGGCTACGTGGTCTCAATTACTATGTAACGCTTGACGCGTTATTTATACGAGCTCATAACATATAACTAATAAAGTTAACAACATATAATATAGTAAAAAATGTAATATGATAAGCTATTTTATTAACAATCTCGCGCAAAGTGCGGGCTATACACTAGTACTATACTAAAATAGAAGACATTAAAGCTGACGTGTCATTCTCACAAATTTTGTAGGGTTAAATCTTTTTTTAACTAACTTATTAAACCATAAAATCTTTTTTATTAATCCAAAAATAAAACAAAATTTTGTAAAATTAACTAACAAGATCTCCTAAATATTTTAAAAATAATTTGGTTTACGTATTTCTTTTATTTTTAAGCCGTCGAAATTTAAGTAATTTATTTATTGGGAAGATTTTATTTTTTTTCTTAATTTATTTTTGAAGGATTATAAGCTTAATCTATTTACGTTAAAATTTTTTACGGAATTCCCTATCCCACATCGATTATAAGTAAGGTTTATAGTTTGATAACTTTTAATAATAGTGGGTTTGAAGATTAAACAAATCACACATTTCTTGGCCTTTTGACTAAGTTATGTATAATTTTTATTCATAACGGATTAATATCTGTTTTGTGAGTCGTTGACCTACTGTTTGTGGGTCGTTGGACTATTGTTTTGTGGGTCGTTGGCCTACTGTTTTGTGGGTAGTCGTTGGCCTATTGTTTTGTGAGTAGTCGTTGTCCTACTGTTTTGTGGGTAGTAGTTGGCCTACTGTTTTGTGGGTCATTGGCTTACTGTTTTGTGGGTCGTTGACCAAATGTTTTGTGGGTCGCTAAGTATTTTCAGCGATTTTTTGCTATCCAACATTGGTTTTCACTTGTATAAATAGAGGGTTTAATATTGATTGTTTGGATTTTTGGCTAAGTTGAAGTATAATATTTATTCATAAATTAATATCCGTATATTGAAGACCGATGTTTTGAGAACTTGTATAAATAGAGATTAATAACGTATATTGAAGATTAAACAAATGATACATTTCTTGGCCTTTTAGCTAAGTTGAGCTATAATTTTTATTCATAACGGATTAATATATGTTTTATGGGTCATTGACCTACTTTTTTTATGGGTGGTTTACTTATTGTTTTCAGCAAATTTGTTATCCCACACCGATTATCAAGTAAGGCTGATGCTTTGAGAACTTGAAAATCGTTTATAATTGTCTCCATAAATTAATATTAATTTATCCGTTATTGTATGAGATTTTGTTTAATTTTATATTATAGAATTTTTTATCTTCATCTATAAATTATTTTTTAATTTACAAATTTTTAATATAAATGATTTATTAAAAATGTATGTTTTTTAAATAAAAATATTACTCTATGGGTATTCTTTTTTATCTAAGTATTTTGTCCCTACTATGTTTTTTAATCATAAAATACGGGTATTTTTTTTTATATTACATCGATCGTTAAAAGAATAAAGTTCCAGATTTTAAATTTCGTTCATCCAATAATTTGTTTTTCCTTTTGTTTGTATTTTTAAACTTTATTTCAATTTTTTGTGTATTTTTTTTAAAAAAACTCTCAAATTTTATTTTATTATTTATCAAATATTTCATTTCAAATTCTTTTTTTTACAAAATTATATTTCAGGCTCCATTTAGATGATTATAATATATTAAAGTAATTTAGTTATAAGTCTATAACGGAGTTGTGCATTGTAGTTGTTTAAAAAAAAAATTGTGCATTGTATAAGGATTAAATTTATGAAGTGTAGAATAATAAGAAGTTCTTTATTTGTGACTATTTTTTCGTTTTAAGAATAATCAAATCCGAATTATTATTATAAAATTTTATAAATATATCTTTATTCGCACAACTAATATTATAAAGATACCCGCACAAGGTACGGGCTATACACTAGTCATCTTTAAAAATGTTACAAATTCAATAAAATCATGGAATACTTTTTTAATTTTAACATCAAAATATCTTTTTTTCTAGATGCGTTGGGATACTCCAACTCTCTCAATTGTTCATTAATATTTTTTTTAAAATATCCTCCCAAGCATCCCTGAATGAACATGCGGTTCGTTCGGTATTTTTTTTTAAGTTTTAATTTATTAGATAATTTTTGGATAATAGTTTTTTGGTTTTATAAAATATAAAAATATGATCAAAAAGCTGATTGAGTGTTGGGTAAAAGTAAATTTGTGTAATAAAATTATAAAAAACACACATCGTATAAATATAACATATACTTCATGATATAAGGCTAAAATTGCTAAACTTATAGACAGCTAATGAAAAATCCAGAAAAAACTACAAATTGAAAACTTTCTAAAAGCTCAAAATATCTCCTTAACAAACTCCCAAAAAAGTTAAAATTAACGAAAAGGCTTTCTTACCGGATACGCCGAACACACCATATTATACTATGGGAAAAGTACTAAAAATACAAGCTAGTAGGAGTTGGAGACAATCTATTATATATAGGCTACATTATTGCCAGAACGATGCACATGAATACGAAAACAAGATAGAAAAGAGACATTAGAGATTGTGAGTTCGTTTGATAAATTAAAAATTATTGGTGATAAAGTTATTGAAATTTTCTTTTTCCTAAAATGATGATTCAAACTTTTATGGTTCCACAACTTCCAAAACATGGCAATAACAGTATTAGTTGAAGTTATATGAGTACCCCAAAATAAAATTTGACATTCTTTATCCCATATTCCTCTCCTTACTAAGACCATGCACAATGGAGAGCCCCGGGGCTACTAAAATTTTCTGCCACGTCAGCAAGATTCCTGCCACATCAGCTTAGTAGCCCCATTTCAGCTTTTCACTTATTTTCACTCACAACAGATAGACCCGGGCTACTAATTTTTCACTTTTCACTCTTTTATTTATTTTTAATAAATTGATGAATTGTATATTTATATATAATTTATTATTAAATGATATTACTAATATTATTATAAATAAACATTAGCCATAAATTTTAAAATGTAAATATATTGACGGGACAAATGCTGCCCATGCAGGATAAATGCCATCGGCGAGGTAATATGTCATGTTGTAATGATTACCATTTACAACAAAATCTACTGTGGGTGCTCGACCATGCAACACATCATCAAACACAAGAGAACGGTCAAGAACGTTAATATCATTACACGTACCTGGAGTTCCAAAAAATGCATGTCATATCCACAAATCGTAAGATGCAACAGCTTCTAGCACGACAGTTGGCTTTTTATCACCCCTGGCATATTGACCTTGCCAAGCCGTCGGGCAGTTTTTCCATTTCCAGTGCATGCAATCTATACTACCAATCATTCCAGGCCAACCTCGTTGCTCTTCTATATGCATATAGTAGGCGTTGCATATCTATAGCATTTGGGTCTGCGTAAGTACTCGTCCCCAAACAAGGTTATAATTCCATCAACAAAGTGGGCTAAACAAGATCTTGTTGTGGACGCTCCAATGCGAACATAATCATCAACAACATCGGCACCCACTCCATATGCTAGCATGCGTATGACGGCGGTGCATTTTTGCAACGGGCTTAGGCCTAGCCTACCAGTCGCATCCGGAAGTTGGCGAAAAAATGGAAAAGATTGGGACAAAGCATTGGCAACGCGAAGAAATATGTGTCGCCTCATTCGGAATCTTTGTCGAAACAACCTATCGTTGTAGGTCGGCGTCGAAGAGAAATAATCTTCGAACAATCGAGCATGCTCGCTTTTACGATCTCTCTCTATATATGTCCGTCTTCGACGTTGTCGTGAACTTCCAGCAATTTTTTGGACCAACATCTCTCTTAGCTCATCAATTTTTTTCATTGATGTCCATATTGCTTTCAGAATTTTGAGAAAATTGCGGTGAAAGGACGAGGTCTTCTGATGAACAAGTAGAGGAGTTGGGTGAAGAAGGAAAATTGAAAATCAAAGGCATTTGAGACATTGTGAAGTTAGAGAAATGAAAGTGGATAGGAGTTGTTGATATGTGAAGCTCACATAGGTTTTTATAAAAAAAATTATTGGGTTATCATTTATTTTGTATAATAAATCCGTGACTGAGTTGTCAATTCAAACTCGATTATTGTATTTTTCAGATTCGAAATTTAAATCAATGTCAAATATCATTTATTGTGTATAATAAATCCGTGACTGAGTTATCAATTCAAACTCGATTGTTGTGTTTTTCAGATTCGAAATTCAAATCAATGTCAGATATCATTTATTGTGTATAATAAATCCGTGACTGAGTTGTCAATTCAAACTTGATTATTGTGTTTTTCAGATTCGAAATTCAAATCAATGTCAGATATCATTTATTGTGTATAATAAATCCGTGACTGAGTTGTCAATTCAAACTCGATTATTGTGTTTTTCAAATTCGAAATTCAAATCAATGTCAGATATCATTTATTGTGTATAATAAATCTGTGACTGAGTTGTCAATTCAAACTCGATTATTGTGTTTTTCAGATTCGAAATTCAAATCAATGTCAGATATCATTTATTGTGTATAATAAATCTGTGACTGAGTTGTCAATTCAAACTCGATTATTGTGTTTTTCAAATTCGAAATTCAAATCAATGTCAGATATCATTTATTGTGTATAATAAATCCGTGACTGAGTTGTCAATTCAAACTCGATTATTGTGTTTTTCAGATTGGAAATTCAAATCAATGTTAGATATCATTTATTGTGTATAATAAATCCGTGATTGAGTTGTCAATTCATGGCTCGGTTATTGTGTAAATGAGACGTATAACTCATTTATACCTTATATAAAAGGGTTTAAAGAGCACAAGACCATCACACCAACACTTCATTTTCTATCCTCGTTTCATTCAACTAACACAACTTCTCTCTTTCTATATTATTCACTTACAATGGATGAAAACGGAAATCTCATTCCAAACCCTTTCTTTTTCCATCCAAATTTTAGCCAAGGTTCAGGAACACAAGATCCGAATCAAACTCAAAATCCACAATTCATGAATTATCCGCAGTACCCACTCAAAACCTACAATTCATGAATTATCCGCGTTACCCTCAACCACAAAACCCACAATTTATGAGTTATATGCAATACCCCCAAACTCAAAACTCGCAGTTCATGAGTTATATGCAATACCCCCAAACTCAAAACCCTACTAAAGGCTTGATCCCAACGTCTCCACCTATTACCATCCCGCCTTTTGGGACTCATGAACCGACAGTTGATCTAGACAATGACGATGAAGAAGAAGTTCAAGTGAAAACCGAGGAAGTTGCTAGAAGGTTGCGTTGGGGGGAGTCGAAGACAATTTGCTCGTTAGTGGATGGATGAACACGAGCAAAGATGCTATCCAAGGAACCAATCAAAGTACCAACACCTTTTGGAATCGAATTTCTCAATATTACAACGAAAGAAGGGGAGATTTAGCATCTCACTCATGGAAACAATGTAAGAACCGCTTCCAAAAGCTTAATACACTTACTTCTAGATTTACAAGTGTATATGCTACATCAGAAAGAGGGGAATAAGTGGAGAAAGCCCTGACGATATCCTTGCAAGGGCTCATGTTTTATATCAAGATCAATATAAATCAAAATTCAATCATGAAAACATTTGGCGCATGCTTAAAAGTCTCCCAAAATGGCAAAGTAGCATTCAATCGACATCATCAAAACAAGGGGATGGCTCAAAGAGAACAAAGGTAATTGAATCTGGATCATACACATCAAGCCCCAATGTTGAAACTCCATCAAGTGAAGGCGGAAACCCAGATAGCTCATTTGTCCGTCCTTTAGGACGAACTAGTTCGAAGAGGGCGGGAAAGAGACCGGTAAGTACAACACCATCCTTTGATTATTCAGAACAAATTAAAATTTTGGACAATTTGAAGATGTGAGAGCTTGAGGTCCGTCTCCAAGAATTGGAAATAAAGAAGGAAAAATTAAAGATGATTGCTAATTCCGAAGCTAGGAAGGACAGAACAGAGGAAGGCCAAAGAGTTTGAGTACAAAAGGAAGTTAGCCATTCTTAATGGTGTAACACCCCGAATTCTCAAAACTCGGAACATTACTGGTTAGGACCTCACAATGGGTCCCGACCTCAGTTTGACAGCAACATTACTAGGATCTTGCAACAAGACACAAATAAGAAAAACCGAAATTCATGAAATAGTATTTTAAAGGAATGAATGCAACACGGTCTAGCAGCCTATAGTACTTAAACAAAGAGAAAACGATCAACTGTCTTAACAAAAGAAAGGACGACAAACAACAACCCCAACCCCCACTCTAAGGAGTACGGAGACCCGGCTGACCACTACTTCCGGATCACTCAGCTGCTGGTCTAACCTGCGGTAAATCTAAAAACACAACAAGAGAAACCATTAGCTAGTTATCTAAATATTAGAAGAATAATAATAGCACACACACACACATAAAAGAATAAACACCCATCATGCTTTCAAACAAGTCCATTTATTATCTTAAGTTAAGTTACTCATTCACGCTAATGATACTTATTTTGTGACACGAGGGATTCCCAAACCTCGCCTCCGCCCCCGTGTAACCATCAGGAATGGATCCGATGCATCTCACCTTGTACCTGCCTGGTCTGGGTATAGAGAACCTCCAAGTCTCCTGTCAGAGCTGGGCAGTGATGTCACGGCCCGTTATACATACACTTGGACCTTAAACAGAATAATAACAGTCGTCCTAGCAAGTTATTATTATTAAAATCATGCACATAGCACACACAACCACTATCACTCAACTAATATCCAGAAACTGGCTAAGTAAGTCGCAAGGACTTACTTGAGTCAAAACACACTCTAACAAGTCTCAAATCGGTCCGTACTCGGGGTAACCTAAACGCCTGTCAATTAAGGCATGTAGATCAAAATCACATCCAGATGTCCAACCTCATGTGAAGGAATTACGGAAAAAGCTCTCTTACGATAAAAGACCATTTTACCCTTAAAGCCAAAAGTTCTTAAAGTTTATTCTTACATCCCACTAATTTCTTTTAGAACTTATTTTCCACAATTTATTTCTCTCTGATAGTTTCTTTTTATAAGTTATACATTAAAACTAGAACCCACTCCTCAAAGGAAAACACCCCTCTTCTTTCCCGATTACCACTCTATCCGTCTACATGTATATATACGTATGTACTTACTCTAACCTCCTTCAACTCGTATAATACTGTGACTATTCGGTATTTATATATATATAATTACATAATTTCATTTCTCATCTCGTACGGGTGTATGTACACTTTCATATATGAATATATGTATATACTTATAGGTATACCTATATAATATCCAACATCCAACTTACTCATACATACCTATATATATATATACTCACGTTTTCAGCAAGGTTCTGCAGTACTCATATATATATACATCTCCACCATATTAATCCAATATACAACCTACTCATTATACTTATACCACATCGACAGAAGGTCCGATGATGAACTCACCCACACTGTCGGTTCACCGGTTGGGTGCAGCAGTGGAGTTCCAAATCGGTTCATTCACCGACTCGCCACTCTCTACGGTATGCTCGCGTTCAGGACTGTCACCGCCGGAAAACGGAAGCTCTTGTCAGCTATGTCATGACACAGACAAAGAGAGAGGAGGGAAAGAACAATAACCACTCACCGTCTGAATTGCAAGGTCGTCGTCGTCGGTTAGCGTGCAGGGCTGTGCTGATGGCGGGTCTAGACTTCCTCCTGGTGGCGATAGCAACGACACCAACGGTAATGGAGGATCTAGAATCGTGGCTGGGGTTAGATCGTTGGGTCTGGGGAGAGGGTGAATGTGTTGGGTCACGGAGGTCCGGGTTTAGGGAAAGAGACGCGTTAGAGAGAGATCTGTTCAGATCTTGGCGGCTCGGCTGGTGAGGCACCGGCAACGGCGGTTGCACTGCTCCAACACTCCCAATGATGAACCGTGGCAGACGTACTCTTGGCGGTTGACGGGGGGATGGCGGGACACAATCGGTAAAGGCTAGGGTTAGGCAGGAAGGAATTAAGGAAGGGGCTGAATAGACGGAGGGGAATGACTTACCTAGCGGCCGCTGTCACCGGCGAACGAGGGAGGCGGGGAAACACGGCGTGGCGGCGTCGTCTGTAGGGGAAGGCGGAAGAGCTGCTGTGATTATCGATCTTTAGAAGGCAAGGGAGAAGATGGGGAAAGCGGCACGCAGCGGGTGGTTTAGAATTAGGATTAGATTAGGTTTAACGCATCATTAGGTTAGGGTTAGGATTAGTTTAAGGGGATGGGCTGGTGGGCTTGGTAATGGATCTAGTAGTGGGCCAATTCCGGCCTGCTCTCTCATTAAAACAAGGCACGAAACTCGTACTCGTCCCGGATTTTCGGTTATGTGCGGGAATTTATATAATACGGAATTATATTCCGTATTGTATAAATTATTATTTAATTTTAACGTGCGTATAAATTATTTCCAGTTACGTAGTCTTATCATTTTATGTGAATTAAGGTCACATAAAATGATAGAATCTAAAACTCGTTTTATTTATTTATTTATTTATTTAAGATTGACATATCGGAATTCGGTTAAAATCAGGGTTAACGGAGTTTAAAATTTTCGGTTATTACAAATGGTTTGATGGAGATGAAAGATTCCCGGTCTCCCGAACAAGAGAAGATGAAGAATGACTTGATTAGAGAACTAGGTATTTGAGTTTATGCTTAAGTTTGGGGTCCTTTTAGAGTTCGTAATGTATGTTTAGATTTATCATTTGTGTTTTATTTCAATCTTATGTTATAACTTAAGTGTATGTTTAAGTTAATGTATAATTAGTTGTTTTATTATTAAATTAGAATTTTATTTGTAAGTTAATGTCTCGGTCATTTTATGTCTAACATCTATTTTAAATTATGTTTTTTTATTATAAAAAAATTCAAATACATATATAAATTAAATAAATATCATATTAAATTGATATAAAAGTCTTATGCAAAAAATAAAATTTAAAACGTTAAAAGTTTACTACGTAAAACTCTATATACGTTACAAGAAGTCAAAAAAATTTTTTTATCGAAACATATGCAAAATGGGTCTTACTCAAAAATATTTTGTCATTGGATAGATAAAATTAAATCTTACTCAAAAATAATTTTTTTTTTATAGTTAATATTTTAACGGGAAAATGGGTTTTAATTTAAATTTAAAACCCTCTGCCACGTGGCGCGCTATCACTGACCATATTTCGGCCAGTGAGGGGCTTAGTAGCCTCCATGTCATCATTTTGATGACATGGAGGGGGCTTAGTAGCCCCCGACCCTCCATTGTGAATGGTCTAAGCTTTTCAAGCAGCTACAACAGACACCTTCCTTGATGTAGTTTAAATTCCTTCTCTGAAGTTGGTCTTGAATCGACGAGGAATATTGCAGAGGTACCTCATCCTACTGGTTCCGATAGTCTTAGGCAAGCGGCAGGGTAAGCACAGGCGGAACAACAAATTGCGTAACGGAACTTTGATGTTGTTTGCTTCCTGTTGAAATGGAAATAAGTCGCCTTCGTTTCTTTAATTTGAGCAACGGAACGCGCCTTGTATTTATGGCAAATGACACCTTCATAGGATGAAGATTTTGTCGGGGATGACGCATTAATCGTCAACACACTTGCCAACGAGTTTGTCTGAACCTCAACAATGACAACTAGCATAGACCGGAGCAATTGCATGCCAAACTGTAAGGCAAGTAATTCAGCTACCCGGTAGCCGTTGGACTCCTGTTGCAAGATGAAGCCATATCAATCCCCAATGACCATCAATTATATAATAGCTATTTGTACCAATCAATTTGTTTACCGCCTCCTATACTAAAATAATTTTCATTTTCATACTTATAAAATGATAATTATTTTTGAACAAATGTAAAAGTTTTAAAAAATAATAATGTTCCAACCGAGGACGTATATTGTATATAGTATATATCTACTCATAATCTATATATTAACTACGAGTACTTACAAATTGCGTAATATCTTTTAATAATAATTTGTTTGAATTGTAACATTTAAAAAATACGCGTATATATATTTGATATCAATACATATATATATTATTTCTTTATGTATGAATATTTACATCAAATGGTCGACCACTTAAAAAAAATATGCTTATAATAGTTTAAAACTAACACACTAGTTATAAATAAATTTTACAAATAAATTATGATGGGCTAAATAATATGAGAATTTCGCTAGTTAATATAGACGTATAATACGTAAGAGATCTTATCATTAGGATTTCATTACCCTGAATATTGTACCGTTTTAATTACCTCCAACTTATATGTTCTTCCATGATTCAAAATTTTTTAACCAAATTTCTGTAAACAGATCATGTACAACATGACAAATATATATATATATATATATATATATATATATATATATATATATTTATTTATCGGTTATACATCGTAAAATATGATTATGATAATAAAAAAGGAAACCTTGTCGAACACATGCTTAAAAGTCTCCATCCTAAAAACCGTCCAAATGCTATCATAGTATTATGTAAAGTAATATAAAAATTTTTAGTACATATGTAGTCAACAAATTATAAAGTATTTTCTATTACAATATATTTAAAGCAATATTATCAGTGTATCAATTGCGACTTTGTTGGTGTGGTAGGAAATTTTTTGAAAATTTGTATTTAATCAATACAAGCTATATGAACTACAAACATAAGCTTACACTTGATAATGACATCTTGTTTCAAATTATATATGCATATATAAAGACAAATAATACAATGGGGTGTCATATATAATTCATACATTGCATGTTCCCATAAATAATTGTGAGTTTCCCAAATAAACAAAATTATCTTAAGGTGAATTATTAATTCATTATTCTCCTCATCAACCAATAATAACAAAACCAATATATTGTGAGTTTATTTATTGGGTTTTTTTTTTGTAATTTAATATTTATACGTTTGTGTGTCTTGAGCAAAAGAGCACTTACTATTTATTATTTATTTATCTATTAGTTTGTTTGTTTGTTCATTTAAAATTTTATAAAGATTTATGTATCATTGCCTAAAATATCTTTGAAATATTTAAATGCCTTTATATCTCATTTTTTTCAAGGAGGATTCGTATTCATGATTATAGAATGGGCTATCCTTATCGATTAAAGTTGGTAAACAAGGCTTAGATAAAATTCTATCTATTTTGTTGATTAAGGAGGATTATTTTAGAATTTGTATAGGTTCATGCATGATCCTATACAACTTCAATACTCCGGTAATAGGGATGAAAGATTAATCCCCGCCCGCCCGTCTGGGTACCTTGTCCGGGTTGTCGAGCGGGTATGGATAGAGTCCGAGTCCGGCATCTGGGCTCAGGCCGGTTCCGGCCTGAACAAACGGCAACAAAAATCCGAAAATCTGGTCCGGATCTGACCCCAGCCCGGAAAATATCACCTCTAATCCGTTTACAACATATTAAATTATAACCAAATCCAAAAACCCGACCCAATCCCACCCGTAAATATCGATTTTTGGCATGCTTTTTGTAATCCGAATTTGTGCAACCCGTGACATTTTGGGTCCGGCCGGATTAGTTAAAGACTTAAAGGTATTTACAAGGTCGGATACTTTTTTTTTAATAAATAAACAGAGATTTAGTATCAAATATTGATGAGTGTACTACTACGGCTACGCATTGCATAGCCGTAGTCAGTTCCAGTGAGTTTTTTGCGAACGAATTCATCTTCTCACTACGCTTACGTAATGCGTACGCGTACTTGTGGTACATTTAGTATCAAAATGTGGGTACGAATAGCACGAACCACAATCGCGGGAGAGATTTTTTTATTTTATTTTATTTTTTTTAACTTCAACCAAGTGCTCTGAACTCACCTATAGTTTGAGATTAAGACCCGTTTGGTTGTAACTCAGGAAATAAACGGAATGAAAATGAATCTAGTTCATATACGTTATGTGTACATCGTTTATAATTTTTTTTCTAAAATTATTGATTTTAGTTTATGCAAAATGTATTTGCTATTTCCTTATATGATATAAAAATACTCAAATTTTACTCCAATTACTTCAAATCACATAGGAATGATTCTAAAAATTATCATGAATAAAGGTATACGTATGAAGTGAATTCGTTTTCATTCCATTTCCGAAAACGAACCCTTAAAGTATTCAAATCATTAGATTTTTTGCTTTTCCGACATATAGGTCTAAGGCTTATATTTAGAGGAACAACATATATCGGATTGTGTAATTACGAAATTTAGGATTAAAAATTTAAACATATAAAGTAGATTTTTTCCCCTTCATATTTTAAAAATGTATTGTTTAAATAACTATTTTTTTAATTTTTTTAAAACCACCTTAGATAATATGTATTATAAAACTAACTACCTATAATCATTTTTCAAGTAAAATATTACATTATTTGATCAAAATACTTCTACTAATTCCATTAAAAAGCGGGACTTTTATTATTATTATTATTATTATTATTATTATTATTATTATTATTATTATTATTATTATTATTATTATTATGTCTCAAAACACCTTTTATGAGCATATTTCTTTTTGGTAAAAGAATTTTAAAAATTTTATAAGTACAAACACACCATTTTTAATTTTTTTTGCCTGCATCATTCCGCTTTGATCTCCGAAGTGAAGCCTTTTCGAGTCGAAACGAGCCAATCACTTCCGCGTTTGGGGCCAAAACCAAAACCCAATTTCGCATTTAGGCCCCGAAACCGAAACATAGTTTTGCATATGGGCCCTGAAACCGGAACCTAGTTCCACATATGGCTCCGAAATCGAAGTTATTTGACAGTCTTTAACTCAATTACGTGTTTGGTCCTTGAATACGAAATCATTCTAGTTTTGGGCCCCAAATACAAAGTTGAGTAATATGAATTTTATTCGGGTTCCACTCCAAGCCCCTCATTCCTAATTTCACACGTGAGTAGCGGAATCAAGGTTACTTCTAAATAAAACATATGGGTATATGTTATATCCCGAAAAAATATGATATTTATGTTTCTTAAAAAAAGAAAGACTTATTTGATAAAATATAATTCGTAGGATTTTAAAGCCCGAGTAAATTCATGTATGTATGTACAATTGATAATGGTGAAAACATTGCATGTGGTCCCCCACATCTTCGAGTAGGTAAGGGCAAATATGGAAAATCAAGATCTATAGTTTGTTTAAAATCTAAATATAATGACGTATTATAATTCGCCTGAAATAAGGAAAATGACTGGCTACTATTAATTTATTTTCAGCACAAAATCGACATACGTTTTTTTTTTTTGATGGTTAGTAATCGTGTAGAGAGCGTGGAAAGCGACGAATAGGCGGCTATAAAACACCATTCTTTTCAGCTTCAGGATTTCCCCCACTTTCTCACAACCCAAATTCATCACAACTCACAACTCACAACTCAGACCCGGTTTTGTGTTCTAGTGGTATTTGTCCTCTTTCATTACTCTTGTCACTTCTTCATCTCTCCTTCACATGTTCTTGTAATCTCCTCCATTATTTCAGATCTTCATCTCTCCTCTTCTTCTTCTGCATACCTACAGGTAAAGTCCCTCTTCTTCTTCTTCTTCTTTTTTTGGTTCAAGTTGAAGTCTGAATGTATGATTTGATCCAAATGTATACATGCATTCTTGATCTGTACCCTTTATGTGTTTAATTGAAAATCTGAATCGGTTCTTTATATTTAGAAAGATATTGCTTACGGTTCTTCTTCGGGCTTCATGTATAATCTTCTTCAAAGTAACGCTCAATTTACTTTCTTTATTAGCTTTTTATTGCCGTTTAGATTGTCTCTCTTTTATTTGTTGTTCTTTTTTGTATTATAATACCAATTTGTTTAACTTTTTAAGGGTATGTTCCGTATCAAGATATCATTATATGAGATATCGGTATTGATATTAGGGATATTGATATGAGATTGATATTGATATCTAATATCCGTGTTAGGCAAGAGGGTGAGATATATCATATATCAAACCAAACTCATAGCTTGGGTAGAAGTAAATCCTCAAATGCGAAAGTAGCAAACTCTTTGTTTCTTTATTAGCTTTTTATTGCCGTTTAGATTGTCTCTCTTTTGTTTGTGGTTCTTTGTTTGTATTATAATACCAATTTGTTTAACTTCTAAGTATGTCTGTCCCTCAATTTACTTTCTTTTCATAAAAAACAAAAGTTCTTGCTAAGTTGCTGAGGTTCTTTCAGATTGTATTTTCAGTATGCTTAGGATATTCCGTTTCCATGTGATTTTCAGATCAAATATAGACATTGGTGGTTGGAGTTAAAGAGACCAGGGAATGCTGCAAGATGTGCTTGATTGCTAGGGACTCTTGCGGCGGTTGCAATCCGATCAAATCTCTTCTTCATCTTCCTTTCTTCAGCTGTAATAGTTTTCAACATGTTTCCTTCTCTCGATTCTGCAATGATGCTTACACGCCTACCATGGCCAAGAATGTAGAGGATTATCTCGTCTCTACATACGAGCTTTGCGAAGACGGTTGAGCTTTTATCGTTTTTGGTTGGTGCTTGTTCGACGTAAAGGCGAACATATTGTGTAAGATGGCTGATAACAAGACTAGTGTTTTGATGCAAAGGTATGAGATGGGGAAGCTATTAGGTCAGGGCACGTTTGCTAAGGTTCATCACGCTCGGAACCTGAAAACCGATATGAATGTTGCTATCAAGATTGTTGACAAGGAGAAGATCTTTAAGGTTGGAATGATCAATCAGATCAAACGAGAGATCTCTGTCATGAGGCTTATTAGGCATCCTAATGTTGTGCAGCTCTATGAAGTAATGGCTACCAAAGCTAAGATTTACTTTGTCATGGAATATGTCCGAGGAGGCGAGCTTTTCGACAAGGTGGCGAAGGGGAAATTGAAGGAGGATGTTGCTAGGAAGTATTTTCAGCAACTTATAAGTGCTGTTGATTACTGTCATAATAGAGGCGTGTATCATCGCGATCTGAAACCGGAAAATCTTCTGTTGGATGAGAATGAGAACTTGAAAGTATCTGATTTTGGTTTGAGTGCTTTGGCTGATTCTAAGAGCCAAGATGGGTTGCTTCATACGACGTGTGGAACTCCGGCTTACGTGGCTCCGGAGGTGATTCATAGGAAGGGATATGATGGAGCTAAAGCTGATATTTGGTCATGTGGTGTTGTTTTGTTTGTTCTTTTGGCTGGCTACCTTCCATTCAGAGATGATAATATTATGGAGATGTATAGGAAGATTGGAAAGGCGGAGTTCAAGTTTCCGAGCTGGTTTTCGTCTGATGTACGCAGATTGTTGCTGAGAATACTTGATCCGAACCCGAATACAAGAATCTCAATGGCTAGGATCATGGAGAATCCTTGGTTCAAGAAGGGTTATGATCCAAAATTCATCAAACCTGAAGTTGATCAGATGGGTCCGATTGTTATTGATGAATCTGTTTTCGGGCCATTGGAACAAGTCGCGGTCCCAGCAAAGCCTTGTCATAACATGAATGCATTTGATATCATCTCTTTTTCTGAGGGGCTTAATCTATCTGGTCTGTTCAGAGAGAAGGTTCAAAAGGAGGAAGTGAGATTCACTGCTAAACGACATGCTTCTACTATCATCTTGAAGCTAGAAGACATTGCCAAGCGCTTACGACTCAAGGTGAAGAAGAAAGACGACGGGATGATGAAGTTTGAAGGTACCAAAGAAGGTCGAAAGGGAGTTTTGTCTTTTGATGCTGAGATCTTTGAAGTGACACCAACATTTCATATAGTTGAGATGAAGAAATCGAGTGGTGATACCATGGAGTATCAAAATATACTCAAACAGGATATCCGACCGTCTCTCAAAGATATCGTGTGGACTTGGGAAGGCGATCAACAACCGCAATTCGAGCCTCAGCCTCTTGTTCTTGCATTGCCAGTTGCTGTGCCTGAGACTGCTTAGTCTTTTTTCATGGATGTTCAAATTGCTTAGGAATCTTCTTGTTTTTAATGTTTAGGTGTCAAAAACCTTAATAATAACTGTTGTTGTCTTAGGTTGTCTTGTGTGTGTGAAATTTACATTCCTTCAGAATGTTATGTAATTTGAGTTTGCTAGAATTGTTCAACAAGCTGAACATGTTTGCAGTTGGATCCATTGTTTTTCGAATCCCCTACACTTGTGATTCAAATGAGCAAAGAATCAAACTATACACAACACGTTCAGAGATAGTTTGGGAACTCTAATGTTTTACAAGTGGGCCAATTTTGAGTAATAAGCCCAATTAAATTGGGCCTGATCTTAGATTTCCAAAACTCTAGGCCCAGCCCAATGTCACCATCCTTCGTCTCCTCAATTTCCACCACCACCAAATTCTCTGTTAGACGGCGAACCTCCACGTTCACTGCACAGCTTCCTTTCTCACTCTTCTCCATTACTCTAACCATCCACCCTTTCCTCTCCACCGCCGCCTCGTTCGTCGCCTTCTCTACCTTTTCAAGTATCTCCTCTGGCGTTGATTTCGAGATGAATCTCTCTCCTCTAATTTTTGTTGCAGATTCCTCGAACAATCCCGATAGATCGCAGCCTGATGCATCTGCTATCAAATCGAATGCACTCATGAATCTGACTTTGTCAGTCTTGTTTATCCTTTGTTCTGATTCTGACTTTTTAGCTGATGTTCGTGATTCGGTTTTGTTGAACCAAGGATGGCACTCGATTTCTTCGATTGTGATTCTCGTCTCTGGATTCGTGTCGATGAGGCGGGAGAGTAAGTCCTTCAGATCCAATGAAATCCATGGTGGACATGTTAACTTTCCTCGATAGATTTTCCGGTACATCTCCATCAAGTTCTCATCGTAGAACGGAAGAGATCCAGTAGCGAGGGCATATAGTATTACTCCAATAGACCAAATATCAGCTTTAGCGCCATCGTAACCTCGCTGCGCAAGTACCTCCGGCGCCACATATGCCGGCGTACCGCACATCGTATGGAGGAGGCCGTTCTGATGGATCTGCTCCGCGACTGCGCTGAATCCAAAATCGGAGACCTTAAGATTCCAATTTTCGTCGAGAAGAAGGTTTTCCGGCTTCAAATCGCGATGAAATACTCCTCTGGAATGACAATATCCAACAGCGGAAACCAGTTGCTGAAAATACCGGCGGCTGAGATCCTCGCTAAACCGGCCTCTCTTCGCCTGAGTGAGGAGATCTCCGCCTCTAGCGTACTCCATCACCATATATATCTTGGTCTTGGTGGCTAGAACTTCGTAAATACGGATGACGTTGAGGTGACGAAGTATGTTTCCGGCTATTGAGATCTCCCGCTCGATATAGTCAACCATACCTCCGGCAACCACCATATTCTTGCTTATCGCCTTAATCGCCACAATTTCGCCGGTGTGGAGGTTCTGTGCATGATATACTTTTCCGACTGCTCCATATCCGAGGACCTTCCCAAGCTTGTACTTCCCTAAGATAGTTCTCCGGCCACCGGTTTCTTCGCCGAATTCAGGTGAGGATTCTTTCATCATTGTGGGAACCATGTTCTCACATGCCTCCTCTGATTTCCTACCTTCTTTGGTTGGCATTTCGGCTGGAAATCAGTGAAGTGAGTTTCCAATTAGGAATCAAAGCTTTAAGTCTTTAACCTAACCAGCTGTCAAAATGATTTGAAATTTCAAAATTTTGAATTGGCTGGCTGGGTGATAATTGAGAGGCGTTGTGTTAGTGGGGGCAGGATGTCGAGGGATTGACTATAAACAACGAAATAAACTTTTGGTGGTGGTTCAATTTCTGGTCTCGCTTTCATGAAATTTGTATTTAAGCCTCAGGATCGGCAATGGGAACGCGTAATATTTTGGTTGAATTACTCGTTTGTTTGAGTATTTTTTTCTCTTCAATTTCTTTGCCTGGAAGTAGGAATAAACACGTGAAAAATCAACAGATATTTATTGTTTAATTTAATTAATCAGTAACTAACGATCCTAATTTGTCTGTTAGTATCGTCAGTTTGAACTTCTAAGCTGATAGACTGACAGGTAGACACGTCTGGGTGATTTTTTCAGCAAACATGTGTAACACGACGCGGATTATACACAAACAGGTTGTCATACTATTGTTTATAAAAATTAAGAATGTAAATATGAAGTAGAAGAAACATAATTAGAGCTGTAGTTAATAAAAGAAGACCTTGAATCTCTATTGATTAAGTTATGTTCACATAGGCACATGGAAAAATAGCTTATTCTGGCGCGGAGTTTAAGGAAGAAAAAAGAAGAGAAGTTTAAGGAAGAAAAAAGAAGAGAAGAATACTACAAAGGATGTCCTAGTTTTAATATTTGTAACGCTTCCTTACATTACAGTGGAGCGTTTATCATGATTTATAGCCGTTGAGTGGTTTGTAATTCTCCATGGATATATTTTAGGTTTATTTGAGTGTCAGATGAAGAACCGTTTTTCAATAGTGAGAGGGAATGAGAAAGCTGTTTAGAAACTGTTAGGGCAGACAGGCCAACAACTAATCTAAAAGCCTGGTTGGGCCAGCATGTATGAGGTTGCGTTTACGCTTTATGAAGTGTAAGCTTCACATGCATACAATACTAAAATAGATGCAGCTCCAATCCCGGGCAGATAATCTTTCTTCTTGATTCCGGTGATAGTGGTTGGTATTGGTTAGGTTAAGGTAATTGAGTAGATAGTGAATATAGTATATAAGGTTATGAGCTATTATAATTGTTTTAGGATGTAATTTTATTGAGGTTATTACTATCGAGTTTATTATACTTGTCAGTTTTAAGACACATAATTGAGTGTATGTACAAAGATAGTTTGTCTGATTGAACTAATATTCACTTATTCACTTACAAGTAACACTTGCAAGTGGAAAATCCATTTATAACCAATAGTTTACGATTCGGCCTATATTCAACCTCGATAGAGAAGGGTACCGTTATCGAGCTTACTTGTAAGTGAATATGTTGATCTTCCTATTAATGTAGTTAGGGTGATAAAAATCCGATCCGCCTAATCCGAAGATCCGATCAGAAAAAATCTGAATCCGAAAGTATCCGGTAGTTGGTGATCCGATCCGATCCGAAGTATTTTTGGATCATCGGATCGAGGTTTTGAGAAAAAAAAAAGTCTTATCTGATATATCCAACTAGTCTAATAATAAATTTTCGGATTGAATCCGATATTCGTATCGGATTTCGGATCGAATATCTGATCCGGTTAGAAGTGTCGGATATCCGGGTACTCTCGGATCAAACTTTTATAGAATTGTCGGATCGATCGGATATCCGGAAATGCTCACCCCTAAATGTAGTAGCTGTATTGCTCTATATTCAACCTCGACAAACGATCTAGAAACGATATCATGTTTCTTGTTTTTCCAAAAAATGGGTGAAGTACAAAGTAAAATGAAGTAGCCTATGGTAGAACGTCTAGTGCTAGGGAAATTGCATAATCGGAGTCACAAAAAGCACGAATGCACAAACATTAGAATGAGATAAGAAAATACCCTAAGCAGGTGCTCACTTTAGGTAACGAAGGACCTTCAAGGCAACATCCCATTGCCCACGGTGCGAAGCAACTATAAACTGGGAAAGTATATGACCGAGTATGCAAGTTCAGGGCGAGTGATGGACAAGTAAATGAAACGTCCAACGAAACGACGATATTTCTCAGAATCATCAAGCAATGTGACCCATGTGATGAAGTTCCTAGTCAAGGAGGACCATGTCTGCAATAAGGGGAATCTTGGGGGGTTTCTGGGGGCAACAAGGGCCTCTTCACGAGCAGGAAAAAGGTTGGGGGATTTATGTAGGGGGGGTACGACCAAGGGGCAACAACAGGAAAAGGCTAGGGTTTTAGGAGGGTGCGACAGGGAGGGTCCGTAGAAGCAGAAAAAATCAGTGGATTCCTGAGGGGAATTTTCCGGGGTGGGTAAGGAAAATTTGGTTGGGTCCGTCGTTTCTGGGAGGGTAGGGTCTGCAAGTTCGGAGGATTTGTCGATGTAGATAATGGGAAAATGTTCTCGTAAAAACGCGCATCATGTGTTGTAAAAATTTCCCGAGTATCAAAATCCAACATTTTCCAACCCTTTTGTGAAAGTGGATATTTTGTAAAGACACATTTTCGATCCTGATGTCGAAATTTGTCCGAAGACTAAGGAAGAAGGAAACAATAAGCAAGACAACCCAAGACCCGAAGATGGTCAAGACAAGGTGGTCAACCATGAAGTAGCTCGTAAGGAGTTTTGTGATGGAAGATGGGTGTAGGTGTGTAAAGGTAGCAAGCCGTAAAAACACATTCCTCCCAAAGTGAAATGAGGATTTGCCCTTGAAACGTCAAGGATCTAGCAACATTAAAGATATAACGGTCTTTGCATTCTACCCTCCCATTTTTGCAGCTGCAAGAGATTTCTAAGTTGATACCCTTGCCTAGAAGAAAAGGTCGAAGAGAATAAATTTTTTAACATTGTCATTGCGAAAGGCTTTGACACAAGAATTGTATTGAGTTTCAATTATAACACAAAAATGTTGAAATAAAGGAATGACTTCAACTTTGCCTCTTAAAAGATAAACTCAAGTATAACAAGAATAATCATGTAAAATGGTACGAAAGTAAGAGCACCCATGAGAGGAAAGAGTGCGGTAAGACTCCGAAATATCTAAATGAACTAAAGTAAACAAAGAAGAAGCACGATAAGTGCTAATTTGAAAAGAGGATTTAAATAGTTTGGCTAGGAGATAGATGTCACATGGAGAGAAGACTTTGGTGTTGGAAACTTGACCAAGACGGTTATGGAGGGTGGTGGTGTCGACAATGGTAAGACATGAAAGCGATGGAGAAGCGTTTGTCATGCAACTAAGCTAGTAGATTCCATCACAGGCTTCACTCACTCCAATCACCGTTGTCGAAGTACGGTCCTGTATAACACAAAGTTTATTAGTTATCATAAAAACACAATTCAAATCCGTAGTTAGTTGATTCAAGGAGAGAAGGTGACAATCAAGTCTTGTAACAAATAATACTCGAGGTAAGTGAAGAGACATTGATGGCAGACTCTGACTTGGACTAGAACTCCGTAGGGTGCTTAATCCGACATGTGATGATTGATGTGGACAACGATAGTATCTTGAATGAATGAGAGTAGTAGGAGTCCAAGGCAGATAGAATGACATTCATGTGAGTATCATCAATTGCAGGGTCAATGTCTTTACGGTCGTAAGGTGTAACGGGATCAGAAGAGACGGAGTTAACGTGCCCGGCTGATGTGGAGACGGTTGCACTTGTTGTGCGAGAGGGTTGTTTTGGTGATGGAGGGGTAGGTGCCGATGAATGAGCACCACCAATCGACGGCGGGGTGGGAGACGAGATGTTGCAAGCGATTCACCAATTTGGATAGCCATGGATTTTGAAACAGGTTTTTGTGGTATGACCCGATCTTGTGCAATGATCGCCAAAATGTTGGTCTTTTATGGTGGAGGGGTACGAGAATTACGTTGAGAAGTTGCCGACAAATCCAAGGGTTCTTGAGCAACAATGTTTGATATGAGGATGCATAAACAATGTCATCTAGCCCAAGAAATAATTGAAGAACTTCCTCATCTTCTTTTGTTTTGTTACCACATGTGTCCGCAGACACATTTGCACATATTGATATGTTGAAATGCTATTTCATTCCATATCTTCTTAAGACGACTAAAGTAGGAACCAATTGTTTGATCATTTTGTGTACAACGAGCAAGATATGTGCGTAGTTGAAGTAGACGTAGGTCGTTGCCAGCATTAAAATGTTCCTTGAGGCCTTCCTGTTGGATAATGTACTAACCTTAACGTACTCGTACTGGTAGTGTTGTCCTCAGTCCACAACGTTAACCTGATAATATACCAGAAGTATCCACACCCCAAATCCCAAAGCCACTGATCGATGATAAGCTTCGTTGTGTTTTCTTAGAAGTATATTGTAGTGAGTTATATATTCACATAGAATAAACTCCTTATATAATACTCCAATATGTCGGTTACATTTGAAGAGATCAATGGATAATTAAGGAGAATATTGGCTATTTATTAAGGAGAATATGACTATTTATTTCCCGTCTTAATAACCAATTAACACTACAATATGTAACACCCAAGAGGAGAATAATGACTAATTATTTCCTAGAATATGTAACAACCAATAGGAGAATAAATTACAATAGTCGTTCAAATTACAATACTCCCACTCGACTAGACAACCAATCAAGCCTCCCACTTGGTCACACAACCAAGTGTACTACAATAAACAAACTAACACAGTTCATATAGGAAATGGGGTGTGCGACCAAAAAGTAACAAGTAGTGTTATATTAAGCTACCATCAAACTAACATAACACTTTCACCGTAACAACGATTCCCTAGGTCATTCAAACAACACCGCATCATACACTGTCCCTTTATGCTATTAAGATGTTATGAAGTTATACACTTAATATAACTGCGCCGGGCTTAACATGGTACAGTTGAATTGACCTTCCTTAGACACTAATGAAAAAAAAATCTCAACTCAACTGCTTTCCTAATATGACCCATTACGCCTCAACTTTCCGGCTTTATGTAATCATACGAAAGTAGCAACATCGGGTTTAGACTTTTTTAACACAACTCTAAGTCAAAAGGGCTTCGTACAACAATAGACACTACGGTCCATAGGCCTCACACAGTGACATAGTGGGGAAAGGTCTCTCACTCCTATAATGGTCGTAAAACACACATAGTATGATATATGTGTCACGACATAGTTCCCACTAAGGGCATGCCACTCTTCTATGTCGTGCGAATAATAATTTAGATACTACCTAAGTATCTAACCCGAGCCACTTGATTTGACATACTCAATGTCCAATCTCGTGGCTCGGGATTGGATATTGAGTATAGTGAAATTTTCGAACATGAGACGTAAATAAAAGAGTTTTTAGTAATTTATCTTGTATATCGTGCCTAATGTCCATATTATATGTATATTTATACTTGCAGATGGCTAAAAATATGATTGGTGATTTGTCTACCTTTGAGAAACTTGATGGTACAAATTATGATATTTGGCATAAGAAGATTCAGTATCTTCTTAATGAACGTGAGGTTTTAGAAACCATACCCACTATCGTAATGATACCTGTTGAGCCACAAGATCCTCTTGATAAGAAATATCTTGAGGATATGAAGCTCCACGATGAGTGGGTCCGAAAAGATCGTTCTGCACGCTTTACTATGTTGTTTTACATGCATAATGATTTGATCGGTGAGTTTGAGACATGTGTGACTGCTAAGGACATGTGGGATAAGCTCAAGATTACTTTTGGTCAAACTTCAGCAACTAGGCTTCGTGCCTTAAACTTGAAGTGGATGGATTATACGATCGATCCTAAGCATAATGTGACCGAAGAATGGAAGAATTTCAAATTGCTCATGTCTCACAGTGAAAACATCAAGACATTTGTTGAACTTTCAAAACATGTGGAGATGGAGGTAGAGCGTCAAAAGGCGTTAAAGTCCTCCACTTCTAATGTTGCGCTTGTTGTACAAGGTAAGTCCAAGTACAAGAAGCCTAAGCCGACCAAAAAGGGTCGACGCCCAGCTCAGACCCAAGGACCACGTGGTGGTGTCAACAAACAACAAAAGGCAAAAGACCATCCTAAAGTGACCAATTTAGCGCGTGTGAAGTGCTACAATTGTGGAATAAAAGGCCACTTTGCTCGAGAATGTCCCGAGCCAAAGAAGGTACTTGTTTCCACCTATACTCATGGATTATTTGTTTGTTCTCATGCATTAGTTGCTCATACACTTCCTAATTGGATTATAGACTCGGGAGCAACCAAACATATAGTTCGTGATCGTGAAGGGTTTTTGGATTTTCATCGTTTTTCGGTGGGTTCACAAACCGTCATGCTTGGGAATGGCAGCGAGGAAGACGTCCTTGGAACTCTGTTTGATAATGTACTAGCCTTAACGGTACTCGTACTGGTAGTGTTGTACTCAGTCCACAACGTTAACCTGATAATATACCAGAAGTATCCACACCCCAAATCCCAAAGTCATTGATCGATGATAAGCTCCGTTGTGTTTTCTTAGAAGTATATTGTAGTGAGTTATATATTCACATAGAATAAACCCCTTATATAATGCTCCAATATGTCGGTTACATTTGAGGAGATCAATGGGTAATTAAGGAGAATATTGGCTATTTATTAAGGAGAATATTGGCTATTTATTTCCTGTCTTAATAACCAATTAAGACTACAATATGTAACACCCAAGAGGAGAATAATGACTATATTTTTCCTGGAATATGTAACAACCAATAGGTGTATAAATTACAATAGCCGTTCAAATTACAATACTTCCCAAAGAAGATAAACATTAACACAATAGCCCACCAATTTTCATAAGATGAATCATGAATTTGAGAATCCAACTCTGAATCATAGAGATACACAAACCCAATCGAAATATTCGTTCGAAGAGGCATCTGGTTCAGTAATTTTCCGTTGACAAAGGTAAATTTTTGTTTTGCAACTAGGAAATGAGTCATGGCAATAGACCAATCATCATAGTTATCGGTTGATAGTTGAATAGAGCATATTTACAAACCAGGATGATATGAGGATGCAAGTAATATATCAAAGTATGAGAAATTGATGAAGGATGAAAAAGTGTTGGCGGTATTTGTCGTCGAACATGATTTCAGGATGAACGACGTTTGTAGGGTTTCAGTCTTTCAGACGAGGTCGAGGTTTTTTATTTTGTGTGGAATCGTAGGTTAAGTAACATACTACGATATCATGAAGAGATTTATGAACCGAAAAACTTCATTGTTTCTTTGATAAAAAATATATATATATATAGAGTATAGATCCTATGAGAACACCCCCTAACGTGAGAACATGAGAACAAATTCGTAATTATTATCAGTTTTGTTACGAATGTGACATATCGTTTAATGTATTATTCGTAGTTATTGTTGGTTGAGTGGATTATTCGTAGTTATTGTTGGATTCCTAATTATTATTATTCGTAGTTATTATTATTTTTGATATCTACTCTAAATCTCAACCCTTAATACTCATATCCAACGGTGTACGATTGTTCTCATGTTCTCACGTTAGGGGTGTTCTCATGGGAACCACACCCTATATATATATATATATATATATATATATATATATATATATATATATATATATATATATATATATATATATATATATATATATATATTCTGGTTCAAGTGAGGAGGACCCTTGTGGATAGGAATTAGGAGAGTCGTGGTGATGCCACGTGGCATGCCACGTCACCGTTTTTTTTTTCGGGACAAAAAAATGATGTGGCACGCCACGTGGCACCACCATAAAATGAACAATTAGTAATAAAAATATGAACACTGCCTATAACAAAAAAATGAACAATCATTAATAAAATTATGAACACTTACTTTGAAAAATATGAACACTTACTCTGAAAATTATGAATACACGTAAAATAATGAACATCATATTTGTTTACACGATTTGAAACAGAAAGAAAATTTTTACAAAAATACAAAAATGAACATTTTGTGTTAAATATATGAACAATTAGTATTGGGAACAAATGAACAGTTATTAATAAATATGAACACTTAGTTTAAAAACCATGAACACTTACTTTAAAATTCATGAACACCATAGTTGTAAGAACAATGAACACATACTTGTAAAAATATGAACAACGTTTTTTTTACAACCATAAACACCATATTTTTATTACTAACTGTTCATTTTGTGGTGATGACACGTGGCATGTCACGTCACCGTTTTTTTTTTTTCCTTCTTCAGATTTTTTTTAGAAAGAAAGAAAAAAAAAAGCGGTGACGTGGCATGCAACGTGTCACCATCCTAGCTCTCCTCATTCCTATCAACAAGGGTGCTCCTCACCGGAACCAGCCTCTCTCTCTCTATATATATAGGGTCGGCCAATGAATTATGGAGGCCCCGTCCAATATATCGGATAAAATTTTTTTTATTTAAATATTATTATTAAATATTATTATTATTAACTATTATTATTATTATTTTAAAGTTAAAATCTAATATTAAAATAAAAATAAATACATTATTAAATACATTAAAATGATAAATTGGTTATATGTTTCATTGAAATGCTAAAATAAATAAGATAAAATTATTTTATATAAACTAAATTGATAAAATCATACCTTACCTCTTTAATAACTTTTTTTCCTTATCTATACGTAAACAAACAGTTTGTTATATATACTTATAAACAATTATTGATACAATATTTAGGTGATATAAATTGATTAGATGTAAATCATGATGTTTGTATTTATTTTAGAATGATTTTGCCACAAATAAAATACATCTATGCAGTAATTGGCCCTTTCAACAAAAATTGGGTATCGTGTTGGCGGCCTCAGGAATTGAAAAAGAGACCTATAGAGATTAAACATAAAGCTTTTAATTTGAAACCACCAAGACAAGGAAGTTTTGTATGCTTATATATTTAAAACAAGTATATATACAAACAGTCATTTTTTATTACTGAGGCCCCCTTCAACTTCGAGGCCCTGAGCGGTGTCTCACCTCGCACACCCTTAGGGCCGGCCCTGTATATAGAGAGAGAGGTTGACTCCCATGTAAACAACTCTTACCATATAAAATGAGAACAAATTGTATCCTTTACATCGTTAAATAGATGGATGAGATTAGGCGATATTATAGGATAAAAAAAATCGTGTTATTAATGGAAGAAGATTCGCCGGACCTGAATCTATATATTCGGCGGTATAATCACGTATATTCGACAGTATACTCACATATATTCGCCGGACCTGAATCTATAGGGTGTGGTTCCCATGAGAACAACCTTTAACGTGAGAACATGAGAACAATCGTAGACCGTTGGATTGTTTATTATTAAGGGTCGAGATTTAGGGTAAGTATCGTAATTATTAAGAAGATTTTAACACACACGCGCTTCCCATATCTCAAAATTTAGAATCCCTAATTTCCACTACTAGAAAAGTTAATGATGCCGACGGGCATTTTCCAACCGATAAGGTTGTTGGAATATATGCCGACGGGTCATTTTGTTGGTACCTACCATCCGTTGGTAAATTTCCAATGGAATTAAAAACTAACAGTATTAGCCGTCGGAAAACTCTCGAAAAATTAGCTTACTCACAAGCAATGGTTCAATCCGTTGGTATTACACCGACGGTACAATCCGTTGGATATACTCCAACGGATACACCCGTTGTTATGACCCTCATAGTCTAGCCCGTTGGTAATATCGGCGGCCGTTTCTGTTGGTAACACCCCGACAACTTAATCCGTTGGTATGCTCATAATTATTTATTTTCCATTAGTGATAAAGACATAATTCCCGTAGCGATTGATACGTAACACGTTCCCCATCTCTCTCAAAATCCACTTTCCAATAGGTGAACCGCTTTTTCATTGTTTAAGTTAAAATTAACAAAGGCAATTAAGGTTTCACAAAATCATATTTACGCGGTATAACTCTCAAGTCTCAACTCTCTCAAGTCTCATCCGTTCTTTCTATAACCATAATATTTACAGGCTCTCATGGTGGTTCTGCATCTCTAAAAGGTATGTTAAACTATTGTCCCCTTTTTTCTTTAATTTCTTATGGCGCTACATTCCAGTCAATCCCCTATCCCTCTAATTTTTTTTAATTTTTTTTCATGTTTGGCATTTTAGTCTTTGATGTTTTGACTTTGTAGTAATTTGAAGGAAGCAATTGAGATCTTAATGAACCGGGTATTCTCATTCTTCCATGAATCTTTATTCTTTTGTTGTTTCATATTTTCAATTTCATCAGTTGCTAGTTTGAGTGGATCTGTTAATGATTTGGTGTTGAACCGGAGGAGGCAAATGAGACTTCTAATGGCGATGAGTCTCGAATTGATTCTGAAGTGGAGATCATGGAGAAATAGGTGGGCGAGATCCAAGAGGATGACCCAATCTTTGGATTTGCACTAACCTGAGAACAATGTTGTAGTTGATAAGCAAGTGAAGCACGGATCTGCTACCAATTGGTTGCTTTCAACAACCCTCATTTAGGACCGTTTTTACTCTACCAAGCTACACATTTTGGGATGTATTTATATTGTTATCATTACACATTTTGTTAATTTGGGGATTCTTCTTTGCATGTAATTCAAATTTAAGAGTATAAAATAAGTTATTTCACATTTTTTTTACATTTTATTGTTTATATCTGTTATTTGAGATGCTTTATGTTACTATTTATTTATTAAATTGCAATTCTTTTTTGTAATTTATATATTTTTCAAAAACAAATATAATTTTTATATAATAATAATAATAATTTAATTGGATCAATCAATAACAATCCGATTCATTAGCATCCAATCCTAGTCTATGAAAACTTCAACCTCCTAATCCGTCGAAAACAACCCAACAACCAGATTCGTTGAAATCTAATGACCAAATCCGTAGGAAACTACCAATGCCTGAATCCATTGGAAAAATACCCACCGTTTAGTTTGTTGGAAATCGACCCATCTGCCTAATCCGTTGGAACAATTCATGACGCTCAATTTAACAACGGATTGAAGCCAACAACCACACTCGTTGGAATCAAGGAATCCGTCGGAAAGAGGCAACCATTTCCGTCGTCGCTATCATCAACTTTTCTAGTAGTGTTCACTCCATACACGCTGCACATCTGGAAAGAAGATTTTAGGGCTGTGGCGGTTGAAGAGGAATTTTGACGCCGAATCAGTGGACCTCCGGTGTTGGTGGCGCAACTTAGACGGCGAGGAGCATTCTGGCAACTCATCTGCGGTTGTGGCGCTACCGGTTCGTTGTGGATCTGGATCTCCCAACGACTCGTTTGCCTTGAGTTGCGCCCAGCGACTCGGTTGTGGCCGCACAACTAGCGGTTGTGCTCGCATTGTACTGCGCCCAGTGCCCTTACAAGCTGGCCGTTGGGGCTCCTGCTTACCCTAAATTGACGCCTCTACCCCTTCAATTTCTCGAACGCTCTGCTCAAATCCGAGGTAGTTTCATAAAATCAACTGATAATTTCTTTCGATCGGTTGCTTTCTTTATCATTCTTATTTCAACTCTCTTTTGACGGTTACGATTTCATTGAGTATCCTAGATCGACTGAAGCGACGAATTCCAACACCAAAAATGGATGATAACAGGGTATCTAATGGTTAATTATGAATAATTTTTGTTACCTTCAAGTAATGTTGTTGGAATATGTTGAGAAAATATATTCTATAATTACGAATAATATTGATGCTGCATTTTTTGTTATCAACATGATAGTTTGTAGATATGATTCATAGTTATTAAATTATTTTATGAGTTTTCAGTTTATGTCCTCTTTATTTTATGCTATTCCAAAAATTATGAATAATGCGAATATGAAGTGCATTTTAGATTTGAAAACATAAACTAACTACGAATAATTATTGTGTAGACTATTTATGTATGTTAATACAATAATTATATAGAACGCATATTTGGTTTGAAAAAACTAAACTAACTATGAACAATTATTGTGTATCTTTACTAATTATGTATACCTTTTGTTATAGTATGTACCGGTTGTGAAAGAAGTTGGGATAGGGTTTGACCGCAGATATAAAAAGTTTACTAGCGATTTGGATGTTGCCCTTCGCTTTTGTGAAGATCGTGTTGATTTGACTGATTTTGACATGGTCAGGCCTCATATTGTTAGTTGATTTATTGTATTTTTCTAAGCTTCCACTGAGTTTTTTTTATTTCTTGTATTTGTTTCAAAATAATGTTCTCACTGAGTTGTAAGATGCATCACTTTGTGGTGTGTTTCCATATGAAGACTGTTGTGGCTGAGATACTTGATATTCGTAGAGATTCCGACATTGATTACAACTACTTTGTCACTCGACTGGTACGGATTAGTTTGAAATATCAATTTAATCGTTGGATTCGTAATTATTCATTGTTTGTTACATTAATTTCAGGCGTTGCTCTTTGGTCTATACCTTATTGATGTTGGATTAGACGTGATGGGTGGAAGGATACGAGAGGTAGAGGAAGCCAATGTTTTGAAGATGGCGTGGAAAGATAACAGGGTATCTGATGACATTGGAATATATGCTATGAGACATGTGAAAACATACAAAGGGGATGCTAAGTGGGAATGTGGCTTCAAGTATCAGAGAGTACAGAGTCTAAAGACATTAAGGGTTCAATATCTGCACTGAATCCTTACCAGTGAGATCAATGAGGTTAAGGAGAATCTTTTGAATGCCTTGGAGATAGGTGCTAAACAGATTGACGAGTGGACATCAAGAATGGATGATAATGATGATCGTTTAGATAGACTTACTTGACTTAATGTAATCTACTAGTAGCAACTTGACATCTTCAAACTTAGCTGTGTTTTTTGTTTTTTAGGACTATTGTTGGATTTATTTTATTTATGTCTACTTTGATTTGACTGATTGTTAATCGATGTGGCGTGTGTTTTTTTTAGGATATGTGTTTGACATAATAGCGATTATTCGTAATTACAACCATTTTTTACGTGAGATATTATAATGTATACAAGCAGTTATTCGTAATTACAAACGTTTTTTAAGTGAGCTATAACAATGTATACAAGCATTAAGTTCGTAATTACAAGCGTTTTTTTTAGTGAGACATAACAATGTCTAGAAGCATTAAGTTTGTAATTACAAACGGTCAATGCTAAGATCGTTTAGATATACTTCATTTAGTTAATGTACTCTACTACTAGCAACTTGAAATCTTCAAACTTAACTGTTTTTATGGTTTTTTAGGATTATTGTTTGACTTATTTTATAAATGTCTACTTTGATTTGACTAGTTATTAATCGATGTGTCGTGGATGTTTGCATAATTTACACTATGAAGTTTCAAAACCAAAATGCCAATAATAAATATATTCTACATAACTTCCTTGCAGTCGCGGATGTTTGACATAATAGTGATTATTCGTAATTACAAACGTTTTAAAAGTGAGATTTAACAATGTATATAAGCAGAAAATTCGTAATTACAAACGTTTTTCAAGTGAAATAATACATTGTTGATAAGCATTTATTTTTAAAGATAAAACAACAGCTATTAATCAAAAGCCTTAAGTCCTAAATGGACTGAAAGGTTTCAATAATTACGAATTCAAATAATGTAAAATAACACTAAATATATTCTACATAACTTCCTTGCAGTCGCTTACATTGACATGACGAGCTATCAGCAAATCCTTATCTACTCCACATCAAAATCCTATGCTTCATAGTTTCATCCGTATCCTCACGAGAAGCTCCCCTTCTAACATCAAACCCAACTGTAGATGCATAGCTCTTATAAAAAGTTTCTCCATCCTCAATTGCTTTGAACCTCTTTCCAATTGTCGGTATCAACATTTCATCGCATGTTGGTATCCTCATCACATTCTAAATTTTGAAAAATGAAATCCATATATTCGCCTTATTGAACTGCATTAGACTTATGAACCTCCCATTGTTTAGTTGTGCCTGAAAAATCAAATACTCTATTAGACGTCAATTTATTTTATTCGTAATTATAATGATCTTTTCAACTGAAACTAAAATGATACAATTGTGTTATTCGTAGTTACTCTGTTTATTATATTTATTATCAACCTGGAATTTGTTTATTCGTAATTATAATGATCTTTTCAACTGAAACTAAAATGATACAAGTGTGTTATTCGTAGTTAATCTGTTTATTAGATTTATTATCAACATCGAATTTTTTTAGTCTATCGGTTCTTCGTACGAGTTTCAACAATGCAACTATACAATTCTATCGGTTATTCACACGAGTTATGTCAAACCGATTTGAATTACAAAGAGTAAATTTAAATATATACACTTACTCATATTTGTATATGGAGAAACAAACTGATTTCTTGATGGGATATGATTTTCTTGACTGGATATGACAGCTTGTTGAATTCTGTTGTTATGATCGACTTGAACATATGTTGTAGAGAGACGGAATTGAATAAATTTGCAAATGCACACTCAATCTGAGTTTTCTATTGTTTCGTTTTTTGATTTGACGGAATTGGGGAGAACTGTTAATGGAGTTTACGTATAATAGAGAGGAGGAAGGAGATATTTGGTGAATCTTTTTTAACTATCGGTTTCCTATAATACAATATATATTTTAAAAAACAATTAAGAGAGAGTGGGTTCACTCTCTTTTAATGAGAGTGAATAATTATTATACATTAATTGGTTTTCTAGTTATCATTTTCTACAATTAATCTAGACCATTGAATTTTAAAAATTGGATGGTCACGATTTGTTCTCATGTTCTCATGTTAGAGGTTGTTCTCATATGATCTATCCTCTATATATATATATATATATAACGGTGTACGATTGTTCTCCTGTATACACGTTAGTGTGTTCTCATGGAACACCCTCTATATATATATATATATCCAATACTGTAACAATCTTCAACTGCCAGTTATTTCGTAATTCCGATGAATTGGCTACCCATGCAGATGAGGACAGCTATATTGTCACACTACCCCTCATCGCAACACGTGTTGTAGGCTCGTGGAGTACATGGATACCCTACTACATGATTTATTGTGTGCTGACAGAAGAGTCGGATGTGTATGGATTTGGAGTGGTTATGCTTGAAATCGTTTTGAGTACCATCTGGGATGAACGTGGGCAATCCACGATTGAATGGGCTTCAAAACTTGTGAAAAAAGGCAGAGCTTTGGAAATCATTGATCATTCTTGAGTGATTTCCCCACTGATGATGTCCTACGTTTTATCAATGTTGCGTTTTTATGCATTCAGGATTCAGGAAGACCAAATATTAAGACCCATCATGAATGAGGTTATCCAGATGCTTGATGATACTTGCTATATGAAACTTGCTATTCTAGGAGATTTTTTAGAACCCCGGATATGTCTTACCACTGATGATACAAGCCCAATTGTTATTCGTACCACACTTTTCATGTTAAACGTACCACATTTACGCATATGCATTTCGGATATGGAGTAATAAAGTCAATTATAGCTACGCGTCTAACGTGCGTAGGCATAAAAAAATAATTTTTCTTAAAAAAAAATATTTATTTAAACGCCGGCACCTTAAAAAATTATTTTTCTTAAAATTATTTTTCTTAAAAAAAATATTTATTTAATCGCCGCTCAAAACCTACATCTATGCTCAAAACCTACGTTAGGTTAAAAGACTACTCTTGCAAAAAAAAAAAAATATTTATTTAAGCGCCGGCTCCTTACGCACACATATTTATTTGTCCGCCGGTGCAATTTTTTCAAAAAAAAAATTAAAAATTAAAAGTTACACCGCCCATCTTTCTGCAGGCAAGCTACTCTTCCAAGGTTCATTCATTCTCAGTAACTGATAACCTTGTCTCCACCAACAAGGTGACTTGTGCATATTAGTTGGGACAGTTTCTTCATTTAGAAGCTCAATTGCTGAGACACACTTTGAAGTCGAGGGAGAGAGCTCAGTTTTGGAGGTGTGGTATCTACGGAAATTGAACCAGTAGCTCAAGATCAAAACAATGGATCCCCATATTCGGATCAGCCGTTTGTAATTATACTATCTGGTAAATGAAACCTTGTTGAAAGACTCTTCACACTATGATGTTTAAAAAACATCCTAGAATCGACTTTCCGGAAGCCGTGTAACCTCCTTTCCGGACTCGGATGTTTAATGGATCAAGAAGCCTTTATACCTTTAGCATTCTGTATTTGGGCACTGAAATGGGCTGTTTCCTAAAAATCCAAGTTCAAAATAGAACATATACCTCTCCAATGATATCCTTATTGCTGATGGTGTTCATGCAAGACTACACTGCGCGCCCAATCTCAAACTAATCTCAGTCAAGGAATACAAACATACTCAAAATTCTAGTATCATCAATCCAAGTTCAAAATAGAATATATATCTTCTTCTTTCATAGATATCCAGTCCTAAGAACTCTACATAAACATCTCGCTAGCAACTGCATAGTCTGAAATCAATCTAAAGCATAATAAGCGAAGATACAAGGGAACATATATCATTACAGTTCAAAAGATTGTCACAAACAAAAAAAAACTCAAAAGTTTAAGAGTCATCTTGAGCAACAACACTGATTTGACCTTTCTCGAGCATGCCATAGAACTCCTTGGTTCTCCGTTGGTTGTTCCAGTGGTGTTTCTTCCACATAAGACCTGCGATCATACCCAGGCCGACACCGTAGATGATCTCCTTCACTACGCTCGGCGCCCCTTGCGCATATGCTGAACGGGCCACCTTGTGCGCTGCTGTCATATTTTTCAGGAAACCAAGTAAAAGAGAGAGAATGATGTTTTTAACACTCGAAGCTCCGATATCAGGAAGCCATGGGAGAATTTGGAGTGGAGTCGTGGTGGTGTTAGTGCGTGCCAAATGCATGTCGAATACGTGTCACTCAGACCCTCTCGCAGTATCCGTGTTGTCGTCTTAGCGTTCTTAGACAAAAAGAAGATCAATTTTTTTACAGCAATCCATAACTAAAAAGCAGTGTGCGACGGAGGTGACAAATATATCATATTATTTTTAATTTTTTTGATACTGCAAGATAATGAATTAGGAGATCCTCTTCAAGACGATCGTCCTACAACATCCTTTTGGATGCGATCGTCATTTTTCGAGATGGTCGCGGAACCATGATTTAGAGTCGGCCATCTTGTTGACTTCCCCACTGGCGGCCGCAAGATTTTAAAGGGAGGGGTGGAAATTTATTTTTGATAAAAATATCTTTTAAATTAAAATAGCGATAAAACAAAGTCAATATGAAATCTACTTACAAAAAAAAAATTTAAAAAACATTACACTTAAAAGATTCGGTCTACGACCGCGCCTATATATTATTTTTAAAAAATAGCTGTCCTATAGGCGCGGTCTCTTTAGTTTTTTTTCTTTAAAAAACGTTACACTATTGCCGCGGTCTAGGACCACCTCTATTTGTGTTTTTATTATCTTTATTTCGGATATTAAAACGCTGTCCTCGACAACGCGTTTTACAAATAAGAGTGTGGTCTAACACCGCGCTTCTACTCCAAACAACAAATCTCGTGCATTTTGGTGAATTATTTCACTCCGAGCCTAAAACGGGAAATTCTTTTGAAATTTCGTTCACTTCGGCGAAAAATCCAAAAAAACATTTAAATATAACACAAAAATAGTGATATTTAAAAAAATAATAAATCGTAGAAAATAATTTTATAAACTAGAGAAGCCCCAACCCATGGTGGGACAGCTGTCCCACCCTCCCCCAAGGGCCGCCCCTGGGCTTCCCTGAAGACATGAGCAAACCTAATACGTGGGAATCTGAGATCATATTAGCAATATATGTGATTAATAGATCTATTTCCCATGGTGGTTTCCATATATTTTTTTATCGAGTTTATAATAGTGAGATTATCTCCCTCAATTTTAAGGTTCCTAATACCCATCTAAAAGACTTTACGCAGACCCTCACTTAGCGCACATGCTTCAGCAAGGAGGATAGACGTGTTACCACATTGTCCATAGCCTAGGTAGTAGTTGAGGCCTCATGATCTCTCAAGATGTAGCCAAATGCACATTTACCATTGCTAAGTTTAGATCCATCAAAGTTGAGTTTGATGAAATCTGTTTTCGGCTTTTTCCATAGGATGTATTTAGGTCTTCTTTTTTTTCCCTATTTTATCAAAATTTTGTTTTTTTTCTCCTTTTTTCTTCACACCATGCTTTAATATGGTTTTGAACGATCATATTTATATTTTGAGACTTATTGTTGTTAAATGTACATTGATTTCTCATGAACCAGACATTCCACCACGTGCCTACCAACTCAAATATATGCTATTATAAAAATATATCCACAAATTATTTTAAACTACTTTTCTTTCAAAATATATACATATATCTATTACGAGAAAATATATATCCTACTACGAAAACTGAAAAGTATACTTACCTTGTATAGAATTTCCTTATTATATTTTAAAATAATAACTATTATTCTTATTATTTTTTACAAAAAAGATCAGTTTTGATAAACAAGATAAATATTAGAATTTTATTTTTCTCTTAAATATTCTGGGATCAGTTATCTATACAAATCAGTTTTGAAGATTTATAAATTGTCCAAGGAAGAAAGATCAGGGGTAATTGGTTGAAGACGATTTCCTCCCTTCCTCTCTTCGAAACGCAAAATTCTCTTCGGAAAAAACTACAAAATTCACCAGTAAAGATGTCTTCTCCAAGCACGCGCCGGCAAATGGACTTGACGAAACTGTAAATAGCTTACTTTCCCTTTCTGCACCTTTATTTCTTCAATTTATTAAAGCTGATTTTTTTTGTACTAGGATAATGAGCGACTATAAGGTGGAGATGATCAGTGATAGCAGTCAAGAATTCTATGTCCAATTTCACGGACCCAGTAACTGTATATCGTCTATTCCACACTCTAATTTTCATAATCTCTTTTCTGTCTTTGTTTTTTCAATTAATTATGGGTCCTATTGATCTCAGTTCTTGATTAAGTGAATCTGAATTCTAAATTCTTTTGTCGAAACCGCATCGACAATACAATACGATATTGTCAACCTTCTTAGGGCTACTTCTCATATTGCCAATGGCCATATAACCCGAAAGGCTTGTATGTGTGGCCGGACGTTTGGTCCAGGAACGGATATAAGAAAAAGTTAATGGTTTAGTTCTAGTCAAATTGTTCATGTTACTCGTGAATTGAGGATAAAACTGTTATTTTCCACTTGGACAGGTCCTTACCAAGGGGGTGTATGGAAGATTAAGGTGAAGCTGTCTGATATGTATCCATATAATGCTCCGTCGATTGCCTTTGTCAATAAGATATATCACCCTAACATAAGTGAAAAGTGAGTGTGTCCATGGATTTTCTTAGATGTTACTTTCATTTGTTCTAGATAATCTGAACTAAAACGAAATTTTTGCTGGCTGGTCTGCAGGTCAGGCTCAGTTTGTTTGGATGTTCTCCACGAGGGATGGAGCACAATGTTCGGTATCATATTTTACTCTGTTTTTCCTTGAATAGTTGAATTGATTGCTCTCTCTGAGCATGTCTTAATGTTCTATTTGATTTGATGGCATGTTATGTTAACTTGAAAGAAAAATTCTGATGCCCGCTTGTGTACATTGTTTTATATCAGATTTGGTCAATGTTTTCAAAGTATTTCTTCCTCAGCTTCTTTTGCACCCCAACCCTTCATCCTGGTTAAATAAAGAGGCTTCAGCCTTGATGATGCACGATAATGATGCATTTGTCCAACGAGTGAAAGGTAATATGTTTCCAGCTTTGAAAAATTAGTCACACTTGCTGGGCACAAAGGATAAATCTCTTAAAAATAATCACTCTTTATAACCTTTTAGAAACATGTGTTTAGTTGCATTGTGGTTACTGTTATTGTTATGTATTAGTTTGAATGCATTGCTCAAGCACTGGCTTCGGTGTTTGATTCTCATACTACTTAACATTCTCTTCATATAATTATTAAAAGCTAACATCATTTCATCTTATGTATGCTTTGCAAAAGTATCCAATGTATGATTTGTTTTGAACATCCTTTCCATATCAGTCGAGAATTCTAAACTGACTCAAGTTACGGTGTTATTCTTGAAACCTGTTTTTGGTTTAGCATATTGACTAGCTTCTTGTTCTTCTCTGTTGAATATGGACAGATCTGTTGTCGGACAAGTAAAAGTATGAAACTAGTTATATTCCCTTGCATATATCTTATACCTAAAATTTGCTTGGGTTTTTTGAGCTCTTATCAGTATGAAAGCTGTTAAATGTTCCCTGTTTAATACCAACTCAATTGAAAATTGAAATCTGCTTGATCATGGAATTCTATTTTCATTCTTCATCTCTGTGTGTTCACATTGCAGAGGAGTGTGAGAAATACGCCAAGCTGGAACATATTGGGGCCGAGGCCAAGGAGGAACCTAAAGACGAGGAGCTGGGCGATGATCACTATAGCTCCAGATAATGAAAAGCCTTTCCATCGATAGTAGATTTGGAGTTTAGATAGCTGTGACTTCCTAGAATAGCAGTTAATCTTGACTAATGATAAATTATGTAGCTATGGAGTTTTAAATCTTGGACGAAAGCCTCTCCCTTCCATCCTTTAGTATTTTCTTCATTTCATAATTAAAATTATATTTGAATTATGATATACGAAACTTATACCGATTATCATACTTGTAACCCATTATCTCGAATCAAATGTCAATACAAACTAGGCCATAATCCTATAAGAGCATCTGGCTAATAGATGTTTATTATCAAAACCAACTTAATACCCAAATTTGAAGCAGGCTCTCCTTCCATCCTAGTTTGTTTTCACACCCTAGCACCGAGAAAGCGCTGCACAAAGGTCAACACTAATAAAAAGATGGCGCTGGAATACAAGAAACACTTGATTCATTTATTGTATAATGAATTACTCACCTTAACCCCAGGGGATTTGCTCCTATACATGTTTGCTGGATCGAACTTGACACGATTGGCTACCGATGATCTTTCAGACTCAGTCTTACACGTATCCGTGTTTCTTGCAATTTTATGAGCCTGCTTGAAAGGAAGGATCACAGATTGAAAACTCATCCAAACTCACACTATTTACCTCTGTAAGCAGAGAGATTACTTACCTCTGCTTGTGCTAGCAAGTCTATATTAGAATCAGCGGATTCAAATGAACTCTCTCCCACATCTTGAATGTTTGTTTCATCAATTGAGGTTCTAAATGAAGAAGCTGTCCCAATATGAACAACTCAGTTCAGAAGATCATATACTTGTACCAATTCATAATCTATTTGATGGAAACAATTACTTTCATGGATAAATAGGTAATGAAGTTTGCAAAGTACTTACCTGCGGATAAATAGGTAGTGTAACTTGTATCATCAGTGGTTGTTATATCCAGGGTTCTAAGAAACCTCTTAGAATAACAAGCTACATCAAGCATCTGGATAACCTCGCGCATTGTGGGTCTTAGTTTTGCGTCTACCTTAATGCATAAAAACGCCACATCAATCAAATGGCTCATATCATTAGGGGAGAAATCACTCAAGACCGGATCTACTATTTTCAAAACTCTGCCTTTCTCCTTGAGTGCTGAAGCCCATTCAGGGATGGATTGCCATTGATTTTGTCTATTAAAGAAGGGCCGCAATCTCCCACTTATGACTTCAAGCATAACGACTCCAAAACTATACACATCCGACTTTTCTGTCAGCTCACCTGTACGAATGTGCTCTGGAGCTGTATAGTAACCACCACCAGAGCCCATGACACATGTATTGATAGGTAGGGTGTGAATAAACTCATTCGCATGCCCCGACGTTCCAGACAGAGAATTATCACAAAACATCATGGCAATGTCAAAATGAAAAATTTTGGGGGTGAAGTTTTTGTCAAGAAGTATATGTCCAGGCATAAGGTCGCGATGAATAACATGTGGATTATCATTCTCGTGAAGGAAGGAGAGACCGCGAGCAATTCCAATGCTGACAGCAACTCGTAAATCCCAGCTGAATACTGACTCTCTTTTCTTTAGATCTTGTAAAAGGTCCAGGAGAGTACCGTTATCCACATATTCACTTACCAGTAATTGCTGATCATTCTCCATACAGTAGCCCAATAATTGATTAATATTCCGGTGTCGGATACATTGCATAACGTCCACCACAGCAGGCGGAAGGTCCCATTGCAACCGCTGTTCCTCGGTTTGTTTGTATTTCTTAACTGCAATTAGGGTCTTATTGGGCAGAACCCCTCTGTAGACTCTTCCAGAACCACCCTGACCAATAAGCCTCTTTTTAGAGAAATTGTTAGTCGCAGTCTGCAACGACGCATAAGAGAACCTTCTTGCGTTTCCCAGCCAGATTTCATTCATTTGATCATGGCGACCAAAGCATTTACCAGCCATAACGCTGCTAGAATCAAGAATATCGGTACAGCAACAACACTGTATTGAAACTAAAAAGAGAATAGAATAAGGGATTCCAGTTTTGTAATTTGTACTGACCTGTAGTCGACAAAGGCAGCAGTATCAAGCAAACTTGAAGATCGAACCTATAGAGATGGAATTCCTGATCTAGCTGCTGCCCTAATTGAAAACGCGTAGGTGGGGCACACCATGGCTTGCCGTGAGAGACTTCTCCGCGTCTACTTTCTAAAGTCCAACTTTTGAGCTCGTTTTCATCGTATTTGAAGATTCTGGGGACTCTCCTATGTCAATAAGTCTCCTCCTATTTGACTCTACTCAGAAATTGGGGTGAACAAAATGAAATGCTTTCCTTCCTACTCCAAACACTGGTTGTGTGCCCAAATTCGTAAGTGCTGTACTCCTATTCTTTCGTTTTTTTTTGGCCGTTGGAACCTGTAATGAGTTGAACTCGATCTTGCAGGATATGGCTCGTCGTTGGTTCCGTCGTCCCCGGGTTGATGATTTTTCCGATTTAGGGAACATTAAAAAGTTCTCCTACTCATCGCTGCGGATCGCGACTAACAATTTTTCCAAGGATAGACTTATCGGTGTGGGTGGTTCTGCAAGAGTCTTCAAGGGACTTTTATCCGATGGAACCCTAATTGCAGTCAAGAACTACGGAAATGCACGATCCAACCAAGGATTAGAAATGGAATTTATGTGTTCCGTGAAGTTGATGTCACGTATCGGGCACCGAAATATTGAGAAATTAATAGGGTATTGCAAGGAGGATGGTCTGTTGTTACTTGTTACCGAATATGCCGAGTTTGGAAGCTTGCACGACCTTTTACAAAATCCCGCGAGAAAAGAGTTTGGTAGCTGGCATAGTAGATCTGCCATTTGCATGGGCATTGCTCGCGGCATCTCTTACCTTCACCATGATACCAATCCCTGTGCCATTCATTGTGACATTAAGCCTGGAAATATCCTAATTGACAGCAATTTCAACCCTAAAATCTGTGATTTTGGGATTGTCAAAGTCTGTCATGAATCCAAGGAATCGGAATCGGAATTGGAATTGACTCATCAAACATCTCATATAGCAGGGACTCTTGGATATATGCCGATAGAGTACCTAGAAACAGGGATGTATTCAAGAAAGACGGACGTCTTTTCTTTTGGAGTTCTTATGCTTCAATTGATTAGCGGGAGAAATGTTCATGATCACTTTCATGAGGATGCATATGAAAAGAGCAGACCCTGCAGTTTTATTGCTTGGGCTTCATTTCTAATTAGAAATGACAGAGTTATCGAGTTTATTGATCCAGTCTTGACTGATTATCACGTAGATGTTGTGCAAAGCTGTATCACTGTGGCGCTCTTATGTGTACAAAGAGATCCAGTGCTAAGGCCCAGTATGCAGGAGGCACTGCACATGCTCTATGGAGTATGCAATTCTAGCAGTCAATCTCTTACAAGGCTTAGTATCTCCATGCTTGATGATCTAATTATCAGTTATCCAGGTAAATTGTTGCAAACTTCACTGTCTGTTAACATCAAAATTGTGTTTGCATTTAATTTAGGGCTTTGAGATTATCATTTTCATCTTTTGAATTGGTTCATGCTAAATGTGGATGTAATGGGTTTGAAAAGGTGTTTGACTCTGTTCCACAATGTTTCAGTGACCTTGTGGCTTTGGATTTGATCTAATGGAATGAGTTATCTTCTAAACTGACTAATTCCTGTTGCGGTAGCTTTTCCATGGGGAAACCCAGATACTTCAGCAGACATTGAAGATGAAAGAGAGAGTTTGATATTGCTGGATGAGGGCATTGTGACAGGAAATGATTCGGCTGATGCTCTTGTTGATTCCAATACAGGCATGAACTCACAAGGAGAGGTATTTAGTTATTTACTTGCTCAGAAAAATGAAGTTCAAGAAAAATGTTGAAAATGTTAAGAGTGAAGATGTATATCTTGTAGGGTGAAGGGGTTGAAAGTCGTACAACCGAAGAACATAGACATCAACAACAAACTAACACGAAGATGATGAAATCGGGAATTGTACTATCTGGATCGGGTGACCTTGTGGAAAGACTCTCTCAGTCTCGGACTATGGTGCTTAAGAAACGTCCTGAAAATGTTTTTCCGGAAGCTGTCTACCCACCTTTACTCACCAGCGTATTTCGACGACCAGGGTCAGGAAACCATGTCGAAGGACAGTCTCGAACAATGGAGTTTAAGAAAAATGTATTTCCGGAAGCTATCTACCCTCCTTTTCACACAAGAGGGTTCAAACCACTAGGTTCAAGAAACCTTTATACTTGTGATTTTTAGCACTTTGTATTTGCTTACTGAAATGAAACCTCTTAAGGAAACCGTTGTCAATGCGGATTCATGTTAGGCCAGTTTCTAGCAATGTTGGTCTGTGTGACCACTTGTTTCCTCTTGGATCAGGGGAATCTCAAGCCTTGCACATAAATGTTTTTCTTCAACCACCTTTTTCGGTTTGAGAAGTCATTCATGTCCTTGAAAATTGTTTTAGAGAAATAGATGACGAATAAAGCATTTCAGTATACGTGTTTGGCATGACAATACGCATGTTGAATACGAAGGCCTCCACACAATTTGCTATAGGTGCGGAAAAGCAGGGCATCGAATTGAACACGGTAATATCTTCAGCCTACTAACTCAGTGGAGTATCATGTGATATCAGGTATAGAAACAAGTCTTAGCTTCACAAATCTCTTCGTGATATAATAGCATTTTTCTCAAACTTACGTTATCGCCGCAAATAAAACATTAACCCAAAAAATAACTCTTCTATCGTAGAAGACTCTGACCGTCGGTATCAGAGACGACTTTGACCACCGGTATCTTTGGCCGGTATGATGACCACCACAGTTATTGGGACGGCGGGACAAACTAACTCTGCATCCCCTCTCCTGATCCATTAACATCTCAGGACCGTAATTGGTGATACTCAATAGAACACCATCATATTGTTTTGAACTCCTTGATTCTGGGACCTTTTTTCCATATGATCGTTCTCTACTTTCCTCACTCACACCGGTAACCACATGGAACAAACTCCCAAATTGAATTTTAGTCTCAGTTGGACACGCAGGGAACTTGCGCCTCAATAACTCTCTTCACTTGCCTCAATATTATTTGTTCCGGGACTTGATTGTCATCTCCTTCCCTTGAATCAATTAACTACGTACTTGAATTGTGTTTTTATGATAACTAATAAATTTGTGTTATACATTACCGTACTTCGAGGACAGTGATTGGAGTGGGTGAAGCTCGTGATGGAATCTATTGGCTTCGTTGGATGATAAATGTTTTTCCGCTCCTTTCCTGTCTTACCATTGTTGACGCCGTCACCCACCATTACCGCTTTGGTCATTCTTCCAACACCGAAACCGCGTATCCATGTGACATTTGTCTCCGGGCCAAACTACCTAGATCATCTTTTCCTAGGTTCCTACTTTTTTTTTTTTTTACCATTTTGGATTATTAATCTCGTTGCACTTGAGTTTATTTAATAAAGGGAAAAGTTAAAGCTCCTTCTTTAATTCAAAACTTTTGTGTTTTGGTTGAGACTCAATTCCGTATATGTATCAAAACCTTTCGTAGTGATAATGCTAATGAATTCCTTTGTCTTTGATCTTTTCTTGAAGGGAAGGTTTATTCACTTCATGTACCTATACACCACAACAAAATGGGAGGAGTAACAACCATATTACTTTTGAGATCTCGCGACCGCGCCTCGTCTTGGCCGCGTTCGCGGTTTTGCAGGGTAGGCGGCCGAATTTTGGCCGCCATCCTTTCTTTCTTTCCTCTTAAGTTTTCTCTCTTTCCTCCGTCAGAGGGTTTAGGAACCATTACAGACTTCCTTTCTTCTTCTCTCTTCCGTTCATCTTCTTCTCTTTCTTTCTTCTCTTCCTTGATTTCTTCCTTGGATTCTTCCTCCAACTGAAGTTTGGATGATGATGATGTTGGTTGTTGTGGATTGAAGGTTGTAACATCGTTGGTTGGATTGGGTTCTCTTCTATTGAGTTGAGAAGAAGGGTGAGCTTGACTTCCTTCATTTCTTTCTCTTCTTCTTGTGTTTTTTCATTCTTTCTCTTGTTTTGCATCCAACAAGGTGAACCTTGTGGTTTATATAATCATTTGGACGTTGGTGTGTGGATTTTGTGTTGAGGATGTTAAGCTGGCCTTGAGATCTCTAGAAGCGAAGTAGAGACCGAGAGGAGAAGCGGTCAGAAGCGAAGGAGCGAGGCTCTGCTGGTTCACCGCACCCACGAATGGAGTTGAGCCGCCACACCTACGCCTCACCTCTGCCGCACCCGCACCTTCGGGCCTTGTCGCCGCGCTCACGCCTCTTTGTGGTCGCGTCCATGTCTTGCTTCATAATATACCAAGTGTTTGGTATGTTTGATACTTCCCTTTACCTTTGTGGCTTCATATTAGAAGCATGATAGGATGGAATCTAGCGAACTAGTTGTAATACCAGCTAGTGGGATGAGAGGTATATTGTGATATAACGCCTTGAGAGGCTTTGAGGATTTATGGGATAGATATGATGTTTGTGATCTTGTGCGAATCTTTGAGGCTAGAAGTAGAATCTTCTAGCACATGGTTTAGTGGATTGATATATGTGCCTTGATTATCAAGCGTGGCGTTTATTCCTGTGGAAATTTGAGAGTTTATTGATTAATGGATTACTTTGTAACATATAAGTCTCTTGGACTTACTTAGCTACCTTCCGTGTGTTGGTTTGGATGTAATAGTGGTGTGTGTTTATATGTTTATAACTATAAACCGGACTAGGATATCCATACATGTGTTATTTGGCCCAAGTGTATTATAACTAGGCGGTGACAACTTGTCCAGTTCAAAGTGGAGTAACTATCTCTACGACTATTCCAATAGGTAGACGATGAGATGCATTAGATCCATTCCTGTTGGTATAAGGGGACAGAGGTGAGGTGCTTGTGTCACAATCTAAGTTGAATTAGTAAAGTGGATTACCTAATGAAAGATTGTAGAGTGATATGACAAGAGTGATCAGTCAAGGATTCCCGTATTGTAGATGCTTTGCAGGTTAGGAAGGTTATAGAGTGATTTGACAAGAGTGATCAGTCAAGGGTTCCCGTACATGTTAGGATGGTTGTTGGTTTTGGGATGTATAGATATATGTTGTACAATTTTGATACTCAATTGTGTGTCTTGTATATGTTTTTGGTTTATGATATTCCAGTTTTGTAAATGTTGGTTTTATATTTATTTGTGCCTTGTTGCAAGAGAGTGAACTTGTTGTCAGGCTAGGGTCAGGACCCATTGTGAGGTCCAAGCTCGTAGCACTCCAAGTCCTATGGATTTGGGGTGTTATAGGAGGGTAGAACGAAAAGATCGTCACTTCCTTAATGTCACTAGAGCTCTTATGTTTTAAGGCCAATTAACTTTATCGCTTTGGGGAGAATGTGTCATCACTGCTTGCTACCTTATCAACCGCACATCTACACATGTACTTCATCATAAAACACCTTAGGAGCTTCTTCATGGCTCTTCACCTTCCCTTGACCATCCTCGGGTTTTGAGTTGTCTTGCTTATTGTTCGATTCTTACTCGATTGATACGCCCATGACTACATATGAGGCATACCGACGAAGGAATGATACTACCAAAATAAGACATTTCCCGCATATTTATTTCCATCATATTTTATATCTTTGATGCATTAGATATTTAAATAATTAAAGGAATATTCTTGTGAATCTCTCCCTTTAAGAAGACATTGAATGTTTGAAATAATTCTTAGAATATGCCATCAAATCCCTTATTTAATGTGTAGACTATTTGCTTTTAATCTTGCATTTAAGTAGTAGGATTTGTCTTCATCCTCCCTATATAAAGGATGTTTTGGCTCGTTTGTAAGACATGTCTAATTTTAATCAAGTATATTTGAGAAGCATTTCCTCATCCTTGATTGTTGAGCATCATAATTCTCCTCTCTTAAAGTTCTTCTTTTGGATCTTTGATCCAAGTCTCCACTTCGGGGATTCTTCAAAAATCACTTGCTCACTCCACTTCACGGATGGCTTGATATATCTAGATCAAATCAACCATTCACTTCCACAACCATTTAAAAGATTCCGACAACTCATTTTCCAACATCGAATCCATCCGCATATAACAAAACAGAGTAGTTGAAATTCAAGCTCGATCTAGATCTAGAGTTTGTCCTTGAACGCATCCAATGATGCATCAAATTGGTATCAGGGCTAAGAGATCAAATTTTGGAGCCCAATTTGTGGCATCAAAATTTTGATGCATCGAAATAGTATCAGAGCTCGGAATCGAGGTTAAGCTTCGTTACCCTTGTTCATCATCGTTCTTCATCTTTCATCAATGCTCCTCTATGACATCGGTGAGTGCTTTGATGAGAACGGGGAGTGGTTACCTCCTCCATATCCACCAAGGCCTAAACAAACCATTGTTGGGCACCGACAATACCTCCACAACCAACGTCATGCCTATCATGAAGACGAGGAGTGGTTGTCTCCCCCATACCCATCAAATCCCAAACCAGCCATTCATGGGTACTGACGGCACCCTCATGACTCACGGCAAACCTATCATGACGATGTATATGTTGTCAACCCATTATATGATGCGTCCCGATATCAAGTTTATCCCAAAGATGACTATTTAGTGTCCAAGTCCTCACATATTGCCCCCGGACGTCGCGCGATGCCTTAGCCAAGGAAACGCTGCTTTAAAGCGTGAGATAGAAGTTATAAGGGCGACAATACTTGTCCTCACGGATAAGGCACAACGCCAAGCGGCTATCAAAAGAGGGCAACAACATGTCTATGTTTCCCTGGTCAAACCAACTCCATCGAAGTCCATCAAGGACCCAAGTGGTGGTACCACCTAAGTGCGAGTTGGTTGGCATCCCATTGAATGATGAGGGAAAACTCGAAGATAAGAGAAATATCATCAATGAAGATTTCTTCCTAACACTTTCAATCCAATTTGTCAATCGATTATATGACAAGTTCTTTGAAGATGACCAAGACAAAGTCATCACTGAGAGTGAAAAAGATGTCAAACCCGACAACGGCATCACTATGTTGTACAAGTTCGAACCTCCCGACCCAAGGTTTGTACTTGTCATGCTCAATAATTGACCTTCCGACATTCCTTTTGATTACAATAATTTGGCTTGTGAATTAAAGTAGATTGATCAAGATGGATGCACTTGTCAATTGGATCCCTCAAGTATGTATGGAGTTTAGTTAAGAAGATGAGGAATGGAGGTTTTGGCTAGAATATGGAGGAATAATGGGTTTTAATGTTTGTAAACAATATGCAAACAAGAACAAGAAGGGAGAGGTTACTTCAAGGAGATTTTCAGGTGCAAATGAGTGTTACCGTGAGATTGGTAACTGATAACGTGATTTATGACGTTAGTTTAGGCATTCATTTAGATAGTTTTTCTCGTTATTCATGCACGGTTTGGCATTAGTTCATGACATTTACACTTAATTCATGCATATTTCTAGAAAAGACGTCTACACGAGCTTTTGTCGGTTTTGTAGGTATTTTGGGGATCTTTTGGACATTAATCGATACATTCGAGGATCAAGCCTCATGGTGGTACATATCCAAGGCCTTGAAGGAACATAATTGGAGCAATGAAGGACACAAGGACCCTTGTTGGTGCAAGCAATGGAGCAACTCATGACTAGATGATCATAACAAGTTTCTGTTGAAGAAAATCGACCTTGCACTCAGGAAAATCGGACGATATTTCTGTCTGGGTCGATTTTCTGGCTTTTGACAGCTTGTGCCACGTGTCCCACGATCTCTTTGCCCGGCCCTTGCTTCTTGGTGGAGTATTTAAGTGGTCCCGCAGGCTAATTTGGGGGATCCTTCTCATTCCTTTTGGACCCTTCTCCTCTAGCATCTTCCAAAACACTCTTCCATTATAGCCTCTCTTCAAGGCACCCTTGTGGGTGTTCTTGAGAGAGATTAGTGTAGATTTTAGTTTTGTAGGGAGATTTGAATGATTTTTGTGAAGAAACTTGTTGAAGATTGTAAGATCTGACTTGGAGCTACATTTGGTGTGTTGAAAGACTTGTTTTGAACTCAAATCCAGCTAAGTTTCATTGCTTTCATTTCCTTACTTCATCTTCTTGCTATGGATTCCATGTATACTTGTATGATGATTTTAGATCTTGAAATGCATGTTGTTGGCTAGTTTATTGTGATTCTGGAGTGATGGATTGATGGTTATGGCTTGGGTGATGATAGAAATGACTTACATGTTAGTTTAGGATGATTTTTATGGCCGAAACCTAAACCAGAGGAGAAAAATCGACATGTTCTTCAGAGTAAATCGGCCGATTTTTGCTATGATCCACCCGATTTTTCCTTTTGTTGCTCTTTAATTGATGAATCTGTATGTTAGGATGTTAGATTGTTGAAATCCTAGTGTTTGTTGAGCATAATATAGCTTAGGGTGACCTAATGCTAGCAAACTAAGTGAGGAAAGAGACCTACCCGGTGATTTCCGATCTTAGATACCAAAGATGATAAACTCTAGGTAGTAGTGAGCCTCATAAGCCGCTATTGGACTGAGTGTGCTAGGATTGTTGCTTGAGACTTACCTTTTCCGAGACTTACCCGGTAAGGAGAGGTTTGCCCCTTAAGTAGTGTCCGGTTTGTACAGAATTCCCAACTTTACCTCCTTGATACTTACCCGGTAATAGGAGTTTGGTGCGGGATTAGTGAAGCATGAGACTTACCCGGTAATTGCTTCCATTAGAGAAACACCCTTTCCCAACACCGCAACCTTATCCTTATAATCGTTAGAAGCTTGAGTCCAATGCCATAACCGGGAATCTTGATCTCTAGAATCCACTCATCTTACCTCTTATCTCCTATCTTGCATTCGTGTGTTTGTTTACTTGTTTGATTTGCATATTTTGTGATCCTTGTTTAATCACCCCAAAACCAACCAAAAATATTGTGTTTTGCACCTTCTTTATTCCTCATATCATCTTAGTTTAGATTTGCACTATCTTTGATCATTGAATGACTTGATTTCACCTCAGTCCTTGTGTTCGACCTCGGAATACTATCCCTACTACAAAACGTCCCGTACACTGCGGGTTCGCTAGGAGTTAGGAGAAATATATCAAGTATAAATTTAAAGCTTTTTGCGTGTCACAATCTTAGCGTAACAATAACAAAGTCACTTTAGACGCTATTGTATGTTTTGTAGTATATGATGTAAAGGTTTGTGATGCTACCATCTCACCAAATGCATCTTCTGAATGTGCTAGGTATGTTTCTTTATGGAACACAAATTGAAACAGCCAATGTGCCAGTTTCAAATCCTTGCAAGGAATAACTTTTGTACTACTTACATTGCAAATAAGAGTTTCACGAGTTATAAGTTTTATGTTGAGCTTATTAACTATGTCATACAAAGAACTTATTAACTTTTTCACACTTTGATTTCACTTTAGAAATCTAACTTTAGAGTGTAATCAAGGTGACAAATGGAACTAAAGACAAATAACATCATACAAATTAGCCTATATAGGATTCGAACATATATCTTTTTGTATAAACACATTACTCTTCCAATTGAGCTATTAGGCTAAACAAATAATTTACTAGTGTATATGCAACGAAGTTAACATACATAATCGACAACTCATAATAATAATTCTAGAAATACCATAACTCAAAATAATATCTCAACAACAATGATAATCTAGGATGAAGAAGGACTTATATAGAAATAACAAACAATTTTCTCATGCTCAATGCAAATGCATCTTTGATAAAGAACATTGTGGTTCTTCGAACTATAATTCACAATTCCGCAAGTTGCACAGTCATGGTTGCTGCAAAATAGTTTAAGAGAGAAATGAATGTGAAAGTTGTCGAAGCTACACCATCACTCTTTGAAAACCATGCTCTAATAAACATTAACATTTCTAAACATTTCATTGACGTGAATCCTCATTATCATTCTCATGAGTCACGACAAAAAGGAGTAGAGACAAATCATATGTTGATGTTCTATGTGAGGATATCACTTCCTTCTACTCTATATAACTATTGTTGTAATTTTTTTCTTTCTAAACTCCGTTACCTTGTAGAGCATGATATCTAAAAGCAAAATGTCCAACTGATGAACCCTTTATGCTATTCTTTTGTTGAGAAATTTTGGTTGATTCTACAAGCCTTGAATGTCCCGGCACTCAAGACCGTCCATACTAAGGCTAGTTCGTGCATTTCTATCAATCGAGCCTCAGAACTGCTTCTAAGGCTTGCACCTGTTTCATTCTTTCAATATTCATTTGACATAACAAACATGAGGATTAAGGTGCACGTGTGATTGAACAAACTAGTTTTGCAAGGGAATTCACTATGTTTGTTTTAGATTAAGTGACAGAGCAAAAAGGACAACTATTTTTTTATGCCTTTCATGGAGTTTTTTTTATGTTATGGTTAGGAATGTAAGAAGATTGTATCCCTGTTGATTAGGCTATTAACTTTTACACAACTAAACTACTACTAACTTTGACTCCACTTTCAATAGTTTTACGGGACATTATGTCGAACAGTTGATATGCATCATGATCAATATAAACAACAACCAGTTTCGGCACCCTCTATTCCTCATATTCATTTTGAATCAACCAGATGAAAGCTCTTGAATTCGAGTTTAGAAGGAGGAGGAAAAGGATGATCATGTAGATGAAAGCTCTACATTATACATGTTTCTTTTTTCATCTTAGGAGAAGAAAAGTGTTACCTGTTGCAGACTTTGTTGATTTGTAAGGTTGTCTTATTTCAAATCCATTCAAATAAGAACAAGAAGCGATGTTGCATGATGAAGAAGAAAAACGGTGTTGTAGGATGAGTCAATGGTGAGGAAAAATGTTGAGACGGAGAAAAATTAATTATGTTGCTGATTTGGAGTGGTATGCTTATCTTTTTTGTTTAATTATAATTAAAATTAAATCAGTTATAACCCTTCACTATAATACATGGTGAAGATTTGATTAATTTTACCATGAAGTTGTAAAATAACTTGACTAGAGCCAGAATGATTAAATATATCTATAGTTAGGAGAATACAAGTTTGATATATAAGATTATAAGGTAGGTTAATTAAGTAATTTTTGTGATGATACTTGTTACACTTATGTGTTCAGTTTGAATTTGACGTGATATGTGTATGTATACCCAATACCCTAATTGTCGTATATCTTGAATCTTGATCTCTAACGGACTTCAAACTTTTGCCAAGTGCTTATATGTATTGAATCTCTAATCAAGCCATGATTTAATGGTTTGATTGTCACTTGAGGGGGTCGAGGAGGCTCAAGTACTTTAACTCGAGTATTAAATTTACGTGTCAAGTAAGTTTTAAGATGTTCGAAGTGTTATGTAAACAATTATATTGTACCTTATCTTAATATTTTTGACTTTGTTCTTGATGTTGATTAAATGACAACTCGCGCTTAAAAATACTTATATCTAAAAGTCTACTTTCTCTAGTTCCAGAGTAGTTAATTTATCCTCTCGTTTTCCGAATGTATAGTTATCATATAGTTAGTAATTTAAAAGTTTATATTCTACAAGCAAATATAATTTATGATAAAAAAAATAGTCATATTATAGGATATTGGTTCACACGAAGAGTAGTTCTTCCCATATAAAATTATCAAAAGGTATCCCGAGCACTTAAAGGTTAAAAATTTTCTTACTATATGTTTAAATTTTGTATAATTAGTTCAAATATTTTAATCAGAGTAACCAATACTCAGTTGGTTTAGTGGTTGTGGTGCTACACTCCTTAAGTGTTAGCCTCGAGATTCGAGTTCGAATACAGGGAGACATGTATGGAAAAAAAATCATGAAGAGTACAAGAAAATTCTTGATAAAATTTTACAAAAAATTTATAAGAATTGATCAGCGTAATCATTTAGTCATTAATCAATTATTAATATCGTGTACAATAAAATTTTACAAGAAGATAAATCGTAAATTAATTTTTGGTATTTCTTGTAAGAATTATAAAATTACAAGAAAATTGAAGAAATATAATTACAAGTAAATACGTATCATCTACAAGAATAAATTATAAATTTACAAGAAATTTATTTCATTTTACAAGAATAGTTACATTAATGTTATAAGAGAAAACGTCTAAATTAGGATAAAATTTAGTATAATAAATAAGAGTAAATCTGTCATTATTTATTTAATAAGGCTATTCACTTAAAAATTTATAGGTCTAAATTATTTACTAAATAAAATTAGTCAATGTATACTTCTCATCCAATTTTCTCTTGCTAAATACTACATCTTGCGGTAGGCGACAAAAGGTCAACATTAGGACATCTTATTTTTGTACATTTTTCTAATTTATAATTTCCCAAATTTTGGACTTGTTCTTCAAAATAATAGTCAAAAGTTAGGGGACACGTCAGACGTACGGTCCCAACGTGCATATTAAAAAAAAAAGATTAATATACTGTATATTATAATTAACAGCTTAGCCTTCTAATCAACCATATCCAAATCTCCATTTGATCCGTACAATCATAATATAATCAATTTCAGATAAAGCTGCTCCATCAACCTCTACGTGGAAGATAAACAATAATAACCTTTCTTTGTATGAACTTTTCAATTAACTATACAAGTAACCATATCATTTACCTTCATCTTCCATTGACATCTCTAAAATCTCAAATCCAAATTCCATAATCACAATTTCTCCTTACAGGAAATGACTCATCGACGTCTTACTTCCAGGGATCGAATCGCTGATATCTCCGCCAGAGGCATCAAGAAATTCTCTTATGCGTCGCTACGAATCGCCACCAATAACTTCTCCAAAGACAGACTCATCGGCGTCGGAGGTTCAGCCAGAATCTACAAAGGGAATCTCCCCAACGGCACAGTAGTTGCTGTCAAGAAATACCTTCAAGTGAACCAGCCCGAATGGGAGCTCGAGTTCTTGCATATCGTCGAGGTAATGTCACATATCCGACACAGGAACATCAGTCAAGTCGTCGGCTGTTGTATAGAGAATGACCAACGGTTACTTGTAACGGAATATGCAGAAAACGGAAGTGTGGCGGATCTGTTACAAGATCCGAAGAGAAAAGATTCAGTCTTGAATTGGCATAAAAGAGTATCTATTTGCATCGGAACTGCTCGCGGATTATCTTATCTTCATGAAGATGCGAATCCTTTTATCATTCATCGTGATATTAAGTCTTCCAATATACTTCTCGACGGAAACTTCAACCCCAAAATCACAGATTTTGACCTTGTGGATTTCTTCAGCGATCCCGACGAATTACCACATGAAGCTCCTGTCGTCGGGACTTTGGTGTATTTGGATCCGGTTTACTGTGTTACTTCACAGTATACTGAGAAGGTGGATGTTTATGCTTTTGGAATTTTTATGTTTGAGATTATAAGTGGGAGAAGCGCCATTGATATGGAGCTTGAGTTTGATGATCAGTTGATTACTGGTTGGGTTTTGAAAATGGTGAAGAATGATAGGGTGATGGAGATTGTTGATCCGACGTTGAGGGATTTTCGTGACGAAGATGTTCGACGGTTTATAGATGTGGCGCTTTTGTGTACTCAAAGGGATGCAAACCGTCGCCCTAGTATGCATGAAATATTGCTGATGCTATATGGGGTTTGTAGTTCTTGTAGGCAAGTTATGACCAACTTTGATACGTCGCCTAAGTGTAACGCTGAGAGCGTCTCTCTTGCTAGTAAGTAAATTGATGGACACTTTTGTTTGTTGATGCTTGATTTCTTGATTGAATGTTTGATGTTATCAAGTTATTAGGATTTGTAATGGATTTTCTAAGTTATTTATGATTTATATAGGGCATTCCATTGAAGCATCGACTGTGGAAGCAAAAGCAAAAGCTAAAGATGAAGGAGGAAGTTAAAATTTCAAACACGCGTCGTTGTGAATGTAAATATAAATAATCTATATATTTATATTAGAACACAGGAACTTAATATCACATATTATTATAATTATTCTCTCGTTGATTTCACCCCTTTATCATTTCATTTTAGCTCCCGTTTGGTTTTAATTCAAGAAACGGAGGTGAAATGAAAACGAATCTAAATTATACTTATATTTTGTTCATGAATGTTTTGAAGTTATTTCCTGAGGTTTGAAGTAATTGGAGTAAAATTTTATTAGTTTTGATATCTTATAGGAAAGCAAATGCATTTTACATGAAGTTATAAACAATGATTTCAAAAAAATTCATGATTAAAAAAAAATCATGAACAAAGTAAACATATGAACCACGGGCCTGTTTGGTTCCAACTCCGGAAATGGAAACGGAATGGAAACGGAATGGAAACGAATTTAGTCCATATGTATATCCATATTCATGAAATTTTATGGAATTATTCCCCATGGTTTAATGAAAAGTGCACTTGCTTCCTTACATTTTGTTACCCTATAGGGTATCAAAAGTAATCAAACTCTCATCCAATTACTACAAAACACAATGAATGATTCCAAAAATTTTAATGAACAAGGATATACGTATTGACTAGATTCGTTTCCATTCCGTTTTCGATTCCGGAGTTAAAACCAAACGGCCCTACATTTATTTCCTTTTCAGAGTTACATTCAAACTTGGCTTATTAGCCCTAAATGTAAATATGGCAGCCCACTTCTCCGTTATCCGACCCACTATCGGCCCATTATTCACAGCCCACTCAGCACAACCCATTCATCCCAGCCACTTCAAATTCTCACCTACTGGCTGGAATATAAAATGATTCAATAATGTACATTAATGTTTATAACAAGATTGTATGAGATGGACTGCTGAGCTTGCAATAATAAATAATATCCTCTGAAATTCGATCAATGTCAGGTAAAAATCTTGCGTGCACTCTGGGTGAGGTTTTTGCTGGTGGAACTTAGATCTAGGAATTCAATAATTTTACAAATATAATACAACTATACAAGACGTCCTTTTACACGTACCAAGAGGTACTACAACCTACAACCCGATCCACAATTGGTTCAATTAATTCAATAGACTACATTCATGTAACGGTTAGAATTTAAAAATCCAGAGTGTCATTAGATATAAACCAAAGAGTGGATTCACTAACTTTAGCCTAATAAATTTCCAACAAGAGCACACCGGTAAATTTATTGTCAGGTTAAATCTAGTGAATCCTTAGCCTATTGAACCCACTGAGTGGTTCATATCCTAGTGTCACTCCAACCCGCGTGTGCCTTAGGATTTAAGAGGATGGTTCTACTCTTGATCATGTTTGAACTAACGAAGTCAAATACGTATTGGTAGTTATACGTACGTTTTTTAAAATATTGTGAGAAAAAAAAATTATAGCAAAAATATACTGACTTTGTCAAATTAAATAACAAAGTCAAATATGTATATGTAGGTGTAAGGCTTATAGACAATGACCCACGTTCGTTAGGTCAACGACTCACGTAACAAATATTAATCTGATATGAATAATAATTATACTTGAACTTACCAAAATGCCTATAAATATATGATTTGTTTAAACTTCAAACCCCCAATTTATACAAGTTTTCTAAATTGTCAGTCTTATATGATAACAAATATGAGATAACAAAATTCATAAAAATATGGCCGAATTTTAAAAAAATGAGTCGCGGACAATTAATGATTTAAAAATAAATATGAGAAATTTTTTTGAAAAATATTATATAAAAATATACATATTTGACTTTGTTGAATTAAATAATAAAGCCAAATACATATACATATGTCAAAGGTTTTATAAAAATAATTATGATAAGAAATATAGAAAAACTATTATACCAAAACTATGATATTTGACTTTGTTATTTAACAAAGTCAAATACGTACTCGTAGGTATACGTACGATTTTTAAATTTTTATGGGAAGAAAAAGTAGAAAAATGTAATACCAAAAATATACGTACTTGACTTTGTTAAATTAAATTATAAAGTCAAATACGTATCCGTAGTTATACAGTTTTTAAAACTTTATAGACAACGACCCACATGCGTTAGGTCAATGGCTCACATTCATTATGTCAACGACCCATATACATTAAGTCAACGACCCATATAGCATATATTGATCCGATATGAATAATAATTATACTTGTACTTAACCAACAAATATAGAAATGTATGATTTGTTTAAATTTCAAAGTTCCAACCCCTCAGTAACCGATGTAGAATAACAAAATACATACAAATATTAGTATTTGACTTTGTTAAATTATACAAAAAAAAATATTCGTATTTGACTTTGTTAAATTATATAACAAAGTCAAATAAGTATACATAGGTTAACGATTTTTTTAAAAATAATTAAAAGAAGAAATATAGAGAAATATTGTACCAAAAAGAAAGAATTGGTTGTATTTGACTTTGTTATTTAACAAATTCAAATACGTATCCGTATGTATACCTACGGTGTTCGAAATTTAATGAGAAAAAAATAGAAAAATATTCAACCAAAAATATACGCATTTGACTTTGTTAAGTTAAACAATAAAGTAAACTACGTACATGTAGGTATACGGTTTTTAATACTTTAGAGACAACAACCCACATACGTTAGGTCAACGACCCACATAACATATATTAATCCGTTATAAATAATAATTATTCATGAATTTAAGCAAAAGACATTAAAAAAAAATGATTTATTTAAACTTCAAACCCCCAATTTATACAAGTTTCCCAAATTGTTAATTTTATTTGATAACCGATGTGAGATAACATAATACATGAAAATATGGCCTTTTTTTCATAAAAAAAGTCGTGGATAACAAATGATTTTAAAAATAAATATGAGAAGGAAAGTTAAAAAAATATTATATCATAAATATACGTATTTGACTTTGTTAAATTAAATAACAAAGTCAACTACGTATACATAGGTTAACGGTTTTATAAAAATAATTGTGAGAAGAAATATAGATATATATTGTACCAAAAATATGAGTATTTGACTTTGTTAAATAACAAAGTCAAATACGTATCCGCGGGTATATTTTTTTAAAAAATTTATAGACAACAACCCACATACGTTAGGCTAATGACCCACATACGTTAGGTCAACGAAATAGATACGCTAGGTCAACAACCCGCATAAAATATATTAATTTGATATGAATAATAATTATATCTGAATTTAGCCAAAAAGCTTAAAAATGTATAACTTTTTTAAACTTCAAACCCTCAATATATACAAGTTTTCCAAGTTGTCAGCCGAGGCGGAATAACAAAATACATGCAAATGTGACCGAATTAAAAAAAAGTCATGGATAACAAATTATTTTAAAAATAAATATGAGAAGAAAGTTTGAAAAATATATATTATACAAAAAATATATGTATTTGACATTGTTAAATTAAATAACAAAGTCAAATACATATATAGGTCAACAATTTAAAAAAAATAATAATAAGAAGAAATATAGAAAAATATTAAACTAAAAATGTGAGTATTTTACTTTGTTATTTATCAAAGTCAAATATGTATCCGTAGATATACATACGGTTTTTAAACATTTATGAGAATAAAATAAGAAAAATACAATACAAAAAATATATGTACTTGACTTTGTTAAATTAAACAACAAAGTCAAATATGTATCCATAGATATATGGTTTTTAAAATTTTATAGACAACGACCCACATACGTTAGGTCAATGACACACATATGTTAGTCCAACGACCCACATAACAATATTGATCTGATATGAATAATTATTATACTTGAACCTAGTCAAAAGGCCTAGAAACGTATGATTTGTTTAAACTTCAAACCCTCAATTTATACAAATTTACCAAATTGTCAATTGATAACCGATGTTGGATAACAAAATACATGAAAATATGACCGAATTAAAAAGAAAATTGTGGATAACCAATGATTTTAAAAAGGGCAAATTTGGTTAGTAGGCTGTTTTGAGAAATAATGGTAGTAAGTAGGTTTTTTTATTTTTTTGTTAAGTAACTAGACCCTTTTTTTTTTTTTTACAGTTCAACTCCTTCGTAAACCTAATCTCCTCTCCAATCTTTCTTTTGGTAGCCGCAAGTTGCTGGGAGAATCTAGGGAGTCATCCCCAACTTCATATTTAATTCCCCTGTCATCCCCAAACTTCATCCTCTAATTCCCCTCTTTGGTATTCAGCACAAAAATTCAAGTCTAATGATCTTGCAATTTCAATCTGTCAACCCCTTCCATTGTTTCGTCAGACAAATGCACTCCAATTGAGGAGTCCAACTCGAACTGCTCTTTCCTCTAGATCTTCTGTTTATTTTTCGTATGGACTTAGATTTGTTATTCTCTTCGACAACAACCACACCGGCGAAGGATTGACCGACTTTGTTGCTATCGATCTTCGATAGGCTGAGGAAGTAGATGCTTCCTCTTTTGAGTTCGGAATCTGAAGAAACGATTACCATCCGGCAAACACCGACTTCGTGAATGGACGGCTTGCTCAAGACGTGGTTAGGATTTAATTTGAGGATCTCACCGGTTGTGACCGGTCAAGTGATCTCGTCAACATGGCCACCGAGATGAACGATTCGGATAAAATCGAGTGCTCCGCAAGGAAGAACACACCCTAAGCAGTATCTTAGACTGTTTCCCATTGATTTCGGCTCCAAAATTTATTATTTTGCTTGATTTTTGTTTCTAATTTCAATCTCGACGACTCTATTTTGAGTGCGACGGTGATTAAAATTTTGCAGAGAATTTGGATTTTGGAGTCCATTACTCATTACCAGATGTTCCCTTTGAATGTTGATTGTTTGCTATTTTGATTGGTTCCCAAAACTTGGTATTCATGACCCATGATTCCCAGTACTGGAACATTATTGCGCCACAGCTGAAAGAAATGCCACAATTCTTATACCAGGTAGCATTACTAGAAGTAAAGGATGTAAATTTCATGTAAAGCAAAGTAAGAACTGCAATCAAATGAAGAAATTTCTCAGGTTTGCTACTAGTATACGTGCATGTGAGGCCTGGGTAAGTAGGATCATTTTGGTGAGTATCCTGATGCAGAAGATGGCCGTCGAGGGAGGCGACGCTCTATTTTTGTCATAGTTTTTTATATTTTTTAACTTCCGGTATGTAAAATCTGGTATGTAAATTCCGGTATGTAAATTCTGGTATGTAAATTCCGTTATGTAAAATCGATATGTAATTAAAAAAATAAAAAAAGACAAAATAAAAATAAAATTCTGGTATGAGTTTCTGGTATGAAACTCATACCAGAAAATTATAAAAAATAAAAAAGAACAAAAAAAACAAAAAATAAAATTCTTGTATAAAAAATTTATGGTATGAAAAAATTTCTGGTTTGAACTTCTGGTATGAGAAATTCAGGTATGAAATAAATCTGGTTTGAACTTCTGGTATGAGAAATTCTGGTATGAAAAAAATTATGGTATTATAAATTCTGGTATGAAAAAATTCTGGTATGAGAAATTATGGTATGAAGAAATTCCGGTATGTAAAAATTTCTGGTATGAGAACTTTTCTGGTATGATAAATAAAAAAAATAAAATAAAAAAGAAAAGAAAATTAAAGAAAATAAAAAAAAAACAAATTCAGTATTAAAAATTAAAACTAACACTTATATAACAAACAACAAACAAAAATTATTATTTTTTATAAAAATGTGGGGTTAATTATTTTTACCTACCATTAAATGAAAGTGGTAAAAAATTATGGGGTACATTTACTAAATCATATTCTCAAAAAAGCCTAGTATGTCAAATTCTCCCTTTTAAAAATAAATATGAGGAAAAAAATTGAAAAATGTTATAAAAAAAATATACGTATTTATTTAGTTAAATTAAATAACAAAGCAAATGCGCATACATCAGTCAACGTTTTTTTAAAAAATAATTATGAGAAGAAATATAGGAAAATATTATACCCGTAATACGAGTATTTAACTTTTTTATTTAACAAAGTAAAATACGTATCCCTAGTTATACGTACGGTTTTTAAAAATATATGAGATAAAAAAAGAAATATATTATTAAAAAAATATACCTACTTGCATTTATTTTCGTACGTATAATCTAAATTAATTATAACCTTAATTATGTTAAAAAGAATAAAAAAAACCTCTACAAATAATGACAAATTGTATTTGGTAGTTAGGAATTATTGAAGATGAAATGAAATGTGAATTATTGGGCATTAAATTATACAGTATATGATCATTTTTTCATGGGTTATTATTAAAGATTATCATCTAAAAAATAATTTCAATCACAAGCCACCAAACTAACCTTACTAATACGATCAGCAGGGTTAGTTTGAAATTTACAGGTTTGTACAATAATTGTGCATCACGGGGATTCAATTGGAAGATTCGGAGATACCCTACTCTCTATATATATAGATAGATATAGATAGATATAGACAGGGACTAGGGTAAGGTGTTTGACCTCATTATACATATTGTCAAGATCTGAAGACCCCGATCGATCCGGATCATATTCTTTGTGATTAAATACACAGATCGGCCTATAATTCCAGGCTAGCTTGATCGGCCCGGAGATGAAGATGAAGCGTTTGTACTCCTCCCTTGGTGCAGTACTCCGGGCCACTGATCGTAAGGTAATCACTTATTTTGTGTAACAATCAGAAACTAGGGTTTAGACAGTTAATCGAGTTATTATCCAATTCTCAAGGGTTAATTAATCCTTGTAGAAGAGATTCAGAAATTCAGCGACGGTTGCTCGGGCCATAAACTACATACCGGAGTTACAAAAGGAAGTGCAAATGCTTACCCAAACAAAAGACCGACTTTCATCGTCCTATTCAGTACAAGCATCAACGCAGCTGGGGAATGAAGAGATTTTAGTCCAAATCTCAAGTCTCAGATCAGTTCATACCATCCCAATTTCAGAGGTTATGAGAGAGCTGGAAGAAGAAGATGGATTGCTTGTCATGGATGTCTTCTCCTCTGAATTGGATAATGGAAGAATCTTCCATCGCCTTCATATCAAGGTATATTTACTTATTTCAGCAAAAGATGTATGAGATGTTGTTTTGCTTTGGGTTAATTAATCTCAATTGTAAATTTTGTAATGTGTAGGCGGAGGCAGACCGTGAAATAAAGCGCCAATTATTGAGGGACAAGGTCTTAAACTTGTGCCAGAAGTGGGAGATGATCGATGAGGGCTAATTATGATTATACACATTTTATACGTATAAACCACATAAGCTAATACCATCTATATTCATTTTGCAGTTGCATTGCCAGACCAACCACCTTACATGTATATGTTATTGCTATTATTTCGTGTATGGCATTTGTTGTGAGTAATTTTAAGTTGTTTTTGCTTTTTTATGTTTATGTTAGTCTAAATGTGTTGCTTGACCTTTCTTTATGATGTATATAATGACTTTTTTTATGTAAAAGGACGGGATATCCCTCATTGATTAGTATATAGCCCAATTTCTTATGAAACGCGTTCAGATGTGCCGGAGACCACCGACCAACCAAAATTTTATTAAGTAAATATCACCCACATAACAAATATTAAACCGATATAAATAATAGTTATACTTGAACTTAGTCAAAAAGCCTATAAATATATGATTTGTTTTAAACTTCAACCCCCTATTAATACAAGTTTCCCAAATTGTCAACCTTACTTGTAGAGATGTTACTATCCGGGTTCAAACCCAAATTTCTTCCATTTTTTGCCCGTTTGTCCGGGCCGGATCCGGGCTAAGCCCGGGTTCCGGGCTTCAGGGTCTGTCCGTACCCGTCCGTCAACCCGGGCCGCCCGCCCAGGTACCCAGATTCCTTAACGTCAAACCGTTAAGGAATCAAGTTTTGTAACGCCCGCCCGGGAAACCTTACTACAAAATCTTTCCATCTTTAAAAATCTAACATTTTGTATTATTTAACGTCAAACCGTTACAAAATAATTAATTGATTTAAAAAAATAATTTATGGCGTTAGTTGCGGGTGAATCAAGTAACTAGGCCTTTTTCAATTTTTAATATATTAAGTAGTCCCATGGTATTTTCCTATTAACTAAGTGTACCCAAAACGTTTTTTTTATTGTTAAAAGGTTTCCCTCTTTCAAACCCTAATTTTTTGTCGCTTTCAACAACCTCACCACAACAGTCCCCGCCTCTTCCTCTCCACCGCCCCTGTATCATACCATAAACCTCGATTCACCGGAAACGAAGCTCTTCTTCAATTGCCAGAGTTCCATCGTGTTTGATAGTCAACATTGGATGTTGTTGCTGCTCAGGGAAACCTCGTCGCTGGTGGGCCTAGGCTCGCTTGAGGCGGTGGCGCAGCGTCTCCTCCGGTGTTGTGGCGTTCCAAGGGAGATGAAGAAGTTGTTGACGGTTCGAGACGGCAGCCTTCCACTACTTCAGTTGTTGGGTTTGTTACAGATCTTGTTATGTAGAACAAAGTAGTAGTATACGACCAGGGTGGCCAACGAATCGGAAGGAGTGACTATGATTGTAAGCTTTCAAATCAAATTCATTTTCAGCGAGGAATTTACTAAATTGATCTAACTTACAATTTCGTTATATCCAATGTGACAACGAATTCTAGTGGGTCGACTATGCTTGCTAGCTGGTTGGAGAATTGGACCAGTGTGTAAGACCCCAGTCTTGCGCCTTCACCGCCCCGCGGTAAAGTGTGCCGCCCCTGCGGCAAGCCGCACTCGCAGCAGGGTCAGCCACCCCTACGGCTGAATACATTTGCGCCCGATCTTTCTTTCGTTCGTTTTATCTTCTTTCCATAGATAGAAGATCCGATCTTCTATCTTATGGATCGGCTTCCTTATCTTGTTCCTAACCCTAAAACTTCCTTCCTTCTATCTTTCCACCCCTTTCCTATATAATCCCACCTTCTTCCGATTAATCTGGCCATTTGCATACGTTTCTTCAACCCTTGAGAGCTGCAGCCGTCACCTTTCTTCCTGCGATCTTGCTGAACATGTAAGTTCATCTCTTCTTGTTTCTTCATCACATTCATGTAGTTGCTGTATGTCGTTCGCTTCTTCCCTTCGTTCTTCCTTTTCTTCTTCTCCAAGGATCAAGGCCGAGTCTTGATCCTTGTTGTTGGTTCCGTTGTTAATATGTTGATGTTCACAGGCTCCCTTGGTTGAGTCTTGAAGAGTTTGAATCAAATGGTCGAGCTTTGGATCTCTTGATGTGAAGTTCTGTTGAGAGAAACCTCGACAGCTCCTTCTGTCAAGCATCCGCCCCCGCGCCTGCACATCCCCGCCCCCGCGGCAAGCCGCCCCTGCGGCAAGCCGCCCCTGCGCCTTGCTCCGTCGCCCCTACTCCTTGCTCCGTTGCCCCTGCAGTTTCTTCTACAGTAACTCCCGTTCTTGTGAGTTGCGTTCTTCCTTGCCTTCCTCGTTCCTTTCCTTGGTTCTTATGGATGTTCCTTGTTTCCTGAGTATGCTGTAAGACTAAGGTTGAGCCCTTAGCTTGTGGAGATCTCTTAGAGATCATTGAGACTAGAAGTTATAGACTTCTAGCAACCGTTTCGTTCCTGATTCGTGATGCTTGTGTGCACAGGCTTTCCTTGCTCCTTTCCTAAGGGAAATTGAGTTGTTCCTGAGTTGGTCATGAGTTGTTGCTGAGTTTAGATTACCTTCGAACGAAGTAAGTCCCTTGGTCTTACTTAGCTGATTCCGTTTATTGGTTTGAGTGTTTTGAATTGTTTTTGTTGTTTATCATGGTACAACGGATTACCGGAAAAGGATCCACTCTTTATAACCTTAACTGGCCCAAGTGTATGATAATCGGGCGATGACCACTTGTTTAGTTCTTTAGGAGACTAGAATGTGCTCTTGCAACCCAGGCCCGTAGGTAACGGATAATACTGATCGATTCCTATTGGTAGACGAAGCGGAGGAGAGTTTCGGGAGATTCTCGTATGACAAAAGAAGTTGAATTAGTAATGGATAACTTAAAGAAAGATAATAACCGGTTGAGTGTGAGCATGTTATATGCTTACTTTACTTGTGTGTGTTTGTGCCTTTACGTTCTTGCTGATATCTAGAATGTTAGCTAACAGTTTATACCGATGTTGTAGATGTTCCTCAGGTTCAGGATGCTGCTGAGTGATCCGGACGGTGTATAAAATTATGGTCTAAAATTCCGGTATAAAAATTCTGGTATAAAAATTCTGGTATGAAAATCTTGAATAAAAATTCTAGTATGAAATTCTTGTATAAAAATTCTAGTATGAAAATTTTGGTAGAAAATTCTGGTATGAAATATATACCAGAAGATAGAAATAAAAAGAAAATAAAAAAATACAAAAGAAAAAAAACAAAAGTCAGACTTCATTCTACGTAACAAATTGAAAGAATTTGGCCAAACTCATGTATTTTTTTTTCTAAAATATAAGGGTTAATTACTTTTATCTACCATTAAATGAAAGTGGTAAAAATTGAAGGGGACATAAACCTTATTGAAATAGAAAAGAGCCTATTTGACCAAATTCTTTTTTAATTGTGACAGTTTCATTCCAAGATACAACTTCCACAACGAGGCACGTCAACTTCAATGTACAGTGTAATAATGATATAGAATATGATTAATATAGTAATATAATGGTCTACAATTAGTAATCTAAATAACACAACTAAATATTTATTAAATAAACAAATTGTATAGAATTGTTAATATTAATACAAAATTATTTATTAACTATACTAAATTTAAATTAGTATGTGTTATACATATTTTTATTACAAAGTCAATTATTTAATTTTAACATAACACGTTACTTTTGCGCTCAAAGCGTGACATATAAGGCGATATTAAAAAAAGAAAAATTTCTGATGAATACGGGCATTTGAATATTTTTAAATAAACAATCTTGAAATTTTGAATATACTTTTGAAAATATTCTCACTAATCGAGACGTCAACAAAAATAATTTTAGTACGTATAATCTGAATTAGTTATAAGCTTAGTTATGTTAAAAAGAAAAACCTCATCAAATAATGACAAATTGTATTTGGTAGTTAGGAATTATTGAAGATGAAATGAAATAAAATGGGAATTATTGGGCATAAAAATATATATATGACCAAAATTTTATTCATTTTTTCACGGGTTATTATTCAAGATTATCATCTATAAAATAGTTTCAATCACAAGCCACCAAACTAACCTTACTAATACCTCAAATAATCCCCATATAATCAATGCACCAAACAAGGCCTAAGTGATTATACACCCACCAGTCACCATACTCTTACATTACGCACGGTAAGAAGGTGGAAAACCATATTTTCGAGATCACTGAATAAAATATAATGCTGAAAATTGGATAATAAACAATATTAGTTACTTCTCTTTTGATAGATCGGCCAAATAGATCTTCACTAGATAGTTCAGGCCAGGTACAGTTACGATTAGAGCATTTTCATTCCAGAGATTTTTAAGAAATCTCTTATCTGATTTTTTTTTTTTTAATTCACAAAATGATTGAAGAACCTCTCACTCCTATCCAAGAATTCATCAAGATTTCTTTAACGTAAAATTATATCCAATAACTTGTAATATCTCTACATTTGGACAAAATAAAAAAAATTAATAAAATTTTCCTTGATTTGTGTGAGGTGGGCATGAACTTGTCAGGATGGGTATCTCTACAAATAAACTTTTCTCCACTAATTACATAGCTTATTTCTCCTAATCTGACATTTATTTTTATTTTTAATTTTTTAATTGTTTTTTTTTTTATGAAAAGGAGTGGTTAGATCCCCGCCGTGAGGCCTTTATTAAAAAAAACGAATTACAAACGTGTAAGCCGGGGAAAAGACACCCCCCTCAAATCCTCGGAAATAAATGCTCTAATACAAAGCGGAGACACATGCAAACGATGTACACCGAACTCATAGGAAAAGACAAGGTTCGCCAACGAGTCAGCCACACGATTACCTTCCCTGAAGATGTGGTTGAAGCGAATACTCCAATCCCGAATGATAAAGCCTTGGCAGCGCGCCACCAGGCTAGCAAGTGGATGAGATGGACTCACACCCTTCTCAATGAAACCAAGAACCAGTAGAGAATTGATCTCCACCTCCACGTATCGATACCCCATGTCCCATGCCATATCAAGGCCATTAATAACACCCCACAACTCGGCTGCCGGTGTAGAGCATGCTCCTAAATTGGCCAACACTCCCTGCACCCAGTTACCATCCTCATCCCTGATGATAGCCCCTGCAGATGCCAAGCTCTGGTTGCCTCTAGACGCTCCATCGCAGTTTAGCTTGATCCACCCATTACCCGGTTTACACCAGCCCACATTCACCTCTCTTTTTGGACATCGAATAAGGTCCTCCTTCCTTGTCATAGCAGTCATATAGTCTTCGTACCTTCTCCTTATCACCTCCACCTTAGCCTTCGGAATACGGCCTTCTTCGAATACCCTATTATTCCTCCATTTCCATATGAACCAAACTGCTGTAGCAAACAAATCACTCCAAACTTCATTGATGCTCCGGACCCTACCCACACTGATGTTTTCAAAATACCAACTCTCCCAGTCAAGCATGAAGAACGATTCTTGGAGCCCTTCCGGAACCAGTTCTTGCCAAATGCTCCTTGCGTACATGCAATCTCGCAGGACATGAAGCAAGCTTTCCTCTTCCCCTGGACATGCAAGACAGCAATTAGAGGAGGCCATCTTACGTCTACATCTCTCAGCATTAGTCAGTGGTGCCTTCCATGCAAGCTGCCAGCAAAACATCCGTGCCCTCTCCTGCACTTTCAAAGACCACACCCTTGCAAACAACTCACTTCTAACCTGATTAACTGGCCGAGACAATCGTAGTTGTTCAACTGCAGATGCTAATGAGTATAGCCCATCCTTAGTATGAACCCATTTGATCACGTCCTCCTCTTCCTGGTCCCTCAAGCTTGTTGACAGTAGTCTCAATAAACAGAAGTTATTAAGCCGGCTCGCAAGATAATGAGTATCCCATGCACTCTCCTCTCTCCAGACATCACGAACCTTCATCTCAATCTCTTGATCCGAGAGTTGGTAAGGACAAGATCGGGCAAAAGGTTCAGGAGTCAACCAAGCATCACTCCAAAATCTAGCCCTCCTTCCATCTCTCACATTCCACCCCAGATTAGGGGCTATAATCAGGTTATATGCTTTCACTATCCCTCTCCAAATATAAGAGGAGCCATTTCGAAAGGAGATTTGTGACGGCCACTCCAAGCCTCCCCTTGTATATTTCCGTAGTAATACAGAAGCCCAAGCCTGGTTCTAATTGTGATAGAGACGCCACGCAATCTTCCCAACTGCCGCAAGGTTCCAATCCGAAGCACGACGTAACCCAAGTCCCCCAAGATCCTTAGGTTGGCAGACCTTACTCCAGCCAATCAGGTGCATCTTTCTACTTCCTTCTTTCGATCCCCAAATGAAATCACGAGCCATCCTGTCTAAACAATCTGTCACACTAACCGGAAGAGTAAAAACATTCATATAATATAATGGCATAGAGGAAACAACAGCCTTCACCAATGTAACTCTGCTTGCAAGGCTAAGCTTGCTCGACTTCCATCCCGCAAGGTGTGCGCTGACCCTTTCAATCAACGGGTTAAAGGTAGCCCTTGAGACGGTATTGTGTAAGAGGGGAATGCCAAGGTACTGACCCAAATTCCTTGTAAACGGTATACCACAAGCAGCACTGAGTCTTCCTTCCAGGCTACCTCTTACATTATGTAAAACAAACAGTCTGGACTTGCTCAGGCTCACTCTTTGGCCAGAAGCCCCACAAAATTCATCAAGAATGCTTTTAATAGTTCTCATTTGAGACACCGAAGCCTCAGCAAATAGAAGAATGTCATATGCGAAAAACAAATGGGATAAAGGGAGTCCCCCTCCAGAGATAACCATGGGTTTCCAATCTCCATTATCAACTGCGTTCTCAATCAAGTGACCCAGTCGTTCTAAACAAAGGACAAAAATATATGGAGAAATAGGGTCACCTTGCCTCAACCCTCTCGACATATGAAACTTATCCGTAGATTCACCATTCCAAAGCACTCTCATTGTGCTTGATAACACACATTTCTCGATTCTACTCACCCACGCACTAGGTAGTTTGACATCTTGAAGTGTATCGACAATGAATTCCCACCTCAATCTATCATACGCCTTTTCCAGATCTAATTTGAGGACCATCCATCCCTTACTTCCCCGCTTTCTTTTCATGGAGTGAATAGCTTCTTGGGCCAGGATAATATTATCGAAAATCAATCTCCCCGGAATAAAACTGGATTGCATCGGCCCAACTAGGGAGTTCATAATAGGTTTGAGCCGATTAGTGAGCATCTTAGTAATCACCTTATAAGACACATTGCACAAGCTAATAGGCCGGAACTGCTGTATCGCTTCCGGTTTAGCTACTTTACCTATTAGCACGATCAACGTTTCATTAACTTCATCAGGGAGCTCTCCCGTGACCCAGAAGTTGCGAATAAGGTTAATAAGGGACTGTCCAACCGTACCCCAAAGCTTTTGATAGAAAATAGGTTGGAATCCATCCGGTCCGGGCGCTTTCAGGGCCCCCATACTTCTCAAGGCTTCTATGATATCCTCCTCCAGGAAAGGACGTAATAACAACTCTTCATGTTCCCTGGTGAGCGAAGGGAATCTCCCTCTAGGTATACATTGGAGTGGGGTTAAGTCATCCGGGCCATATAGTGACTTATAAAAGTCAGTTGCATGTTTCTCCAATCTCTCAGGAGTCAAACACCATTCCCCATTATCGAGTCGTAATGAGTCAATCCTATTTTTCTGCCTTCTAATCAATGTGGATAAGTGAAAGTATGCCGTGTTTCAATCCTCCTCTGTGAGCCATAACTGTCTCGAACTCTGATACCACAATAACTCCTCCTGTTCAAGAGTCTTTTCCAATTCTAGTGAAACAACAATTTCTTTCTACAAAAGATCATTCGTGGGGTTTGTAGCCAAATCAACTGATAATTTCTCAAGCTGCTGCATTAAATCATCCTTTCGCTTTTGAATATTACCAAAGCTTTTCCTATTCCAGCTCCTGAGCACAATCTGAAGTTTGTTGAGCGCCACAGGAAGACCGCTCAAGGTCTCCCAAGCCCCCTTCACTATATCTTCAAATTCCGGGTGAGAAAACCAGGCGGCCTAGAATCTGAATGGTCTTCTTATAGGGTTTCCAGATTGAACACCTTCAAAATTAAGCAGCAAAGGATTGTGATCCGACGATAAACGAGGGAGATGCCTAACTGAAGCCATGGGCCATCTCAGCCTGCCACTCGAACTCACAAGAATCATGTCCAGTCGCTTCATAACTCTTGTCTCAGCCTCCCTACCCCTTGCCCAAGTGAAAGGCGAACCGACAAAGCTAAGGTCAATGAGTGAGTTACGTTCGATCCAATGAGCAAAATTAACCGCATGATGTGTAATTCTGGATGAGCCCCCTTTACTCTCCTCCAAAGACCTAACCACATTCATATCACCTCCTAACACTACCGGAACTACTGAGTTAGAGATAATAACTTCCAGCTTTTCCCAGACATCACCTCGCATACTTGGGTTGGGGGCAATATACGTTAATATAAGAGTAAACGCATCCGTTCCTGTACCTATCACCGCATGAATGAACTGATGATCTTTTGTAATGATCACCACTGGGAGAACTAGAGAGTCCCATAGAAACCAGATACCTCCTCTATGCCCCTCAGCTTCAACTCTCTCTCCTGAATCAAACCCAATCTGATTACAAATTTCATCTGCCTTCCCTCCCGAGCAATGTGTCTCAAACAAAGCCACAAAGGAAGGTTTGTATTTCCTCATCATATACCGCATCGAACGAGGGAAACTCTTCTTTATCGTACCACAACTATTCCATAAGATACCTATCATTGGATTAGATAATGGAGGAGTGCTACTCTCCTGATTAAATCTGTGAGTCCGGAATAATAGATAACTGGTAATCTGGATTCATACTCCCACTGGTACCCTCCTGGGCATCAACCGCATCCATGCAGACGTCCTCCGCTTCCCCTCTTTCCTTACCAGAATTTGATCCGAAGACCAGGAAAGGAGCCTCCGCTCTATTAAGGATGCGTACCTGACCAAGGTGTCCTCCTGCTTTAGGGTCTGGAGGTTTAACCTGGGACTTTTCAGACGCTCCCTGTCCGATCAAGGCCCTCTGATCACCATGAGCATTCCTTCCCATTTGGGTAACTCCGGAAAACCGAACTCTTTTCCTATTCTGATTCTTAACCGTTACTTCTGTCATGCCTTTATTGTGTAGTAATGCCCCCGTACTACTAGACGGCTGAGAACTGCTCCCATCACCTTTCCTCACATGGATAGAGATCTCACCAGACTGATGTTCCCGCTGCTTCTCCTCAGCACCTCCTCTCCCATTGCGACCCTTCAACCTCTGCACAGGTTTGCGATTAGGAACGACCATCCATGGGCCATGCCCGTCGTCCGCCGGTTCTTGAGTTTCTATCCTTTCTTCGACCGCACGTACCGAAGAATCAACTGCCTCAACTTCTCTGTCCTTATCCACCTCTGCAGGATGATCCTGCTCATTTCTAGTGACAACTCCCACCTTCTTGCCGTATATACAAGTATCTTGTCGATGGCCATAGCACCCACATGAGAAGCATATAGTATGAAGATTCTCGTATTCCAATAGAAGACGCTTGCCATTCAGGATAACATCGCCTTTCAGAGGACGGGTAAGATCCACATTAACACAGACACGTGCAAATCTACCTCTCGTGATACCAAGCGTATTGATATCAATCCTCAGTGGAGATCCAATCGACGAGGTTATTGCCCTGAGAACATTTATGTTATACATAGCAAAGGGAAGACCCGAAATTCTAACCCATACTCCCGTAGATTTCAAGATCGAGCTCATAGGATCAAAGCTTTCCTCCCATTTCTGCATCATAAGGTAGTGCCCAAAGACTTTCCATGGTCCTCCTGTAAGAATATCCAGCATATCTGAATCTTTTTCAAAGCGAACCAAAAAGAACTCATTCGGTAAGTCTATCACCGTCCACCCCCCTTTGACATTCCATATTTGCCGCATATATCTTTCAAGTGAGGAAAGTGAAACCATATGACCCAACAACTTCACCACTATGGAATTCCTCCAAGGAGCATTTAGTACTTGAATAATATCTTGGTCGATATTAATGACTGGAGTAGAGTCTGTTCCTTTCGGGTAGGCTATTTGAATCTTTCCTAATTCCACTAGATTATCTGGAAGTACAGGGGCATTCTTCCAGGCATCTTCACCGAAAAACATCTCACTCCAAGATGGTAACTTTTTGGCAGTTGGTTGTTCCTGAGAAGTCGGAGCTTGAACAGGACTAGCAGGAAAAGGGGGAACAGGCTCACAGGGGTGTGTAGGTTCAATGGACGAAGGAATTGCATTGATTGCGTTGGGATCTGGTGCCGCAGGTGGGGAAAGACTTGTCGCTTCAGAGGTCGCCAAAGGGGGCGCCGCAGAAGGCTTCATTAGGGCTTTTTTGTATTTTTAGTTGTTCATATTATATAATTTTTTTGTATCTTTGAAACTATAAATTAAAATTCAAATAAAGTATCTCTCTTTTTATATTATTCCAATTTACTCTTGTATATATGACACGTTGTGTATGTTTTTCTCAATCCAATAGTGTACATTATCACGAAAGTTTATTCCTTGTTCACGGCTTATAATTATCGACAGCTGAAATTAGCTCTGGACGCACTTACAAAGCGGTAAGTGAAATGGCTACGGTTATGTATTTTATTTATTATCTAAAGTCTATATATTCTATTAAGTACACTAAACTAATGTTGGCGATCACCCCTTATTTTTTTTGGGTATTATTGTGTACAAAGTAGGTAGTTTTGTATTTTAATTAACAAACTATGACTTTTAAATATGTAAAGAAAAGATTTAATCATTAACAAAATAGAGATCCCACGATCTTTCTCTCTCCAATTAAAAAATATTTATTTCAAAATTAATTATGCTAATTAAAGATAATAACTGTTTAGGAAGACCACGATCTTCCCACATTATTTTTTGTTTTTTACGATATACAGTCCACCATTTTCAACGAAAATAGAAGACGGAGGTTTTGGGGTTTTTATGCGTTCAGGTTTGGGCAATTGTTTGCGTTCACGTTTTGGCGATTGGAGAAGTATACTTCATCGGTTGTTTGGTTTTAGTAGCATCATCTATCATAAATCGGTAAGTCTTGTGTGTGCAAGTCAAATTTATGGTGTTTCGAAGCTTTTTGATGCTTTAATGGAGGACGAACTTTATGTTGTTATTTTGTGTTTCTTTTGACTTGTTAGTGTACATATATGATGAAAATAGTAATTTTGTTGTTGAAATTGTGTCACTATGTTGTTGTAATCTTGAATCATGATGTATGCCATTTTCTGGAGAAATGGCGATTGTCCAGATTGACGATATTATGTTGACGAAGATAACTTGTGTACACATTTTAGGTACAGTAATGTACGTATGTGTTTTGAACCCCATGTATGATGTATATATATCTGTTACATATTATGTGTGTGTAATTGTGTACATATTAAGTACGTTAATGTACATCTTCGTTGTGTGTAATAGTACATATTTGTTACATATTATGTGTGTGTAACTGTGTACATATTAAGTACATTAATGGCAGACGAAGGTATTGCGAAGTTCGGAATGGACGACAATGGCGATTAGGCGATTTTGAATTGACAGAATAGGAAAGCACGAAACCTACCTTATGATTTCTCGGGACGAGTTGCAGTTGATACGATGGGAGAAGATTTGCAGAATCTTCTTACTTTACAGTTTTCATTTTTCAATAACTGATATTTTAATTAAAGGAGAAATTATTGTAACTGCTCAAACCACCCCCTATAATTATGTCTGACCTCTTTTATTTATCTTTTTTTAGTGATAATTTTCTAGGGGCCTAGTTAGTATCTAATAAACAAAAACTGCCCTAATGGCTAAATTTTCTCTCTTTTTTTCGGATTAAATATTTTACTAAATCACGAATTAAGTTAATAAAAAAAATTTACTAAAGCAAAATCTTTAAAAAAAAATCTTTTTTTAACCAAATCCTATTATACAATATGTAAGCATTTCATTTTGTATTTTTAACGTAATGATAAACTAACAATATCTCGTATTAATCTTCTCCCAAAAATCACCAACTTGGTTCCTAAATTATTCGGTCATATTTTATTGATGTAAAACTTCTCACACAATCTTTTTCAGATAAATCTTTTCTCTAACAAGTTAATATTCTATGTTCTACTAAAGTACACTACACTGATATTGACGTGGCGCCCCCACATTTTTTTATCGGATTAAATCTTCTAATAAATCATGAATTAAGACAATAAAATTTTTTACTAAAGAAAAATCTTTTTTTAAAAAAAATTTGTAAACCAAATCTATTAAACAATATCTAAGCATTTTATATTTTTATTTATAATGTAATATAGATCTATATACTCACCTAAAGTACACCACATTAATATTTTCTTAAGATTTTTTTTAAAATTTTATTTCAACTACAAATTTGGTTTTTTACAATCGTAAGAATAGTTTGTTGTAAACGAAAATCGTCTTTTCTTTTTTGATTTAACAATTTTTAACGTAATTGTAACACCCCGAATTCTCAGAACTCGGGACATTACTAGTTAGAACCTCACAGTGGGTTCCGACCTCAGTTTGACAACAATATTACTAGGATCTTGCAACAAGTCACAAATAAGGAAAACCGAAATTCATAAAATAGTATTTTTAAGGTAATGAATGCAACACGGTCTAGCAGCCTAAAGTACTTAAACAAAGGAAACGAACAACTGTCTTAACCAAAAGAAAGAAAAGACAAACACAACCCCAACCCCCCACTCTAAGGAGTACGGAGACCCGGCTGACCACTACTTCCGGATCACTCAGCTGCTGGTCTAACCTGCGGTAAATCTAAAAACACAACAAGAGAAACCGTTAGCTAGTTATCTAAATATTAGAAGAATAATAGTAGCACACACACACATTAAAAAAAAATATAAATACCCATCATGATTTCAAACAAGTCCATTTTATTATCTTGAATTACGTTACTCTTTCACGCTAATGATACTTATTTTGTGACACGAGGGATTCCCAAACCTCGCCTCCGCCCCCGTGTAACCATCAGAAATGGATCCGATGCATCTCACCTTGTACCTGCCTGGTCTGGGTATAGAGAACCTCCCAGTCTCCTGTCAGAGCTGGGCAGTGATGTCACGACCCGTTATACATACACTTGGGCCTTAAACATAATAATAACGGTCGTCCTAGCAAGTTATTATTATTAAAACACGCACATAACACACACAACTACTATCACTCAACTAATATCCAGAAACTGGCTAAGTAAGTCGCAAGGACTTACCTGAGTCAAATCACACTCTAACAAGTCTCAAATCGGTCCGTACTTGTGGTAACTCAAACGCCTGTCAAATAAGGCATGTGGATCAAAAACACATCTAGATGTCCAACCTCATGCGAAGGGATTACGGAAAAAGCTCTCTTACGGTAAAAGACCATTTTACCCTTAGTGCCGAAAATTCTCAAAGTTTATTCTGAATTCTATTAATTTCTTTTATAACTTGTTTTCCATAAATTGTGTCTCTCGGATAGCTACTTATAGGTTATAAGGTCAAAACTCGAGTCAACTCGTCAAAGAGTACAACACTCCTCCTTCCCGGTTATTACTCTACTCTTATACATATATGTATACGTATATATATATATATATATATATATATATATATATACGTTACCCTTACCCATCTATGTATGTACTTATGTATATATACTCTACTTGTTCATATATATATATATATATATATATATACTTATACTCCTACATAAATATACTTATATACATTCATTACCTCTATACGTATATATACTTATATATTTATACTGCATTTATTCATATATATTTATACCTATCTCCTCCAACTCACACATCTATATAATACTAGTGTGGACGCGCGTGCTACGCACGCACGCCGCTGTCTGTATCGTATATTGTATAGGTGACAATTTGAAAGTAGATACTATATTATTGAATCTAATTGGAAAAATTATCATTACATTACGAAGATGGGCAAGTGCTACATACAAAGAAGATCGGTATTACATTGAAAAGAAGCATCAATGTAGCGATCAATTTACTACACAACTAAGAACGAAAAAGCTAATTAAAATCCCTTTTATCAGTTGTCTTCGATGACCTTCAAACAAATTGCTGCCAAACAGAAAAAGTTTATGAGAAGGAGCTAAAGTACATGAAATTTAAACGGAAATCATATGAAGTCTAAAATTATACCTGTACTTTACTGCATAACATATATTTTATGTGATACTATTTTCCGAATATCTGCCTTTTTAAGTATTTCAATGAGACTATGTTTTCAAATGGTAGGTCTTCAAATGATCGAAAGGAAATATTATCACATTAAAATCAATCCGAGTAGTATGTACAACATATAGTAAGGGCCATTGAAACCACCAACCAAAAATAGTAAAATTGGGCATGCATTATGCCGACAAAGCACCTGTCTAGAACCAACAACATGTAGTTAGGGACATTAGTGGCCACCACATTCATAAAAGACAAAAGAATGAACATTAATATTTGTAGAACATATAAGGCAAGTTTCTAGAGCACAACACAGTTTACAAGCAAATATATGATACTGAACACTGATAAACTCATATAGGTACTATAAGAACCACGATGATGTGTCCCTTTTATGTAAAATAAGCAAGTAATCCACCTGAGGTTGCAAACGTATTTTCAACATTCAACAGTGAAATAGAAACTAAAGATGTGGAAAAAAGAAAGTCAGGCTGGTACATAAAAAACAAACAGGGCTTTCATTCTTCCTTCATGTTTCAGACCAAGCAATAAAGTGAGAATTGAGCTGCAACAACACACCTTCCTACTGGGTCAATTGCAATGCAGTAGCAACCAGCTGTATGTGCCGTAAGGGTGTCCACCACTTTTATAGATGGGTATCCTAAAACTTCCACAGTACCTAATATAATCACCATTCACCGTGAATAAGTGTGTGTTTTATGAAGAACAATTAGGACCATATTTAAATCAAGCTCGGATTCCTAAGAAGCATGTCCAAAACTAACTCACCGTTTCCAGTTGTCAAAAAGAACAGATCGCCTGTCATGTTCCATGCAATCTCATTAACCTGTAGATAGAGGAGTTTTTAGCTCACGTGTATGCAGTCTAGAGTGATACCGCATCAAGATCAATTCGAGAAGGAAGCAGTCTAGAGTGATCTTGCATGTTGGTTCTCAAGCTGGCAAGTCTTGATGTGGGAGGATACAGTGGAGAAGGATGCAAAAGTTGATCCATCCCATCACATTGTCAAAGAGAAACTTCCTATAAAACTACACAAGATCTTAGAAGGAAGACTGAACATTGTAATAGCTTGTTTCAACTCTTGATTTGTTGATGCCTCCAACTATAAAAAAACAGACCCATGAGAAAAGATGTATTGAGGAATTTTACAGAACTAAAATTAAAGCAAGTTAAACCCAAAAAACACTAAATTTCACTTGTTTCATGTGACCTTGCGGAAAATAATAGGCTCTTTCTCCAAATCTAGGGATCTCAACTAACGGCCCAACACAAGCCTTTTCCATAGTTCATGATCCAACTGCTTATCACACCCTACATAACAAAGTAAAAACCCACAAAAGATGAAACAATTTTAAACCCTAAATTAATTATGAAAGATTCTTACCAAACCCAGAAGCAAACTGACCTGAATCTCTGATCCCAGTATCTAGACAAGACATTGAATCAAAACCCTATAAAACTCCTCTTAATCTGAAATTAGAACCACGATTAAACTGGATGTTGCAATAATAAGACAATAAACATGCATTTATATCGTCGAACATGGAAACCGGTTATCATCGTACTCACAAGAATGATGAGAGTAAGCATATCTCCTTAGGAAAATAAAGAAAACTCACCAATCATATGACCCGAATACGATTTTTCTCAGGCATATTCGTCTACAGTGAACAAAATAGGCCTAAATAACACTAAAATTAATCATGCCTTGATTTATTGAAAATGAACATATTCAGTAACTTTCGTCCTACAAACAAAACAACGAACTCACGGCTTGTGCGATTTGAGTAATGGGATCGGCTAGGTACAAAGCTACAAGATTTATGATTAAATTCAAGATAATGAAATCCAACATGAATTAGAGACTTACCGGTTACATCAAGTCGAGGCTTGTAATTAAGGATATAAAAAAAGGATGAATTGGCATTTAGGGTCTTTTACATTATAGAGTTGAAATTTAGGCCCTACCAATTACAAATTGAGAAATAGGGCTCCTACTTTACTAGACTAATTCATAAATAGGACAAAAAGTTGACAAAAGTGATGATGGCTGATGTGAGTGCTGATTGTGACACTTTTGATTGACATTTGGAGGGAATTTGGGGCAAAAAAAACGCAGCCCTCCGCTTACCCAAAAATCCGCTTACCCAAAAATTCGCTTACCCAAATAATGTCACAATCATACCCAAAAATAAATTTGTCAAAGTACATAAACATACTCGAAAACAACATACCCAATAAATCAAATATCAAAATAAAACAATATCCATAAATTGAATAATATTTTATATTTATACCCAATATAAACATCACTTAATACAAAATCCATACCCAATTTAAATTTGTCATACCCAAAATTTTCAAAACTCGATATTGTACACAAACACAATATCAAATGACATTTGGTCATTACCCAAAAATTCGCTTGACATTTGATCATTATAACACATTTTGAGTAACCATAAAACATGCCCACGATATCACTTTAAATATACTTAATAATAAGAAATATACTACAAAGCCAATACACGTATAAAAACATACTCAATTTGAATTTGTCATAACTAAAATTTACACAAATGGATATTGTACACAAACATCAATACCAAATGACATTTGGTTCTTGTAACACGGTTTGGATAACCATAAAACATACCCAAAAACATCATTTTAAGCATACTCAACAATAAGAAACATCCCACAAAAACAATAAACATATACCCAATAATGAGAAAAATACTACAATTCATATTTGGGTAACGAAAACAATGTCACCCAAAAAAATTAAACATTCATGGACTTGAAAATTTCATCAAACTAACTACATTAACCAAAAATAAAAGGTAAAAGGTAAACATGTAAAAAATATACTTAAACTAAAAGTAAACATCTAATCACCATCATTCAATTAAAGCAATTATTGCCCCTATTTTCTAGTTTCCATACCTACTTTTTCTTTCTTTTATGTAGAAGCCTACTTTACAAAATATAATTTTAAGAGATCCTATTTTCCTAATTAATTCTATAAAAAATCGCTTCTTAGAGGCATTTCGTCGAACACCTTGAGTACACCAACGAATTGAAAAAATTCTTAGAGACTTACCGGTTACCAAGTAGGAAGCGATTGAAGTGATCCTAGATTCCTTCATTGAAACCCTGAAATTCGAAGATGATATTGAAGGAAGAAAGGAGAAATATATATAGAAGAAAGCTTGAGAAAGAAGGGAAGAAAACCTTACCTTGAAACCGAAGAAGGCTTCATCGATGATGGACAATAGCAAAAAATGTACCTTAACAAAATCGCTTCATCGAAGACATGCACCAAAGCTAAACAGGAGGACAATAAGCAGGTCAAGGTTATCATACATCAAGATAACGCGGACGAATCATTCATTCATGACAAAAGATAAACAAAATAAATGAAAAACAACAGTAGATGACGAGATCCTATTGGAGGTTTTGGATCGGCGAGGAATTGGAACAAGAATCATTCATTCATGACAAAAGATAAACAAAATAAATGAAAAACAACAGTAGACGACGAGATCCTATTGGAGGTTTTGGATCGGCGAGGAATGGGAACAGGTGAGGGCTTTTTACCGCTTCACCGGTTCTTCTCTGATCCCCGAAATCGATCGATCTAGATGCGTGAGGTACAAAGCAAGATAAATGATGTATAAGAAGAAACTACAAGCAAGTTAAACCAAAAAAACCTTAAATTTCACTTGATCAATGATATTTTCCCTACTGGGGAGTATAATACTGAACATGTGTGATAGCATGAATTATAGTCTATATTTTGGGGTTTGTTTGGACGTTTCATCTTTCATAATCTGCATATTTGTATGTACATTATGTGATTTTGCTACCATTTCATCTACCTTTGCGAGAATCGAGGTCTACACCTAGTTTCGTTGTAATTGCAGGTAATATGGTACGTTTTGCATCAAAAAGGGGCAAAATGAGTCATGAGTCATTTGGAGCTACATCCAGGGAGCATAGCCATGGATTAAAGATTTACTTTGGAACCAGTTTTGAGAGATTTCGCATTCAGTTGTGACTCACCTCGGCTGACCACAGATTCACCTCGACCGAGGTGATCCAGAGAAGCCGACTCGACCGAGGCGAAAACCTAGGACGCGGCGAGAATATTTTATTCTTGGCTGAGATCTTTTAAAATTGGAAAGTGATCTTATATTTTTGGGCTTGGCTCCTGGAAGGAAGGAGATATGCAGAATCATATATTTTACCTATATTTATGGGAAAAGATCTTTCGAAGATATTTTATCTTTGGAGGGTTACTTTCCTATAAAAAGGGTTGGATTTTCCACAAATCCGAGGGTGCTTAGGGCCCGCATACACCGATCATCCGCTATCAGCGCAAGAAGCAGCATACTCCAATTTGGGAGAGAGTTGAAGAACCTTTTTTTTGAAGGTTGAAGGAAGATTGAAGTTCATAGCTTTTATAGCTTTATTGAAGGGTTTTGTAAGATTGTCTTCAATTCCCTCAATTGTTGTCTTGTCTTTTTGGATTGCTATCCAAGGAACGCTTTGTTGTGATATTTGATTCAGTTATTGAAGTCTTTTCATTAAATTCTTCTTTGTTCAAATATTCACCTTCTTCCCTTATATTTAATACTTTCATTATGATGATGAGTGGCTAATTTCCTTGTGTGATTCTAGGGTGATTGGCTGAAGGTTGTGGGAAAAACAATGATAGAATAATCTTAGATTCTAGTAGGATCCTGAAAGTTCGAGTCTTTAACCTTAACCCTAAGCATCTCGTTCGGTTGATGAACATCTCGGCCGGGGTGGAATTCTTCTGACCGAGGTGACTTATTCGACCTAAACTGAGAGTTAAGTGTTAGAGTTTGCCAAATCCTATTCTTATTACACCTTCCTGGTTCAAAGCAAGCTTAGGATGAGACTTACCCGGTAATTCCTTAGTTTGTGTATCAACGATCATAAGTGTAGGTAATAAAGGTTTATCCTTTATTGGGGTTTGAGTGTGCTTCCATCCCATCTTTGTGAGTTAGCCTGAGACTTACCCGGTAAAGGTTGATTCTTTTCCCTTAGATGGTGTGTTGGTTTGAGGTTACAGTTCTTTATCTTGATTCCTTGAGACTTACCCGGTAATAGGAGTTATGGTTTAGGATTAGTGTGTAGTGAGACTTACCCGGTGATCTACTCCACTTTAGTAACACCTTCCCCACGCAAAAATCTCAGCTTTGTCCGCTTATCTATAGATCTTGAGTTGGAACCACAACTAGATGCTTTAATCCCTAGAATTGCATGTTTGCTTTATTGACTCCTTATTCATCTTTGATTGTGTTAATCGCTCTTGTGGTTAGTATTGACATTAGCATACCGTGTTGACTTTGTTTCACCGAGTCCCTGTGATCGACCCCTGGAATTTTCTTGCTTTTACTACGATTGACCCGTACACTGCGGGTTCGCATCCTTGTTTTAAGCTTAAGTCTAGGGTTATAAATTTAAAGCTTGCACACACCGTTTGGAGCGAACAATGTGCATCCACAGATTCTTTACAAGATTGACAGTAAGATGCTTGAAATGGTAAAGTTCCATATTTGAGATTAAACCAATGCTCTTTTTAATCAATCTAAAATTTCTTTTGATTGCCAAGTAGAAATTATTCACAGCCTTCAATCGAAAGATAGCACAAACTAATACATAAAGTTAAAAAGCAAGCACATACGGGATCAAACAAGTTATCACGAAGATATCTTCCCAGTGGCTTATCAAAAGAACCGTAGAATTTGATGCGCAAGAGCCGAGAACGTTCACAGACAGTGCCCTTCAAAACACAATGGTTTGTAAAAGAAACCAATATGCGCTCGTGGTTGTCAGTTGTTGTATACTTGTTCACCGGTTCTTTCAGGCTCTTCAGAATGCTGCTCTCTCGTCAAACTCATCCCCAGTGGATCAGTCAGTAAAATACTGATATCAACAGGGTTGCAAGCCAGTCTAACCTTGTCTGCAACAATCCAGTCACCAACATAAAAAATAGGGTACATAGAGAAAGAAGGTATGAATCCAGCCTTGGAAACGAAGCTATGACAACAAGAGAAATCGCCAAGGCAGCAAACACTGTCTTCGCATCATCTGAGTCGAAATCCAACCACTCTTGAACCAATCGAGATTTGACACCCTTCTTTACAATTTGACTATCGTCTTCGTGCTTCCGCCTCTACAAATTAAAACCCTAATCTAAACGAAAATTACCATTAGAAAATAGAAGGAAAGGAAAACATACCATAATCCATTAATGAGACTGTTTAAACGATGAAGCATAAGAAAAGAAAAGTAAACCCTAGCTCACCAGGAAATTGCAGTAAAGAGGCAAACCTGAACGGGTGGATCGGCCCCAAAATTGATGGACGGAGAGATAAAATCAGCACAACACTCGATGCATCCCTTTCGAAGCGTTTAGAACCCACCGTCTTCATCTTCTTCAAATGAGAACCAAAATAAAGGGTTGTATCAAGATTGCATGATCGTAAGAGAGAGGATTCAAGGTAGTTTGAGGAGAGATTGAGAGAACTGAGGATAGAGTAAAAGGGAGAAGATGAAGCGGCGGTGGAAGAAAAGGAGAGGCTTGCATGAGTTGGTAAGAGAGAAAGTCGGTGAATGAATCGTAAGGAGTAAGTCAGCTCTTCAAGCCGAAAATACAAATTAAGACGCGTGTAAAGATGGTAATGAAACGTGAGAGTAAATGGAAGCTGTAATTAATGATTAGGTTAGAGGGCAAAACAGGAATTTTAAGGGCGAAAGGGCAAAAGTGGAAAATCTCTATTCATTCAACCAACTCCCACATTTATTATAGTAAAGATATATGCGTACCCTGCCCACATCCATATATATATATATATATACTCATTTCTCCAATCTATTCATCCAAATGTACATATCGACATACACTGCATCCTATAATCTATATCCTACACATATACATAAATATATATATATATATATATATATATATATATATATATATATATATATATATATATATATATATATATATATACTATACTGTTATATATATATATATACAACACTTATACATATGTGTATATACTATACTGAGGGAGTAAACTCACCGTACAACCCAGTCGTCACTCCCTGCAGGGACTCGCTGCCTAGCTCGCTCGGAATGACCTTCGAACAGAACCCGCGCAGTCCTGCGTAACACCAGCCAACAATAGGTCGATAAGTATACCCCGCTAAACCTTGCTGCGTGAAACCACCGTAACATACACTTCGATCGCGGTGCATGAATTAGACCAAGGCGGAGAGGGGGAAATAAGCCTGGCCTGGTGACAAGACATCAGCAAGGTTCGTATTGGCACTCGTCGAACCTTAACGCCGGCATCGCAGGTGTCGGGGACATTGTAGTACGGGGCAGTTGCGAACTCAACAGGTTGTTGTTTGTCTTCGGAGAGGGATGCTTGATTCGGCCGGATCTGTTCGGAAGGAAGAGTAGACTACCTTACTTGTTGCGCTCAGAACAGAAAGGTCGATGAAGGAAGGGACTGAATGGTTACCTGGTTGTCTGCAGTGCAGTCGCACGAGAGGGAGGAGGGCATTCCTGGGCGCCGATGCTTCTTGCGATAGGAGCAAAAGGAGGGGAAAGAACTAGCGTTGTTGTTCTGATCGAGAAAAGACACCGACGAGTCCTTGCAGATGGTGCTGGCGGTGCTGCGTCGTTTAACTCCGATTAGGACCAAGGGTGATGGTGGAATGACTGCTTGCCTTCGTTTGTAAGTTGGCGTGCACCGGCGGGATGAGGAGGCCGGTTTCCGGCTACTATGCCCAGGGAACAAATCGGCCTGGATTGTCGCTTGTTGAGGGAGGTACGGTTTAAGGAAGTAAAATGGGGGTTACAGAAATTAAGGGGAGAGAGAGATACTGGGAGAGAGATAGGTACGGGGGAGAGAGAGAAATGGCTGATGAGAGCCTCCTTCACTGGGCCCCACTGGTAAAGAAAGACAAGTAGGTACCTCATTTGTTAGCTTGTAAGGCCGGACCGATCACATGTTGTTGGGCCTATCTAGTTGGGCCCGCCAGGCCTAGCTAAATGGGTGTGGCAGTTTATCTTTGAGGAAGATAAACTTGTATTTAAACATGTTAAAATTTCGTATAAATGGATCGAAGCATACGTTAAAACTTGTTTTAAAATATCGTGCAACGAGGTAAAGTCTTCGAAGTCCGGTTTGATCTGGAAATACTCGGAATTAAATTTTCGGGTATTATATCAATTCCTCCTTAAAATAAGTTTCGTCCCGAAACTTAGAAAATGAAACATCACTCCGATAACTTTTTATAAATAGAAACAGAGTATCAACTCTTCTTCTACAAAATATTCGGTCTATCTTTCTAAACATGTAAGCATCACTCAGGGACCATAGAATTTAACCACAAAAGATTAAACACTCAAACTCGGAAGTAACCATATAGTCAGACAAGTCCTACAAGTCAATGCATGAGTACTACTTGTCAATACAAGGGTTGTTGCTGACTCCACAAAGAACTCAGGACAGCTACTCCTAATGCTATCCTCCGTCTCCTAGGTAGCCTCGTCGGCTCCTCGACTAGACCATTGGACCTGCAGCATCATATATCCTTATACCGTAGGTGCCTTCTACTATACGTTTAGGATGGTTCCCGGGTACTCTACAAAAGTATGCTCTAGCTCAATTATCTGATTAACCTAGTTGATGATGTGTCTCGGATCCGGTAGGTATTCTCTCAACGGTTTGGTTTTCTAAACTTACTCCCAGCTCTTTTGATGACTCTACCTTCCTTCCACTGGGCCCACTTGCTTTTTTTTTTTTTTCGAAAGTTCCCGACTATCGATTCTGAAATAATGATCTTAAACTTTTGTCGGCCCTTTACTAAGTGCCTAATGCTCTTTGTAATACAAACTGCTTGACCCGATTTCCTCAATGTGACCTAATCTGATCGTTACTTAATTAATGGATTTTCACCTACTCTTGTCAAGCTTTCAAATTTATATAACTCAAAACAAATCACACACCCAAGTGGACCTTTTCCTATAGATCTCAAATTTCTTAACTTGAAATCATAGTTCACCTAACATTGATTTTCTTCATTTGTGGGTTATGGGCCTACCACGCTTCTGGTGTAACACCCATTAGTCACAATGGCGTCTTTCTAAGGGTCAACATGATTTACCCAACTCCCGCCTATACTGGTGATAAATTCATGGTGAGCATCATCTGCTCGATTAATCCTTTCATGCTTCGCTAATTCGTTTTATCTTCCACACTTTTGTTTCCTTGGGCTAACTCTACTTCTCGAGCCCGACTGGGTCATTTATCTTGACATAAATAGTCATTCCAAGTCTTCAACGATAGCTGGTAAGTGTCTTGGTAGTTCTGATGACTTTAGTTATCATCCCCTTGCAGTTCCCCTTGCATGAACCGTCGGTGTTGATGACTTAGGTCCCGTGATAATTGGGGTTACCTTGAACTTTCAAGACCACCAAGGCCGTTCTCATATATACATTCCTTCGCTGGTGTTACCGGCAATATTGCCTTCATGAAACTCCGTTGTGTTCGCTACAGGGTTCAACTCTTTGATACCGGCATTGCGATTTCTTTCAAATTCCTATGTCTTTGAGGAGGGCAAAACCTCTCCACACTTGTAAAGTCTACATTTTGCTTCTACACTTCATTGTAGGTATCTATTCCATGCACCTTAGATCCTCATATACGGGTCGACATTTTATCTCTTTTGGTCTCTCAAGCTTGTCTTGTGAATTCTTCTACTAGGTGACTCATCTTATACATTTTTCTTCTCTACATCGGTCTCTAACTGTCTGTTGATCATTACTACCCATTCTGTGTTGGAAATTCAGTTACCTTGTACTCTTGCATAAATTTCCTAAGGACATCCTCATCTCAAGACTTTAATTAAATTTAGCATGACCCGCATTTTGATACATGACTTTCCTTCTCACTGGTTAAGTTATACGCTTAGTTTACACTTAATCCATCATAGTGTCCTCAGTCCGATAGTATGATTTTTATTAAACATATAATGGTACCATTTGTATACGACACATCAGATGTATATGATTTTCTCACCAATCAAATTTCTCGCATTGCATTTATTATGTTTTCCTTATACTCATGTCTCTTTACCTTCTTTGAATCTTTACTCCCCGTAAGATAGTTAAATCCCTTTGAGTTTTCTCATACACGCTTTACGGACCACGTTGGTTGATCTTATTAATATCATCAACTCTTATGTCATCGGTCCAGCCTGAATTTTCATTGGAGTACCTCCATTTCTCATTAAGCTTTTATATATACACTTTTCGGTAATCATCTTATTGGGGTAATACCGGGTCCATATAACAGCCTTTAGTCATTCAACTTTACTCCTTCACATGTCTGTTCTAGCCAACATGTAGATTCCATCTGCAATCACCTCACAACTCAACCACACATTTCACCAAGGCTTTAAATCATACTCTCTATGTTTGTGCCGCTTCTGAAATTCCAATTATTTTGTGTCACGTCTTTAAATCACAAGAGTTTCCCCTGTCAATCTAGACAGTTTGACTCCACCTTTTCTCGGAGGAGCACCATCAGTCCTACTTGTGTGGAATGCTAAGTCATAGGCATGTTCACAATCATCTACTTCTTCTTACTCTTCTAGTTCTTCTTACAGGGATCCCTTCATACTAACTTTGATATATATCTTTCCTTAGTCAGTAGTAAGTAACTACTCACAACACTTCCCTTTACACCATTCCTATCATCAATGGTCATTATCGACCGTCAAGAGCTACTTTTTAATTTCTTTATTAGCGTTATCATATTGGACTCATTCAATGTTACCATTAAGGCTACTAGTACTTGTATTGATTTCACTTCACCATTGTCGTCGTTGATCTTTGGAAGAAATTCACCAGATGTCGGTAAAATTCCTTTATAACCTTGCGGTTATTCTTCTTATCCGTCAACCAAACATCGCTAGTTAGCTAGTACGGGTAAATTCTCTATTGTTACCAATTAGTCTCTAGTTGACCTTCTATAAAATCGAAGACTTACTTTTCTTCTATCTCTTTTGAGGTTTGATATACATGGTGATAATATATCTCTTCCATTTATACTCATTTAGCTCCTTCTATAAATTACACTCCTATAAGAGTACTATACTCTTACGAGTCTAGTTGTATCTTCGTCTCCTGTCATCTATGGGTTTATCAAACCTTCCGGGATAGCTTACAAACCCATCTTCGCGGTTCCTTTTTCCTAAGTTATCGTCTACCTACAGCTCTTTGTAGTGAACCACTAGTATGGTTAACTTAAGTCTCTTGGTGATTGAGTAGTTATTATGATCCCTCAAGTCCATCATGATCATTCCCGCACGTGCTTCTTCGGTGGACGTTGTTTTGTAACATTACCTTCATGGAAATCCATTGTCTCAATTTCAGACTTCTACTATCTTCGATACTTGTGTCATGCTTTCCTTCAACATTCTCGTGTCTCTAAAGGAGTCAACCTATCTCCATGGTTATGAAATTTATAAATTTTTGTCTTTTAAACTCGATCGTAAATCTCTGTCTTGGTACTCCTTTAATCTTTTACATCTGGGTCAACACTCTATTTTCTCTATACTCTCATGCTCATACTTGTCTATGGTAGCATTCACCTTGGTTGTAGTGTCCTTTAACCCGCCAAGTGTAGTTGTACTATACTTTGTTTGAATGGTGTTTTGATGTTGTCCTCTTCAATCCGCGCTCTTATTAGTCCATACATGCATCTTGAGTTTCGCCTCTCGTCATCATACCGCTAAAATCCTGGTACGATTTCCTATTTCTTCTATCTGAATTGCTTGATATTCTTCTCTCGCCCGATTGTCCTTGTTGTTAACATCCTCTAGTAATCCTCAACTCCTTAACCACTCGTTCTTCGGAAAAATGTAGAACCCACCAGGGAGTCCGCCATAATGTAAGGTTCCAAACTGGGATATGAGTCCACTATCTTCTTACAGATACCCCTTTAAGATCTCCAAACGTTTTATCAAGAGGCGATGATCGCATCATGATAACTCAACTAAAGGATATTCCATATCCTCTAGGGTAACAACATGCTACATATATATAGATATTCATATAACATACATAATTGTACACTACTATAAGTCTAAACTAAGCATACTGAGATCCGCGGTAGTAGTGGTGGTCAGCCGTACTTTTCTATTCCCAACCAGACTATGCATGCATTTTGAAAACCAAAAGTCCTTTTAACACTCATATCCCTTTTCGGGTTCTGCTTAATTACCTATTCGGTCTTTTAGAAGATTTCAAGTGTCATTGTTGCCAACCTAGAGCTCTGATACCATGTTGTAACACCCCGAATTCTCAGAAACTCGGGACATTACTGGTTAGAACCTCACAGTGGGTTCCGACCTCAGTTTGACAACAATATTACTAGGATCTTGCAACAAGACACAAATAAGGAAAACCGAAATTCATAAAATAGTATTTTTAAGGTAATGAATGCAACACGGTCTAGCAGCCTAAAGTACTTAAACAAAGGAAACGAACAACTGTCTTAACCAAAAGAAAGAAAAGACAAACACAACCCCAACCCCCCACTCTAAGGAGTACGGAGACCCGGCTGACCACTACTTCCGGATCACTCAGATGCTGGTCTAACCTGCGGTAAATCTAAAAACACAACAAGAGAAACCGTTAGTTAGTTATCTAAATATTAGAAGAATAATAGTAGCACACACACACATAAAAAAAAATATAAACACCCATCATGATTTCAAACAAGTCCATTTTATTATCTTGAATTACGTTACTCTTTCACGCTAATGATGTAACGACCCGAGTTTTAAGTAACCCAAGACGTCACTAGGCTAAGGACCACACAGTGGGTCCCATCAGTTAGCCTGACAACAACTTCACAAATAGGACCTTGCAACAAGAAGCACGAAAAATAATGAAAACATCCAACCTGTCATTTAGAAAACATTTACATAACATCCGTGCATGCAGTTAGTATGTATATCCCAAAACGACACTTTAAAACATGACACCTGAACAGGTGTTTTAAAACTTCAGCCTGAAATCAACATGTGTACACAGTTGCACACAACCAACAAAAGACTCGCTTGCAAGCGATTAGTTTCAAAAGTAGTTCAACCAACCCTTGGGTTAACACTGCCTCGGCTGCCCACTTCCTGCAGCTGACATCCTTGAAGCGTTCCTATGTTCGGCATTTCCTAAAAAGGATCGGTTTAAAACCGTTTAGCTACCAATCATAATCTATCCACGAGAGATTATATCAACACATCACAGCACAACAAATATATTCAAATACCATATACCGTGCTCATGAGATGATATCATGCTTTTATGAATGATGCACGTGAATGCAGTATGAAATTTACAATTTGCGATCCTGGACCAAATCCGGAACCATTGCTTATACGGTTCTGGCTTTGGTGTGAGCTCACCATTGCACAGATTAGGTTAATTCAGACATTTGCTCTTAGGTCGTAGCCAGACTGATCAAGTCTACGGGCCAGGCTTTCTCGTGGTGGGTTATGGTCTTAACCCCTAACCACATGCAACATTTTGCCATTCATGTTAATGCAAACATTTACCATTTTCATTAGGTGTGCGACCCGAGCCTGAAGTCCATCAGACTCGGTGTCATTCTTATACAAACGCAAGTGATCCGGGCTTGGCCGAGCTCCGGTGTTCACTGCAAAATACTCACTTTACATACTCTTGACCTTTACAAGTCATCATCATATCACATGCCTCAAAAGGCTTATCATCTCATACATTATCATGTTTCAGCAAGCTTATCATGTCATTCAATAGCACGCCTCAATAGGCTAACACATGTTCATTTAACCATTTCTCATAATTATGACATGATAATAATCACAACAACATTAAGCATGCTTTACACATCATAACGTCATTTGCATCATAAACACATCAAGCATGCTTCACACATAACACATCTCAATGCATATCAACATTCATATTTTAGCACAACAAGGCATTTCAAAACAACAACACATATCAACACAGTGAGATATAAATCTCTCAGGCACGGGTTTCTGCAGATCGAAGCTAAGTAAGTCCGAAGACTTACCTGGATACGCTCACTGAGCAACTAAGCTATAGTTAGTCTACCGTCTTCAACACCACCTGTCGAGAATATCATATTCCTCGTATTAAACTTCTTGCTTCAAACATCAATTAAATTCATTCCTTTGAATTTAATTAGCTTATAGCGTTTTCTAGATTCTTAATTTAATTAATTAATCTTTAATTAATTAATTAAATTTCATCAGAATAACCTTTTGCCCGCAGGCAGTTTCTCAACCAACTGTCATCAGATCTCATCAAACAAATAGTCCATAATCACCAGAATAATGTAAGGAGCATAATGGAATTTCCAGTTATCCATTTTGACAAGCCTAAGGTCAAATTAGGCCAAATCGCAATACTGAAAACGAATAAATTCATAACTTATTCGTTACTAACCCAATTGACAATCCGAAAGAAGATTCGGAATCACAACGACGCAGGCTACGCTCGGACACCATCAAATTCACCGGAATCTGAGCGACGGGACCGGCCATATAAGGGGGAGGCTCGACCTGACCTTAACTTCAACGGAAACGCAGAAACTCGGTACCAAAATGAAGAGGACGAACAGAGGAATCCGAAAACTCAAACGGAATTGAAATCGGATTACAAACGAAGAGTAGATCTGAATTTGAAGGTTGAGAGAAATCAGAGCTTTTACGAGGAAACGTGAAAGGAAATGAATTAATAAATGAATTTCCGCTATTTATAGCGAAGACGATAATTATCCTTTAGCAAAGTCGATAGTTATCCTTTAACCGATCCGAATGTAACATCCCGAATCCACGGGATTCGGAGCGCTACGGGTTAGGACCTCACAATGGGTCCCGACCCTTAGCCTGACAACAATTTCACTGGATCTTACAACAAGACACAAATAAAGGCAAAACCGAAATTCATTTTAATGCAATGATATGAACCCCAAAAGAAAACAACGAAAGACTTCAGCCGAGATACAACGCTAAAGGCAACCGCCATACAAGCGACATAAAATATACCCTAAACAATACATAAAAACAACCCCCAAAACCCATCCTAAAATGTACGGACCCCGGCTGCCCACTCTTCCGGATCTCTCGGCCGCGTCCCTAACCTGCAAGGCAACTACAACAATATCGGTATAAAACCGTTAGCTAGCATTCAAGGCATTAGAATCATGGTATTGACACACACACACATAAGGCATCATAAACACACAACATGTTCCAAAACACACAATCCAGTTTATTATCTTTTTATTATTAGGTCATATCCCGTTCTAATTCAACTTCTTTTGTGACACGAGAATCTTAAAGGATCCCGCCCTTGTCCCCTTTCACCAAACAGGTTTGGGCCAGATGCGAATCAGCATCACCTGTTGGACTGGTCGCAAGGCACCTCCCGACCATCCCCATTTTGGGCCGGACATAGTGGTCACCGCCCGTTATCATACACTTGGGCCAAATATAAACATATAAAGTCGGTGGTCCTATTACCGGTTTAGATGTTATAACATAAGCAATAAACACACACATAAACAATAAACACACACCACCAAACACGCAATGAAACTAATACAGAGAATACGAGCTAAGTAAGTCCGAAGACTTACCTCGTCTCAAAGCTAAACCGACAATACCGCTCTCGCTTCCCGTAGGAAGATACTCAACGCCTGATCACAACAAGACACGTAATCAACATCGCTCCCATAAGCTAGAAGTCCTTAGATTTCTAATTCTAATGATCTATCACAAGATCCTACAAACTCATAAACTAGGATAACGCTCCTAGACTCCAACATACTATATGTTCATTCTAGGATACCAACCTGCCTTTCTAAATTAATAAACTCCAACAAAGTCCACTAACCTTGCATCGAGTATAGCCTTAGTATATGATTATATACCTCAGATATTAATTCTATTGATTAAGCACCCTAACCTTTAACATTTTCTAATCCAACCTACGCTTGATTGGTCTAACCTAGTCTAACCAATAGTAAAATAATGCCTTAGAAACTTAATGTCATCCATTCCTATAACCCATTTTCACTACAAGCTGCATCCGATCGATTCTAATATAATTAATCGGTTTTGTGTGCTTAGATTATGCTCTTAATTAAGACAACTCATAAATAATCCTCTCTATACTTAATTAGCCTATTTGGATATACTTTAATTAGTAAAGCTACAGAGATTCACTTCTATAAACTACCTATAATCAAAACCGATCAAATCATTGTCCACGACTATTCCAATGAGTTTAGCAAGGTCTTTCATACATGGTATATATGTCTAAGCTCAACCCATCTATAATCTATGTATAAACACAACCGAGAATAATATAATTGCAATTAGAGATCTACAAGGAATTTGGGTAGCCCAGAATTTACGAATGAACCTGGATCGAAAGATGTGATTGAATGCGAGTCCTAGTATCGACTCGGTGAAAGTCCCATCTCCTTTCTTTTTATATCTTTGATCGAACAACGCGCATAGAAGGGAGCAAGGAATCTCGAGTTGAGATTACAGTTGGTCTGCTTCACCATCATTCCTTGAATAATATCACCATATCTGGTATATCAACACAAGGAACCGGGGACGAGATTAATAAGCCGATGATGATGACCTTTAAAAGTGTAGCGAGATGAAAAAGGGTACGAGCGCAAGTCGGCGTCGATTGCAACAGGAATGGTAATCTATGAAAAGTTATATGGCCTTGCAAACAAAGAAAGAGGGGAGGTACTTGGGCTTGCAAACAAGAAAAGAGGAGAGAGGTGGGTGACGGAAAGAAACAAGCGTTTGGACTTCCTCTTTGCGGGATTTTTGCTGAAGTTGTTGGGAAGAGAAATGATAAGAAAGGAGGGGTATCTTTTGCAGAAGATATGCGGTAAGGAATGGTTGAACTGTTTAACACAATCATCACTTTAGCTAATTATTTCTGGCACAATGACTATCCAAAATCCGGCCATACCAAACGAGGCCTTATCTAACTTTTCAAAGAAAAAAGTGGGTAAAACCTAAAGATTTAGTAAACTCTCATTCTCTTAAATTTATACATTTACAGATATTTTATATTATATATATATATATATAATATTATTCACGTCGTAAAAATACTCGTAAATAAAATTTAAGCTTTTAAACTATCGCTCAAAGCCGAAAAAAAATATCGCAATTGTGCCTAAAATTTGGGGCGTTACATCAGATTCCCCTAAAAACAAGTTTCGTCCCGAAACTTGCCACACGCCGAGGTATGAACTCTCACTGTACGAAGGCTGAAGCCTTTTAATATATATACACAACTATTCAAACTACCACCATAAGATATATCAGGTCATATAACACTCACACAAGCACATAACTCAACTAAGGGAAGAACTATGTCTAACACGTCGATTCTATCGATGCTACTAGAAGTGTAAAAACTCAACCAAAATGTTGTCCTTCGTCTTCTAGTTAGCCTCGTCGGTTCCTCGTCTGCCACTAGATCATCATGACTGACAACATGTCTTGAGTCATGTATCTACTCTCTCGATTGATATACATGAAACACCGGGTGACAACGCCAACTTGTAAGCCACTTCTCGAACTCGTGTTAAGATCTCAAAAAGGTCCGATATATCGGAAACTCAACTAACTTCTCGGGTATTTCTCAATACAGTATTTCCATTATGTTTCTCTTTTATTGTCTCTAACAAAGAAGATCGAATTTCCAATTTACACCGTTGGCTTTGGTTCTTGTCCAACCAAACTTTGATCTTACATTTCTCATTTCTTGCCGCAAGTTCCAAGTAATGAAGGAAGTACTTTACTTCAAACTACTTCTACTATAACGAGACACATATGCTATTACTTTTACGTCATTCTTCAATACTCAATCAAGACCTTGTCTTGGAGAATCACGTGTACACTTCAAACCATCATACCTCTAGGCAATTTCAAAACAGCTGCACTAGGGAATTTCCTCTCAACTCTCAGCAACTCCATTGCCAATTTTCGTCCCACTCTAACTTTTTCGAAGTAGGTTAACCATAGAATCATTATGTTCTAAGGAGACGGGAAACCAAGTCTGTTTGATGACTCGACGCCATGTCGCTTTAGCGTGATTAACGGCATTCCTTGGCCCTGGCCATGGCTAGCTGTAGATGATCGTCCTTGTCTCATGTTGAGTCGAGGTGGTCACGTGGTTGTCTGACAGACTCTTCTTTTAACTCTTAACAACTCTTATGATACTTTTCTCACTCCAAATTTCTTGTCTTCCGGAGTAGGTTAGTCCTAGACGGTTTTACCTTGGAGAATCTCTCCCCAAATTTGGTAATGGCCGGCATGACCAAGACAACTTGTAACTTCTTTTACATCCTTCGGCGGTTTCCATCCTGAGACAATTGTCATACAATTGCTCTCTACTTAGAGAGTAGACCAAATATCTTATACGGGCATCAGTAAGTCCATGTGGAGTAACTACCACTCGTAGTGACCCTGGCTGGTCCTAAAGTGCCGTGTTGGCAATATCCCAGTCTCGAATTCTCAAACGGTAACAATCCAAACTTACTTAATCTTAGAAGAGACTACCGACCCTTGCAACTGATCGAGTAGATCTTCCATTCATTGTAAGGGATACTTGTCCTTCATTGTCACCTTGTTCAACTTATGGTAATCAATGTACAAACGGAGATAACCGTCTCTCTTCTTGCAAACTGGTGTCCTCTATAATAACTTCAAATCAAGAATTCAAGATGTATCCCAACATGAACTTCAAATCAAGAATTCAAGATACTCTTCCAAGATGAACTTCAAATCAAGAGTTCAAGAAATACTTCTAATATGAACTTTGAATCAAGCTTAATGGTGAAATCCACCTTCCGATGCATTGGGAATTGTTCTATCTCGGGTTCCCTCTTTCTCCATTAATCGATATCGTAATAACCGACACAACTTGGTCCTACGCTTGACAGGTGGTCCACCCCGATCTGTTGGGGTGACATCCTTCAAACAAATGTATTGCTCCATCTTTCGCTACAATGTCGACCGTCTTCTTTCACAAATCCTTCATCTCTTGAACTCGAGAAACTTTCTCGAGTCTTCCGACTCTTGAAGCCTTGGTTAAGCAATATTTAAGCTTCATCCCTCTTTTCACTTCGAAGGAGTGGCGACAATAATATTCCTTGATCTCGCACATATGTTCAGTCACAAAGGTCTTAACTACACGACTTAATCATGACTTATAACAAATCGATCTTATCTTCTTCACTTTACCAGACATCCCAACATATGGGAGGAGCCCTTCGTATTCTACATAAGCTTGCATAATTCCTTCGAGTAGTTAAACGCTTACTTCATTACCTTATGTAACGTCAATCCGACCTTAGAGATTCTAACCTCAATCTTTCATGTACTTCTAGTACATCTCGTGTAGACTTTATGGCTTCAAAACTTCGGTCTTCTGTTACTCTTGTTGGTCACTTTATTCACCTCTCAGTATTCCATGAACAACTTCACGCCCCGTGGAAAATGCTAGAAGAAATTCCCCATCCCCAAACCACTGAAATTTCTACTCATTACATCTCCAGGTACTAACATCATAAACTCTAAGCTTGCAACATTGCAAGCTTCCGTGTGAGTTTGAAACATCTGACTCAGCTTTTGCTCACGAAAACATATCATCCATTCCATTAGATGAACATACTATGCGTCCTCTTATTATACTCCCGTCTACGCACAACAACCAATGAAAACTTCACCTTCCTCTTGATCTACTAGTTCCCTTTACCCTGATCAAACCTTAAAATTTCTACTCCGGGTTGCTCTCCCATATGTCGTTCTCATGACCTAAGAAGGTTGCAAAAAGTCATCTCCATCCTCCCCCTAGGAGGTATGTAACATCTACTTGCTCGAATTCCTTCGACATCATTTGATTAAGACATATGCGCTTCCGTTGATGTACTTCCTTACCATTGACATTGTTCCACCGCGAATAATCTAAGATCTTTTTGCCGATCCTCTATGTTCCCATAGTCTTGTTTACTCTCCCATCTACACACATCAATAGACAACCCGCACATGTGCGTTCTCAGTTGTCACCGATTAACTTGTATCTCACCTCCTCTGAAGTTAACGACTAAACATTCTATTACACTTTCCATGTTACCATTCTCATGAAGGTTATCTTCTCGGGGTACTCTACTTTAACTCTTCTAGCTCGATTTACACTCCACGCCTCCTTCTTCTTTTGTAAGGTACCTCTACCACTCTCATAGGCTTAAGAACTCTTCCTTGATGTCTTCCAAGTGCACCTTCCCAAATTTTATAGCCTTAGCTAGCATCCACTCGCGTTCCTCTTGGTTGGTCTCTTAAATCTCTCGACCAAAGCTCTTCGTTTCGTCTTTCATCTTCTTGGGGTCATCATTTATACACACTTCCTCCTTCTTTCATCTTCTTCGTGATTGGTTCATCCACGCCTCTCATATTGACTCCCATGCCTAGGAGCGCATAGGGAAAACTTTTACGTCTTAATAAAATACCACTTCTACCCTTGCTAGTAGGTACTTCTCTTCCTCTAGATACGCGTCTTTGGTTTATCATCACGCCACTTAGAAGAATCTTAAGTTTGTTGTCTCGAATTCGCTTCATTGATGTCCATCATTGCTTCCTCGGAACCACTCCCATAACTTCATGTCGTTTCCTTTCTTGTATAGCTTTAACCTCGGTTTTTGCTTTAGTTGATTTAAAGTTCTCTTCTATTTGTTTGTCCTTGCTGCTAATGTCCTCTTTATCATTCAAATGGTTTCTTTGACGTTCCCAAAAGGAGTCCGATGAATCGCCAAGGTGTTCACCAGAACGTGATGTTCAACTCGGTACTTGAGCATACTCATCTTCGTATATATACTATCCTAATCCCAAAAGGCGTTTGTCCAAGGGCGATGATAGCTTCCTATCATCTTAACTATAAGGTCCATTCTACTAATATAATACTAGCATACCATATGTGTATGTATATATAACTATATATATAATTCCTATGGTTACATTACTACTACTATATCACATGAGGGAATCCATTACAACAATACAAGGCATTAACAAGCCCAAAGCATCCTAAGGTCACATATATAACTATGCATATATATCCAGTTCATCATGCAACATACAATCACAAAGGTACACATCAATTCTATCATGCATAACTACAAACCTCTATCCTATCTATATATACATATATATACACATCAAAATCCAATAAACTAAGCTACCGAGATCCACGGAAGGAGTGGTGGTCCGTACATTCTACCCCGACTCATGCATGTGATTTTGAAAACGGAAACTCAGAACCCGCGGGGTTCTGTTTATTCATTATTCGGCCTTTAGAAGATTGCGAGTGCCATTGTTGTCAACCTAGGGCTCTGATACCACTTTGTAACATCCCGAATCCACGGGATTCGGAGCGCTACGGGTTAGGACCTCACAATGGGTCCCGACCCTTAGCCTGACAACAATTTCACTGGATCTTACAACAAGACACAAATAAAGGCAAAACCGAAATTCATTTTAATGCAATGATATGAACCCCAAAAGAAAACAACGAAAGACTTCAGCCGAGATACAACGCTAAAGGCAACCGCCATACAAGCGACATAAAATATACCCTAAACAATACATAAAAACAACCCCCAAAACCCATCCTAAAATGTACGGACCCCGGCTGCCCACTCTTCCGGATCTCTCGGCCGCGTCCCTAACCTGCAAGGCAACTACAACAATATCGGTATAAAACCGTTAGCTAGCATTCAAGGCATTAGAATCATGGTATTGGCACACACACACATAAGGCATCATAAACACACAACATGTTCCAAAACACACAATCCAGTTTATTATCTTTTTATTATTAGGTCATATCCCGTTCTAATTCAACTTCTTTTGTGACACGAGAATCTTAAAGGATCCCGCCCTTGTCCCCTTTCACCAAACAGGTTTGGGCCAGATGCGAATCAGCATCACCTGTTGGACTGGTCGCAAGGCACCTCCCGACCATCCCCATTTTGGGCCGGACATAGTGGTCACCGCCCGTTATCATACACTTGGGCCAAATATAAACATATAAAGTCGGTGGTCCTATTACCGGTTTAGATGTTATAACATAAGCAATAAACACACACATAAACAATAAACACACACCACCAAACACGCAATGAAACTAATACAGAGAATACGAGCTAAGTAAGTCCGAAGACTTACCTCGTCTCAAAGCTAAACCGACAATACCGCTCTCGCTTCCCGTAGGAAGATACTCAACGCCTGATCACAACAAGACACGTAATCAACATCGCTCCCATAAGCTAGAAGTCCTTAGATTTCTAATTCTAATGATCTATCACAAGATCCTACAAACTCATAAACTAGGATAACGCTCCTAGACTCCAACATACTATATGTTCATTCTAGGATACCAACCTGCCTTTCTAAATTAATAAACTCCAACAAAGTCCACTAACCTTGCATCGAGTATAGCCTTAGTATATGATTATATACCTCAGATATTAATTCTATTGATTAAGCACCCTAACCTTTAACATTTTCTAATCCAACCTACGCTTGATTGGTCTAACCTAGTCTAACCAATAGTAAAATAATGCCTTAGAAACTTAATGTCATCCATTCCTATAACCCATTTTCACTACAAGCTGCATCCGATCGATTCTAATATAATTAATCGGTTTTGTGTGCTTAGATTATGCTCTTAATTAAGACAACTCATAAATAATCCTCTCTATACTTAATTAGCCTATTTGGATATACTTTAATTAGTAAAGCTACAGAGATTCACTTCTATAAACTACCTATAATCAAAACCGATCAAATCATTGTCCACGACTATTCCAATGAGTTTAGCAAGGTCTTTCATACATGGTATATATGTCTAAGCTCAACCCATCTATAATCTATGTATAAACACAACCGAGAATAATATAATTGCAATTAGAGATCTACAAGGAATTTGGGTAGCCCAGAATTTACGAATGAACCTGGATCGAAAGATGTGATTGAATGCGAGTCCTAGTATCGACTCGGTGAAAGTCCCATCTCCTTTCTTTTTATATCTTTGATCGAACAACGCGCATAGAAGGGAGCAAGGAATCTCGAGTTGAGATTATAGTTGGTCTGCTTCACCATCATTCCTTGAATAATATCACCATATCTGGTATATCAACACAAGGAACCGGGGACGAGATTAATAAGCCGATGATGATGACCTTTAAAAGTGTAGCGAGATGAAAAAGGGTACGAGCGCAAGTCGGCGTCGATTGCAACAGGAATGGTAATCTATGAAAAGTTATATGGCCTTGCAAACAAATAAAGAGGGGAGGTACTTGGGCTTGCAAACAAGAAAAGAGGAGAGAGGTGGGTGACGGAAAGAAACAAGCGTTTGGACTTCCTCTTTGCGGGATTTTTGCTGAAGTTGTTGGGAAGAGAAATGATAAGAAAGGAGGGGTATCTTTTGCAGAAGATATGCGGTAAGGAATGGTTGAACTGTTTAACACAATCATCACTTTAGCTAATTATTTCTGGCACAATGACTATCCAAAATCCGGCCATACCAAACGAGGCCTTATCTAACTTTTCAAAGAAAAAAGTGGGTAAAACCTAAAGATTTAGTAAACTCTCATTCTCTTAAATTTATACATTTACAGATATTTTATATTATATATATATATATAATATTATTCACGTCGTAAAAATACTCGTAAATAAAATTTAAGCTTTTAAACTATCGCTCAAAGCCGAAAAAAAATATCGCAATTGTGCCTAAAATTTGGGGCGTTACACCGAAGGCGGTTTGAGCCCCTTCTCCAAACTTTTCGAAATTGGAATAATAAATCCAACATATTGTTTGGATAATTATTCCGCAACTTTCTCAAAAAACGCGTATTCCTAAGTCGTCTTTCTTAGCCGCTAAGAAACGAAATAGCGACTCTTTTGGCCATTTTGTCTTTCCATGTTATTTCATATCTAGAACATATCCGATGTCCTGATCATTTCTTTCAACTACAATTTTATTAATTGAAGCTCCCAAATGCTCCAAATAATACCAGAGGGTAAAAATTATTCCCCGGAGGAAAAAGTAAAATTTTCCCCATACGTCCAAATTTACGCCAAAATCATAATGGTGGAATTCATACTCGTCATCTACACACTATTCGCGATTTATGGGTCAATTGATGTCGATGATTAACTTAATCACCCTTAATCATCCTTTATTAGGATTCGAAAATCCTAGCTTTTACATCACACACCCCTTAAGAAAAAGTTTCGTCCCGAAACTTTAGTACACAACTCATCAGAAGACTGAATCCGTCAATCACATAATTAACCTATCTTTGCATTTCGTGCAAGCATAGATTATTATCACGTTAGCGGGGTCATCACGCTCACACTAGGGAAGTCTATCACTTCCTATGTTAGCAAACATAAATCAATTCACACACACATAAATCACATAAACATAGAACTATATAAGCACATTAGTTAGTGGAAAAGTTAGGTACTACTCTTTGCTTTTGTCCCAATCATTGATCAAAGAGCTAAACACCTCTGGATAATTTCTCTCCATGTGTTCAACTGTTTCCCATGTAGCCTCTTTCATTCCCCTTCGGGACCATTGGATCTTCACTAATGAAATTTCTTTATTCCTTAACTTCTTCTTCTTTCTGTTCAGCACGGCCATAGGGAACTCGATATAGGTCTGATCAAGCTCTATCCCAATAGCATCATAGCTGAGTACATGGCTCGGATCTGGTTGATATTGTCTCAGTTGTGATACATGAAACACTGGGTGTACTCCATCCATTGTTGGCGGTAATGCTAAACGATAAGCCACTTTACCAACTTTTTCCAAAATCTCAAACGGTCCAATATACCAAGGACTTAACTTCCCCTTGATACCAAACCGTTTGACTCCACGAGTCGGTGAAACTTTCAGCCAAACATGTGTCCCTATTTCAAACTCTAGCGGACGCCGGCGCTTATCAACATACGATTTTTGTCTACTCTGTGCAGCCAACATCCTTTCTCGAATCAAAGCAACTTTTTCAATATCACTTTTAACTTTGTCTGGATCCGTATCAATGACATCAATAGGCTCACCCCAACACAATGGGGTTCGACATTTCCTTCCGTACAGTGCTTCATATGGTGCCATCCCAATGGATGCATGCCAACTGTTGTTGTAGGTGAAATCGACCAACGGTAATTGATATGGCCATATCGGTCCCCAATCAAGCACACATGACCTCAACAAGTCTTCTAAAGTCTAAATAGTCCGTTCGGACTGACCATCTGATTGTGGATGAAACTCTGTTGTAAAATTCAACTTGGTTTCCATTAATGTCTGTACCTGACTCCAGAATCGGGAAATAAATCGTCCATCTCTGTGTGAAACTATGGTCTTAGGAACTCCCTGTAATCTAACTATCTAGTTCACGAATTCCTTTGCTAACTTGTTCACAACTCAAGTTTCCTTGACAACAATGAACCTTGTAGTCTTTGTCAATCGATCAACCACCACCCATATGGTGCCATAACCCTTGCTACTATGTAGATTGGTTACGAAATTCATAATGATATGTTCCCATTTCCATTATGGTATTTCCAGTGACGGAAGTTCTCCTCTTGTTCTTTGATGTTCAATCTTAACTTGTTGACATGTTTGACAACATGCCACAACCCTATAATTATCCTTCTTCATATCTTGCCACAAAAAGTAAGGTTTAATATCCTTATACATCTTGTTCGATCCTGGATGTATGGAATATGGTGTTGCATGGGCTTCCACAAGAATCCTTTTTCTAATCTTTTCATCTTGAGGCATACATATTCTTCCTTGGTATCCAATCATATTGTCGTCATTAATAAAGAATCTAAACTTTCATCATTCGTGATCATTGACCTCACCTTGGTTAGATCAATGGACTTAGTTGTTTATGTTGGATCTCTTCGATCCAACTAGGCATGATCTACAAGGTACACAAATACCCTTGGTCTTTCTAAACCCATATTTCTCTCTACCACTATAAATCATATCTTTTTGTATCTCAGATTGTGCAGTCAAACGAGCAATCACCTTCTTCTTGAACCGACTTTTTGCTCAGAGCATCGGCCACGACTTTAGCCTTGTCAAGATGATATAATATATTCAAATTATAAACCTTTATTATCTCTAGCCATCTTCTTTGTCTCATATTCAACTTTTCCTAAGTGAATATGCACTTCAAACTCTTATGATGTGTCATAATCAGGCGTGTTGTTCCAAATAGGTAATGCCGCCAAATCTTAAGTGTGTGAACTACTGTTGCTAACTCCAAGTCATGTGTAGGGTAGTTCTGCTCATATTGTCTCATTTGTCTTGATGCATAGGCGATGACTCTTTCATTTTGCATCAAGACGCATCCCAAGACCATTTTAGATGCATCACTGTAAACAATGAACTCTAGTGCTCCATTCGGCTAACCTAACACAGGTGCAGTAGTCAATCTCTTCTTTAACTCTTCAAGGCTTGCTTGACACTTGTTAGTTCATACAAACTTTGCCTTCTTCTGAAGTAGGTTGGTCATAGGTCTTGCTATGATGGAAAACCCTTTTACAAAACGTCTATAGTATCCTGCTATTCCTAGGAAACTACGTATCTCTTTGACGTTCTTGGGTGGTTCCCATGCTAGCACGGGTTCGATCTTGGATGGGTCAACTTTGACTCCATCTGTAGTAATCATGTGTCCCAAGAATGTTACTTCTTTCATCCAGAAGTCACACTTGGACAACTTAGCATAAAACTTTTCTTTCCTCAATACTTGAAGAACTGCTTTCAAATGCTCTGCATGCTCTTCACTACTTCGTGAATAAGCCAATATGTCATCGGTAAAGACCACAATAAACCGAGTCCTAAATGTTATCTCATGGATATCATCTTCTTGAATCTTCAACTTGTGATAGCCTGACCGTAGGTCTATCTTGGAGAACACCTTTGATCCTTGCAACTGATCTAACAAATCATCAATTCGTGGCAGTGGATACTTGTTCTTAATCGTCATCTTATTCAGTTCTCTATAGTCGATACATAGCCTCATTGTACCATCCATATTTCTTCACGAACAATACTGGCGCTCCCCACGGTGATACACTAGGCCGAATAAATCCTTTATTTGCCAATTTTTCCAATTGCTTCTTCAACTCAAGCATTTTCACATGTGCCATTCTGTACGGAGCTTTAAAAATTGGTATAGTTCCAGGCTCTAGATCGATTCTAAAGTCAACTTGCCTAGTAGGTGGCAATCCAGGTAATTCATTTTGAAAAACATCCTTAAACTCGCGTGCAATTGGAATGTCTTTCAATTGAATCTTTCCTTCTTTCTCCAAAGCATAACATAAATATGCTTCACATCCTTTCCTTGCCAGCTTACTTTCTTTCATTGCAGAGATCATCACTAACGGGTCTTGTAGCTCACTTCCTTTGAACACATGACAAGTATCATCTTTGACTAACATCATTTTTGTTAGCATTTCCGCATCTATCTTATCCATATACTTGATCATCCAATCGATGCCTAGAATCACGTCATCATTATCCAATCCGGTAATAAGGATATCGGTTGGCTACTTTACTTGCCTAGTTTCCACGTAAACATTGGCTTTTTCGTCCTCCCACATTAGGACAAAATCCTTGAGTTAACATTATCCCCTAGTCTCACAAACTTTATCATATCTCTAGGTTAACTACATCTGAAACATGTAGTTGGAATTTTTGATCAACCCTTCTTGTAATTATTTAGGTCTCCACAATTGAAACATGTTCTTCCCTCCAATTTCTCTTATGATCATGGTTGTGGAGAAGGCTTTGCTTCTTCACTCACACGTCTCGTACTCGCAGGTTCAAGAAACTTGGAGTAGACTTCTGCCTCTTTCCTCCACTAGTTTAGGAATCCACCTCTTTCCTAAAGCCTTGTTTTGCTTTAAGCTTTATTACCCTCTCCTAATACTCCAATAACATCATATCTTAGGTGACAACACAAACTAAGATGCCGTTTCATCCTATCGTAAACAATCTTATCAATTGATCATAAAGTGGTGCACTCTCATCCAACAATGTATACTCCTCATGTAATTCATTTCCGTCATAGGAGAACCTCCAAATGTTGCTTCCAGAAAAGACTTTAACAAGTTAGTCCAAATCCGACTCTTGAAAGTCTCGTAATCCACAATGATTGCATGATTTCTCATCCACCAACATGCACCAATGTTCTGCATGAAGGTTGCTGCAAGTTTCATCTTATACTTTTATAGCCCTCCAATGTCCCCAAAAGTCATGTTTATGTGGTTCAACCCCCAATCAACATGCATTACATAAGCTCCTGCAAACACTAACACATCTCTTCTTTTTATGGTCTTAGTCACTTCTCTAATGAAGTTCACTACCTTCTTATTCCTCCTATGGAACTTCTAGTGTTTGGGGTTCAATAACTCGTGCTTGCCCTTGCATCTCTATCGTAGCAATAGCCCTTTCTACTGCTATATTCTTGCATCTTCACATCTCATGTAGCTCGATGAGTAGAAGTACTTGACCTTGACCACTTACTTTAAACATTATACTCTCTTGTACTTCTAGCTTGTCTTATTTCCACTAACACACTTGCACATTGTGCTCCCATTGACATACTCATAATGAAGCTGCAACTTCCTTGTCTCTTAATCAAAACGCTTACGGTTGCCTTTATCACGGTTTCGACAAACCGGAACATTCACGGTCGTTCTCTCTTCATATATATCCACTACTTATAACAATAGTGATATCTATAAGAATACTATAATCTTAACAAGTTAGAGAGAGAGAACTACACTTACAAGGAGTCACGCTGAGGAGTGGAAGGCAGTGTCTTTACCCACAATCCCGACTATGCATATGATTTTAAATCCATTAAAATCATATGTTAGTAATTTCCAAAATCTTTTGAAAACTTAAATTTCCTTTCAAAACCAACCCGAACTGGGTTGTAGTTAGGTTGAACTATCATGTCTCATCTCAAGTCACATGTGCTCTTGTTGTCAACCTAAGCTCTGATATCAATCTGTAACGACCCGAGTTTTAAGTAACCCAAGACGTCACTAGGCTAAGGACCACACAGTGGGTCCCATCAGTTAGCCTGACAACAACTTCACAAATAGGACCTTGCAACAAGAAGCACGAAAAATAATGAAAACATCCAACCTGTCATTTAGAAAACATTTACATAACATCCGTGCATGCAGTTAGTATGTATATCCCAAAACGACACTTTAAAACATGACACCTGAACAGGTGTTTTAAAACTTCAGCCTGAAATCAACATGTGTACACAGTTGCACACAACCAACAAAAGACTCGCTTGCAAGCGATTAGTTTCAAAAGTAGTTCAACCAACCCTTGGGTTAACACTGCCTCGGCTGCCCACTTCCTGCAGCTGACATCCTTGAAGCGTTCCTATGTTCGGCATTTCCTAAAAAGGATCGGTTTAAAACCGTTAGCTACCGATCATAATCTATCCACGAGAGATTACATCAACACATCACAGCACAACAAATATATTCAAATACCATATACCGTGCTCATGAGATGATATCATGCTTTTATGAATGATGCACGTGAATGCAGTATGAAATTTACAATTTGCGATCCTGGACCAAATCCGGAACCATTGCTTATACGGTTCTGGTTTTGGTGTGAGCTCACCATTGCACAGATTAGGTTAATTCAGACATTTGCTCTTAGGTCGTAGCCAGACTGATCAAGTCTACAGGCCAGGCTTTCTCGTGGTGGGTTATGGTCTTAACCCCTAACCACATGCAACATTTTGCCATTCATGTTAATGCAAACATTTACCATTTTCATTAGGTGTGCGACCCGAGCCTGAAGTCCATCAGACTCGGTGTCATTCTTATACAAACGCAAGTGATCCGGGCTTGGCCGAGCTCCGGTATTCACTGCAAAATACTCACTTTACATACTCTTGACCTTTACAAGTCATCATCATATCACATGCCTCAAAAGGCTTATCATCTCATACATTATCATGTTTCAGCAAGCTTATCATGTCATTCAATAGCACGCCTCAATAGGCTAACACATGTTCATTTAACCATTTCTCATAATTATGACATGATAATAATCACAACAACATTAAGCATGCTTTACACATCATAACGTCATTTGCATCATAAACACATCAAGCATGCTTCACACATAACACATCTCAATGCATATCAACATTCACATTTCAGCACAACAAGGCATTTCAAAACAACAACACATATCAACACAGTGAGATATAAATCTCTCAGGCAAGGGTTTCTGCAGATCGAAGCTAAGTAAGTCCGAAGACTTACCTGGATACGCTCACTGAGCAACTAAGCTATAGTTAGTCTACCGTCTTCAACACCACCTGTCGAGAATATCATATTCCTCGTATTAAACTTCTTGCTTCAAACATCAATTAAATTCATTCCTTTGAATTTAATTAGCTTATAGCGTTTTCTAGATTCTTAATTTAATTAATTAATCTTTAATTAATTAATTAAATTTCATCAGAATAACCTTTTGCCCGCAGGCAGTTTCTCAACCAACTGTCATCAGATCTCATCAAACAAATAGTCCATAATCACCAGAATAATGTAAGGAGCATAATGGAATTTCCAGTTATCCATTTTGACAAGCCTAAGGTCAATTTAGGCCAAATCGCAATACTGAAAACGAATAAATTCATAACTTATTCGTTACTAACCCAATTGACAATCCGAAAGAAGATTCGGAATCACAACGACGCAGGCTACGCTCGGACACCATCAGATTCACCGGAATCTGAGCGACGGGACCGGCCATATAAGGGGGAGGCTTGACCTGACCTTAACTTCAACGGAAACGCAGAAACTCGGTACCAAAATGAAGAGGACGAACAGAGGAATCCGAAAACTCAAACGGAATTGAAATCGGATTACAAACGAAGAGTAGATCTGAATTTGAAGGTTGAGAGAAATCAGAGCTTTTACGAGGAAACGTGAAAGGAAATGAATTAATAAATGAATTTCCGCTATTTATAGCGAAGACGATAATTATCCTTTAGCAAAGTCGATAGTTATCCTTTAACCGATCCGAAGGCGGTTTGAGCCCCTTCTCCAAACTTTTCGAAATTGGAATAATAAATCCAACATATTGTTTGGATAATTATTCCGCAACTTTCTCAAAAAACGCGTATTCCTAAGTCGTCTTTCTTAGCCGCTAAGAAACGAAATAGCGACTCTTTTGGCCATTTTGTCTTTCCATGTTATTTCATATGTAGAACATATCCGATGTCCTGATCATTTCTTTCAACTACAATTTTATTAATTGAAGCTCCCAAATGCTCCAAATAATACCAGAGGGTAAAAATTATTCCCCGGAGGAAAAAGTAAAATTTCCCCCATACGTCCAAATTTACGCCAAAATCATAATGGTGGAATTCATACTCGTCATCTACACACTATTCGCGATTTATGGGTCAATTGATGTCGATGATTAACTTAATCACCCTTAATCATCCTTTATTAGGATTCGAAAATCCTAGCTTTTACATCACACACCCCTTAAGAAAAAGTTTCGTCCCGAAACTTTAGTACACAACTCATCAGAAGACTGAATCCGTGAATCACATAATTAACCTATCTTTGCATTTCGTGCAAGCATAGATTATTATCACGTTAGCGGGGTCATCACGCTCACACTAGGGAAGTCTATCACTTCCTATGTTAGCAAACATAAATCAATTCACACACACATAAATCACATAAACATAGAACTATATAAGCACATTAGTTAGTGGAAAAGTTAGGTACTACTCTTTGCTTTTGTCCCAATCATTGATCAAAGAGCTAAACACCTCTGGATAATTTCTCTCCATGTGTTCAACTGTTTCCCATGTAGCCTCTTTCATTCCCCTTCGGGACCATTGGATCTTCACTAATGAAATTTCTTTATTCCTTAACTTCTTCTTCTTTCTGTTCAGCACGGCCATAGGGAACTCGATATAGGTCTGATCAAGCTCTATCCCAATAGCATCATAGCTGAGTACATGGCTCGGATCTGGTTGATATTGTCTCAGTTGTGATACATGAAACACTGGGTGTACTCCATCCATTGTTGGCGGTAATGCTAAACGATAAGCCACTTTACCAACTTTTTCCAAAATCTCAAACGGTCCAATATACCGAGGACTTAACTTCCCCTTGATACCAAACCGTTTGACTCCACGAGTCGGTGAAACTTTCAGCCAAACATGTGTCCCTATTTCAAACTCTAGCGGACGCCGGCGCTTATCAACATACGATTTTTGTCTACTCTGTGCAGTCAACATCCTTTCTCGAATCAAAGCAACTTTTTCAATATCACTTTTAACTTTGTCTGGATCCGTATCAATGACATCAATAGGCTCACCCCAACACAATGGGGTTCGACATTTCCTTCCGTACAGTGCTTCATATGGTGACATCCCAATGGATGCATGCCAACTGTTGTTGTAGGTGAACTCGACCAACGGTAATTGATATGGCCATATCGGTCCCCAATCAAGCACACATGACCTCAACAAGTCTTCTAAAGTCTAAATAGTCCGTTCGGACTGACCATCTGATTGTGGATGAAACTCTGTTGTAAAATTCAACTTGGTTTCCATTAATGTCTGTACATGACTCCAGAATCGGGAAATAAATCGTCCATCTCTGTGTGAAACTATGGTCTTAGGAACTCCCTGTAATCTGACTATCTAGTTCACGAATTCCTTTGCTAACTTGTTCACAACCCAAGTTTCCTTGATAACAATGAACCTTGTAGTCTTTGTCAATCGATCAACCACCACCCATATGGTGCCATAACCCTTGCTACTATGTAGATTGGTTACGAAATTCATAATGATATGTTCCCATTGCCATTATGGTATTTCAAGTGACGGAAGTTCTCCTCTTGTTCTTTGATGTTCAATCTTAACTTGTTGACATGTTTGACAACATGCCACAACCCTATAATTGTCCTTCTTCATATCTTGCCACCAAAAGTAAGGTTTAATATCCTTATACATCTTGTTCGATCCTGGATGTATGGAATATGGTGTTGCATGGGCTTCCACAAGAATCCTTTTTCTAATCTCTTCATCTTGAGGCATACATATTCTTCCTTGGTATCCAATCATATTTTCGTCATTAATAAAGAATCTAAACTTTCATCATTCGTGATCATTGACCTCACCTTGGTTAGATCAATGGACTTAGTTGTTTATGTTGGATCTCTTCGATCCAACTAGGCATGATCTCCAAGGTACACAAATACCCTTGGTCTTTCTAAACCCATATTTCTCTCTACCACTATAAATCATATCTTTTTGTATCTCAAATTGTGCAGTCAAACGAGCAATCACCTTCTTCTTGAACCGACTTTTTGCTCAGAGCATCGGCCACGACTTTAGCCTTGTCAAGATGATATAATATATTCAAATTATAAACCTTTATTATCTCTAGCCATCTTCTTTGTCTCATATTCAACTTTTCCTAAGTGAATATGCACTTCAAACTCTTATGATGTGTCATAATCAGGCATGTTGTTCCAAATAGGTAATGCCGCCAAATCTTAAGTGCGTGAACTACTGTTGCTAACTCCAAGTCATGTGTAGGGTAGTTCTGCTCATATTGTCTCATTTGTCTTGAAGCATAGGCGATGACTCTTTCATTTTGCATCAAGACGCATCCCAAGACCATTTTAGATGCATCACTGTAAACAATGAACTCTAGTGCTCCATTCGGCTAACCTAACACAGGTGCAGTAGTCAATCTCTTCTTTAACTCTTCAAGGCTTGCTTGACACTTGTTAGTTCATACAAACTTTGCCTTCTTCTGAAGTAGGTTGGTCATAGGTCTTGCTATGATGGAAAACCCTTTTACAAAACGTCTATAGTATCCTGCTATTCCTAGGAAACTACGTATCTCTTTGACGTTCTTGGGTGGTTCCCATGCTAGCACGGGTTCGATCTTGGATGGGTCAACTTTGACTCCATCTGTAGTAATCATGTGTCCCAAGAATGTTACTTCTTTCATCCAGAAGTCACACTTGGACAACTTAGCATAAAACTTTTCTTTCCTCAATACTTGAAGAACTGCTTTCAAATGCTCTGCATGCTCTTCACTACTTCGTGAATAAGCCAATATGTCATCGGTAAAGACCACAATAAACCGAGTCCTAAATGTTATCTCATGGATATCATCTTCTTGAATCTTCAACTTGTGATAGCCTGACCGTAGGTCTATCTTGGAGAACACCTTTGATCCTTGCAACTGATCTAACAAATCATCAATTCGTGGCAGTGGATACTTGTTCTTAATCGTCATCTTATTCAGTTCTCTATAGTCGATACATAGCCTCATTGTACCATCCATATTTCTTCACGAACAATACTGGCGCTCCCCACGGTGATACACTAGGCCGAATAAATCCTTTATTTGCCAATTTTTCCAATTGCTTCTTCAACTCAAGCATTTTCACATGTGCCATTCTGTACGGAGCTTTAAAAATTGGTATAGTTCCAGGCTCTAGATCGATTCTAAAGTCAACTTGCCTAGTAGGTGGCAATCCAGGTAATTCATTTTGAAAAACATCCTTAAACTCGCGTGCAATTGGAATGTCTTTCAATTGAATCTTTCCTTCTTTCTCCAAAGCATAACATAAATATGCTTCACATCCTTTCCTTGCCAGCTTACTTTCTTTCATTGCAGAGATCATCACTAACGGGTCTTGTAGCTCACTTCCTTTGAACACATGACAAGTATCATCTTTGACTAACATCATTTTTGTTAGCATTTCCGCATCTATCTTATCCATATACTTGATCATCCAATCGATGCCTAGAATCACGTCATCATTATTCAATCCGGTAATAAGGATATCGGTTGGCTACTTTACTTGCCTAGTTTCCACGTAAACATTGGCTTTTTCGTCCTCTCACATTAGGACAAAATCCTTGAGTTAACATTATCCCCTAGTCTTACAAACTTTATCATATCTCTAGGTTAACTACATCTGAAACATGTAGTTGGAATTTTTGATCAACCCTTCTTGTAATTATTTAGGTCTCCACAATTGAAACATGTTCTTCCCTCCAATTTCTCTTATGATCATGGTTGTGGAGAAGGCTTTGCTTCTTCACTCACACGTCTCGTACTCGCAGGTTCAAGAAACTTGGAGTAGACTTCTGCCTCTTTCCTCCACTAGTTTAGGAATCCACCTTTTTCCTAAAGCCTTGTTTTGCTTTAAGCTTTATTACCCTCTCCTAATACTCCAATAACATCATATCTTAGGCGACAACACAAACTAAGATGCCGTTTCATCCTATCGTAAACAATCTTATCAATTGATCATAAAGTGGTGCACTCTCATCCAACAATGTATACTCCTCATGTAATTCATTTCTGTCATAGGAGAACCTCCAAATGTTGCTTCCAGAAAAGACTTTAACAAGTTAGTCCAAATCCGACTCTTGAAAGTCTCGTAATCCACAATGATTGCATGATTTCTCATCTACCAACATGCACCAATGTTCTGCATGAAGGTTGCTGCAAGTTTCATCTTATACTTTTATAGCCCTCCAATGTCCCCAAAAGTCATGTTTATGTGGTTCAACCCCCAATCAACATGCATTACATAAGCTCCTGCAAACACTAACACATCTCTTCTTTTTATGGTCTTAGTCACTTCTCTAATGAAGTTCACTACCTTCTTATTCCTCCTATGGAACTTCTAGTGTTTGGGGTTCAATAACTCGTGCTTGCCCTTGCATCTCTATCGTAGCAATAGCCCTTTCTACTGCTATATTCTTGCATCTTCACATCTCATGTAGCTCGATGAGTAGAAGTACTTGACCTTGACCACTTACTTTAAACATTATACTCTCTTGTACTTCTAGCTTGTCTTATTTCCACTAACACACTTGCACATTGTGCTCCCATTGACATACTCATAATGAAGCTGCAACTTCCTTGTCTCTTAATCAAAACGCTTACGGTTGCCTTTATCACGGTTTCGACAAACCGGAACATTCACGGTCGTTCTCTCTTCATATATATCCACTACTTATAACAATAGTGATATCTATAAGAATACTATAATCTTAACAAGTTAGAGAGAGAACTACACTTACAAGGAGTCACGCTGAGGAGTGGAAGGCAGTGTCTTTACCCACAATCCCGACTATGCATATGATTTTAAATCCATTAAAACCATATGTTAGTAATTTCCAAAATCTTTTGAAAACTTAAATTTCCTTTCAAAACCAACCCGAACTGGGTTGTAGTTAGGTTGAACTATCATGTCTCATCTCAAGTCACATGTGCTCTTGTTGTCAACCTAAGCTCTGATACCAATCTGTAACGACCCAAGTTTTAAGTAACCCAAGACGTCACTAGGCTAAGGACCACACAGTGGGTCCCATCAGTTAGCCTGACAACAACTTCACAAATAGGACCTTGCAACAAGAAGCACGAAAAATAATGAAAACATCCAACCTGTCATTTAGAAAACATTTACATAACATCCGTGCATGCAGTTAGTATGTATATCCCAAAATGACACTTTAAAACATGACACCTGAACAGGTGTTTTAAAACTTCAGCCTGAAATCAACATGTGTACACAGTTGCACACAACCAACAAAAGACTCGCTTGCAAGCGATTAGTTTCAAAAGTAGTTCAACCAACCCTTGGGTTAACACTGCCTCGGCTGCCCACTTCCTGCAGCTGACATCCTTGAAGCATTCCTATGTTCGGCATTTCCTAAAAAGGATCGGTTTAAAACCGTTAGCTACCGATCATAATCTATCCACGAGAGATTATATCAACACATCACAGCACAACAAATATATTCAAATACCATATACCGTGCTCATGAGATGATATCATGCTTTTATGAATGATGCACGTGAATGCAGTATGAAATTTACAATTTGTGATCCTGGACCAAATCCGGAACCATTGCTTATACGGTTCTGGTTTTGGTGTGAGCTCACCATTGCACAGATTAGGTTAATTCAGACATTTGCTCTTAGGTCGTAGCCAGACTGATCAACTCTACGGGACAGGCTTTCTCGTGGTGGGTTATGGTCTTAACCCCTAACCACATGCAACATTTTGCCATTCATGTTAATGCAAACATTTACCATTTTCATTAGGTGTGCGACCCGAGCCTGAAGTCCATCAGACTCGGTGTCATTCTTATACAAACGCAAGTGATCCGGGCTTGGCCGAGCTCCGGTATTCACTGCAAAATACTCACTTTACATACTCTTGACCTTTACAAGTCATCATCATATCACATGCCTCAAAAGGCTTATCATCTCATACATTATCATGTTTCAGCAAGCTTATCATGTCATTCAATAGCACGCCTCAATAGGCTAACACATGTTCATTTAACCATTTCTCATAATTATGACATGATAATAATCACAACAACATTAAGCATGCTTTACACATCATAACGTCATTTGCATCATAAACACATCAAGCATGCTTCACACATAACACATCTCAATGCATATCAACATTCACATTTCAGCACAACAAGGCATTTCAAAACAACAACACATATCAACACAGTGAGATATAAATCTCTCAGGCAAGGGTTTTTGCAGATCGAAGCTAAGTAAGTCCGAAGACTTACCTGGATACGCTCACTGAGCAACTAAGCTATAGTTAGTCTACCGTCTTCAACACCACCTGTCGAGAATATCATATTCCTCGTATTAAACTTCTTGCTTCAAACATCAATTAAATTCATTCCTTTGAATTTAATTAGCTTATAGCGTTTTCTAGATTCTTAATTTAATTAATTAATCTTTAATTAATTAATTAAATTTCATCAGAATAACCTTTTGCCCGCAGGCAGTTTCTCAACCAACTGTCATCAGATCTCATCAAACAAATAGTCCATAATCACCAGAATAATGTAACGAGCATAATGGAATTTCCAATTATCCATTTTGACAAGCCTAAGGTCGATTTAGGCCAAATCGCAATACTGAAAACGAATAAATTCATAACTTATTCGTTACTAACCCGATTGACGATCCGAAAGAAGATTTGGAATCACAACGACGCAGGCTACGCTCGGACACCATCAGATTCACCGGAATCTGAGCGACGGGACCGGCCATATAAGGGGAGGCTCGACCTGACCTTAACTTCAACGGAAACGCAGAAACTCGGTACCAAAATGAAGAGGACGAACAGAGGAATCCGAAAACTCAAACGGAATTGAAATCGGATTACAAACGAAGAGTAGATCTGAATTTGAAGGTTGAGAGAAATCAGAGCTTCTACGAGGAAACGTGAAAGGAAATGAATTAATAAATGAATTTCCGCTATTTATAGCGAAGACGATAATTATCCTTTAGCAAAGTCGATAGTTATCCTTTAACCGATCCGAAGGCGGTTTGAGCCCCTTCTCCAAACTTTTCGAAATTGAAATAATAAATCCAACATATTGTTTGGATAATTATTCCGCAACTTTCTCGAAAAACGCGTATTCCTAAGTCGTCTTTCTTAGCCGCTAAGAAACGAAATAACGACTCTTTTGGCCATTTTGTCTTTCCATGTTATTTCATATCTAGAACATATCCGATGTCCTGATCATTTCTTTCAACTACAATTTTATTAATTGAAGCTCCCAAATGCTCCAAATAATACCAGAGGGTAAAAATTATTCCCCGGAGGAAAAAGTAAAATTTCCCCCATACGTCCAAATTTACGCCAAAATCATAATGGTGGAATTCATACTCGTCATCTACACACTATTTGCGATTTATGGGTCAATTGATGTCGATGATTAACTTAATCACCCTTAATCATCCTTTATTAGGATTCGAAAATCCTAACTTTTACATCACACACCCCTTAAGAAAAAGTTTCGTCCCGAAACTTTAGTACACAACTCATCAGAAGACTGAATCCGTCAATCACATAATTAACCTATCTTTGCATTTCGTGCAAGCATAGATTATTATCAAGTTAGCGGGGTCATCACGCTCACACTAGGGAAGTCTATCACTTCCTATGTTAGCAAACATAAATCAATTCACACACACATAAATCACATAAACATAGAACTATATAAGCACATTAGTTAGTGGAAAAGTTAGGTACTACTCTTTGCTTTTGTCCCAATCATTGATCAAAGAGCTAAACACCTCTGTATAATTTCTCTCCATGTGTTCAACTGTTTCCCATGTAGCCTCTTTCATTCCCCTTCGGGACCATTGGATCTTCACTAATGAAATTTCTTTATTCCTTAACTTCTTCTTCTTTCTGTTCAGCACGGCCATAGGGAACTCGATATAGGTCTGATCAAGCTCTATCCCAATAGCATCATAGCTGAGTACATGGCTCGGATCTGGTTGATATTGTCTCAGTTGTGATACATGAAACACTGGGTGTACTCCATCCATTGTTGGCGGTAATGCTAAACGATAAGCCACTTTACCAACTTTTTCCAAAATCTCAAACGGTCCAATATACCGAGGACTTAACTTCCCCTTGATACCAAACCGTTTGACTCCACGAGTCGGTGAAACTTTCAGCCAAACATGTGTCCCTATTTCAAACTCTAGCGGACGCCGGCGCTTATCAACATACGATTTTTGTCTACTCTGTGCAGCCAACATCCTTTCTCGAATCAAAGCAACTTTTTCAATATCACTTTTAACTTTGTCTGGATCCGTATCAATGACATCAATAGGCTCACCCCAACACAATGGGGTTCGACATTTCCTTCCGTATAGTGCTTCATATGGTGCCATCCCAATGGATGCATGCCAACTGTTGTTGTAGGTGAACTCGACCAACGGTAATTGATATGGCCATATCGGTCCCCAATCAAGCACACATGACCTCAACAAGTCTTCTAAAGTCTAAATAGTCCGTTCGGACTGACCATCTGATTGTGGATGAAACTCTGTTGTAAAATTCAACTTGGTTTCCATTAATGTCTGTACCTGACTCCAGAATCGGGAAATAAATCGTCCATCTCTGTGTGAAACTATGGTCTTAGGAACTCCCTGTAATCTGACTATCTAGTTCACGAATTCCTTTGCTAACTTGTTCACAACCCAAGTTTCCTTGATAACAATGAACCTTGTAGTCTTTGTCAATCGATCAACCACCACCCATATGGTGCCATAACCCTTGCTACTATGTAGATTGGTTACGAAATTCATAATGATATGTTCCCATTTCCATTATGGTATTTCAAGTGACGGAAGTTCTCCTCTTGTTCTTTGATGTTCAATCTTAACTTGTTGACATGTTTGACAACATGCCACAACCCTATAATTATCCTTCTTCATATCTTGCCACCAAAAGTAAGGTTTAATATCCTTATACATCTTGTTCGATCCTGGATGTATGGAATATGGTGTTGCATGGGCTTCCACAAGAATCCTTTTTCTAATCTCTTCATCTTGAGGCATACATATTCTTCCTTGGTATCCAATCATATTGTCGTCATTAATAAAGAATCTAAACTTTCATCATTCGTGATCATTGACCTCACCTTGGTTAGATCAATGGACTTAGTTGTTTATGTTGGATCTCTTCGATCCAACTAGGCATGATCTCCAAGGTACACAAATACCCTTGGTCTTTCTAAACCCATATTTCTCTCTACCACTATAAATCATATCTTTTTGTATCTCAGATTGTGCAGTCAAACGAGCAATCACCTTCTTCTTGAACCGACTTTTTGCTCAGAGCATCGGCCACGACTTTAGCCTTGTCAAGATGATATAATATATTCAAATTATAAACCTTTATTATCTCTAGCCATCTTCTTTGTCTCATATTCAACTTTTCCTAAGTGAATATGCACTTCAAACTCTTATGATGTGTCATAATCAGGCATGTTGTTCCAAATAGGTAATGCCGCCAAATCTTAAGTGCGTGAACTACTGTTGCTAACTCCAAGTCATGTGTAGGGTAGTTATGCTCATATTGTCTCATTTGTCTTGATGCATAGGCGATGACTCTTTCATTTTGCATCAAGACGCATCCCAAGACCATTTTAGATGCATCACTGTAAACAATGAACTCTAGTGCTCCATTCGGCTAACCTAACACAGGTGCAGTAGTCAATCTCTTCTTTAACTCTTCAAGGCTTGCTTGACACTTGTTAGTTCATACAAACTTTGCCTTCTTCTGAAGTAGGTTGGTCATAGGTCTTGCTATGATGGAAAACCCTTTTACAAAACGTCTATAGTATCCTGCTATTCCTAGGAAACTACGTATCTCTTTGACGTTCTTGGGTGGTTCCCATGCTAGCACGGTTTCGATCTTGGATGGGTCAACTTTGACTCCATCTGTAGTAATCATGTGTCCCAAGAATGTTACTTCTTTCAAATACCATATACCGTGCTCATGAGATGATATCATGCTTTTATGAATGATGCACGTGAATGCAGTATGAAATTTACAATTTGCGATCCTGGACCAAATCCGGAACCATTGCTTATACGGTTCTGGTTTTGGTGTGAGCTCACCATTGCACAGATTAGGTTAATTCAGACATTTGCTCTTAGGTCGTAGCCAGACTGATCAAGTCTACGGGCCAGGCTTTCTCGTGGTGGGTTATGGTCTTAACCCCTAACCACATGCAACATTTTGCATTCATGTTAATGCAAACATTTACCATTTTCATTAGGTGTGCGACCCGAGCCTGAAGTCCATCAGACTAAGTGTCATTCTTATACAAACGCAAGTGATCCGGGCTTGGCCGAGCTCCGTTATTCACTGCAAAATACTCACTTTACATACTCGTAACCTTTACAAGTCATCATCATATCACATGCCTCAAAAGGCTTATCATCTCATACATTATCATGTTTCAGCAAGCTTATCATGTCATTCAATAGCACGCCTCAATAGGCTAACACATGTTCATTTAACCATTTCTCATAATTATGACATGATAATAATCACAACAACATTAAGCATGCTTTACACATCATAACGTCATTTGCATCATAAACACATCAAGCATGCTTCACACATAACACATCTCAATGCATATCAACATTCACATTTCAGCACAACAAGGCATTTCAAAACAATAACACATATCAACACAGTGAGATATAAATCTCTCAGGCACAGGTTTTTGCAGATCGAAGCTAAGTAAGTCCGAAGACTTACCTGGATACGCTCCTTGAGCAACTAAGCTATAGTTAGTCTACCGTCTTCAACACCACCTCAATATCATATTCCTCGTATTAAACTTCTTGCTTCAAACATCAATTAAATTCATTCCTTTGAATTTAATTAGCTTATAGCGTTTTCTAGATTCTTAATTTAATTAATTAATCTTTAATTAATTAATTAAATTTCATCAGAATAACCTTTTGCCCGCAGGCAGTTTCTCAACCAACTGTCATCAGATCTCATCAAACAAATAGTCCATAATCACCAGAATAATGTAACGAGCATAATGGAATTTCCAATTATCCATTTTGACAAGCCTAAGGTCGATTTAGGCCAAATCGCAATACTGAAAACGAATAAATTCATAACTTATTCGTTACTAACCCGATTGACGATCCGAAAGAAGATTTGGAATCACAACGACGCAGGCTACGCTCGGACACCATCAGATTCACCGGAATCTGAGCGACGGGACCGGCCATATAAGGGGAGGCTCGACCTGACCTTAACTTCAACGGAAACGCAGAAACTCGGTACCAAAATGAAGAGGACGAACAGAGGAATCCGAAAACTCAAACGGAATTGAAATCGGATTACAAACGAAGAGTAGATCTGAATTTGAAGGTTGAGAGAAATCAGAGCTTCTACGAGGAAACGTGAAAGGAAATGAATTAATAAATGAATTTCCGCTATTTATAGCGAAGACGATAATTATCCTTTAGCAAAGTCGATAGTTATCCTTTAACCGATCCGAAGGCGGTTTGAGCCCCTTCTCCAAACTTTTTGAAATTGAAATAATAAATCCAACATATTGTTTGGATAATTATTCCGCAACTTTCTCGAAAAACGCGTATTCCTAAGTCGTCTTTCTTAGCCGCTAAGAAACGAAATAACGACTCTTTTGGCCATTTTGTCTTTCCATGTTATTTCATATCTAGAACATATCCGATGTCCTAATCATTTCTTTCAACTACAATTTTATTAATTGAAGCTCCCAAATGCTTCAAATAATACCAGAGGGTAAAAATTATTACCCGGAGGAAAAAGTAAAATTTCCCCCATACGTCCAAATTTACGCCAAAATCATAATGGTGGAATTCATACTCGTCATCTACACACTATTCGCGATTTATGGGTCAATTGATGTCGATGATTAACTTAATCACCCTTAATCATCCTTTATTAGGATTCGAAAATCCTAACTTTTACAAATGATACTTATTTTGTGACACGAGGGATTCCCAAACCTCGCCTCCGCCCCCGTGTAACCATCAGGAATGGATCCGATGCATCTCACCTTGTACCTGCCTGGTCTGGGTATAGAGAACCTCCCAGTCTCCTGTCAGAGCTGGGCAGTGATGTTACGGCCCGTTATACATACACTTGGGCCTTAAACATAATAATAATGATCGTCCTAGCAAGTTATTATTATTAAAACACGCACATAACACACACAACCACTATCACTCAACTAATATCCAGAAACTGGCTAAGTAAGTCGCAAGGACTTACCTGAGTCAAATCACACTCTAACAAGTCTCAAATCGGTCCGTACTTGTGGTAACTCAAACGCCTGTCAAATAAGGCATGTGGATCAAAAACACATCTAGATGTCCAACCTCATGCGAAGGGATTACGGAAAAAGTTCTCTTACGGTAAAAGACCATTTTACCCTTAGTGCCGAAAATTCTCAAAGTTTATTCTGAATTCTACTAATTTCTTTTATAACTTGTTTTCCATAAATTGTGTCTCTCGGATAGCTACTTATAGGTTATAAGGTCAAAACTCGAGTCAACTCGTCAAAGAGTACAACACTCCTCCTTCCCGGTTATTTCTCTACTCTTATACATATATGTATACATATATATATATATATATATATATATATATATATATATATATATATACATATACATATATATATATATATATATATATATATATATATATATATATATATATATATATATATATATACACGTTACCCTTACCCATCTATGTATGTACTTATGTATATATACTCTACTTGTTCATATATATATATATATATATATATATATATATATATAGGGGAAGGGTCATATGAAAACTACACATTCTATAGAAACACTCTTATTATGCAAACTTTTATTTTCAACCCTTAGATCTAGTTAAAAGATAATCAACGGTAGAGTTAAAACAATGGCAATTTTGTAATTAATATTAAAAACATAAACAAAACTCACCATTCTTCTAACGCTTCAACTTCCTGCGCCTCTCATCTGGGATTCTCCTCCTCCTCCATCGCTTCTCTGTAGCCTATTGCCAAGGACGATCTTGCTGCTTCCATCCCATACATACCTCTCATCCATCACCGTTACCATGTCGCTTCCACTCTCCGCCGGTGTCGACGATTCTCCTCCATCGCTTCCTTGTAGCTCTATCTCGCAGGAAACTATCTTCCCGCCTCCATCCCATGGCCCCCCCTCGTTTATTGCCGCTGCCATGGAGATTTCACTCTCTGCTAGTGTCTCTGCATCAGTCCCCGCGCCCTCTTCCTCACTTATTCAATCCTCTCCCTCACTCCCACTTGTTGCATCACCTCTCCCTCTTAATGATCAGATGGATGCTTTGATCGAGTTATCGAATTCACAAGAAGATAACTCTAATGGGATCAATACCCTATTTGATGGTAAGAATCCTTTATCAATTAAAGGAGAAACTGATATAAATTTAAATTCTGACATCATGTATATTTGGTATTTGTAGGTTCTAAGAATCATGAGTTTGATGAAAAATTTGGAGATCAAACACCAGAGAAATCGAGCAAAGGGATCACACTAGCTATAAAAGAATGGATTCCAGAATGTAATGAGGAATTCAAACCTAGAGAAGGGATGATGCTTCAAAACTTGGATCAATGTGAGGAATTCTATAAAACTTATGCTCATCATGTTGGTTTTAGTGTGAGGAAATCGATAGCTAGAAAGGATAAAGTCACGGGTGAGATCAAGTATAGGTACTTTCTTTGTTCGAAAGAAGGCTTTAAAGAAGATACAAATAGATCAAATGGTAAAGAGAAACTACGGAAGCGAAAATTGACAAGAGAAGGGTGTAATGCTTTAGTTGGATTTAAGAGGACCATTGATGGTGGCTATTTATTGTACAGATTTCATGAATCTCATACTCATGCTCTTGCAACTCCTACGAAGCAACACATGCTAAGATCAAATAGAGGAGTGACTAGTGTTCATCGTACATTGTTTAAGTCGTTAAGTTGTGCCAATATTGGACCTAGTAAGGCCCATCGTATTATCAAGGAACAAGTTGGTGGTTTTCAAAATGTTGGATGTAGTAAACAAGATTTGAAAAACTTTCAAAGAGATTTGAAGACTTTCATTAAGGATTCTGATGCTCACATGTTTATTGATAATTTTAAGAGGAAAAAGGATGTCAATCCTTCATTTTATTTTGCCTATGAAGTCGACGATGATGGTAGATTGATGCATGTATTTTGGGCTGATGGTGTATCTAGAAGAAATTATGCATTATTTGGTGATTTGGTGTCATTTGATACAACATATGATACTAATAGATACAAGACGATTTTTGCGCCTTTTACCGGTGTTGATAATCATAGACATTGTATCACATTTGGGGCTGCATTTCTTGCTTCTGAAAAGACGGAGAGTTTTATATGGTTGTTTGAGAAATTTCTAGAAGCAATGGGAGGTCATAAGCCTAAATGTATAATTACTGATCAAGATTGTGCGATGAGAGCTGCAATACCTCGTGTTTTTGACACTACTACTCATAGGTTTTGTATGTGGCATATAATGAGGAAGGGCCCATAAAAGGTAGGGGTTTCAAAGTGGAGTGATCCTGATTTTAATTCCAAATTTAAGACATGTGTGTATCAATCAGAAACCATTGAAGAGTTTGAGTTGGCATGGAATTCTATTATTGTTGAGTTTGCGTTACAAAGTAATGATTGGTTGACACAAGTTTATCAAATACGGGATATGTGGATACCAGCATTCTTTAAGGATTTGTTTTTGGGTGGTTTGTTGAAGACAACTTCTAGATCTGAAAGCGAGAATAGTTTTTTTAGCAATTTCACAAATCCTCATTTAAGTTTGGTGGAGTTTTGGATGAGATTTGAAGGTGCACTTGATGTACAGAGGCATAATCAATTATTATCCGATCATCAAGCTCTTTCTTCATTGCCTGAATTGAAGACAAATAGGGATTTAGAGAGACATGCAAGTATGCATCTTTTGTTTATTTCCTTTTAAACTTATTGTGATCTTAATGACAAGTATCTAACAATGCTTCATTATATATATATAGGTACAATTTATACATATGCGAACTTTTACAAATTTCAGAAAGAACTATGGTGTGCTTGCATGGATTATGAAGTATATGATAGAAAAGAATTGGAGGAAGGGGTATTGATTACCGTTGTGCATTCAAGTAAGACAAATGGTAAGAAAAGACAAGTTGTCTACAATCCCATTGACCATGTTGCACGATGTTCATGCAAGAGGTTTGAAAGTGATGGAATTCCTTGTCGTCATATATTGTGTCTCTTAAAAGGTTTAGATGAGCTTCCACAACATTATATTATCAATAGGTGGACCAAGATGGCATCAAGCAAGCCGATATATGATTTGGAGGGAAATATTTTAGAAGGTTGTTTGCAAATGGGCAAAGAGGACAAGATCATACAAAGAAACTGGATGGATTTTTTAAATTGTATGCAGCTTGCCGGAAGGGATCCACCAAAACAAGAAGTTGTAACAAAGGCGATAAAGCAAGCCTTAAGAGAGTTGGGAGGTATGCATAAGCATCATGACACTACAAGCGGAGAAAAGACACGTGAGTTAGAGTCATTTATCGGATGTAGTGATCCAGGTGTAGTTGAGGTTTTACCACCTAAGAAGGTGCATACGAAAGGGAGTGGTAAACGAATCATAGGAGCAAAAGAGTTGGCAATGACAAGAGCACAAAAGCGCACAAGACTTTGTAGCGTGTGTGGAGAAGGCAATCATAATAGTCGTACTTGTTCTAAAAAGCAAACGTCATAGTTGGTGAGGTAAATATGTCCAATAACCATATTTGTCTTATTTTGATCATGATGTGTTATGTCAAGCGTTGTAACATTGTGTGTTTCTTTTCTTTGTTTTTTGTACTTGTAGGGTCTATTGAGGCATTTGTGAGTATATGCTCCAGCTTGATGAAGAACAAAAACAAATTATGAAGAAGTGTCTCAACATCCTGCAACTAGTACTAGTATTGGGCTGTAAAATTACACTAGTAATGAAAGACATTTGTTAGTGTATGTTCTGATATGTTGCAGTGCCTCAACATCCTACAACAAAACGAGTAATTTCCTTTTTTGTAATCAGAATCATTGTGTTGTGTTATACTGATATTGAATATCCTGATTAGAAAAAAGAAGAAAAGCACTGTGCTGTGACATTGAAAAAGAAAAACAGGATTAGAGGATTCAGGCATGGTAACTGAAAGTTGTTGTTTTTATTTTCTATCAATTGCCAACAGTTGGCAACGCCTTGTGAAAGGCAAATAAGCACGCCCATTCCCCTTAAAGTTCTACAAATTAGGAAGCTCCAAGTTACAGAAAAATGTGTATTAAATTAGTCAAAAGGGTGTGAATGTTTTGACAGGCCCTTGCTCAACAATCATAGCATGAGTAGTTTTCACATACGTGAGTGTTGAGTTTCTTTTTTGTTTCTTTTTTCATTAGAACTAGTATTGGGCTGTAAAATTACACTATAGAGTGTTTGTTTGGAGTGTTTTTTAATAAATCAATAAAGTATTTTAAAAAAGGGTAAGGCTTAAGTGAAATGTTCATTTAGATAGAATACCGCATTATAACATTAACGATTTAAAATATTTTAAGAAGCAAGATCAAGATCAAAATCAAAGTATGTTCGACAATGTAGCCTATGCGGGATTCGAACCCGCACCATGTGTATAGTTACACATTGCTCTACCATTTGAAGCTAATAGGCTTAAAAAATGGTAAAAATAGGATTATGAAATCATCAAAATCTACTTCAGACAGTGTATACTTACTCAGAGTCTCAAATTGTAAATTCCAAAGATCGCCACTATCCACAAACAACAACCTTCATTGAGAAGATTTAGGTGACATTATACATTTACATTGTCAAGTCTACTCAGTGGAATAAACCAACAAAATGACATTTTGTTTTTCTGCATCATCCCTGCTGTGTTAATATTACTAGCAAATGTATCAAAGTTTGAAAAAATTGCAAACTATTCAATGTTAATCTATTTAATTAGTATAATTTACAGCGGGTCAGTTCACTTTCAGCACATATAAAACAAAATACTAACCTGGATAGGTTTCTTCTAAGGTGTTGGGCTCTTGACTAAATTTATATTTCAAAGATGCTTTCACTGTCCATCATCTGTTAGATTGTGCATAACATTGTAAAAATAGATTATATGAGTGCTACAATTGAATATTTGACTTGGAACAGTTATAAATGTGAAAGATGCTACTACTTTGACATTTTATAGCAATTCAATTTGAGATATGCTTTCATTTGATTGGGCTATCATAAGCTGTATACATATACACACCTAGCAAAACGCACAATTGTAATATAGTAAGTGAGCTATCATAACCTGTATACATTTACCCACCAAAAGACTATCTCTTCTTCCATATTCGTGTAAGGTGATATGTGGTACTGTTATTAGTCATATATTTTTGTGGAGACAACAAACACTTGTTGTATCACTCAGAATATTAATATGAGTAATCAATCCATTCATAGCATAAGAATTAATATTATACTAGATAATAGAATCACCCTCTTATATTCATATTTTGTAAGTTAACAACAAATTACAATTATAAGAAATGATATAGACTAGATATTATGAGCCTACTACACTGCCATGTCTTCTACCCTGTCAAACCTTCGAACATGAAATTTCCTAATTTCCAAAATAACAAACCAAATAGAAATTGATGGAAAATGAATCAAACAATTCAAATAACTGATCTAGCATTTCAATTTAAAGGAGTCATTCACAAGACACAAAGTATCAATTGTAACATTGTTGGTTGTCTGATCGTCGGACCACCCAACGGAAAATTTCAAATTAGGTCTAACTGAATAGACTAGATGGGAGAGTACCGAGAGATAACAAAAAGGGAGGTAGAGGATGAAATTATTACCTGTTCGCAGAGAATAAGAGAGATAGTTCCGAACAATGAGCGGATGAGAGGTTTGTATGGGATGGAAGCATCAAGATCGTCCTTGGCAATATGCTACAGAGAAGCGATGGAGGAAGAGGAGATTCGCAGATGAGAGGCGCAGGAGAAGGGTGAGTTTTGTTTATGTTTTTAATATTAATTACAAAATTGCCATTGTTTTAACTCTACCGTTGATTATCTTTTAACTAGATCTAAGGGTTGAAAATAAAAGTTTGCATAATAAGAGTGTTTCTATAGAATGTGTAGTTTCCATATGACCCTTCCCCTATATATATATACACTTATACTCCTACATAAACATACTTATATACATTCATTACCTCTATACGTATATATACTTATATATTTATACTGCATTTATTCATATATATTTATACCTATCTCCTCAGACTCACACATCTATATAATATATATGCGTACCCTGCCCACATCCATATATATATATATATATATATACTCATTTCTCCAATCTATTCATCCAAATGTACATATCGACATACACTGCATCCTATAATCTATATCTTACACACATATATATATATATATAGAGTATAGATCCTATGAGAACACCCTCTAACGTGAGAACATGAGAACAGATTCGTAATTATTATCAGTTTTGTTACGAATGTGTCATATCGTTTAATGTATTATTCGTAGTTATTGTTGGTTGAGTGGATTATTCGTAGTTATTGTTGGATTCCTAATTATTATTATTCGTAATTATTATTATTTTTGATATCTACTCTAAATCTCAACCCTTAATACTCACATCCAACGGTGTACGATTGTTCTCATGTTCTCACGTTAGAGGGTGTTCTCATGGGAACCACACCCTATATATATATATATATATATATATATATATATATATATATATATATATATATATATATATATATATATATATATATATATATATATATATATATATATATATATATATATATATACTTATATATATATATATACTATACTGTTATATATATATATATATACAACACTTATACATATGTGTATATACTATACTGAGGGAGTAAACTCACCGTACAACCCAGTCGTCACTCCCTGCAGGGACTCGCTGCCTAGCTCGCTCGGAATGACCTTCGAACAGAACCCGCGCAGTCCTGCGTAACACCAGCCAACAATAGGTCGATAAGTATACCCCGCTAAACCTTGCTGCGTGAAACCACCGTAACATACACTTCGATCGCGGCGCATGAATTAGACCAAGGCGGAGAGGGGGAAATAAGCCTGGCCTGGTGACAAGACATCAGCAAGGTTCGTATTGGCACTTGTCGAACCTTAACGCCGGCATCGCAGGTGTCGGCGACATTGTAGTACGGGGCAGTTGCGAACTCAACAGGTTGTTGTTTGTCTTCGGAGAGGGATGCTTGATTCTGCCGGATCTGTTCGGAAGGAAGAGTAGACTACCTTACTTGTTGCGCTCAGAACAGAAAGGTCGATGAAGGAAGGGACTGAATGGTTACCTGGTTGTCTGCAGTGCAGTCGCACGAGAGGGAGGAGGGCATTCCTGGGCGCCGATGCTTCTTGCGATAGGAGCAAAAGGAGGGGAAAGAACTAGCGTTGTTGTTCTGATCTAGAAAAGACACCGACGAGTCCTTGCAGATGGTGCTGGCGGTGCTGCGTCGGTTTAACTCCGATTAGGACCAAGGGTGATGGTGGAATGATTGCTTGCCTTCGTTGGTAAATTGGCGTGCACCGGCGGGATGAGGAGGCCGGTTTCCGGCTACTATGCCCAGGGAACAAATCGGCCTGGATTGTCTCTTGTTGAGGGAGATACGGTTTAAGGAAGTAAAATGGGGGTTAGGGCATGTGCAACAGATTCTTCAAAAAATCTCTAAAATGGAGAAATAATTTTCATTTTCTCTAAATTATTTTTGTCTAAAATCCAATAGCTTCTGCATAATAGGGAGTCATGTACATATGTAATTTTTTATTTTAAAAACCAATGACAAAACCTGTCAAATTTTGTAGATAGAATGTATTTGGAGAACCTTCCCTTTGCTGCAAATATAGGGAAAGAAAGGCTTATTTTTCACAAGCCCCCCATTTTAGAGTTTAAGATAGGGAATTTGTTGGATGCAAAAGAAGCCTAAAATTCCCCATAAGCACAACATTCTCTAAAATGGGGTATCTATTGCACATGCTCTTACAGAAATTAAGGGGAGAGAGAGATACGGGGAGAGAGATAGGTACGGGGAGAGAGAGAAATGGCTGATGAGAGCCTCCTTCACTGGGCCCCACTGGTAAAGAAAGACAAGTAGGTACCTCATTTGTTAGCTTGTAAGGCCGGACCGATCACATGTTGTTGGGCCTATCTAGTTGGGCCCGCCAGGCCTAGCTAAATGGGCTTGGCAGTTTATCTTTCAGGAAGATAAACTTGTATTTAAACATGTTAAAATTTCGTATAAATGGATCGAAGCATACGTTAAAACTTGTTTTAAAATATCGTGCAACGAGGTAAAGTCTTCGAAGTCCGGTTTCATCTGGAAATACTCGGAATTAAATTTCCGGGTATTACAGTAATGATAAACTAACAATATCTCGTATTAATCTTCTCCCAAAAGTCACCAACTTGGTTCCTAAATTATTCGGTCATATCTTATTGATGTAAAACTTCTCACACAATCTTTTTCAGATAAATCTTTTCTCTAACAAGTTAATATTTTATGTTCTACTAAAGTACACTACACTGATATTGACGTGGCGCCCCCACATTTTTTATCGGATTAAATCTTCTAATAAATCATGAATTAAGACAATAAAATTTTTTACTAAAGAAAAATCTTTTTTTAAAAAAATTTGTAAACCAAATCTATTAAACAATATCTAAGCATTTTATATTTTTATTTATAATGTAATATAGATCTATATACTCACCTAAAGTACACCACATTAATATTTCTCTTAAGATTTTTTTTTAAATTTTATTTCAACTACAAATTCGGTTTTTTACAATCGTAAGAATAGTTTGTTGTAAACGAAAATCGTCTTTTGTTTTTTGATTTAACAATTTTTAATAAGTTTCTTTTTTTTGTTTAAATATTTTTCTTTTTTTTATTCAATTTTAGTTTTTTACAAAAAATAATTTATTCTGATTAATATTTTTTAATTTTATTTTGTTTTCTAATCAAATTTCAAGTATTTTTTTAAGAATACTTCAACTACTTTTTCTTTGGGCCAACAACTTTTTAATCGTTATTTTTTTTTTGTGTTAACAATTATTCAGCTACAAATCTTCATTACAATTATATTTTTTTTATTAAGATTCATTTTTTAAAATATTTCTTTTTTTATTCGAATTCAATTTTGTTACAATTTTATTTAACAAATTTCAGATTTTTAAATTAATTTACTTTTTTATTGAGATTTTAATCGAAAAAAATTGTTTTTTTTTCCAGATAAATATAAAAAAAAAAGTTTCTTTTGTTTTACAAAACTTTTGTTAGTGATATATTAAAAAAATATTTAATTTGATTTGTTTTATAAATATATCATTAGTTTCACGTACACAAGTTGATGAGATTTTATTCAAGACACATCAAATATATAAATGTATCCGCACAAGGTGCGGGATATGAACTAGTATTCTACTAAAGTACACTAGACTAATGTTGACGTGGCGCCCCCAAAATTTTTTTTCGGATTAAATCTTTTATTAAATCACGAATAAAGCCAATAAATTTTTTTTACTAAAGCAAAAATTTTAAAAAATTTTTTAACCAAATCTACTAAACAATGTCTAAGTATTTCATTTATTTTTAACGTAATAATAAACTAACAAGATCTCGTAATCTTCTCCCAGAAGTCACTAAATCTATATATCTTACTAAAACAGAACCCACTTCGTCCACATGACGCGTGATAAGGCCAGACACATCAGCTTTTTTCAATTTATTTACAATATTGCCACAAGATATTTACGGATTTGCCATAATATCTTTCATAATAAAAAAATCATTAAAACTAATAAACAGTCAGCATGCCAAATCATCTTTAATATAATAAATTATTATGCCACATCAATTTTACTCAAAGATTAATTAAAAGAAAAACAAATTTATATAAAAAACATAATAAAAACATATCCAAATTTTTTTTTAATTATTTATTAATTTATAACTTTATATATATATATATATATATATATCATGTTTTTGTTTTCTTATTTCTAATTTTATAATTATTTCCTGCTAAATAATTAATAATACTTAAACAAAATTGATAAAATATCTTAACCGATCCATGTATCTTTTCTTTAAAAAAATAATTAAAAACAAATCTATTTTATGAGATTATACCGTGTATTTTGTTTAACATATTAAAACAATTTCCTTTATCTTTAATTATTACGGATAAAATCAAACTAATTTGATGCATGTTTTTCCAGTAACAACAATAAATTAAAAACATATGTTAAAATTTATTTAGACAAAACCCGCACAAGGTGCGGGCATTGAACTAGTTGGTTTCTAAATTATTTGGTCATATCTCTTTAACGTAAAACTTTTTACACAATATTTTTAGATAAATCTTTTGTCTAACAAGTTAATCTTTTATATCTATATCTATTATACATACTAAAACAGAGTACATGATTTGATGACGTGGCGCGCTGTGGAAGCAGCAATCAAATGGAGCTCCCACAATTTTTTAACCAATAAATCTTTATTTTTTAAGCCATAAAATCTTTTTTTCCTAAACTAATACACTGCTATTCAAAATTATACGTAACTTTTTTTTGTTGGAGATTCTCCAAGATTTTATAGGCCAATAAATCTTTATTTTTTGTGGGAGGAAAGCTTTTTTTACTAACCTAACAAACTTCTATTCAAAATTGTACGTAACTTTTTTTTTTTTTTTTGAGATTTTCCAAGATTTTATAGGTTATAGTCAAATCTCCTTTTTATTTTTATTATTTATAAGCCAATAACTTTTTTTTACTAAACCTTAATTATTTTGTAAAATATGAATTTTGTTATCCCACATCGGTTATCTGAGAAGGATGACACTTTGACAACATGTATAAATAGACCTCAAATGTTTGAAGATTATACAAATCATACATTTTCGGACCTTTTGGTCAGAATCAAGTATAATACTTATTATACCGGATTAGCATTTGTATGTGGAGTGGATTGTTGTGACCTAATAATTCGTAGGTCGTTTTGATCTAATAATTTTTGGATCGTTTTGACCTAATAATTTGTTGGATTGTTTTGACCTAATAATTTGTTGGTCGATTTGACCTAATAATTTGTGGGTCGTTGTGACCCAATAATTTGTGGGTCGTTGTGACCCAATATGTTGTGGGTCGTTGTGACCCACTGATTCATGGGTCGTTGTGACCTACTAATTCATGGGTCGTTGTAACCTACTGATTCGTGGGTCGTTGTGACCTAATAATTTATGGGTCCTTGTGACCTACTAATTTGTGGGTCCTTAAAATCTACTGATTTGTGGGTTGTTTGTGACCTACTAATTTGTGGACCGTTGAACTATTAAATTCGTAATTCTTATTTTATCAATATAATAAATATACATCTATATACTTTACTAAAACAAAAAACACTAACTCTTGACGTGCCACCCCACGTTTTTTCGCTAATTAAACTTTTTATTAAATCACGAATTAAGCTAATAAATCCTTTTTTTACTAAACCATAATCAGAATCTTTGATTATTTTGTAAAATAAAAATTAAAACTCCATATTTTTATCGGATTAAATTTTGTTACTAAATCTCGAATTAAGCCAATAACTTTTTTTTACTAAACCTTAATTATTTTGTAAAATATGAATTTTGTTATCCCACATCTGTTATCAGAAAATGATGACACTTTGACAACATGTATAATTAGACCTCAAATGCTTGAAGATTATACAAATCATACATTTTCGGACCTTTTGGTCAGAATCAAGTATAATACTTATTATACCGGATTAGCATTTGTATGTGGAGTGGATTGTTGTGACCTACTAATTCGTAGGTCTTTTTGATCTAATGATTTTTGGGTCGTTTTGATCTAATGATTTTTGGGTCGATTTGACCTAATAATTTTTGGATCCTTTTGACCTACAGATTTTTGGATCGTTTTGACCTATAGATTTTTGGGTCGATTTGACCTAATAATTTGTGGGTCGATTTGACCTAATAATTTGTGGGTCGTTGTGACCCACTGATTTGTGCGTCGTTGTGACCCACTGATTTGTGGGTTGTTGTGACCCAATAATTTTTGGATCGTTGTGACCCAATATGTTGTGGGTTGTTATGACCCACTGATTTGTGTGTCATTATGACCCACTGATTTGTGTGTCATTGTGACCTACTAATTTGTGGGTCGTTGTGACCTACTAATTTGTGGGTCGTTGTGACCTAATAATTCATGGGTCGTTGTAACCTACTGATTCGTGGGTCGTTGTGACCTAATAATTTATGGGTCCTTGTGACCTACTAATTTGTGGGTCCTTAAAATCTACTGATTTGTGGGTTGTTTGTGACCTACTAATTTGTGGAACGTTGAACTATTAAATTCGTAATTCTTATTTTATCAATATAATAAATATACATCTATATACTTTACTAAAATAAAAAACACTAACTCTTGACGTGCCACCCCACGTTTTTTCGCTAATTAAACTTTTTATTAAATCACGAATTAAGCTAATAAATCCTTTTTTTACTAAACCATAATCAGAATCTTTGATTATTTTGTAAAATAAAAATTAAAACTCCATATTTTTATCGGATTAAATTTTGTTACTAAATCTCGAATTAAGCCAATAACTTTTTTTTACTAAACCTTAATTATTTTGTAAAATATGAATTTTGTTATCCCACATCGGTTATCAGAGAAGAATGACACTTTGACAACATGTATAAATAGACCTACAAGGTTTGAAGATTATACAAATCATACATTTTCGGACCTTTTGGTCAGAATCAAGTATAATGCTTATTATACCGGATTAGCATTTGTATGTGGAGTGGATTGTTGTGACCTAATAATTCGTAGGTCCTTTTGATCTAATGATTTTTGGGTCGTTTTGATCTAATAATTTTTGGATCGTTTTGACCTAATAATTTATTGGTCGATTTGACCTAATAATTTGTGGGTCGTTGTGACCCAATATGTTGTGGGTCGTTATGACCCACTGATTTGTGTGTCATTGTGACCCACTGATTTGTGTGTCGTTGTGACCTATTAATTCGTGGGTCGTTGTGAGCTACTAATTCATGGGTCGTTGTAACCTACTGATTCGTGGGTCGTTGTGACCTAATAATTTATGGGTCCTTGTGACCTACTAATTTGTGGGTCCTTAAAATCTACTGATTTGTGGGTTGTTTGTGACCTACTAATTTGTGGACCGTTGAACTATTAAATTCGTAATTCTTATTTTATCAATATAATAAATATACATCTATATACTTTACTAAAACAAAAAACACTAACTCTTGACGTGCCACCCCACGTTTTTTCGCTAATTAAACTTTTTATTAAATCACGAATTAAGCTAATAAATCCTTTTTTTACTAAACCATAATCAGAATCTTTGATTATTTTGTAAAATAAAAATTAAAACTCCATATTTTTATCGGATTAAATTTTGTTACTAAATCTCGAATTAAGCCAATAACTTTTTTTTACTAAACCTTAATTATTTTGTAAAATATGAATTTTGTTATCCCACATCGGTTATCAGAAAAGGATGACACTTTGACAACATGTATAATTAGACCTCAAATGTTTGAAGATTATACAAATCATACATTTTCGGACCTTTTGGTCAGAATCAAATATAATACTTATTATACCGGATTAGCATTTGTATGTGGAGTGGATTGTTGTGACCTACTAATTCGTAGGTCCTTTTGATCTAATGATTTTTGGGTCATTTTGATCTAATGATTTTGGGTCGTTTTGACCTAATGATTTTGGGTCGTTTTGATCTAATGATTTTTGGATCGTTTTGACCTACTGATTTTTGGATCGTTTTGACCTATAAATTTTTGGGTCGATTTGACCTAATAATTTGTGGGTTGTTGTGACCCACTGATTTGTGGGTCGTTGTGACCCAATATGTTGTGGGTCGTTGTGACCCACTGATTTGTGTGTCATTGTGACCTATTGATTTGTGGTCGTTGTGACCTACTAATTTGTGGGTTGTTGTGACCTACTAATTCATGGGTCGATATAATCTACTGATTCGTGGGTCGTTGTGACCTAATAATTTATGGGTCCTTGTGACTAACTAATTTGTGGGTCCTTAAAATCCACTAATTTGTGGGTTGTTTGTGACCTACTAATTTGTGGACCGTTGAACTATTAAATTCGTAATTCTTATTTTATCAATATAATAAATATACATCTATATACTTTACTAAAACAAAAAACACTAATTTTTGACGTGCCACCCCACGTTTTTTCTCTAATTAAACTTTTTATTAAATTACGAATTAAGCTAATAAATCCTTTTTTTACTAAACCATAATTAGCCTAAATCTTTTTTAATTAGTTCCAATTTTAAAGTATTTTATTTGGATTACTAACTAATTCCGATTACAATAACATTTCCTCTTCTTTTAATTTTTTTTCCAAATATTTAAAATTAAAAGATATTGTTCATAAGCCTATCTCATACACGTAAGCTTAATTCCTTTCTATCTATATACTTTACTAAAACAGAAGATACTAATGCTGATGTGGCGCTCCACATTTTTATCGGATTAAATCTTTTACTAAATCACGAATTAAGCCAATAACTTTTTTTTACTAAACCTTAATTATTTTGTATAATATGAATTTTGTTATCCCACATCGGTTATGAGAGAAGAATGACACTTTGACAACATGTATAAATAGACCTACAAGGTTTGAAGATTATACAAATCATACATTTCTAGATCTTTTGAGTCGTTGTAACCTACTGATTTTTGGATCGTTATAACCTACTGATTTATAGTTCGTCTTGACCTAATGATTTGTGGGTCGATTTGATCTAATAATTTGTGGGTCGTTGTGACGCACTGATTTGTGGGTCGTTGTGACCTATGAATTTGTGGGTCGTTGTGACCTATGAATTTGAGAGTAGTTGTGACCTATGAATTTGTGGGTTGTTGTGACCTATTGATTTGTGGGTAGTTGTGACCTACTGATTCGTGGGTCGTTGTGACCTACTGATTCGTGGGTCAGTGTAACCTACTGATTTGTGGTCGTTTGTGACCTACTGATTTGTGGATCGTTGAACTATTAAATTCGTAATTCTTATTTTATCAATATACTAAATATACATCAATATAATTTATTAAAACAAAAGACAATAACTCTGACGTGGCGCCCCACGTTTTTTTTCGGATTAAAATTTTTACTAAATCACAAATTAAGCTAATAAATCCTTTTTTTACTAAACCATAATTATTTTGTAAAATATAAATTTTGTTATCCCACATCGGTTATTAGAGAAATATGATAGTTTGACAACATTTATAAATAGACCTATAAGGTTTGAAGATTATACAAAGCATACATTTCTGGACCTTTTGGTCAGAATCAAGTATAATACTTATTCATACCGGATTAGTATTTGAATGTGGATTGTTGTTACCTACTAATTTGTTGGTCATTTTAACCTAATGATTTGTGGGTCGTTTTAATCTAATACCTTGTGGGTCGTTGTGAGCTATTGATGCTTGTGTCCTTGTGACCTAATGATTTGTTGATCCTTGTGATCTAATGATTTGTGGGTCCTTGTGACCTATTAATTTGTGGGTTGTTGTAACCTATTAATTTGTGTGTCGTTTGTGACCTATTGATATATGGGTCGTTTGTGACCTACTGAGCTACTGATTTTTGAATCGTTGTGACCTACTTATTTGTGGGTCGTTGTGACCTACTTATTTGTGGGTCGTTGTGACCTACTGATTTGTGAGTCGTTATGAGTTGTGATCTACTAATTTGTGGGAGTCATTGTGATCTACTGATTTGTGGTTCGTTTGTGACCTACTGATTTGTGGGTCGTTTGTGACCTACTGATTTGTGGGTCGTTTGTGACCTACTGATTTGTGGGTCGTTTGTGACCTACTAATTTGTGGACCGTTGAACTATTAAATTCGTAATTTGTATTTTATCAATATACTAATTATACATATATATTCTATATACTTTACTAAAACAAAAGACATTAATTCTGACGTGGCGCCCTCACGTTTTTTCTCGGATTAAAATTTTTACTAAATCACGAATTAAGCTAATAAATCTTTTTTTAATTAAACCATAGTTATTTTGTAAAATATGATTTTTGTTCTTCCACATCGGTTACGAGGAAAGGATGACACTTCGAAAACATGTATAAATAGATGTAGAGTGTTTGAGGCTTATAAAATTCATACATTTCTGAACCTTTTGGTCAGAATCAAATATAATACTTAATCATATCGGATTAGTATTTGTATGTAATCATTGTGACCTACTAATTTTTTGGTCGTTTTGACCTAATGATTTTTGGGTCGTTGTGACCTAATGATTTGTGGGTCGTTGTGCTCTTGTGGGTCCTTATGATCTACTAATTTGTGGGTCCTTGTAACCTACTGATTTCTGGACCGTTGAACTATTAAATTCGTAATTCTTATTTTATCAATATACTAAATATACATCTATATTCTGCATATTTTACTAAAACATACGAAACTAATGCTGACGTGGCGCTCCTATGTTTTTTCTCGGATTAATTTTTTTTACTAAATCACAAATTAAGCCAATTTATCTTTTTTTACTAATTGAATTCGTATCAGATTATGGTATTTTTAAATTATATGATTATTCTTTTTATTTAAATTATTATTTATTAAATAATAAATTAGATTTTAAAATTTTTTTATTAGTATAAAACTTATTAATGATCAACACATGGGTTACGTGGTCTCATTTACTATGTAACACTTGACGCGTTATTTATACGAGCTCATAACATCTAACTAATAAAGTTAACAACATATAATATAGTAAAAAAATGTAATATGATAAGCTATTTTATTAACAAACCCGCACAAGGTGCGGGATATACACTAGGGAAGATATACCACGTTGCACCTGGGTCTAGAGAGAGGTACTACTTGAGGGTTTTGCTGAATCATATTAAGGGTCCTACATGCTACGAGGAAATTTGGACAATCAACGGTACACTATATGCCACATTTAGGGAAGCATGTTATGCTATGGGGTTGTTAGATGACGACCGGGAATACATTGATGGTATAAAAGAAGCAAGTTTTTGGGGAACTGCTGGTTATCTTCGGAATTTATTCGTCATGTTGTATCTCTCAGGTAGTGTTCGCCCCTAGAGGTGTGTGCAAATAAGTTTTAAATTTATAAAACTAGAATCAAGCAAGCGAACCCGCAGTGTACGGATCGACGTAGTTAAGCAAGAATTCCAGAGTATCGAACACAGGGATTTGGGTGGAGCGAATTTAATTGCAAGTTATCAAGCAGGTGAATATGGGAGTTTTGCAGATATTGGGAAAACAACAATCCTAAAGCTTCAGATATCCAGTTGCGGCAATAGATTCAAGATATACTAATGATGTAAAGACAGAGTGGAGATATGCAAAGGTATACTAATGTAAGGTAATCGTACGGTTGAGGTTCCAAAAACCTTATGTGACTCACCTAAAAGACACTCCCTGTACAGGTTGTTGAGGCTCAATATAGAAAGATTCTAGAGATGAGAATTAATGTTAAATACCCAAACTTGTAATCCAAAGGTCAAGACTAACTTAACCGATTGAGGTTATGACACTCACAATCGAGGTAGAGGTTGTTGAGGCTTCACTACCACCTAGAAAAGACAAGTCTAAGCTAAGCTAAAGCCAATCTTTAACTTTAGATTAAAGTAAAAGCAGGTTCGTAGACTCAAGGTAAATCACGGTTAGTTCTTGAGATTCCACGGCCGTGGACTCAAGAACAGCCCGTAATTTGGGGTTGTCGGCGATAATTCTCTAACTCTCAAGGTCTAATCTGTTTGCGATCGATCTATCATCACCTATGCCACAACTATCAACCCTTCACCTTAGAATTGTTAAGGGTTTTTAGCCAATAACAGTCATATTGATATCAATTCAAGAATTAAAAGATAAAAGATGGGAATTTTCAAGAATTATCAATAATCTTCAAATGAATCTCAAAATCACAGTCAAGAACAAGTGTTTATCAAAAGATTCAAAACGGAGTAAACAATCACAATCTTAGGAAAGAAAAGAAACGGGATGTCAATCCGATCCTAAATCAAACCTAAGCAAGAAGAGGGATCTTCTTGCAAAACCCTCCAAGAACTTCGATCTTCCACCAATTCGAACTTCACAAAACAGCAACTCTCCAATACGAACTTTGATCTTCAATGAGATCTCCAAATTACCTCCAAGATGAGGGTTAGTACGTTGCTAAACGTTGATTCTAAGCGTGCGTTTGCCGCTAAGCGAAGGTTGAAAGGTCGTAAGCGAGGTGACGGAATCTTGCTTCGTCCGTCTTTTTATAGTGTAGGGTAAAGTGTCGGCCCGGCCCAATCTTTCAAAAGATCATGGCTTCGAAGCGTGGCGAAAAGATTCGCCAAGATCACGGTCGTGGAAGATTCCACGACCGTAATTTAGGGCGTGGAAACAATTACGGTTAGTTCCACGGCCGTAGAATCCCCTGGAATGAACATCGAATTCTGACTCTGAATCCACGGCCGTAATTCTGAACGTGGTTTGTGATACGGCCGTGTTTTAGGGCGTAATTTAGGGCGAGAACGTGATTCTTCCCTGAACTCGTGCATTCTTCAATCTAAGACTCCAAATTGCTTCAAAAAGTGTCCTCGATCTATGGACATATCAACTCAACTCTCCTTTGCTCGATTCCGTTCGGAAATAGCTCCAAATTACCTATAATCAACATAGAACTAGTGTAGACATCCATATCGAAAATATAGGCAATACTAGCTCACATATGCACAAAGATCAATCAAAGACTATCAATATGAATCAAATTCATTTAGAAAACGTGCCTAAAATATCACAATATTTCATACTAACAAATAACCCCATACTTAGCACTTGCTTGTCCCTAAGCAAGGTCCTTTGAAAAGCTTTAAAACAAGAGTTAGGATGAAATATGTGTACCTTCTTTTGGATGAATGTGACTTCTAAAGAATAGATCATTCTCAAACCTTGCTTCAATCGTTTTTCAAACTTTCACATACTTAATCAAAGAGTAAAAGGTAAAGAAAATTCATGAATCAACTCAACTTCTAAACAAGCATTATTACCTTCAAATATTATCAAAATCAATCATAAGAAGCTTCAATTTAGATCACCAAGTCATATAACATTCTTTTGATCTTAAGGACTTTCAAAGAAAAGGTCTAGAGTATGGAAGGGAAGGGAAAACTTTAAGGGGAAATGGTGCATAAATCCGGGAAAGTGGACAACTACCTTCTTCTTCTTATGCGGTTCCCGCAACACTTCAACTTAGAGCTTCGCTCTCTTCTTTTTGACTTTACTTTTGGAGTTATGGATAGAGGTGCACAAAAACCGAAGCCTAGGAGATTGGCGTTTCTCAATTTTCATGAGATGCCTCAAACCCTTAGCGCACATACCATAATCCGCTAGGAATATCGCTCAATCCGACTTTGGCAAGGCACAAACACCCGGCTATGTGAATGGTGCCGAGTTACTCATCGTCATGATTAACTTCCCCAAACCTATAATTTCTTTCTATTCAATTGATTGCAATTAATTGCTTTCATGGCCCTCCCACATCAAACATGCCTTTTTCTCATTCACTTTTCCAAATTCCCGGATAGGTAAAGGAGGCTAATATTTCAATGAGGAGCTAGATGATCAAAGAAAGAGGAAAGGAAGTATCGAATTGCCTTAATCATTTCAACAAGAAGTATAGGAACTTATAATGTGATTTCAACTTCAATTTCTCAACATGATTTAGGCAATGTTTTCACATTATAAAACTTGTAAAAGAGGTAGAATTCATTCATTTAAATTCTTTTCGATTTACAATCCTTTTAAGCATGCAATTGTCATCGAACTCAATTCACAAGTAGTGATTATCATGGAAATCATCTCAATTCATTAGAAGCTCAAAATTTTCAAAATTATTCAATTTTTATGGGTTTTTCAAGTCACTTTTCATGCAATGTAATAAGGAAACGTGCAACACATAATGAACATGCAATGATAGTCTCAAATGAAGCAAACATAGAGAGTAGAGTTATTACAAACTTTAGTACATCCCACCCCATACTTAGGACGAACATTGTCCCTAATGTTCAAAAGAAAGAACAAAAGAAAGAAAAGAAAAAGAAACTCACAAGTGGTGGCGGGAATGTCTAAATCAAACGGTCATGCATCGATCACTGCGGCGCCGGTGGAGGTGGAAATGGAGAGAAGCTCGGATCATAGAACCGCCCGAACTGCTGGCGGTAGACGTCCCTCATCATGTGGTCAAGGTCGTCTAGGCGTCCGTCTCTAGCATCCGCCCGGATTTCTAGCGCTCCGACTCTCTCTGAAAGTCCGGTAGCCCAATCCGGCATCCTCTCATACCATCCCGGGGCGTGATCATACCACGCGGGGGCATCGGTTGGTGCTGGTGCTGGTGGTGGTGGTGGTGCTGCTGGCTGCGTCGTGGACCAAGGAGGGGGTGTGTCGTACCAAGTGGGAGGTGTAGTCATCCACGTGGGCCTCTCACTCACGCTGGCGCGGCGAGATGACGAGCCTGAAGCTCTAGCTGGACGTGGAGAGCGCCTAGGTACATCCGGGACCGCCTCCGGCTGATCCGGAAACGTGCCGAACTCCTGCTCCGCTCCTCCACCACTCTCGTACTGCTCTCCCATCTCCTCCTCATCCTCAACCGGTGGTGGGACAAAAGGGGGAGCTACAAGCCTGTGCGCATGCATCGCAGCGAACGTCTCCTTCCAATTGTGGCGTCCTGCCACAATGGAATACTCTGGCAGCCACTCAATACCCCTGCCTGTCCTACTCTCCCAAGGCATGCCCGCATAAGGCGGACCTCTATGTGTGGGGAAGATGAGTCCCCTGACCATGAATGCATGTAATCCTAGAGGTACGGCGGGTATGCGGGTGCAACCTGAAAAATCCACACCAAATGTCCTAGCCATGTGGGTCACTATCCCACCATATCCAATGTTCCCCTTTCTCTTGTTCTTCAGTTTACTCATCGTGGCCGCCAAAAGAGTAGCACAATCTGCGCGGCGACCGTAGAGCATACAGTAGAGCAGGAATAGCTCATCCGTCTTGATCTTTTGGGGCGTCTCCGTCCTAGGAAAGAGACACTCCGAAAGAACACGGTGAGCTATCTTCAAGGCTAGATGGTACATCAATCTAGCCTTGGTATCGGCGGGTTGCCAACGGTCCTCGTCGGCGTAAATCATGGCTACTTCCTCCCAGAAATCTTTAGGGTAGATACCGCTAGGGAATCGACCATTGTAGGTCTCATGGAACCCGAAAATGGCCCCAAACTCAACTATACTCAACTGGTAGTCTCTATTCATGAGACGGAAGGAGACGGTCCTATCAACATGGCTGTGCTCGAAAGATGTCACAACCTCTCGGGTGATCTCCTCATAGGCGTCTTCACGAATGTTCGTGAAGACAGTCAATCCGGCTCTATCCAAGAGCCATGTAAGGTCGTCAACTATGTTGAGAGGATGTAGATCCTCCAACAACAAATACCTAGGGCCAATCACTGCCCTCTTCTCTATCCTCTCAAATGCAGCTAGGTGGTCGTCATGTATGGTTGGGACGCTAGGGTGAGGTGGTGAAGATGGAGGTGAAGGTGAGGATGGTAGTGAGGGAGATGAAGGTGGTGGTGCCCTAGATGTGGAGGGGTTGCCCTTTCTTTTCTTATTTTGCTCCCCTTTCTTCTCCTTTATCCTTCCTGAAACTCTCCTTACGAAATCCATTTTCAGCAAAAATCACGGTCTGTTCTATAGAAACCACGGCCGTGGAACCTCCAGAGACCGTGATTCGTCACAGAATCTCGTGAATCTCAGCAAATTCACCAAATATCACCACAACAGGCAGTCCTAATCTAATTCCTTCCAATCCTTGTCAGTTCTTCCTAAAAATCTATAGCAAAAACGAACCAAATCCGCGAGAATCGAAGAGAAAGAAATAACCTCTTTTTCGGATTGAAAAATCCAAAATGTGCGTTTGTTGATTGATTTCCACTCGATTTGTTGCTTGGATCCTGTTCGTGGTTGGATTTGCTGCAGTTTAGAGCGAAGAATCGTTGAAAACGATTAGAGAATGAAGAATTGGGAGAGGCTGCGGGTTTTCGGTATCTAGGTCGTGGAATTGGGGAAGAATTGTGGTGGTTTTTGTGATGAAGTGTGGCTTTTATACTCGCAGGCAAAATTTCAAAAATCACGGTCTATCGGGGCATTCCACGGCCGTGGAAGTGTACGGACCCGTGGTTTTGGTGATTTTTCACAGGCTTTTGAGAATTACGGCCACTGTAGCTATGACGACCGTAATTTAGACCGTGGAACCTTCTGTAAAGCTTCAAAGTCCAAATTTCGTCACTTCTCTTCGACATTATCCCTCCTTTCTCCTTTTCCATCGATCCTACAACCAAAAACACGAACATACCGGAAGAAATCGAGGCAAAATAAAGCGAAAACGTCTATTCTAAACTAATCTATGAATCGAAGACAAAACGAAAATGCAATACCTTGGGTTGCCTCCCAAGAAGCGCTTTGTTTAAGGTCCGTAGCTAGACCAATCTCGCACTTATTCGAGTGCGGTAGGTGCAAACTCCTCAGCTTGGAGTTCCGGCGAGTACTTCTTGAGTCGTTGGCCGTTCACCTTAAAACTTCCGCTAGCTTCACCCCATACTTCAACTGCACCATGGGGGAAAATACGCTTAATTAGAAAAGGTCCAGTCCAACGAGATTTTAACTTACCTGGAAAGAGGCGAAGTCTCGAATTGAAGAGGAGAACTTGATCTCCTTCTTTGAAGTCCTTTGGAATGATATGCTTATCATGCCAACGCTTTGCTCTTTCCTTGTAGATTTTGGCGTTTTCATAGGCGTTCAAGCGAAGTTCATCCAGCTTGTTGATGTCTAGGAGACGCTTCTCTCCCGCTTCCTTCATGCTGAAATTCAGCCATTTGATAGCCCAAAACGCTTTGTGCTCTAGCTCTACCGGCAAATGACAAGACTTCCCATACACAAGGTTATATGGTGTGGTTCCTATGGGAGTCTTGTATGCAGTCCGGTATGCCCATAATGCGTCATCTAGTTTCAAGGACCAATCCTTCCTAGTCCTTGAAACCGTCTTCTCTAGAATTCCCTTGATCTCCCTGTTTGAGATCTCAACTTGTCCACTCGTTTGTGGATGGTAAGGGGTAGCGATCTTGTGAGTAACCCCATACTTGGTTAGAAGAGCTTCAAAGCGACGGGCTATGAAGTGAGAACCTCCATCACTAATGATCGTCCTTGGTGTTCCGAATCGCGGAAAGATGGTCTTGTTGAAGAACTTAACCACCACCATGGCATCATTTGTGGGAGAGGCAATCGCTTCCACCCATCTAGAGACGTAGTCTACCGCCAATAATATGTATTGGTTTCCACAAGAGGAAGGGAATGGTCCCATGAAATCGACTCCCCAAACGTCGAAAATCTCTACCTCTTGGATGTTGTTAAGGGGCATCTCATTCCTTCTAGAGATATTGCCTGTTCTTTGACAAGCATCGCAACAAGAAACAAAGGATTGCACATCTTTAAATAAAGTAGGCCAATAGAATCCAGATTGCAATACCTTTGCGCTAGTTTTGTTTGAACTAGCGTGTCCTCCACAAGGTAGTGAATGACAATGGCGGATGACACTTTGCATCTCCTCTTCCGGCACACACCGCCGGATGATGCCATCCGGACCTCTCTTGAAGAGGAGAGGCTCGTTCCAATAATATTCCCGGACGTCCTTGAAGAACTTCTTCCTTTGTGAGTAGGATAGTCCGGGCGGTATCTCCTGGCAAACCAAATAGTTAACAAAGTCAGCAAACCATGGTTCGTTACCTTTGGAGATTACCTTGATGCACTCCTCTATGATATGTAGGTGTTCGTCCGGGAAGGAGTCATCAATGGGCAATCGGTTGTCCTCTAGATGTGTTAGACGACTCAAATGATCTGCAACAGAATTTTCCGAGCCTTTCTTGTCGCGGATCTCAAGATCGAATTCTTGTAGGAGAAGAATCCATCTAATCAGCCTTGGCTTCGCATCTTTCTTCGCAAGGAGGTACCGGATCGCAGCATGATCCGTGTAGACAATCACTTTTGCACCTACAAGATAAGAGCGAAACTTGTCAATAGCGTAGACAATGGCTAAAAATTCCTTCTCTGTGGTGGCGTAGTTGAGCTGAGCTTCGTCTAGCGTCTTGCTAGCGTAGTATATGGCGTGGGTTCGTCCTTCCTTTCGTTGCCCAAGAACAGCTCCAATGGCTACGTCACTAGCATCACACATAATCTCGAAGGGGAGAGTCCAGTCCGGAGGTTGGATAATGGGTGCTGAAATTAGAGCTTGCCGAATGGTGTTGAACGCATCTAGACATTCCTGTGAAAACTCAAAAACCGCATCCTTCATCAATAGATTAGTGAGAGGTTTTGATATTTTAGAAAAGTCCTTAATGAAACGTCTATAGAATCCAGCATGTCCTAGGAAACTTCTTATCCCTTTCACCGAAATTGGGGGAGGAAGTTTCTCTATGGTCTCTATCTTAGCCCTGTCTACCTCTATCCCTCTACTAGAGACTAAGTGACCTAACACGATTCCTTCCTTAACCATGAATTGACACTTCTCCCAATTAAGAACTAGGTTAGTGTCTTCACATCTTTGCAAAACAAGAGAAAGGTTAGAAAGACAATCGTTAAAAGAGGAACCGTAAACGGAGAAGTCGTCCATGAAGACTTCCATGATTTCCTCTACATATTCGGAGAAGATGGCCATCATGCACCGTTGAAAGGTGGTTGGGGCGTTGCAAAGCCCGAACGGCATTCTCCTATAAGCGAACGTACCCCAAGGGCACGTGAATGTGGTCTTCTCTTGATCATCCGGATGTATTGGAATCTGAAAGAAGCCACTATAACCGTCAAGGTAGCAGAAGTATGAATGTTGTGCTAACCTTTCAAGCATCTGATCGATGAATGGCAATGGGAAGTGATCCTTCCGCGTTGCGTTGTTGAGCTTGCGGTAATCTATACACATTCGCCATCCAGTTACGGTTCGGGTAGGAATGAGTTCGTTGTTCTTATTGGTGATGACCGTCATTCCTCCCTTCTTCGGAACTACTTGAACCGGGCTCACCCACTTGCTATCGGAGATAGGATAGATGATACCTGCATCAAGAAGTTTAAGAATTTCCTTCTTGACAACCTCCTTCATGGTCGGATTCAACCGCCTTTGAGGTTGTCTCGAAGTTCTAAAGTCTTCCTCCAATAGTATCTTATGCATGCATAGGGAGGGTTTAATTCCTACTAAGTCCTCAATGGTATAGCCTATGGCTTTTCTATGTTTCCTAAGGACAATCATGAGCTGTTCATGTTCATCTATGCTTAATTCGGAACTAACGATAACCGGAAGGGTGGAATTAGATCCAAGAAAAGCGTACCTTAGATGAGTAGGAAGTGGTTTGAGTTCCATCACTTTCGGAGCTTCCGATGATCCTTGAGGAGCTCCCGATGTTTCCTTAGAAGTTTCTAAGGATGTTGAGTGGGTTGGAGAAGAATTAGAAGAAGTTGAAGAGGTATGCCGATCACCATCTTCCACGGCCAAAATTACGGTCTTCTCTTCTATTCCACGGCCGTGGAATGCTCTGGAATGGAAGTCGATTTTGGTCGTGGAATCCACGGTCGTGGAATACAGGGTGTGACCGTGGATTCTAATATTCTCAGCCTCATCGTGGAGTTTCTCAAATTCCACTTCATGCATCTCTTCTTGTGCTTCCAAGGCTTCAATTTCCTCTTTGCACTCTTCTTCTTCTCCTACATTGGTTAGACTCATAGTAATAACCTTTTGTAAAGGATCGTTAAAGAGAATTGCACTCACCTCCTCCCTAGACAAACCTTCTTCATCTTGGATATCGTAAATATCCTCATCAAAGATTGGCTCCTTCACTAGAGTGGAAAGAACGAACTCTACTTTCTCTTCCCCAATATCAAAAGCGAGTCTCCCATTCTTGCAATCGACCATGCAGCCGGAAGTTGCAAGAAACGGTCTTCCGAGTATGATCGGGACCGGACTATCTGCAGGAATATCAAGCACGACAAAATCAATGGGAACAAAGAACTTGCCTAGCTTGACCGGGACGTCTTCTACAATACCGACGGGACGAGTAATGGATCGATCCGCCATGTATAACGTCATCTTCACCGGTTTAGGGTTGCCTAAACCGATTTTCCTGCACAACGCAAGTGGTATGATGCTCACACTTGCTCCTAAGTCACATAAAGCGTCATATGTGACATCTTCCACTCCAATGGGAATGCAAAATGACCCCGGATCCTTCAACTTGGGGCATTTTCTCCTTCATCGTCTTGATGAGATCCGAAGAATCCGAACTCATCTTGACTTCACCAAAATCTTCTAGCTTCCTCTTGTTAGAGAGGAGCTCCTTCAAGAACTTGCCATAAGCCGGCATACCTACAATAGCATCAATGAAAGGTATATTAATATGCAGCTTGCTCATGAGTTCTATAAACTTACCAAATTGTTTATCTAGGCGCGCTCGCGCTCTAGATTGAGGGAACGGTAGGGGAGGTTTGAAAGCTGGAGGAGGAACATAGACGTCTTCCTTCTCCTTCCCCTTTTCTTTGTCCTTCTCTACGGGGACTTCAACGAACGTAGGTTGCGGATCGGTGGTAGTCACTCCGCTCCTAGTTGTAATCGCCATCACCCTCCCTTTGGGGTTGTCCTCCGTCTTACCTGGAAGTTTCCCTTGATTTCTGGGAACTTCCTCCGCATGGTTGAACATTTGGTTTTCCAAAACCTTTTGAGCTTTGTCAACCTTAGAAATTTGATCATCAACCTTGATGATGCGGTTCTCCAACCCTTGAAGCTTTCCCAAGATTGTCTCCAACATGGGATCGGGCTTCTCCTTTCCCGTATTGTTTCCTCCATTTGATGATTGCTCCTGGCTTTTCAAAGGAGTAGAGGAAGAAGAGGGTGGAGTTAGCGAATTGGAATTGGAAGGATAGGAGTTACCGGAATTTTGTTGATTGGAGCGCCAATTGTTGTTGTTTGAACCCCGATTGTTGTTCCAATTGTTGTTGTTCCGGTTGTTGTTGTTTCCATTCCAATTGTTATTCCGGTTATTGTTCCGGTTATTGTTGTTGCGGTTGGTGTTATCACCGCTGTTGTTGTTGCCCAAATAGCCAACATCCTTCTCTTGTTGCCTTGGGAAGTTGGTCTTGATAGTCTCCTTCAACTCTTTGATCTCGTTGTTGAGGGAGAAAATCTGATTTTGAGCTTCATGTGTGAGCTTTGCTCCTTGCTCCACACGATTTCCCTCCACTTTCCGGTGGGAATACTTCTCTATGACTCTTGCTTGCTTCTCAATGAAGTCCCAAGCGTCATCTTCTCTCATGTCCATGAACGTTCCACATGAGAGGGATTGGAGGTTGAATTGCGTTCCCGCATCCAGCCCTTTGTAGTAAATCTCCAGCAAGGCAAGCTTGGATATGCCATGATGAGGGCAATCCAAGAGCAAATCCTGAAACCTTTCCCAAGATTGAAACAAACTTTCGTTAGGTCTCATGGAAAAAGCATTGATCTTACCTCTAAGTTCCGCCGTTTTGGAGGGCGGAAAGAATTTGGTGAGAAATTCTGCGGAAAGGTCTTCCCACGTGTCTAGTTTCCCATTAGGAAGAGCTTGATACCAAGATAACGCTTTCCCCTTCAGGGAGAAGAAGAAAGGCTTGAGCTTATAGCTGTTGGTAGTAGCGTTCTTCGGTCTCATCGTCTCCATCATACACTCAAAGTTCTGTAAGTGTTGGTGTGGAGATTCAGTACTTGTACCGCCAAATTGACTTTGGCGAACAAGAGTGATAACTTGAGGGTTAAAGCTAAACCCTTGCACATCTTCAGCGTCAAATTTCACACCCAAGCGGCGTGGTTGTTGTGTTGGATCCATCCGTTGGCCAAGAGTCCTTGGCTCATTATCCACACGTTCGACTCTCACATTCCTAGGTGGAATGCGGCGATTAGTAGCTCCTTGTGGATGGAAAGGATTCATGTTGATCGTGGGATCAATCTCTTCTAACGGTGGCATGGAAGAATCGCTATCATCAGCGGATGAGTGGCTTTTTCTTCTAGACCTTGATCTCCTTCTCGAGGACCTCTTGCCTACCTTATCTTCAAGGTCGCTCATCTTTATCCTCATTTGGACGATCATGTCTTGTAGACCGTTGACTTGAGATTGATGACGATCCATCTCATCCTGGCGGAGAGTCTCATTCCATCGGAGTTGAGCTTCCTTCTCCGCCAACTCCGTTTGAAGATCGCGTTCGTTTTCTTCAGCCATCCTCTTTTCCTTGCGCTTTTGCCTCAAGGTTTTCTCTAGCTCTTGATCAAGAGGTAAGAGATCTTCGGTGTTCCTAGACCTGCGCATGCACTCAAAGGAAATCAAACAACGAGAGTAAGCTCCCAAGCTTGACAACCGGCTACCGGATTCGGACGAAACCAAATCCCCGGCAACGGCGCCAAAAACTTGTTCGCCCCTAGAGGTGTGTGCAAATAAGTTTTAAATTTATAAAACTAGAATCAAGCAAGCGAACCCGCAGTGTACGGATCGACGTAGTTAAGCAAGAATTCCAGAGTATCGAACACAGGGATTTGGGTGGAGCGAATTCAATTGCAAGTTATCAAGCAGGTGAATATGGGAGTTTTGCAGATATTGGGAAAACAACAATCCTAAAGCTTCAGATATCCAGTTGCGGCAATAGATTCAAGATATACTAATGATGTAAAGACAGAGTGGAGATATGCAAAGGTATACTAATGTAAGGTAATCGTACGGTTGAGGTTCCAAAAACCTTATGTGACTCACCTAAAAGACACTCCCTGTACAGGTTGTTGAGGCTCAATATAGAAAGATTCTAGAGATGAGAATTAATGTTAAATACCCAAACTTGTAATCCAAAGGTCAAGACTAACTTAACCGATTGAGGTTATGACACTCACAATCGAGGTAGAGGTTGTTGAGGCTTCACTACCACCTAGAAAAGACAAGTCTAAGCTAAGCTAAAGCCAATCTTTAACTTTAGATTAAAGTAAAAGTAGGTTCGTAGACTCAAGGTAAATCACGGTTAGTTCTTGAGATTCCACGGCCGTGGACTCAAGAACAGCCCGTAATTTGGGGTTGTCGGCGATAATTCTCTAACTCTCAGGGTCTAATCTGTTTGCGATCGATCTATCATCACCTATGCCACAACTATCAACCCTTCACCTTAGAATTGTTAAGGGTTTTTAGCCAATAACAGTCATATTGATATCAATTCAAGAATTAAAAGATAAAAGATGGGAATTTTCAAGAATTATCAATAATCTTCAAATGAATCTCAAAATCACAGTCAAGAACAAGTGTTTATCAAAAGATTCAAAACGGAGTAAACAATCACAATCTTAGGAAAGAAAAGAAACGGGATGTCAATCCGATCCTAAATCAAACCTAAGCAAGAAGAGGGATCTTCTTGCAAAACCCTCCAAGAACTTCGATCTTCCACCAATTCGAACTTCACAAAACAGCAACTCTCCAATACGAACTTTGATCTTCAATGAGATCTCCAAATTACCTCCAAGATGAGGGTTAGTACGTTGCTAAACGTTGATTCTAAGCGTGCGTTTGCCGCTAAGCGAAGGTTGAAAGGTCGTAAGCGAGGTGACGGAATCTTGCTTCGTCCGTCTTTTTATAGTGTAGGGTAAAGTGTCGGCCCGGCCCAATCTTTCAAAAGATCATGGCTTCGAAGCGTGGAGAAAAGATTCGCCAAGATCACGGTCGTGGAAGATTCCACGACCGTAATTTAGGGCGTGGAAACAATTACGGTTAGTTCCACGGCCATAGAATCCCCTGGAATGAACATCGAATTCTGACTCTGAATCCACGGCCGTAATTCTGAACGTGGTTTGTGATACGGTCGTGTTTTAGGGCGTAATTTAGGGCGAGAACGTGATTCTTCCCTGAACTCGTGCATTCTTCAATCTAAGACTCCAAATTGCTTCAAAAAGTGTCCTCGATCTATGGACATATCAACTCAACTCTCCTTTGCTCGATTCCGTTCGGAAATAGCTCCAAATTACCTATAATCAACATAGAACTAGTGTAGACATCCATATCGAAAATATAGGCAATACTAGCTCACATATGCACAAAGATCAATCAAAGACTATCAATATGAATCAAATTCATTTAGAAAACGTGCCTAAAATATCACAATATTTCATACTAACAGGTAGCATGTCGTCGCCTCATCTGGTTTGGGCTGAAGTATGGAAGTACTTATCTGATGATATTCTTGCACGACAGAGAAGGGTGTTGCGTAATAATGGTATGCTTTCTTTCATGTATATGAATTTAATTCGAGTTTTGCATTATTTTTTCAATTTGTTTAGTATATTTTGTACTAGGTAAGTAAACATGTTTAACTTGGTTTATTTGTACGTAGATTTGCAATTAGATGATGCCGTGCTGTAAAATTACGCCTTGGTTGAGATAGAGAAACTTTTACACAGGAACGGCGGCAGTTTGAAGACGAATAAGTCTATGCCTTATCGTGACGAAGCCTTGATTATGGAGCAGCATAATAGATTAATTCAAGATGAACTAAACTATGATCGATCCCATTTATCTTTGGACCATGACAGATTGGTTTCCAGTTTCACCGACGAGCAGAGGGGAGTGTATGATCAGATTATGTGTGCTGTGTCCGCTGATAAGGGGGGGTGTTTTTTCTTTATGGATACGGTGGAACAGGAAAGACTTTTATATGGAGATCCCTTTCGGCTGGTTTGAGGAGTAAAGGTGAGATCGTTCTAACAGTTGCTTCGAGTGGTAGTGCAGCTCTCTTGCTTCCAGGCGGTAGAACCGCTCATTCGAGGTTTGGCATCCCAATAAATGTTGACGAAAGTTCAACATGCAACATTCGTGCAGGTATAAACCTTATTATTCAATTATTAAAACTTCTTTTTTAATATATTGTTCATATTACACTGAACAATATATTAATGTTTTAATCTTATATGTTTAGGTACGGATCTGGCTGAGTTAGTGTCAAAGACAAAGCTGATAATATGGGATGAAGCACCCATGGTTAACAAATGTTATTTTGAAGCGCTCGATAGAAGTTTAAGGGACGTCATGCGATCTTATAATCCAGACTGCTCACTTCTCCCATTTGGTGGTAAGGTTGTCGTTTTTGGTGGTGATTTTAGACAAATATTACCTGTTGTAAGTCATGGAAGTAGACATGATATTGTCTTTGCTGCAATCAATGCGTCATATTTGTGGGATCACTACACGGTGCTTAGATTAACTCAAAACATGAGGGTTATACGTGGAGTTACTGAATTAGAAGCTCGAAAGGCTAAGGAGTTTTCAGATTGGATATTGGGCATTGGAGATGGCACGGAAGGTGAAAGTGTTAATGGAGAAGCTCAAATTACCATCCCCGAAGATCTCCTACTTGCATCTACAGGTGACCCGATTGCAACTATTGTTGACCATGTATATCCTTTGAGTTACAATATTCAAGATCCACCGACCTACTTTCAAGAAAGAGCTATTCTCTCCCCTACCAATGAGATTGTTGAGAAGGTTAATGACTATATTCTATCACTGATACCTGGAGACGTGACAGAGTACTTGAGTTCGGATAGTATATGTCCAAGCGAAGGTTCTCTTGATGATTGTTTCTACTCGAGCGAGTTCTTGAACTGCATCAAGTGTTCTGGGTTTCCGAATCATGTCTTGAGACTGAAAGTTGGAATTCCAATTATGTTGATGAGAAACATTGATCAGTCTGCAGGGTTGTGTAACGGAACCAGACTGATAGTTAGGAGACTTGGAAAACAAATCATCGAGGCATAAATAATATCTGGGAACAATATAGGTCATAAGGTCTTCATTCCGCGAACAGTTCTTACACCCACATACTTGAAAATTCCTGTTAAATTTCGAAGGAGACAGTTCCCAATTATGGTATGTTTTGCTATGACTATAAATAAAAGTCAAGGTCAGTCCCTTGCACAGGTTGGAATATATTTGCCTAGACCGGTCTTCAGTCACGGCCAATTATATGTCGCTATCTCAAGAGTGACGAGCAGGGATGGAGTAAGGATTATGATATGTGACCCTAAGGGCAAGGTTCAAGATACTACAACTAATGTTGTATTCGACGAAGTTTTTCGCAACATAATTTAAGGTACGTTAGAGTTTCTTCTTCATTTTATTTCGTTTTCAATCAATAATATCAAGCGATCATAACCCATCCTTGAGCTTACACTTATATAAAGTTTATCTTCTTCTCTTTTTCAGGATCGGACTATCGCGCATGTGCTCGAGGTTTCACGTCAAAGGTTATCATCGTGATTTCTATTATAATAAATATGTACACAATTTTAACTGTTTTTTGACATTATTAATATTGTGATTTTTATAATACAGAGATAGTGGACACTCCTGGCTTGGTATGCCCCGAACTGGGTCAACAACTATGTTGTTATTATTTTTCTTATATGCGTATACTATTTAACATAAACATTCGTAATCAAATCAACAAAATAATAATAAAAAAAATAAATCTATAAAAAATTACTCATACAAAAAAAACTGTAAGAAATATATTTTCAAATACCCGTGCACGGCACGGGCGCTAAACTAGTACTCTACTAAAGTACACTACGCTAATGCTGACGTTGTGCCCCTACGATTTTTCTCGGTTTAAATCTTTTACTAAATCAAGAATTAAGCCAATAAATTTTTTTTACTAAAACAAAATTCTAAATTTTTTTTTAAAAAAAACTAAATCTAATAATATTAAAATCTACAAAATATTTGCATTGTTATCCCCTAACAGAATTTACGTTGGGATAAAACTTAAACTTCTACTGTATGTTAAAAAACAAATCTAGACAAAATAAAATTTTAATTTTTTTTAAACTAAATTTACTAATATCAAAATCTACAACTCTGCATTGTTATCCTCTAACAAAATTTACGTTGAGATAAACCTAAACTTTTCCGGTACGTTAAACAACAAATCTAAACAAAACAAAATTTTTATTAAAAAAAATATTTTTTTTAACTAAATCTACTAATATCAAAATATCTCGTTGTTATCTCCTAACACAATTTACGTTGGAATAAAACCTGCACATTAAAGAACATATGCAAACAAAAAAAATTATTATTTTTAAACTAAATCTAATAATATCAAAATTTACAAAATCTATGCGTTATTATCTACTAACACAATGTAACACCCCGAATTCTCAGAACTCGGGACATTACTGGTTAGGACCTCACAATGGGTCCCGACCTCAGTTTGACAACAATATTACTAGGATCTTGCAACAAGACACAAATAAGAAATACCGAAATTCATAAAAATATATTTGTAAAAGGATGAATGCAACGAAGTCTAACAGCCTATCGTACTTAAACAACGGAAAAGACTAACTGTCTTAACAAAAGGAAAAGCCAACAAAGCAACAACCCAAACCCCCACTCTAAGGAGTACGGAGACCCGGCTGACCACTACTTCCGGATCACTCAGCTGCTGTTATAACCTGCTGTAAATCTAAAACCACAACAAAACAACCATTAGCTAGTTATCTAAACATTAGAAGAATAATAATAGCACACACACACATAAAATAATAAACACTCATCATGCTTTCAAACAATCCATTTATTATCTTCATTTAAGTCATTCACTCTAATGATACTTATTTTGTGACACGAGGGATTCCCAAACCTCGCCTCCGCCCCCGTGTACCCATCAGGAGTGGATCCGATGCATCTCACCGTGTACCTGTATGGTCTGGGTATAGAGAACCTCCCGGTCTCCTGGCAGAGCTGGACAGTGATGTCACGGCCCGTTATACATACACTTGGGCCTTAACACGATATAACCACGGTCGTCCTAGCAAGTTATTTTTATTATAACACACATTGTACACACACAACCATCATCACCCAACTAATATCCAAAAACCAGCTAAGTAAGTCACAAGGACTTACTTGATCAAAATCGTTTTCTCAAATCTCAACTTGGTCCGAACCCGTGGTACTCAACCGCCTGTCAAATAAGGCATGTGGATCAAAATCACATCCAGATGTCCAACCTCATGCGAAGGAATTACGGAAAAAGCTCTCTTACGGTAAAAGACCATTTTACCCTTAGTGCTGAAAATTCTCAAAGTCAATCATTTAGTTCTAATATTTTCTTTTAGAACCTATGTCCATAATCTAGTTCTCATTGAAAAGTTTGGTAAGGATTTATAAGAGTTACCCAACATTTTTAGTTTACACAAAAGTCGTTGCGGTTGGACTTTGGGTTCATCTACACGGCTTGGATAAGGAGATAAAATCCCGCAATAAAATCCTAGCTCCTATATGATATACATACAAAACATAGGGGTAAAGATCTCACAAAAATACTTAACCACAACTCTCTCATAAATCTCCAAAGTTGAGATAAAAGCTGAAGTTTCTCATACTTAGTCAATTTTCCTATGCTGTAAAAACAGCCCAACTGTCCTACTTTAGGACCTCGTAAATCCCAATCCGACCGTTAACTTTCTATCAAAATTTAACACAGTAAACTACGTATTTCAATCTACAACATTTTAAAAATTCAACGGTGGATGTTCATTCTAAGGTATCGAAATTTATTCTCCAACTCGACAGTTTATGAGCACTAGATAAAAAAAACTGGGCAAGCAGTTCATGGGATCTTTGGGTTCAAAACTCACTGTTAGTTATTCTCAACAATTTAAAACCATTCCCTCACATCCTAGGTTCAAACCAAAGTGACAGATACACACTCCTACCCTAATTCACATCTTGTACCACTAACTTTTGAATCTAATTAAGTCCTACTGGTTATGATTTGGAAACATAATATAATCTCCTCTGCATTACTACTATACTAACAGGAGGCTACAGAGAAGGCTCACCCACAGGCTGAGACCCAACTCACACCATGGTCGTAGTAGAGGGATGGCTTGCACTCCCACTGTTGCATCCCCTTCTTGGCTGGCGACTGCAGGACCCGGAAAGGACCCAACTTACAGTTAGCGCAGGAAACCGAAGGGAAGCAGAGGGGAAAAAAGTGGTCGACTCACTTACTGCAGCGGATGAGGGCCCTCGATGTTGTATCGATCCGCACCACGGCAGCACCCAATGGCGTTTCCGCTTTGCTGCTGTGTGAAACCACGGTCAGGCTTCCGATTGGTGATAACCGAGGACAGAGAGGAAGGAAGATGGTGGTCGACAGAACCGCTGGAAGGAACCCGGTGATGTGATGCTACGACGTTGAGGCGTCCCCAGTCAGATGCGCGGTGGCCTGGGTCGAAGACGGAAGTCGAAGCAGTCCCCTGCGGTTCGCCGGTCTGGAGGGCTGCCGCCAGTCGTGTGCGTCGGTTGCTGTTGGGTGCGGTTCCGGCGTCGAAGAGTCGCTGGTTGCCGAAGGAGTCGATGGATGGGACTCGGGTTGCGGTGTGGCTGCTTGGTTGCAGTCGGTGCTGGTTCGGAACCGGTGGGTTGCTGCGCAAGGTCGAAGACGGAAGGCGACAGTACGTCTCACAGGATAGGTAAAGAGAGGTTTAGGTTATCGATTAGTTTTAGTTAATCTGACTAGATTAGCGTTAATTAGGGTTAAGTAATTAGTTAAATTAGCTAGAGTACGGGTGGGCTGAAATGAGAATTGGATTGGCAATTGGGCCTGGGCCTGCTCTTCAATTAATACAAGGTTTGAAAGAATACTTCTTAATCGCCCGGAACCGTTATAGGTACGGAATTAATTACGGAATTATTTACTGAATTATATAAGTTATCATTTTATGTGAATCGAGGTCACTTAAAATGATAGAATTTAATATCGTGTTATTTTTTTATTTAACAAGATTTAGGTTGGCGGATCGGAGTCCGGTGTGATCCGGTTTTAAACGAAGTTTAAATTTTCGGTTATTACATCAGTGCCCTCTTAAAAGAAGTTTCGTCCCGAAACTTAGAATAATGTAACTAATCATTCGACATTCTTTTTAAAACTTAGTTCCATAAAAATTTTCGTTTTCTACCATGCAACTACTCAATCATCATACTCACACACGCATCACATTAAAACATAACTACTCAATCCCAATTAAAAATATAAAAAGTTAAACCACACAGCATCCGGGTACTAACTCGTCAGTACACAAGTAGCGGCTAATTCTGCAAGGTACTCTGGGTAACCATTTCTAATGCTCTCCTCTGTTTTCTAAGCTTACTTCCAGCTCTTTTGATGACTCTACCAAACCATAAAAACTTTTTCCTTCCACTGGCCCACTTGCTTTTTTTTCCTTTCGAAAGTTCCCGACTATCGATTCTGAAATAGTGATCTTAAACTTTTGTCGGCACCTTACTAAGTGCCTAATGCTCTTTGTAATACAAACCGCTTGGTCCGGTTTCCTCAATGTGACCTTATCGGATCGTTCCTTAATTAATGGTTTTCACCTACTTCTTGTCAAGCTTTAAAATTAAATAACTCCAAACAAATCACACACCCAAGTGGACTTTTTCATATAGATTGCTAATACCTTATTGAAATCAGAGTTAACCTAACATTGATTTTCTTCATCTGTAGTTTAAGGGCCTACCCTGCTTTTGGTGTAACACCCATTAGTCACAATGGCGTCTTTCTAAGGGTCAACATGATTTACCCAACTCCCGCCTATACTTTTCTTCTACTACTATCAAGATCCTCCTCAAACAGATCCTTACTCTCTTACTCACCCGTAGACTGTTCTTAACCAACTAGTACGCAACCTATAACCGATTCTCTCTATATCTTTAGATCACCCCAGAAAGTTGTCGTTGCCTACTTGGGGATTCCTCCAAGTCATCGGTAAAGTTATCTCTTAAATTCACAGTCACAAAAATCTCTTCTTAACGGTACCTGCTCGTCAATACCAATCAACACTTATACGTCCTCAGTTGATGTCAGTCACTCTATCATTAACTTATCTTAATATTCCGGACCTGCTCTTTTCATACCTATACTGGCGTTAAATTGTTGGTGAGCATCATTGGCTCGATTAATCCTTTCATGCTCCACTAATTCGTTTTCTATTCCACACTTCTGTTCCCTTAGGCTAACTCTACTTCTCGAGCTCAACTGGGTCATTCATCTTGACCTAATTAGTCATTCCAAGTCTTCAACGATAGCTGGTAAGTGTCTTTGTAGTTTTGATGATTTTAGTTATCATCCCCTTGTAGTTCCCCTTGCATGGACCGTCGGTGTTGATGACTTAGGTCCCATGATAATTGGGGTTACCTTGGACTTTTGAGTCCACCAAGGCCGTTCTCATATATACATTCATTTGCTGGTGTTACCGGCAACCTTGCCTTCATGATACTCCGTGGTTTCCGCTACAGGGCTTCAACTCTTTGATACCGACATTGCGATTTCTTTCAAATTCCTATATTTTTGAGGAGGTTAAAACCTCTCCACACTTGTAAAGTCTACATTTGCATCTACACTCCATTGTAGGTATCCCTTCCATGCACCTTAGACCCTCATATCCTGGTCGACATTTTATCGCTTTTGGCCTTACAAGCTTGTCTTGTGAACTCTTCTACTAGGTGACTCGTCTTACACATTTTTCTTCTCTACATCGGTCTCTAACTGTCTGTTGATCATTACTACCCATTATGTGTTGGAACTTCAGTTGCTTTGTACTCTTGCATGTATTCTACAAAGGCATCATCATCTCAACACTTCATCCCAATTTAGCAAGACCCGCCCTTTGATACATGACTTTCCTTCTTACTGGATAAGTTATACACTTGGTTTACACTAAATTCATCATAGTGACATCAGTCCCTTGGTATGATTATTATTAAACATCCAATGGTACCATTTGTATACAACACATTAGGTGCATATGATTTTCCCACCAATCAAATTTCTCTCATCGCATTTATTATGTTTTCCTTATACTCATGTCGCTTTACCTTCTATAAATCTTTACCCCCAGTAGGATAATTAAATCCCTTTGTGTTTTCTTGTATACGCCTTACGGACCACGTTGGTTGGTCTTATTACTTTTATCAACTCTTATGCCATCAGTCAAGTTTGAGTTTTCATCGGAGTACCATCATTTCTCATTACTCTTATATAGACATCTTTCGGTAATTACCTTATTGGGGGTAATATCAGATCTATTTAGAAACCTCTAGTCATTCCACTTTACTCCTTCTCATGTCTTTCTAGCCAACATGCAAATTCCCTTTGCAATCACCCCATACTCGATCATACATTTCACCAAGGCTGTAAAACATACTCTCTATGTTTGTGCCGCCTCTACCATTTCGATTATCCTGTGTCACAACTTTAATCACAAGGGCTTCCTCTGTCGATCTAGACAGTTTGACCTCACTCTTTCTCGGAGGAGCACCATCATTTCAACTTGTGTGGAATGCCAAGACCTAGGACATGCCCACAATCATTTGTTGCTTCTTAATCCTCTAGTTCTTCTTACAGGGATCCCTCCATACTAACTTTGTTATGTATTTTTCCTTAGTTAGTAGTAAGCAACTACTCACAATAATTCTCTTTGCACCATAACTATCCTCAATGGTCATTACCGACTGTCAAGAGCTTACCTTTAATTCCTTTATTAGAGTTGTCATATTGGACTCTTCCAGTGTTATCATCATGGGTACTAGTACTTGTATTGATTTAACTTCACCATTTTCGCCGTGGATCTCCGAGAGAAATTCACCATATGTCGATAATATTCCTTTATAACCTTGTGGTTGTTCTTCTTATCGGTTAACTAACCATCACTAGCTAACCCGCACATGTAACTTCTAAGTTGTCACCAAGTAGGATGTAGTTGACCTTCTACAACATCATAGACTTACTTTTCTTCTGTCTCTTTTGAGGCTTGATATACTTGGTGAAATATATCTCCTCCAGTCTCTCTGTTTATACTTCTTTATCTCCTCCTACAATCTACACTTTTGTAAGATCGTTATACTCTTACGAGTCCAGTTGTATCATTCTTCTTCCATCAACAGACTTTTCAATCCTTCTAGGGTAGCTTGTAGATACATCTCCGTGATTCTTTTACCTGAGTTATTGTCTATTTGTGATTCTCTATTATGAACTTGTAGTGTTGTTAGCTTAAATCCCTTTTGAATGAGAAGTTATTGGGGTCCCTCGAGTTCACCAATACTCTTCTCACACACTCTTCTTCCTTGGGTGTTGCTTGTAATGCTGCCTTTACAGAAGTTGATTATTGTTGTATCACGGTCTAGGTCAAAATTCTCGTGTGTTCTACGAGATCACTCCACTTCCATGTTGGTGAGATCTTCCTTCCTCTTTCTGGCAATGCGTAAGCTTCCAAGTTGCAGCTCCTTAATTCTTCCTATTTGGATGGATAATGTATCTCGTGTTGATTTCCATACTTTTGACTGTCTAGGTTATCAATCTGGATTGTGGCCTCAAGTAGATTGTTGAGAGTGGTCATATTCCGCCTTGCTTTTAGCATCAACTTTCACTTCCTAGCCTGTCAGTGAGCTTAAATTTTATGTCTCTTTTCTTGATCGCTTTCATATCTCCCTTTTTGACTTTCTGGTCTATGGCAACTTTCAACGTCATCCTCTTTGTTTGTGAAGTCACTTTACACAACTTGGAAGAGCCTCTAAGTTGTCGTTCTCAAATTCCCTAGTTGGCGATCACCCCTTGCTTCTCCGGAACTACTCTCTTGTATATCCTTCATTTGATCCCGTTGAGTTGACTCAGGTTCCGCTTGCCATTTTCGTGGGTATTATCTTGTAGTCTTCACTCTTCCATCTCCATGTTCCTCAACGAATGCCATGGATTGATTGGATGTTCGCCTAACTTAATGCTCATAAGCTCAGCATACTTAGGTGTGTCATCTGAATGAGGATCTCATTCTTGTTATCTCCATTAAGGCATAATGTAACTATAAATTTCTACTAATCTTCTGCATATACTTATCTATATAACATATCTTTATAAACAAGCTAAAAGTCCAACTACAGTAAAACCTAAAGTCCATACTAAGCAAACTGAGATCCGCGGTAGTAGTGGTGGTCAGCCGTACTTTTCTATTCCCAACCAGACTATGCATGCATTTAAAAACCAAAATTCTCTTTTTAAAACTCAGACCCCTTTTCGGGTTCTGCTTAAAACTTATTCGGTCTTTCAGAAGATTTCAAGTGTCATTGTTGCCAACCTAGAGCTCTGATACCATGTTGTAACACCCCAAATTCTCAGAACTCGGGACATTACTGGTTAGGACCTCACAATGGGTCCCGACCTCAGTTTGACAACAATATTACTAGGATCTTGCAACAAGACACAAATAAGAAATACCGAAATTCATAAAAATATATTTGTAAAAGGATGAATGCAACGAAGTCTAACAGCCTATCATACTTAAACAACGGAAAAGACTAACTGTCTTAACAAAAGGAAAAGCCAACAAAGCAACAACCCAAACCCCCACTCTAAGGAGTACGGAGACCCGGCTGACCACTACTTCCGGATCCCTCAGCTGCTGTTATAACCTGTTGTAAATCTAAAACCACAACAAAACAACCATTAGCTAGTTATCTAAACATTAGAAGAATAATAATAGCACACACACACATAAAATAATAAACACTCATCATGCTTTCAAACAATCCATTTATTATCTTCATTTAAGTCATTCACTCTAATGATACTTATTTTGTGACACGAGGGATTCCCAAACCTCGCCTCAGCCCCCGTGTACCCATCAGGAGTGGATCCGATGCATCTCACCGTGTACCTGTATGGTCTGGGTATAGAGAACCTCCCGGTCTCCTGGCAGAGCTGGGCAGTGATGTCACGGCCCGTTATACATACACTTGGGCCTTAACACGATATAACCACGGTCGTCCTAGCAAGTTATTTTTATTATAACACACATTGTACACACACAACCATCATCACCCAACTAATATCCAGAAACCAGCTAAGTAAGTCACAAGGACTTACTTGATCAAAATCGTTTTCTCAAATCTCAACTTGGTCCGAACCCGTGGTACTCAACCGCCTGTCAAATAAGGCATGTGGATTAAAATCACATCCAGATGTCCAACCTCATGCGAAGGAATTACGGAAAAAGCTCTCTTACGGTAAAAGACCATTTTACCCTTAGTGCCGAAAATTCTCAAAGTCAATCATTTAGTTCTAATATTTTCTTTTAGAACCTATGTCCATAATCTAGTTCTCATTGAAAAGTTTGGTAAGGATTTATAAGAGTTACCCAACATTTTTAGTATACACAAAAGTCGTTACGGTTGGACTTTGGGTTCATCTACACGGCTTGGATAAGGAGATAAAATCCCGCAATAAAATCCTAGCTCCTATATGATATACATACAAAACATAGGGGTAAAGATCTCACAAAAATACTTAACCACAACTCTCTCATAAATCTCCAAAGTTGAGATAAAAGCTGAAGTTTCTCATACTTAGTCAATTTTCCTATGCTGTAAAAACAGCCCAACTGTCCTACTTTAGGACCTCGTAAATCCCAATTCGACCGTTAACTTTCTATCAAAATTTAACACAGTAAACTACGTATTTCAATCTACAACATTTTAAAAATTCAACGGTGGATGTTCATTCTAAGGTATCGAAATTTATTCTCCAACTCGACAGTTTATGAGCACTAGATAAAAAAAACTGGGCAAGCAGTTCATGGGATCTTTGGGTTCAAAACTCACTGTTAGTTATTCTCAACAATTTAAAACCATTCCCTCACATCCTAGGTTCAAACCAAAGTGACAGATACACACTCCTACCCTAATTCACATCTTGTACCACTAACTTTTGAATGTAACTAAGTCCTACTGGTTATGATTTGGAAACATAATATAATCTCCTCTGCATACTACTATACTAACAGGAGGCTACAGAGAAGGCTCACCCACAGGCTGAGACCCAACTCACACCATGGTCGTAGTAGAGGGATGGCTTGCACTCCCACTATTGCATCCCCTTCTTGGTTGGCGACTGCAGGACCCGGAAAGGACCCAACTTACAGTTAGCGCAGGAAACCGAAGGGAAGCAGAGGGGAAAAAAGTGGTCGACTCACTTACTGCAGCGGATGAGGGCCCTCGATGTTGTATCGATCCGCACCACGGCAGCACCCAATGGCGTTTCCGCTTTGCTGCTGTGTGAAACCACGGTCAGGCTTCCGATTGGTGATAACCGAGGACAGAGAGGAAGGAAGATGGTGGTCGACAGAACCTGTAATAGCTAGGATTTCCGAATTATAATTAATGTTGATTAACTTAATCGTTGATAGTAATTGACATATAACTCGCGAAGATTTCGCAAGTGATGAGTATGAGTCCCACCGTTATGTTCCTCGCGTAATTTTGGACGTTTAGGGAAATTTTTACTTTTTCCCCCGGGTAATTATTTTTACCCTCCGGTGTTATTTGGAGCATTTGGGAGCTCCAATTAATAAAAATGCAGTTGAGAGAAATGATCAGGACATCGGATATGTCTTAGATATGAAATAACATGGAGAGGCAAAACGGCCAAAAGAGTCTCTATTTCGTTTCTTAACGGCTAAGAAAGACGGCTTAGGAATACACGTTTTCCGAGGCAGTTGTGTAATAATTATCCCTACAATATTCCAGATTTAATGTTCCAATCTCGAGAAGTTTGGAGAAAGAGGTTCGACCCGCCTTTGGATCGATTAAAGGATAATTATCGACTTTACTAAAGGATAATTATCGTCTTCACTATAAATAGCGGAAAATCCTTTATTAATTCATTTCCTTTCACGTTTTCTCGTAAAAGCTCTGATTTCTCTCAACCTTCAAACTCAGATCTACTCTCCGTTTCTAATCCGATTTCAATTCCGTTTGAGTTTCTGGATTCCTCTCTTCATTCTCTTCATAACGGTACCGAGTTTCTGCATTTCCGAGTATATGGAGGGCTGGTCGAGCATATATGTCACCAGGACGGTTCCGTCGCTCAGATTCCGATGAATTTGATGTTGTCCATGCGTAGCCTGCGTCGTTGTGATTCCGAATCTTCTTTCAGATCGTCAATCGGGTTAGTAACGAATAAGTTATGAATTTATTCGTTTTCCGTACTGCGATTTGGCCTAAATTGACTTTAGGCTTGTCAAATAGGACAATTAGAAATTCCATAATGGTCGTTATATTATTCTGGTGATTATGGGTTCTTGTTTGATGAAATCTGATGACAGGGGGTTTAGAAATTGCCTGCGGGCAAAACGTTATTCTGGCGAAATCTAATTAATTAATTAAAGGTTAATTAATTAAATTAGGATTAAAATTGAGAATGAGGAATGTTGATTAGATACTACCTTGAGATTTGAGGAATTGTGAGCTATGTTGAGATATTGAGGTTTAGTTGGTTGTGAGGCTCATAGATTGAGTATGATCCTTATGGATCCCTTTGGGTCTAGGTGTGACCCCTTTGATGAATAGAGGTTGATATATCTTCTTATGCCTTTTTATAGGCCGTGTTGTCCCTCCAGTGTAGAGGTGATCGTGGTTGATTTTGTACGAGGTTGAGGTAAGTCCGTAGGACTTACTTAGCTACCATCCCTATATTGGGTGTTTGCATGAGTGGTGTGTGCTTTATATGTTTGCTATGATATCATGAGTTGTCGTTTTTATCGACCTATGTTCTATTGACTGCCCCACTGCGTGGCTGTGATAACCTTTCCCTTTCATCCCGCCGTGGAGCCTGGGAGGTTCTCTGATGTCGGGCCAGACTGGTTTACAGGAAGGGCGCAATCCACTCCCATAGGGTACACGGATTGTGTGACCGATACTCGTACAGCTGGACATTGTACTTAGAGGCGGGGATGTATCGGTCCTCGTGTCACATACTTTCATCTATCTATATATATACGGTTTTTGAGTGAATGGTTATTATATAAAGATAATAAATGGGTAAATGTGTGATAGCATGCTGATGTGTTTATCTTTCATGATTGTGCTTGTGCTTATGCATTACCTCATATATGTATGGTTAGCTAACGGTTTCATACCGTGTTGTAGATGTTTACAGGTTAGGCGCTACTGGGTGATCTGGCAGGGTGATAGGCCGAGGACTCTCGTACATTAGGTGGTTGGTTTGGGGTTGTTGTGTTCCCCTCCTGCGTGAGGATGATCTTTTGTACCTCCTATGTGAGGATGTCGTTTTATATACTCGGCTATGTTGTTTTTTACTTTGGGTCATACAGTTTATACTGTTTTATGTATTTGTTTTATATCTGTCAGTGCCATGTTGTAAGGTCCAGTGAACTTGTTGTCAGGCTAGGGTCAGGATCCATTGTGAGATCCTAGCCCAATGTGACATCCCGAGTCCCGCGGATTCGGGGTGTTACAGAGTTGGTATCAGAGCCCAGGTTGACAACAATGGCACTTGCTACCTACAATGAGGTTTGATAGGTAAAATAAACAGAGCCCACATGGGAACTGACGTTTTCAAAGGTTTTGGTTTTAAGTGTGGTTTTGGGATAGAATGTACGAGAAGTCGTCACCTCTGCTATGGATCTCTGTAGCGTAGATATGTATATATATATCTGTGTGTACTATGGATTATGTGGATTTATTATATACATATCGACACCTATGGCATATATATAGCCTTATAAGATTAGGTGCGTATATCCTACAGATGACTCAGACTAGAGTAGTATCTGTAGTGGGATGAGGTAGGGGTACACCCCCCCTCTTCCTCCAGTGGTGATAAGTTAGGGACCAGTTTCCGCTGTTGTTTCGCCTATGGCAGAGAACGAGTTTGAAGAGGCTGATCGTGTCTCCATGAGTAGATCCGAGTTTCGAGAATATATGTAACAAGTATATGAAGCGGTGATAGCGGGTAGATCCACACCGGATTTACCAACAATTGTGAGATCAACTGAAGCTTCTGGATCCGGAAAGAAGCAATGGACTGAATCAGTTACTGGAGAAGCAAAGATGATGAATGGGGAACCAAGTCCGCTATCAGGACAATCTAGTGATCCTTTGGCCATGAAGATGACTGGCAAGGAACTATAGTGTTTTAATTGCGTGGAAATTGGGACACTGGCGAGCTGTGTGCCCAAAGCTGCCCATCATATGCTTTACGTGTGGTAAAGCAAGGCATAGAGCGAAGTTTTGTCGACAGGGCAAGGCATTGCCTTTACAGGTTCCCTTCAAGAGTGAGATCATTCCAGGTGGACGACGAAGGTCGAGTTACCCTTCAGTTACACAGGTTGCAAGGATGGGATGATTATGTTTCAGTTGTGGCTATCTAGATCATTTGCGTTCTGTGTGCCCTTTGGCACTGATAGCTTGTTTCACTTGTGGTGAGCTAGGCCATCTGGCCCTTTCTGTCAGCACGGTGGTGTTTCTTCCCAGCAAGACCTTCCTCTTTCCGGTGCAGAAAGAGTGGAAGTGGAGGCTATAGTAATGACCTCAGTGATACCTGAGGAGCATGGATCTGACATTGAGTGATGATATGTAGTGGAGCTACGAGTGTTAGCTGTTATAGGTATCATTCTCGTTAATGGTTTACCTGGTGGAGTTTTGCTTGTTGTGAGTGCTATGCACTTCATGTATTTCGATGCATGCGTTAATGGTTGACTTTTTGTATATAGTAGAAGGTGGATTTTCCTTTACAAGATTACCTTTTTGGGTATGAGATACCCGTGAGATGCGTGTTTGTTCCCTTATTTCAGGGACCCGTGTATGGTTGTAGACTTCTTTGTCATGTCGTAGGTGCATGAGGAAGTCATTATGTGTATGGTTTGGATGAATAGATATCATGTGATGTTAGCTTTTAATAGTAAGACTATTATAGTCTTTACTAAGTTGAGTTAAATAGAGGTCTTCTAAGGTTAAGACCTTTGAAGAGACGGGTTTGTCATCAGGACTGTATGAGCAGGGAGCTGATAGCACAGGGATGTGACGCCTTCTAGTTTTATACCATAAAGGAGCGAGATAGTCCAACAATTGAAGGTATTCCAGTTGTTTATGAGTTTATAGACGTGTTACTGAACCGTCTAGTTGCCACCTCAACGGAGTGTGGACATTGTTATCGAGTTGAAGTATGATACAAGATTGAATGGGAAAGCCACACTATATGGTGCTTGTTGAGATATTGTACTGATAACTTGAAAAGTTTACTGAAACGGGTTTACCCTAGTGGGTTCCATGTTCCGTATTGACGACCTGACGAGTTAACTTCAAGAAGCAATTGTGTTTTCGGGATTCCTTTATGCTCAAGATATCCCTAGTCATGGATGAGAGAGCAACATGTGTATGAGATAGCATCCCATACCCGTTATGGACACTACGAGTTTGTAGTGATGTCATTTGGGTTGACGAATGTTTTAGTAGTTTTTATGGAGTTGATGAATAGTACCTTCATCGAATTCCTTGATTATTTGGTGGTGGACTTCATGGATGACATGTTGGTATACTCTCATAGCAGAGAATAGTAGACCGATCGTCTAAGGACCGTTCTGCAGATTTCGAGAGATAGAGGGCTGTATGCTACGCTCTCTAAGTGTAAGTTGAGATGCCAGTGGTAGCCTTTTTAGGCCATGTTGTCTCCGCCAGTGGGATCATGGTTGACCTGGCGAGAATTAAGTATGTTGTAATATGGGAGATACTAATGAACATTAAGGAATACGTAGTTTTCTCGGCTCAGCCGATTGCTACCAATGCTTTGACGAAGGATTTTATATGATTATGTATTCATTTGCGAATCTTTTGAGAAGACCACCATAACTACGTGATGAAAGCAGTGTGTCTATGTTCTGAAGAGTTGAGGAGGCATTTGACCTCTGCTTCCATTTTGTTGTAGTTAGAAGATTTTTGAGATCCCGTGATTTACGGTGATACATCCCAACTAAGTTTGAGATGTGTATTACTACAAAGGAGTAGGGTTATTGATATGTGTGTTTACAGCTGAGAACGTATGATGAGAACTACTCGACTCATGATTTAGAGTTAGTAGTGGTAGTTCAAGCCTTTAAATTTTGAAGACCGTACCGGTTTGATCTTCATGTTAGATTTCTATAGATTATAGAAATCTGAAGTATATTTTATGCAACAGGGGTTGAATAACCGCTAGTGTTAAGAGCTTAAGTTGATCAAGACTTTGACCTGGAGATTCCATATCATTCAGAGAAGTTGAACGTTGTCGCCGACAACTGGAACGGAAAGATGATCCAAGAGAAGATGATTGTCAGACTGACAGCCTCAGCTTCAGAGAAATCTAGCTTGGCTAGAGTTGGACAATCAGTTCCTTGATGAGGATACCCTATTATACCTCAGAAGTTCTACCTGGTCTATTGGATGAGGTCCAACAGAAGCAGGGGACCTGCCCGGCCTTGACAAGGTTTAGAGAAAGGATGTCTCGTACTGAGGCACCATAGTTCTCCATGGGAGTAGATGGACTGATGAAGAGTCATGACCGCTTTTGTGTACTTGTTGATGCAGATGGAGACAGAGAATATTATGGTATACCCACTGTACGCCTTATTCATTACATTCAGGTACAAGATGTACCACGAGATAAGACGATTATATTGTATAAAGCCGATATTACCAGATTTGTGATATAGTGTGTAACCTGTCAGCAGGTCCAGATAGAGTATTTCCGATCTAGAGATAAGCCCCACCCACTACTAGTGCAATAGTAGAATTTGGGAGGACATATCTATGAACTTTGTTATGGGATTGTGACCCAATAGAAGATTTATGTTATCTGGATTGTTGGTAACAAATTAATGAAACCGGCACGTTTTATTTCTATCAGAAGGACGTGGCTAGTGAATGAATTGGCTGAGGAGTACACTAGACAGATTGTGAGACTCCATGGTATACCGAGAACGATCATTTCTGATCGAGATGGATGTTTTTACTTTGAGATTTTGGGTAGAAGATTCAAACTACTTTGGGGACGAGTATGTACCTCATGACTACACTTCACCCCCTGACAGTTGCTCAGTTAGATAGGATCATCTAGATCTTAAAGATCTATTATAAGTTGTAAGTTGAATGGGAAACGTGGATGGTTATATTACCTTTCATTACTGATTTTATTATATAACAATGAAGGACGTGCATCTTTTTGGGATGACCCTATGAGGCAATATATAGACATAGATGTCGTATATCTTTATGCTAGAAGTGATCTAGTAGTAGTAGTGGAATAACACCTGACCAGATTCAGGATTTTATAGTTCAAGTAACGTTGATTGAAGGAAGAATGTTGGTTGTACAGAGTCGCCAGATATTATATGTAGACAAGAAGCGTTAACATCTAAAGTTCAAGCGAGAGTTCATATCCGGCTGGAGGTATCTCAGTTGTGAGACGTTAGTTGTGTTATTATGGAAAGGGGAACTGAGTTTCCAATATGTCGGTTACTTGAGATCTTGATTAGTTTTGTGAAGGCAGCATGATGTTTAGCTTTGCCTCTGAAGTTGGTGGATGTTCACCTAGTGTTCTTGTGTTTCAACTTAGGAAGTATATACTAGGTTGGAAACACTTTGTGAGTCTTAATGATCTAGTGGTTAAGTTGAACCACATCGTTGTTGAGCATCTGATTACATTCTTGGAATAAGATATGAAACGCTTGCATTCGAAAGACATTCACATATTGAGGATATGATGGTCGAGATGAAGACTTGAAGAGGCTATGTGAGAGACTGAGGATAGTGTCATGAGGAACTATCCAATGTTGGGACATACCCATTTGTGGGAGCACGAGTAGATCTTAGTGCTATCTTGATGAATGTTGTGCTTATGTGCTTATATGTAATAGCTAGGATTTCCGAATTCTAATTAATGTTGATTAACTTAATTGTTGATAGTAATTGACATATAACTCGCGAAGATTTCGCAAGTGACGAGTATGAGTCCCACCGTTATGTTCCTGGCGTAATTTTGGACGTTTGGAAAAATTTTTACTTTTTCCCCGGGTAATTATTTTTACCCTCCGGTATTATTTGGAGCATTTGGGAGCTCCAATTAATAAAAGTGCAGTTGAGAGAAATGATCAGTACATCGGATATGTCCTAGATATGAAATAACATGGAGAGGCAAAACGGCCAAAAGAGTCGTTATTTCGTTTCTTAGCGGTTAAGAAATGTGGCTTAGGAATGCCCATTTTACGAGATAGTTATGAAATATTTATCCCGATAATATTCCGGATTTTGTATTCCAATTTCGTAAAGTTTGGAGACCGAAAAATACAACCGCAATTCAATTAAATAGTTCGGATAAACATTACTTTTATATATATATATATATATATATGAGCTGTACTTCACAAATGCAAATGAATTGCATACTACAGCCGTACAGCGGAAGTTTCATATATATATATATATATATATATATATATATATATATATATATATATATATATATATATATATATATTATAAAGCTAATGAAATGAAAAGAGGCGGTGCAAATATATATATATAGTATGTACAGAGGAGAAGCCGGCTATCACTTCCACTTTACAATTCCATTTCAGTTTACAGAGCTAACAAGCGAGAGCAACCGTACGAACATTTTAACCTATTTTCAACCTTCCATAATTCGTCCATCTTCGATCCATTTTCAGATCCGTTTGTATCAACGAGTCCCTTATCTTGCTCTCTTCATCGTGGTGCCAAGCTATTTCCCGATTGATAGCTTTTTGGTAAAGCTTCCGTTTACTGCTATCGGAACGCCGACGGACTACCGCAAGTCATCAAACGTGAGGTTTTATACCGCGCTCTTACTCCCCGTATCGCTAGGGGTCTGGATCTTCTTCCGGTTCGTATATCGGGTTAGTAACGAATAAGTTATGAATTTATTCGTTTTCCATATTGCGGGTTAGTATAAATTGACCTTAAGTTGGTTGAAATGGATAATTGGAATTTCCATTATGCTCGTTATATTATTCTGGTGATTATGGGTTGTTTGTTTGATGAAATCTGATGACAGGGGGTTTAGAAATTGCCTGCGGGCAAAACGTTATTCTGACGAAATCTAATTAATTAATTAAAGGTTAATTAATTAAATTAGGATTAGAATTGAGATTGAGGAATGTTGATTAGATAGTACCTTGAGATTTGAGGAATTGTGAGTTATGTTGAAATATTGAGGTTTAGTTGGTTGTGAGGCTTATAGATTGATTACGATCCTTATGGATCCCTTTGGGTCTAGGTGTGACCCTTTGTTTGATAAGAGATGTGATATCTCTTTATGCCTTTTTATAGGCCGTGTTGTCCCTCCAGTGTAGAGGTGATCGTGGTTGAGTTTGTACGAGGTTGAGGTGAGTCCGTAGGACTTACTTAGCTACCATCCCTATATTGGGTGTTTGCGTGAGTGGTGTGTGCTTTATATGTTTTCTATGATAGCATGAGTTGTCGTTTTTATCGACCTATGTTCTATTGACTGCCCCACTGCGTGGCTGTGATAACCTTTCCCTTTCATCCCGCCGTGGAGTCTGGGAGGTTCTCTGATGTCAGGCCAGACTGGTTTACAGGAAGGGCGCAATCCACTCCCATAGGGTACACGGATTGTGTGACCCATACTCGTACAGTTGGACATTGTACTCAGAGGCGGGGATGTATCGGTCCCCGTGTCACATACTTTCATCTATCTATATATATATATATATATATATATATACATATATATATATATATATACATATACGGTTTTTGAGTGAATGATTATTATATAAAGATAATAAATGGGTAAATGTGTGATAGCATGTTGATGTGTTTATCTTTCATGATTGTGCTTGTGCTTATGCATTACCTCATATATGTATGGTTAGCTAACGGTTTCATACCGTGTTGTAGATGTTTATAGGTTAGGCGCTACTGGGTGATCTGGCAGGGTGACAGGCCGAGGACTCTCGTACATTAGGTGGTTGGTTTGGGGTTGTTGTGTTTCCCCTCCTGCGTGAGGATGATCTTTTGTACCTCCGGTGTGAGGATGTCGTTTTATATACTCGGCTATGTTGTTGTTTACTTTGGGTTGTACAGTTTATACTGTTTTATGTATTTGTTTTATATCTGTCAGTGCCATGTTGTAAGGTCCAGTGAACTTGTTGTCAGGCTAGGGTTAGGATCCATTGTGAGATCCTAGCCCAATGTGACATCTCGAGTCCCGCGGATTCGGGGTGTTACAGAGTTGGTATCAGAGCCCAGGTTAACAACAATGGCACTTGCTACCTGCAATGAGGTTTGATAGGTAAAATAAACAGAGCCCACATGGGATCTGACGTTTTCAAAGGTTTTGTTTTTAAGTGTGGTTTTGGGATAGAATGTACGAGAAGTCGTCACCTCTGCCATGGATCTCTGCAGCTTAGATATGTATATATATCTGTGTGTATTATGGATTATGTGGATGTATTATATACATATCGATACCTATGGCATATATATAGCCTTATAAGATTAGGTGCGTATATCCTACAGATGACTCAGACTAGAGCAGTATCTGTAGTGGGATGAGGTAGGGGTACACCCCCTCTTCCTCCAGTGGTGATAAGTCAGGGACCAGTTTCCGCTGTTGTTTCGCCTATGGCAGAGAACGAGTTTGAAGAGGCTGATCGTGTCTCCATGAGTAAATCCAAGTTTCAAGAATATATGTAACAAGTATATGAAGCGGTGATAGCGGGTAGATCCACACCGGATTTACCAACAATTGTGAGATCAACTGAAGCTTCTGGATCCGGAAAGAAGCAATGGACTGAATCAGTTACTGGAGAAGCAAAGATGATGAATGGAGAACCAAGTCCAATATCAGGACAATCTAGTGATCCTTTGGCCATGAAGATGGCTAGCAAGGAACTACAGTGTTTTAATTGCGTGGAAGTTGGGACACTGGCGAGCTGTGTACCCAAAGGCGCCCATTATATGCTTTACGTGTGGTAAAGCAAGGCATAGAGCGAAGTTTTGTCGACAGGGCAAGGCATTGCCTTTACAGGTTCCCTTCAAGAGTGAGATCATTCCAGGGGGACGACGAAGGTCGAGTTACCCTTCAGTTGCACAGGTTGCAAGGATGGGATGATTATGTTTCAGTTGTGGCTATCCAGATCATTTGCGTTCTGTGTGCCCTTTGGCACTGATAGCTTGTTTCACTTGTGGTGAGTTAGGTCATCTGGCCCTTTCTGTCAGCACGGTGGTGTTTCTTCCCAGCAAGACCTTCCTCTTTCCGGTGCAGAAAGAGTGGAAGTGGCGGCTATAGTAATGACCTCAGTGATACCTGAGGAGCATGGATCTGACATTGAGTGATGATATGTAGATGAGCTACGAGTGTTAGTTCTTATAGGTACCATTCTCGTTAATGGTTTACCTGGTGGAGTTTTGCTTGTTGTGAGTGCTATGCACATCATGTCTTTCGATGCATGCGTTAATGGTTGAATTTTTGTATATAGTAGAAGGTGGATTTTCCTTTACAGGATGACCTTTTTGGGTCTGAGATACCCGTGAGATGCGTGTTTGTTCCCTTATTTCAGGGACCCGTGTATGATTGCAGACTTCTTTGTCATGTCGTAGGTGCATGAGGAAGTCATTATGTGTATGGTTTGGATGAATAGATATCATGTGGTGTTAGCTTTTAATAGTAAGACTATTATAGTCTTTACTGAGTTGAGTTAAATAGAGGTCTTCTAAGGTTAAAACCTTTGAAGAGACGGGTTTGTCATCAGGACTGTACGAGCAGCGAGCTGATATCACAGGGTTGTGACGCCTTCTAGTGTTATACCATGAAGGAGCGAGATAGTCCAACATTGGAAGGTATTCCAGCTGTTTATGAGTTTATAGACATGTTACTGAACCGTCTAGCTGCCACCTCAGTGGAGTGTGGACATTGTTATTGAGTTGAAGTATGATACAAGATTGAATGGGAAAGCCACACTATATGGTGCTTGTTGAGATATTGTACTGATAACTTGAAAATTTGACTGAAACGGGCTTCTTTACCCTAGTAGGTTCCATGTTCCGTATTGACGACGTGATGAGGTAGCTTCAAGAAGCAATTGTGTTTTCAGGATTCCTTTGTGCTCAAGATATTCCTAGTCATGAATGAGAGAGCAACATGTGTATGAGATAACATCTCATACCCGTTATGGACACTACGAGTTTGTAGTGATGTCATTTGGGTTGACGAATGTTTTAGTAGTTTTTATGGAGTTGATGAACAGTATCTTCATCGACTTCCTTGATTAGTTGGTGGTGGACTTCATTGATGACATGTCGGTATACTCTCATAGCAGAGAATAGTAGACCGATCGTTTGAGGACCGTTTTGCAGATTTCGAGAGATAGAGAGTTGTATGCTACACTCTCTAAGTGTAAGTTGAGATGCCAGTGGTAGCCTTTTTAGGTCATGTTGTCTCCGTCAGTGGGATCATGGTTGACCTAGTGAGAATTAAGTATGTTGTAAAATGGGAGATACTGATGAATATTAAGGAATACGTAGTTTTCTCGGCTCAGCCGATTGCTACCAATGCTTTGAGGAAGGATTTTATATGATTACGTATTCATTTGCGAGTCTTTTGAGAAGACCGTACCGGTGTGATTTTCATGTCAGATTTCTATAGATCATAGAAATCTGAAGTATATTTTATGCAACAAGGGTTGAATATTTGACTTGAAGATTCCATATCATTCAGAGAAGTTGAACGTTGTCGTCGATAACTTGAATGGAAAGACGCTCGAAGAGAAGATGATTGTGAGACTGATAGTTCAGCTTCAACTTCAGAGAGATCTAGTTTGGCTAGAGTTGAACAATCAGTTCCTTGATGAGGATACTCAGTTATACCTCAGAGGTTCTACCTGGTATGTTGGATGAAGTCCAACAGAAGCAGGAGACTTGCCCGACCTTGACAAGTTTTAGAGAAAGGACTACTCGTACTGAGGCACCATAGTTCTCCATGGGAGTAGATGGGCTGATGAAGAATCATGACCGCTTTTGTGTACCTGCTGATGCAGATGGAGACAAAGAATATTACAGTATACCCATTGTACGCCTTATTCAGTACATTCAGGTACGAGTAAGATGTACCACGAGATGAGACGATTATGTTCTATGAAGCCGATATAACCAGATTTGTGATACAGTGTGTGACCTGTCCGCAGGTCCAGATAGAGTATTTCCGATCTAGAGATAAGCCCCACCCACTACCAGTGCAGTAGTAGAATTTGGGAGGACATCTCTATGGACTTTGTTATGGGATTGTGACCCAGTAGAAGATTGATGTTATCTGGATTGTTGGTAACAAATTAATGAAACCAACACGTTTCATTTCTATCAGAAGGACATGGCTAGTGAATGAATTGGCTGAGGAGTACACTAGACAGATAGCGAGACTCCATGGTATACCGAGAACGATCATTTCTGATTGAGATGGATGATTTTACTTTGAGATTTTGGGCAGTCGATTCAGACTGCTTTGGGGATGAGTCTGTACCTCATGACTACAATTCACCCCGTGACAGATGGTCATTTAGAGAGGATCATCTAGATCTTAAAGATCTATTATAAGTTATAAGTTGAATGGGAAACGTGGATGGTTATATTACCTTCCATTAATGAGTTTATTATATAACAATGAAGGACGTGCATCTTTTTGGGATGACCCTATGAGTCAATATATAGACATAGATGTCGTATATCCTTATGCTAGAAGTGATCTAGCAGTAGAAGTGGAATAACAACTGACTAGACTCAGAATTTTATAGTTCAAGTAACGTTGATTGAACGAAGAATGTTGGATGTACAGAGTCGCCACATATTATATGTAGACAAGAGGCGTTAACCTCTAAAGTTCAAGCGGAAGTTCATGTCCGGCTGTAAGTATCTCAGCTGCGAGACGTTAGACGTGTTAATATGGAAAGGTAACTGAGTTTCCAATATGATGGTTTATTTGAGATCGACCAGTACAGAGAAGGTAGCATGATGTTTAGCTTTGCCTTTGAGATTAGAGGATATTCACCCAGTATTTCATATGTCTCAACTGAGGAAGTATATACCAGACTCGAGACACCTTGTGAGTTACGATGATTTGGTGGTTGAGTCCAACCACACTTTTTTTGAGCATTCAATTACATTCTTGGAATGGGATATGAAACGCTTGCATTCGAAAGACATTCCCATATTGAGGATATGATGGTCGATATGAAGACCTGAAGAGGCTATGTGAGAGACTGAGGATAGTGTCCTGAGGAACTATCCAGAGTATATGTTGGGACAGACCCATTTGTGGGAGCACGAGTAGATCTTAGTGTTATCTTGATGAATGTTGTGCTTATGTGCTTATATGCCTTGATGTGTTATTCCATGCTAGTTGTGATGTGATTTATGATCTTAGTAGATCTTGATGTGCTAGTGTGATGTATGCTATAGCTGGAGATGATTACTTCCTCCACGCTACCCGAGTATGATCATATTTATAGCTGGAGATGGTTCTTTCCTCCATGCTACCTTGATGGACATAGTTCAGTGGAGATGTGATTCCTCCATGCGATATATATGTTTATGGGTTGGCTAGAGACGTATTTCCTCTATGCATGTGATATGTTTTGGCTAGAGATGTGCTTCCTCTATGTCTTGTGATGTGGTATGGCGAGAGACGTGATTCCTCTACGCCTTTGGGTAGCGTTATGACCCTGTTTCTTGGAGTGATGATTCCTCCATGCTTATACTTGAGGTTATAGATTGTTATAGGTTGTGATCTTTTGAACGGAGATGTGATACCTCCGATAGAAAGAGTAAGAGTTATACCTCGGCGTATGGGTCCGAGAGGATTTGAGAATTGTTCAAGTTTCGGGACGAAACTTTTTTTTAAGGGGTGTGTGATGTAATAGCTAGGATTTCCGAATTCTAATTAATGTTGATTAACTTAATTGTTGATAGTAATTGACATATAACTCGCGAAGATTTCGCAAGTGACGAGTATGAGTCCCACCGTTATGTTTCTGGCGTAATTTTGGACGTTTGGAAAAATTTTTACTTTTTCCCCGGGTAATTATTTTTACCCTCCGGTATTATTTGGAGCATTTGGGAGCTCCAATTAATAAAAGTGCAGTTGAGAGAAATGATCAGTACATCGGATATGTCCTAGATATGAAATAACATGGAGAGGTAAAACGGCCAAAAGAGTCGCTATTTCGTTTCTTAGCGGTTAAGAAATGTGGCTTAGGAATGCCCATTTTACGAGATAGTTATGAAATATTTATCCCGATAACATTCCGGATTTTGTATTCCAATTTCGTAAAGTTTGGAGACCGAAAAATACAACCGCAATTCAATTAAATAGTTCGGATAAACATTACTTTTATATATATATATATATATATGAGTTGTACTTCACAAATGCAAATGAATTGCATACTACAGCCGTACAGCGGAAGTTTCATATATATATATATATATATATTTGTATATATATATTATAAAGCTAATGAAATGAAAAGAGGCGGTGCAAATATATATATATATATATATATATATATATATATATATATATATATAGTATGTATATATATATAGTATGTACAGAGGAGAAGCCGGCTATCACTTCCACTTTACAATTCCATTTCAGTTTACAGAGCTAACAAGCGAGAGCAACCGTACGAACATTTTAAGCTATCTTCAACCTTCCATAATTCGTCCATCTTCGATCCATTTTCAGATCCGTTTGTATCAACGAGTCCCTTATCTTGCTCTCTTCATCGTGGTGCCAAGCTATTTCCCGATTGATAGCTTTTTGGTAAAGCTTCCGTTTACTGCTATCGGAACGCCGACGGACTACCGCAAGTCATCAAACGTGAGGTTTTATACCGCGCTCTTACTCCCCGTATCGCTAGGGGTCTGGATCTTCTTCCGGTTCGTATATCGGGTTAGTAATGAATAAGTTATGAATTTATTCGTTTTCCATATTGCGGGTTAGTATAAATTGACCTTAAGTTGGTTGAAATGGATAATTGGAATTTCCATTATGCTCGTTATATTATTCTGGTGATTATGGGTTGTTTGTTTGATGAAATCTGATGACAGGGGGTTTAGAAATTGCCTGCGGGCAAAACGTTATTCTGACGAAATCTAATTAATTAAATTAGGATTAGAATTGAGATTGAGGAATGTTGATTAGATAGTACCTTGAGATTTGAGGAATTGTGAGTTATGTTGAAATATTGAGGTTTAGTTGGTTGTGAGGCTTATAGATTGATTACGATCCTTATGGATCCCTTTGGGTCTAGGTGTGACCCTTTGTTTGATAAGAGATGTGATATCTCTTTATGCCTTTTTATAGGCCGTGTTGTCCCTCCAGTGTAGAGGTGATCGTGGTTGAGTTTGTACGAGGTTGAGGTGAGTCCGTAGGACTTACTTAGCTACCATCCCTATATTGGGTGTTTGCATGAGTGGTGTGTGCTTTATATGTTTTCTATGATAGCATGAGTTGTCGTTTTTATCGACCTATGTTCTATTGACTGCCCCACTGCGTGGCTGTGATAACCTTTCCCTTTCATCCCGCCGTGGAGTCTGGGAGGCTCTCTGATGTCAGGCCAGACTGGTTTACAGGAAGGGCGCAATCCACTCCCATAGGGTACACGGATTGTGTGACCCATACTCGTACAGTTGGACATTGTACTCAGAGGCGGGGATGTATCGGTCCCCGTGTCACATACTTTCATCTATCTATATATATATATATATATATATATATGTATATACGGTTTTTGAGTGAATGATTATTATATAAAGATAATAAATGGGTAAATGTGTGATAGCATGTTGATGTGTTTATCTTTCATGATTGTGCTTGTGCTTATGCATTACCTCATATATGTATGGTTAGCTAACGGTTTCATACCGTGTTGTAGATGTTTATAGGTTAGGCGTTACTGGGTGATCTGGCAGGGTGACAGGCCGAGGACTCTCGTACATTAGGTGGTTGGTTTGGGGTTGTTGTGTTTCCCCTCCTGCGTGAGGATGATCTTTTGTACCTCCTGTGTGAGGATGTCGTTTTATATACTCGGCTATGTTGTTGTTTACTTTGGGTTGTACAGTTTATACTGTTTTATGTATTTGTTTTATATCTGTCAGTGCCATGTTGTAAGGTCCAGTGAACTTGTTGTCAGGCTAGGGTTAGGATCCATTGTGAGATCCTAGCCCAATGTGACATCTCGAGTCCCGCGGATTCGGGGTGTTACATTATATGCCTTGATGTGTTATTCCATGCTAGTTGTGATGTGATTTATGATCTTAGTAGATCTTGATGTGCTAGTGTGATGTATGCTATAGCTGGAGATGATTACTTCCTCCACGCTACCCGAGTATGATCATATTTATAGCTGGAGATGGTTCTTTCCTCCATGCTATTTGGGTGGGATTAGGATTTAGCTGGAGATGGTTCTTTCCTCCATGCTACCTTGATGGACATAGTTTAGTGGAGATGTGATTCCTCCATGCGATATATATGTTTATGGGTTGGCTAGAGACGTATTTCCTCTATGCATGTGATATGTTTTGGCTAGAGATGTGCTTCCTCTATGCCTTGTGATGTGGTATGGCGAGAGACGTGATTCCTCTACGCCTTTGGGTAGCGTTATGACCTTGTTTCTTGGAGTGATGATTCCTCCATGTTTATACTTGAGGTTATAGATTGTTATAGGTTGTGATCTTTTGAACGGAGATGTGATACCTCCGATAGAAAGAGTGAGAGTATTACCTCGGCGTATGGGTCCGAGAGGATTTGGGAATTGTTCAAGTTTCGGGACGAAACTTTTTTTAAGGGGTGTGTGATGTAATAGCTAGGATTTCCGAATTATAATTAATGTTGATTAACTTAATCGTTGATAGTAATTGACATATAACTCGCGAAGATTTCGCAAGTGATGAGTATGAGTCCCACCGTTATGTTCCTCGCGTAATTTTGGACGTTTAGGGAAATTTTTACTTTTTCCCCCGGGTAATTATTTTTACCCTCCGGTGTTATTTGGAGCATTTGGGAACTCCAATTAATAAAAATGCAGTTGAGAGAAATGATCAGGACATCGGATATGTCTTAGATATGAAATAACATGGAGAGGCAAAACGGCCAAAAGAGTCGCTATTTCGTTTCTTAACGGCTAAGAAAGACGGCTTAGGAATACATGTTTTCCGAGGCAGTTGTGTAATAATTATCCCTACAATATTCCAGATTTAATGTTCCAATCTCGAGAAGTTTGGAGAAAGAGGTTCGACCCGCCTTTGGATCGATTAAAGGATAATTATCGACTTTACTAAAGGATAATTATCGTCTTCACTATAAATAGCGGAAAATCCTTTATTAATTCATTTCCTTTCACGTTTTCTCGTAAAAGCTCTGATTTCTCTCAACCTTCAAACTCAGATCTACTCTCCGTTTCTAATCCGATTTCAATTCCGTTTGAGTTTCTGGATTCCTCTCTTCATTCTCTTCATAACGGTACTGAGTTTCTGCATTTCCGAGTATATGGAGGGCTGGTCGAGCATATATGTCACCAGGACGGTTCCGTCGCTCAGATTCCGATGAATTTGATGTTGTCCATGTGTAGCCTGCGTCGTTGTGATTCCGAATCTTCTTTCAGATCGTCAATCGGGTTAGTAACGAATAAGTTATGAATTTATTCGTTTTCCGTACTGCGATTTGACCTAAATTGACTTTAGGCTTGTCAAATAGGACAATTAGAAATTCCATAATGGTCGTTATATTATTCTGGTGATTATGGGTTCTTGTTTGATGAAATCTGATGACAGGGGGTTTAGAAATTGCCTGCGGGCAAAACGTTATTCTGGCGAAATCTAATTAATTAATTAAAGGTTAATTAATTAAATTAGGATTAAAATTGAGATTGAGGAATGTTGATTAGATACTACCTTGAGATTTGAGGAATTGTGAGCTATGTTGAGATATTGAGGTTTAGTTGGTTGTGAGGCTCATAGATTGAGTATGATCCTTATGGATCCCTTTGGGTCTAGGTGTGACCCCTTTGATGAATAGAGGTTGATATATCTCCTTATGCCTTTTTATAGGCCGTGTTGTCCCTCCAGTGTAGAGGTGATCGTGGTTGATTTTGTACGAGGTTGAGGTAAGTCCGTAGGACTTACTTAGCTACCATCCCTATATTGGGTGTTTGCATGAGTGGTGTGTGCTTTATATGTTTGCTATGATATCATGAGTTGTCGTTTTTATCGACCTATGTTCTATTGACTGCCCCACTGCGTGGCTGTGATAACCTTTCCCTTTCATCCCGCCGTGGAGCCTGGGAGGTTCTCTGATGTCGGGCCAGACTGGTTTACAGGAAGGGCGCAATCCACTCCCATAGGGTACACGGATTGTGTGACCGATACTCGTACAGCTGGACATTGTACTCAGAGGCGGGGATGTATCGGTCCTCGTGTCACATACTTTCATCTATCTATATATACGGTTTTTGAGTGAATGGTTATTATATAAAGATAATAAATGGGTAAATGTGTGATAGCATGCTGATGTGTTTATCTTTCATGATTGTGCTTGTGCTTATGCATTACCTCATATATGTATGGTTAGCTAACGGTTTCATACCGTGTTGTAGATGTTTACAGGTTAGGCGCTACTGGGTGATCTGGCAGGGTGATAGGCCGAGGACTCTCGTACATTAGGTGGTTGGTTTGGGGTTGTTGTGCTCCCCTCCTGCGTGAGGATGATCTTTTGTACCTCCTATGTGAGGATGTCGTTTTATATACTCGGCTATGTTGTTTTTTACTTTGGGTCATACAGTTTATACTGTTTTATGTATTTGTTTTATATCTGTCAGTGCCATGTTGTAAGGTCCAGTGAACTTGTTGTCAGGCTAGGGTCAGGATCCATTGTGAGATCCTAGCCCAATGTGACATCCCGAGTCCCGCGGATTCGGGGTGTTACAGAACCGCTGGAAGGAACCCGGTGATGTGATGCTACGACGTTGAGGCGTCCCCAGTCAGATGCGCGGTGGCCTGGGTCGAAGACGGAAGTCGAAGCAGTCCCCTGCGGTTCGCCGGTCTGGAGGGCTGTCGCCAGTCGTGTGCGTCGGTTGCTGTTGGGTGCGGTCCCGGCGTCGAAGAGTCGCTGGTTGCCGAAGGAGTCGATGGATGGGACTCGGGTTGCGGTGTGGCTGCTTGGTTGTAGTCGGTGCTGGTTCGGAACCGGTGGGTTGCTGCGCAAGGTCGAAGACGGAAGGCGGCAGTACGTCTCACAGGATAGGTAAAGAGAGGTTTAGGTTATCGATTAGTTTTAGTTAATCTGACTAGATTAGCGTTAATTAGGGTTAAGTAATTAGTTAAATTAGCTAGAGTACGGGTGGGCTGAAATGAGAATTGGATTGGCTATTGGGCCTGGGCCTGCTCTTCAATTAATACAAGGTTTGAAAGAATACTTCTTAATCGCCCGGAACCGTTATAGGTACGGAATTAATTACGGAATTATTTACTGAATTATATAAGTTATCATTTTATGTGAATCGAGGTCACTTAAAATGATAGAATTTAATATCGTGTTATTTTTTTATTTAACAAGATTTAGGTTGGCGGATCGGAGTCCGGTTTGATCTGGTTTTAAACGAAGTTTAAATTTTCGGTTATTACACACAATTTATGTTGGGATAAAACTTAAACTTCTCTTGTACGTTAAAAAACAAACCGAAACAATAAATATCAAAATCTACTAAATCTAATAATATCTACCGATTACACGATTTACGTTGGCTGTGTAACACCCCGAATTCTCAGAACTCGGAGCATTACTGGTTAGGACCTCACAATGGGTCCCGACCTTAGTTTGACAACAATATTACTCGGATCTTGCAACAAGACACAAATAGGAAAAACCGAAATTCATAAAAATGTATTTTAAAAGTGTAACAACCGGTGTTATTTGGAGTATTTGAGAGCTCCAATAAATAAAGTTGTAGTTGAGAGAAATGATCGGGACATCGGATATGTCCTAGATGTGAAATAATATAAAAAGACGAAACGGATAAAAGAATCGCTATTCCGATTCTTAGCGGTTAAGAAATGCGGCTTAGGAATGCCCATTTTACGAGATAGTTGTGGACTAGATATCCCGATAATATTCCGGATTTTATATTCCAATTTCATAAAGTTTGAAGACCGAAAAATATAACCGCGTTTTAATTAAATGTTTAGGATTATATATATATATATTAAAGATTCAGAGAGTTGAATGGCGGCTAGATGTACTGCAATTCTCAATTTCAATTCATCCTAAGTAAAGAATGTACTGCACTTGCAAGCTACGTGTACAAGTATTCTCTTAGCTTAACATGTGTACATCTTTATTCAATTATAAAAGACAATTTCAATTCACCATCCTTCATTTCATTTGTAACTCTGAAAGTTACGGAGCCATAGCCGAGAGAAAAGTTCGTTCAACCTAACATACATACACTCAGTAATATATTCCTCGTCTTCGATCCATTTTCAAATCCGCTTGTACCAACGAGTCCCTTATCTTGTCCTCTACATCGTGGTACAAATATTTTTACCGTTTGTTAGCTTTTTGGTAAAGCTTCCGTTTACCGCTATCGGAACACCGACGACCACCGCAAGTCATCAAATGTAAGGTTTCATACCGCGCTCTTACTCCCCGTATCGCTAGGAGTCTGGATCTTCTTTCGGTTCGTATATCGGGTTAGTAACGAATAAGTTATGAATTTATTCGTTTTCCGTATTGCGGGTTAGTATAAATTGACCTTGAATTGGTTAAAATGGATAATTGGAATTTCCATTTATGCTCGTTACATTATTCTGGTAATTATGGGATTTTATTTGGTGATGATATCATGAGTTGGATTTATGCCCTGATGTGGCTTTTAGGTTTAGCATGTTATTCGAGGTTATAGGATGTATATGATCCCTATGGATCCCTTTGGGTCTAGGTGTGACCCTTTGTTTGATAAGAGATGTGACATCTCTTTATGCCTTGTCTATAGGTTGTGTTGTCCCTCCAGTGTTGAGGTGATCCAGTTGTGGTTGAGTTTTATACGAGGTTGAGGTAAGTCCGTAGGACTTACTTAGCTGCCATCCTTATATTGGGTATTTGCATAAGTGGTGTGTGTCTTATATGTTTGCTATGATAGCATATGATGTCGTATTTACCGACCTATGTTTTATTGATTGCCCCACTGCGTGGCTGTGATAACCTTTCCCTTTCATCCCGCCGAGGAGTCTGGGAGGTTCTTTGATGTCAGGCCAGACCTGTTTACAGGAAGGGCGCAATCCACTCCCATAGGGTACACGGATTGTGTGACCGATACTAGTACGGCTGGCTAGCAGGCTCAGAGACGAGGATGTATCGGTCCTCATGTCACCTAGTTTCATATATACTATATCTATACGATTTGAGTGAATGACCATTATATTGAGATGAACAAATGGGTAAATGAGTGAAAGTATGCTGATATGTTGATCTTTCCCTATGTGTGATTGTGCTTATGCATTATTCTATATATGTGTATGGATAGCTAATGGTTATTACCATGTTGTAGATGCCCTACAGGATAGGCATGCTGCTGGGTGATCTAGCAGGGTGGCAGGCCGAGGACGTCTCGTACATAGGTTGTTGTGGGTTTTTGGGTTTGTTTATCTTTTCCCTCCTGTGTGAGGTCGGTCTTTTGTTACCTCCTGCGTGAGGTGTGATGTTTGTACTCGGCTATGTGGTCTTACCTTTTGGGATGTACAGTTTTATACAGTTTTATGTATTTGTTTTCATATCTGTCAGTGCCATGTTGTAAGGTCCAATGAACTTGTTGTCAGGCTAGGGTCAGGATCCACTGTGAGATCCTAGCCCAATGTGACATCCCGAGTCCTGCGGATTCGGGGTGTTACAAAAAGGATGAATGCAACAAAGTCTAACAGCCTATAGTACTTAAACAACGGAAAAGACTAACTGTCTTTATCAAGAAGAGTGAAACAACAAGATAACACCCAACCCCACTCTAAGGAGTACAGAGACCCGGCTGCCCACTACTTCCGGATCACTCAGTTGTTGCTCTAACTCATTCCATGTTACTATTAAGGGTACTGGTATTTGTATCGGTTTAACTTTACAATTGTCGTCGTTGATGTTTTGTAGGGATTCTCCATATGGCGGTAACATTCTTTAGTAACTCTGATGTTATTCTTCTTATCTACCAACCGGTCGTCATTGGTCAACTCAGACGTGTGAATTCTCCGTTATTACTAGTTAGTCTGTAGTTGGTCTTCTACCAAATCGTAGACTTACTTTTCTTCTATCTCTTTCGATGCGGATATACAAGGTGAAAACTTATCCCATATAGGTTATCCGCTTATACACATTTAACTCCTTCCACAATTTACACCTGCCATCTATGGGTTTATCAAACCTTCCGTGATAGCTTACAAACCCATCTTCGCGGTTCCTTTTTTTTTTTAAGTTATCGTCTACCTGCAGCTCTTTGTAGTGAACCACTAGTATGGTTGACTTAAGTCTCTTGGTGATTGAGTAGTTATTATGATCCCTCAAGTCCATCATGATCATTCCCGCACATGCTTCTTCCTCGGTGGATGTTGTTTTGTAACATTACCTTCATGGAAATCCATTGTCTCAATTTCAGACTTCTTCTATCTTTGATATTTGTGTCGTGCTTTCCTTCAACATTCTCGTGTCTCTAAAGGAGTCAATCCATCTCCATGGTTATGAAATTTATTAATTTTTTTGTCTTTTAAATTCGATCGTAAATCTCTGTCTTGGTACTCCTTTAATCTTTTACATCTGGGTCAACACTCTATTTTCTCTGTACTCTCCTGCTCATACTTGTCTATGGAGGCATCCACCTTGGTTGTAGTGTCCTTTAACCCGCCAAGTGTAGTTGTGCTATACTTTGTTTAAATGGTGTTTTGATGTTGTCCTCTTCAATCCGCGCTCTTATTAGTCCTTACATGCATCTTGAGTTTCACCTCTCGTCGTCATCCCGCTAAGATCCTTGTACGGTTTTCGATTACTTCTTTGAATTGCTTGATATTCTTTTCTCGCCCGATTGTTCTTAATTGTTGTTAACATCCTCTAGTAATCCTCAACTCTTTAACCACTCGTTCTTCGGACAATTGTAGAAACCACCAGGGCGTCCACCATAATGCAATGTTCCAATCTGGGGTATGAGTCCACTATCTTCTTATAGATACCCTTTAAGATCTTCAAACATTTTATCATGAGGCGATGATCGCATCATGATAACTCAACTAAAGGATATTTCATATCCTCTAGGGTAACAACATGCTACATATATATATATATATATATATAGATATTTATATAACATACATAATTGTACAATACTATAAGCCTAAACTAAGAATACTGAGATCCGCGGTAGTAGTGGTGGTCAGCCGTACTTTTCTATCCCCAACCAGACTATGCATGCATTTGAAAACCAAAAGTCCTTTTAAAAACTCAGATCCCTTTTCGGGTTCTGCTCAAGTACTTATTCGGTCTTTTAGAAGATTTCAAGTGCCATTGTTGCCAACCTAGAGCTCTGATACCATGTTTTAACACCCCGAATTCTCAGAACTCGGAGCATTACTGGTTAGGACCTCACAATGGGTCCCGACCTTAGTTTGACAACAATATTACTCGGATCTTGCAACAAGACACAAATAGGAAAAACCGAAATTCATAAAAATGTATTTTAAAAGGATGAATGCAACAAAGTCTAACAGCCTATAGTACTTAAACAACGGAAAAAACTAACTGTCTTTATCAAGAAGAGTGAAACAACAAGATAACACCCAACCCCACTCTAAGGAGTACGGAGACCCGGCTGCCCACTACTTCCGGATCACTCAGTTGTTGCTCTAACCTGCGGTAAAATCTAAAACACAATAGAAGAACCATTAGCTAGTTGTCTAAACATTAGAAGAATAATAATAGCACACACACACATAATATAATAAACACTCATCATGCTTTCAAACAATCCATTTATTATCTTCATTTAAGTCATTCACTCTAATGATACTTATTTTGTGACACGAGGGATTCCCAAACCTCGCCTCCACCCCCGTGTACCCATCAGGAGTGGATCCGATGCATCTCACCGTGTACCTGTATGGTCTGGGTATAGAGAACCTCCCAGTCTCCTGGCAGAGCTGGGCAGTGATGTCACGGCCCGTTATACATACACTTGGGCCTTAAAACATAATAACCACGGTCGTCCTAACAAGTTGTTATTTATTATAACACACATTGTACACACACAACCATCATCACCCAACTAATATCCAGAAACCAGCTAAGTAAGTCGCAAGGACTTACCTGAATCAATTCACACTCTATCAAAAACTCAACTCGGTCCGTACTCGTGGTAACTCAAACGCCTGCCAAACAAGGCATGTGGATCAAAATCACATCCCATACTCTTAGAAGTTATAAACTTTTTAGAGGTACAATCTCATGAGGAAGCTCTCAAAAGTCTATCATTAAATTCTCATCTTTTTTTTTAGAACTTATTTCCATAACCTGGTTCTCAAGGATAAATTAACTAGAGATTCTAAAGTTCACAAGGTTTAGAAATTCAAAGGGGTTGCTAAGGTCCGACCTTTATTCGTAACTACTATATATATATATATATATATATATATATATATATATATATATATATATATATGTATACGTACAGGGTATACACATAGGTATATATAAATGTATAAATGTAGTATATATATATATATGTATGTATAAGTACAGTGTATACATATAAGCATATATAGATGTATAAGAGTAGTGTATATATAAGTATATATATAAATGTATAAGTGCAGAGTGGTGAAGGTAGGAGCCATTGAGAAGGGTAGGCACTTGTGTAGAAACGTGTGGTATAGTAGTAACCGGGAAGGGCTAGACTTTATAGGTAGTTAGTACGAGCGGAATAGTGTGCACTAGTTTTGAAGGTTTCGGTGGTTTCTATGGGTGTTCAAATGCTATCGTTGATCATGAGTCCACTTGTTAGATTTTCCTCAGGACTCGTTATGCTAACATAAGCTAAGCTCGTATAGGTTCTCGGTCCCTTACCTAGCATAATTGTGAGGATGCATCTAAACTTGGGAATGGAATGACGTTGTTATCGTTGACGAGTATGGTTATGATGTTGATCTTAGACTAAGTAGTTACGTATAAAGGTCGGACCTTAGCAACCCCTTTGAATTTCTAAACCTTGTGAACTTTAGAATCTCTAGTTAATTTATCCTTGAGAACCAGGTTATGGAAATAAGTTCTAAAAAAAAAGATGAGAATTTAATGATAGACTTTTGAGAGCTTCCTCATGAGATTGTACCTCTAAAAAGTTTATAACTTCTAAGAGTATGGGATGTGATTTTGATCCACATGCCTTGTTTGGCAGGCGTTTGAGTTACCACGAGTACGGACCGAGTTGAGTTTTTGATAGTGTGAATTGATTCAGGTAAGTCCTTGCGACTTACTTAGCTGGTTTCTGGATATTAGTTGGGTGATGATGGTTGTGTGTGTACAATGTGTGTTATAATAAATAACAACTTGTTAGGACGACCGTGGTTATTATGTTTTAAGGCCCAAGTGTATGTATAACGGGCCGTGACATCACTGCCCAGCTCTGCCAGGAGACTGGGAGGTTCTCTATACCCAGACCATACAGGTACACGGTGAGATGCATCGGATCCACTCCTGATGGGTACACGGGGGTGGAGGCGAGGTTTGGGAATCCCTCGTGTCACAAAATAAGTATCATTAGAGTGAATGACTTAAATGAAGATAATAAATGGATTGTTTGAAAGCATGATGAGTGTTTATTATATTATGTGTGTGTGTGTGCTATTATTATTCTTCTAATGTTTAGACAACTAGCTAATGGTTCTTCTATTGTGTTTTAGATTTTACTGCAGGTTAGAGCAACAACTGAGTGATCCGGAAGTAGTGGGCAGCCGGGTCTCCGTACTCCTTAGAGTGGGGTTGGGTGTTATCTTGTTGTTTCACTCTTCTTGATAAAGACAGTTAGTCTTTTCCGTTGTTTAAGTACTATAGGCTGTTAGACTTTGTTGCATTCATCCTTTTAAAATACATTTTTATGAATTTCGGTTTTTCCTATTTGTGTCTTGTTGCAAGATCCGAGTAATATTGTTGTCAAACTAAGGTCGGGACCCATTGTGAGGTCCTAACCAGTAATTAAACTTTCCCTATACGTTTTATTTCTCCCACTATATATACAAATAATATATCATCGTCTTCCATTCAGTTCTTGTTTTCCAATATTGATCACATTTGTTTCATCTTTTTCAGGGTTCTGATTGAAGGAATTTCCGAGTTGCTTTGTCATATCATTTTCAGGTTATTCTCTACGTTGTTATCCCCTTACTATCATTCCTTTTTTTAACACTGATTTTCAATCGTCGCAATCGTTTTGCTATCGTTTATATATTTTCAAATCTACCGATTTTCAAATCTACGTTGTTATCTTCAAATCCATTCACATTTGCATGCATGTTTCGTGATTTATGTGTTGTGTGTTATCTTTTTTTTTTTTGTGGAAGTTGTGTGTAATCTATAGTTCTAGAGAATATGTGAAATCTATTACAAATAACTCAATTATTTTCTCCATCTGCTTGAATTTATCGTACTTCCGTGATTTGTTTTCAAGAATTGGTGTTTCAACAACTTGAAAGAACAAGGGTTTCAATAGCTTGCAAATAACCCATCTATTTTCATACACGTTTTTTATTTTGATCTTTCTTTACTTTTTTTTGTTCAATTTTGATTTTTTACAAAAAAAAATATCATGATTTAGATTTTTTTTCAATTTTATTTCGTTTTTTATTTAGATTCCAAGAAAAATTTTTGTTCACATTACTTCAACTACAAATCTTCGGGGCCATCAATTTTTTTAACTGTTAATTTTTTATTTTTAGGAAAAATAACCAAAAATAATACCAACTATCAACATTGAACCGAAAATAATACGATCTTTGAAAATTACTAGAAGCGCTACAAACTTTCAATTTATTTACCAAAAATAATACGTCAAATATTTTCCGGCAAAAACCCTACCTCCGGCAATGACGTGGTAGCCGAAATGTTACATGTCATAAAATAAATGGGTTAAATGTGTGATGTTGATTTTACTTTTAACAAAAACAATTTAATAATATTTAATATACTAAAAATAAAAATTATTATTTTTGAAAATTTAAATAATAATTTTTTAAAAAAATTGTACAAATATTTATTTTAAAAAAAATATAATATTTTTTAGAATATTTTGTAATCAAAATTTGTTTTTGGATTTTTGTATAAAATTTATAATTCTAAAAAAAATAATTTGTAAAAAAAACATTCGAATTTAATTTAATTTTTTTTACTCTTGTAATCTAATCCCTACAGATTTTTCAAATTTTTTGTATTTTTTTTCTAAAAAAAATAATTTGTAAAAAAATATTCGAATTTTTTTTAACAATTTTTTTATAAAAATATTTCATACAAAAAAAAAAACTTTTACATTTTTTTACAAACTTGTCTAAAAAAAATGTTCAAACTTTATCTATTTTTTTGAAAAAATTTGTACAAAAGTTTTTTAAAAAATTATTATTTAAAATTTTAAAATATTAAATATTTTATTTTTTTAATATTTTAAATATTATTAAATTGATTTTTTGAAAAATAAAATCCATATCACACATTTTATCCATTTATTTGATAAATGTAACATCCAGCTGCCACGTCATCGCCGGTGCTAAATTTTTTGCCGTAAAAGTATGATGTACTATTATTGGTAATTACATTGATAGTTTGTATTGCTCCTAGTAATTTTCAAAGTTCGTATTATTTTCGGTTCAATGTTGATAGTTGGTATTATTTTGGGTTATTTTTCCTTATTTTTAAAAAATTTCAAATCTTCCGTAAGTTTTTAAAAAAGATAACAATGTGCCATAACTTGTATCTTTAAAAGATTTCATTAATGTGTTTTCAATATTTCTTTTAAGATTTTGTTTTACATTTATTTTAACTACAAATTCGTTTTTTTACAATCCGCTACATTAATGATGACTGGCGCCCCACATTTTTTTCTCGAATTAAATCTTCTACTAAATCACGAATTAAGTTAACAAATGTTTTTTTAACTAAATAAAGATCTTTTAAAAAAATCTTTTTTTAACCAAATCTATTAAACAATATCTAAGCATTTCGTTTTATATTTTTTAACGTAATAATAAACTAAAAAGATCTCGTATTAATTTTCTCCCATAAATCACCAAATTGGTTCCTAAATTATTTTATCATATCTTTTTAACTTAAAACTTTTCACACAATCTTTTTCATATAAATCTTTTCTCTAACAAGTTAATGTCTGAAAATTTCACTATATATACAGGGCATAGACACGTAGTACGTCCGTCGGTAAATATATACATATACGTGTGTAATTGGGTTGATTGTTGATGAGTTTATTTCTTCAGCTTCATAATGTCGAACTCATATTACTCGATGATGAGAGAAGGGAGCTTCCGGCATGGAATATTGAATATCAAGAACAGGAGGCACCATAATGTTAATCATACTTTTGAGTTATTTCCCATAAAATTTTGAATAGAGAAGGTAAATGTTTATCATACTTTTGAGTGATGAATGCACCATAATGACCCCAATTTACAACGACGTAATCTGTTTCGAAGTGCCAAAAACAAATATGAATATAGGATGTTTTCTTTTTTGTTATTTATAGAAGAAACTGCATTTGAATCTTATACTACCATTAAAGAGTTTTCATGCGAAGGAGGTGTAGGTGAGTGAGGCGAAGCTAAAGTTGGAGGTTTCCCCAGATTCAACTCGGGACTTGGAAGTACGGCTGTGACGCCCTTGTGGGTTTGACCCGGAGCGGAACCCGATCCGGTCCAAACAAAAGGGTTCCAATCTGATCCCGGTCCGTTTCCGAAATATTCGAACATGGTATACCGGTCACGGTATTGAATCCAATCCGAATCTGAAAGAACCGGACCAAAACGGTTCGGTCTCAATCCAATTCACGGTGAATAAGAGAATATCGCAGGGGTTTAATCGGAAGATCCGGAAAAAAGTTGCAGGCAATATACGTTTCTTAAATAGTATAAATTACCCATTAAATATGACAATTTACAAATGATGGCTTATTAAATTAATTTGCACCAACAATGTTTGAAAACGAAATTTGGACAAGATCACCCGATATACACCTTCTTGTATCAATGAAATTTGCATAAACTACCTATTTTCTTATAACAAATTGTTATTTTTCTAAATTTTCTTTTAACCTTGTACGGGGTTTAAATATAATAAATTATTATCATCATATTTTTAAATATCTTTCACCATCATGTTTTAAATTTTCTTTCAACTATTTCCCTCTTAAAATAATTTTATTGTAAATGTGTAATGGGATATGATGACTAATTGAGTACGAATGACATTGCATTATCGCATTAGCTTTCTTCTTTTTTAAAGTTTTTTCCTTACAAAAATCTAAATACTTTAATAACATAAAATTAAAATTTAACAAACCTTTTGATTAAAAAAACATATTTGTATTTACATATGTATCTTTATTAAAAAAAAAAGGTAGTTTATGTAATTTTTTTGGTTTAATATCACCTTACATAAATAATCTAAATGAGTATGGTAAAAACTTAAGTTATTCCGAACGAACAAATTATTATTGTAGAGCTATATCTTGTATTGTTTTTCTCATTCCGATATTATTAATATTGAAGTACAAAAATATATATTTTGAAGAAAAATAATTTTTTTTGTAACGTTTCTAAATTTCCGATTTCAATGTACTACTAATATTATTTTTTAAAAATTTATTTTAGGTTGTGGTTCAATAATTTGAATATTTTTTTTTTAAAGTTCCAATTACAAAATATTTGAAAGGTTAGTTATTGTTTTTCGTTATATTTGGAGTTGGTTAAATGATAAATATTTTAAATTTAAATTTTCGGTTGTAGATTCTTTATATACTTAGATATAGTTGTTATGATTTGATGATTTGGTATTTTTTATGAATAAGATGGTGACATGTAAAATATTTTGTTATGATTTAAATTTATTAGATTTTAATGGCAATGTTGTAATTTTTATATGCCAAAAATATAAATATTTGCTAAAATATCCTAGGTGGCATGTTTTATTAATTGACAAGTGGCATTAGTGTGTTGTTTTTTGGTAATATATATAGAAGATTATATTTTGTACATGATCAAAATATATATGAATTATTTTTTCTGATTTGTCATTCAACATTTTGTTTTATTTTGGATATTTAACCTAATTCTACATATTTACACAAATTAGTGGTATTTTCTATATAAAAAAAACTAGCGGGTGCGTAACTATTGACATAGATACTTGCATATTGAAAAAGTGATTTACCCTCGTCTCTGTTTTCCATACACCATCAAATTCCTGCCGAAAGTGAAAGGCGTATTCGTTTTCCTTGGACTAGTTATCGATGTGGGCGTGGTTACAGTCGAGTAGGTTATGAGATAAAACCCTATTTTGAGATTCTCCAAAACAGCTCTCAATCTTGAATCTTGAATATAGTTTCTGAGAACAGAAAAACACTTTCTTCCTCTTCTTCCTATTATTGTGTCAATTCTCAGTCTCTGAAACTCCTCTGCATCATAGATTCATAGTTTTGCTAGTTTTTTAATTGTGGGTTTTTGTGGGTTTCGAGTTCTAACTCTCCTAGCTTTGTACTCAACTCTTTTCGTCTGTCGTATTCTACTAGTTCTAATGGTAGTGCGGTTGTGAAATTGATTGAAAAAACAGAGCAATCTGTTTTGGTCAACCAATGCTCGCACGTCGGAGGTTGTTACAGTTTCTATTTCTTCTTCTCTATCGTCTATCATCGAATCAATATAGGTTAGTCTTCCGAAACCCATTTTACTCTGCGTATTTCCCTTTTTTTTTTTTCGCTCACACAATCCTCTATTCTCACTCATAACTCTCCTCACTTCTCTAACTTTCTCCATTGTTAACCATCGGAGCTTTGAAGATTCGGATAATATCACCGCTTTTTACCCTCGTTCTGCCATTGTTACGGTTTCTATTTCTTCTTCTCCATCGTCTATAATTGAATCAACACAAGTTAGTCTTCCGAAACCCTTTCCAATTAATATGTATTTATCACACATTTTCAATTAATATGGACATTGAATACACTTTATTTCTTAAAGTTAACTATAATGTACACATTTCCGATTAATATGTTTTATCACGCAATCACAAACGAAACTCGACACATTAATATGTACACATGTACACATATTTCATACTGAACAAGTATTGATTACTGCACCTACATATTAATCAGGAAAGAAATTCATGAAAGGTATTTCGTACACAATGTTTAATCCATAAACATGTTGTAGGTAGACGGACGATTCACCCTTTTTTCTTTAGATTTCAACGACTTATTTAGTACCGTTATTCAACGACAATCTTTCATTGTTGATTTAGAACAAGAACTCTGAGTTAGTTTTCGCTTAACAACGGAAAAGCTCAGAGAAAGCGTAAGATTGAGTTGTTATTGACAGTAAATTAATGAGGAGAGATTTATGAATATTTAGTATTTCTTTCCTATTTTAACGTTTCAGAATATCTATTTAGATCATTAATTAGGAAAAACATTAAATTTATTTAGAAAAGAGAATATTTTCTAAAAAGGTAATATCTTCAATTAATTTCTATTAAATCTTTTTTTATGATAATATAGGGTGCCTACTTTGTCTACCCATAACAAAAGGTGCCTACTTTGTAGGTAAAGTTACATTATGTACCTGCTTAACCAACTCATCATATCTCATATCTAGGATATGGGAAAGCAACAGGTCCTAAAGTTATAGAGAAACTTTAATAGTGTAGCTAGCTGGTTACACTATAATTGCTAGTTGAATTACAAGTTTGGACTGATAAGAATTGTTTCGTTCACAATTGAACGGTTTGTAGAGAGCAAGATCCGCAAACAATCGTTAGATTTTCCGACGAATCTGCCCGTCCTCCGGCCACTTCGTTTGAAACTCCAGCCCCTTATGCGGCTCCGATGAAGCTTCAAAGGGTGGCGGCTGGCTAGGGCAGCTATAAAGGCAGCAAAAACGAGAAGCAAAGTTATGACCCTAATTATATTCTATTTTGTGCAACATTTTGTGATTTTGTCTATATTAGCTTATAATTTGTAATATTTCTTGTTCAACTATGTTTACATTATCTGCTAAACTAAAGCTTGCCTATTTATATGTGAAAGAGATTATGAGCTTGCTTGATTTCATGCTTTGGACATTTGCAAGGGTCTAGAATTTAGAGCACTTAGTTTTTTTTTTATTTTATTTTAGTTACCAAATTTACATAGGGAATCCGTTCAAATGCCTTCAAGTTGTATATGGTGTTTATAAAGGTTGCGTGTATCATATATGAATTTGTCTGTAGGAGTTATTTGGAAATGCAGAAGCATTTCAAGGTTTTCGTGTACGAAGATGAGGAGCCCCCGATATTTCACAATGGCCCTTGCAAAAGCATATACTCAACCGAGGGAAACTTCATTCATCAAATGGAGTTGAGCCCTTTTCGTACGAAGAACCCGGATAAGGCTCATGTTTTCTTCCTACCCTTTTGTATGGTTATGCTTGTTCTCTTTGTCTATGAACGAGAATCTCTAGATTTCAGTCCCATACGACAAACTGTTAGAGACTACGTAAAGATATATCGTCTCAACAAAATACCCGTATTGGAACCAGAGCCTTGCAACGGATCACTTCATGCTCTCTTGCCATGATTGGGTAAGACATCTAATCAAATTGTGTAATATATCTTAAACCCAAATCAAACGATCTTTTGACGACAAAACAAATGTTTTGTGGATATTCTAAGGGTCGGAAATATCCTTCTCGGATCTTTACTTACGCCACAACTCCATCTGAGTCTTGTGCAATGCCAACACTTCGGAAGGGTTCAGACACCAGAAAGACGTGTCTTTCCCCGAAATCAACCTCCAACCGGGCACCATACAAGGCTTTATTGGCGGGCCATCCCCGTCCCATAGGCCTGTCTTCGCCTTCTTTGCAGGCGGGCTTCATGGCCCGATCAGGCCCATTCTCTTCGACCACTGGGAGAGCAAGGACAACGACATCAAGGTATACCGTTACCTTCCTCGTGGCATAAACTACTACCGGTATGCTTAAGAAGAGTAAGTACTGCATTTGCCCGAGCGGGTATGAGGTGGCGAGCCCGAGGATCATGGAGGTGATCTATACAGGTTGTGTGCCGGTCCAGATTTTGGATCATTACGTCCCGCCTTTCAGTGATACCTTGAACTGGAAAGCATTTTCCGTAGAGGTCTGACCTGGCGAGATACCTAACTTAAAGAACATACTGAATAGCATAACGTCCAGGCAGTACATAAGAATGTACAAGAGGGTGATCCAGATTAGACGGCATTTCGAGATCCATAACTCGCCCAAAAGGTATGATATGTTCGATATGGTGTTGCATTCGGTTTGGCTTTGAAGGCTAAATGTCCGGGTTTTAGGCCATGAAGAACTATAAGAGCTCTTTTGGATGACATTATGAGTAGGACTTATATATTTAGTTAATTTTATCTCATTGTATGTTTGCAAATGTTCTTAAATTAAATTTGTGTTTTGACTTTATTACCTTAGGGGTTTTAGATAGGACATGTTGTTAGTGTGAGTAGTTTAAAAACATTTGCATGAAATCAATAAGTCCTATCTAAAACAAGTACTATCTAAAACCCCTAAGGTAATAAAGTCAACACACAATTTAATTTAAGAAGATTTGCAAACATATAATAAGATAAAGTTAAATAAAATATATAAGTCCTACTCACAATATCATCCAAAAGAGCTCTTATAGTTCTTCATGGCCTAAAACTCGGGCATTTAGCCTTCGAAACCAAACCGAATGCAGCACCATATGGAACATATCATACCTTTTGGGTGGGTTATGGATCTCGAAATGCCGTCTAATCTGGATCACCCTCTTGTACATTCTTATGTACTGCCTCGACGTTATGTTATTCAGTATGTTCTTTAAGTTAGGTATCTCATCAGGTCGGATCTCTATGGAAAATGCTTTCCAGTTCAAGATATCACTAAAAGACGGGGCGTAGTGGCCCGATATCAGGACCGGCACACAACATGTATAGATCGCCTCCACGATCCTTGGGCTCTCCACCTCATACCCACTCAGGCAAATGCAGTACTTACTCTTCTTAAGTATATTGCAGTAGTTAATGCCACGAGGAAGGTAACGATATACCTTGATGTCGTTGTCCTTGTTCTCCCAGTAGTCGAAGAGAATGGGCCTTATCGGGCCATGAAGCCCGCCTGCAAAGAAGGCCAAGACAGGCCTATAGGACGGGGATGACCCGCCAATAAAGCCTTGTACGTTGCCCGTTTGGAGGTTTATTTCGGGGAAGGACACGTCTTTCTGGGGTCTGAACCCTTCCGAAGTGCTGGCATTGCACAAGACTCGGATGGAGTTGTGGCGTAAGTAAGGAACCGAGAAGGATGTTACCGGCCCCTAGAAAATCCACAAAATATTTGTTACGTCGTTAAAAGATCATTTGATTTGGGTTTAAAATATAATACACAACTTGATTAGATGTCTTACCCAATCATGCAAGAGAGCATGAAGTGATCCGCTGCAAGGCTCCGGTTCTAATACGGGTATTTTGTTGAGACGATTTTTACACAGTCTCTAATAGTTTGTCTTATGGGACTAACATCCCAAGAGTCTCGTTCATAGACAAAGCGAACAAGCATGACCACACTAAAGGGTAGGAAGAAAACATGAGCCTTATCCGGGTTCTTCGTACAGAAAGGGCTTAACTCCATTTGATGAATATAGTTTCCGTCGGTTGAGTATATGCTTTTGCAAGGGCCATTGTGAAATATCGGGGGCTCCCCGTCTTCGCACACAAAAACCTTGAAATTCTTCTCCATTTCCAAATAACTCCTACAAACAAATTCACAAAATGAACTTGATTTCCGACAAAATCAAGACCGTCAACTAGCGCCCATGCCAAATCCTTATCTTCAACCAAAACATTGGCACCCTTGCGAAGACTCATTGTTCCTTATCGTTTGAGTAGACACTACAACAAAGGTTAAATGCTCGAATCAAAGGCCCAAAAACTCCATTTTAAACCCTAAATAAAAAAATAGAAATTAAGAACTTTTACCGTCGCTGGTTTTTGTCAGCTTCCCCCATTCTAGCTTCAATTGGGGCAGGCTTCATTCGAGAATCGGAAGAAATAATTCATCCACGATCCATTGGCTCAAAACCCTAATTTAAGAGATATAGAGGGCGACGACACCGAGCATATCGACCAGAAATAGGAAACAGAAGGACATTGAAACAACAACGGTGAAGAGAATAAGAGAAGCGAGTAAAAAAATAGAGGATGAGAGCCAATGGATTGTGGATGAATTATTTCTTCCGATTCTCAAATTGGGAATTTTGATGAAGCCTGCCCAAATTGAAGCTGGAATGGGGGAAGCTCGCAAAAACCATCGACGGTAAATGTTCTTAATTTCTATTTTATATTTAGGGTTTAAAATGGAGTTTTTGTGCCTTTGATTCGAGCATTTAACCTTTGTTGTAGTGCCTTCTCAAACGACAAGGAACAATGAGTCTTCGCAAGGGTGCCAATGTTTTGGTTGAAGATAAGGATTTGGCATGGACGCTTGTTGACGACCTTGATTTTGTCGGAAATCAAGTTCAATTTCAACTTTCTTCTTCTTCTTTACTATACTGATTTTGAGTGCGAACTTGGGACAAAACCCAAGAAGGAAATCAAGTTCAATTTCAACTTTCTTCTTCTTCTTGACTCCTTGTTCAGTTTATTAAATCAAATCCAGCATTGCCAAGTAGGTAACAAAAGCTTTAAAAAGCATTCCTTAAGTAAGTTCCAATCAATCTACATATTACAATTTATCAGGAGTAATATATTGCAGGCTTATGTAGGGTAAATTTCTTCTAATGTTGTAAATGTCTCCTAATATGATGGTAATTTGGTTTGACTTATGGATTATATTCCGTAAATCCATGATCAATTACAATGAATCATTTCTTTTCTTTTGTGTCAATATAAGATTTATGTTGTACTCAGCATGGAGTCCTTGTATAGGAGATTTTTTTTTGCTAGATACTTTGATCAAATTTAACCTAAATGATCTTTTATTAGTATTTTGTCTTGTCTTTTTATTCAACATTCTATCCTGTTTGAAATCAAAGACAAATTCCATTCTAGCACCCAAGTGAGCCGAATGTAGGCTGAAACGGCTTGTTCCCAGAAATACGTGATCTTCAAAAAGTTAATAGGGACTCAAGAGAAATCTATGACCAATTGAAGTCCAAATATTGCAAACAGTATCAATCAAGCTAATTAAGAAAAAATCAAAGCAAACCAAATGAAAGAAAGAAACAACAATTCAAGGTTACCTTGAGCGGGTCGATGAGGAAGAATCAAGAAAATAGGGTTTGAATATGATCATGAAGCTTGACGCAATTGAAGAGTGGAAACTGTCGGAACAAAAAATAGATTAAGACGCAATAGTGGTTGTGCTCTAAATTTTCAATAACTTAGTTACAAGTATGTGAAGATGTTGTTCAATATATTCCTATTTCGTTGCAATTGGCCTCGTCCGAACAAAAGTTATGCTTTCGTATTGCTATCGTTATTACCACTTAATGATATTGTTTCCTTGCTAGATCATGGCCATAGAAACCTCGACTTATGGTACAAAAACATTCAAGTGTTTAGAGGTGTGGTCAAACCGAGACGGGTAAGTTTACCCCTCTATGATTCATTATATACTAAAACCAAAGCAGAATTTGCCTACTTTAACTGAATATTTTATGTCTATAGCAAAATTTTGTCTGTTTAGCTCACTGTTGATTGCTTCTACTACCCATACTCTTGGTTTTTATATTTCTTAATTTTGATTGAATAAAAATGGATACTTAGTAGGAATACCAGCCTTGAAAGAACAAAACACCTCTTTTTAGATTGTGAAATGTGACAGTGTTGGTTGGAGTAGTTTAACTTCTAAAGATCATTTCAACACCATAACTGGCCACAAAGTATTGAATTTAGCAAATGGAGGCTTTGGATCCTTAGGGTTTATATTTTGCTCCAATAATATTTTGATTTTCTTTCATTACATATTTCATATGCATTTCAGAAGTATAAGCTATTTCATCAAATCTCAAAGTATAATTCAAATGCGTTCTATGGTTGCTATTTTGATTGCAAAGTATCTTGACTGCAAAGTCGCATGCAATTCAAGTTCAAGCTGGCATACAAGCTCATACGTCGTCCAAATGACACATTTAACAGCTACCTAGCCAGGTATCTTGACTGCATAGTCGCATTCAATCCGAAGCCTGCAAATGGGGTCTTTTCTTTTGACAAGGTTATAGATCATCACAATGGACTCTTCTTTTGCATATACCGTGCCGCCGCACCCGAAAGTGAGCAACACGCTCATACTCTTGCTGAACTTTTTTGGGAAAATTTGGTTAGTAGGCCTTTTTGAGATTATAATATAGTAAATAGGCCTTTTTGTTTTTTCATTAGCTAAGTATACCCCGAAATTTTTTTTTACCGTGAAAACCCTAACCTTCTATTCTACCCTCTTCATGTCTTCCTCTTTGCAAGCCTCCAGCCCCCAAAGCTCTCCCTTTCTCACAATCTCTCTGGATTCAGACCTTGTTGTCTTCGAGTAAAAAGCTCGTAGAAGAGAATCGAAGCTTTGATGAAAGCCTTTAGGAGATCTGTCAATTTCAAAATTGTGTGTCTTCGTCTTCCTCTTTTTCGTGCCAACACGAAGGCGTAGACCCAGATGAAACCGTCCTTTAGCTGTTTGCCGACGAATACGAAGCTCAGGTGGTGCGGTGGGTATTTCTTTAGATATACGGCTTGCAAGACAAGTCATCCTAACTAGAAAAGTAGTGACCAATTAGATGGATACACCTGAGTATCCAATTATTTTCATTTGCATCGCCTATTGAGAGGATCAAAGGATTGGTGGGTTGTTCAAATGGTGGGGTTGGGCTGTAGATTGTTGGACCCTTGTATAATGTTATAACCGAAGCCCCGACTACACAAAGTATTGTTCCCAATACCTTTGATCTTCCATCATTCTTGTCCAATCTCACCTTCTCTATCCTTCAGACTATGGGAAATAACTAATGAGATTGAGTAAAAGTGATGGCCGGTACAGAGTTGTGTATGGCTGATGCGAAGGTTGGTGATGTGTTATCTAGTCCCAGCAAGTAGAATTAGCTGGTACAGATTAGTGATGTTGCAATTTATGGTATGTGTTTCTGGTATGAATTTTTATACCAGAAACTCATACTAGAAATTTTCTGGAATGATAAAATTTATGGTATGATGAAATTTATGATATGATGAAATTTATGGTATGATAAAATATCTGGTATGATAAAATTCTGGTACGATAAAATTCTGGTATGATAAAATTTCTAGTATGATAAAAAGTACAATTCTGGTATGTGAAAAATACAATTCTGGTACGTGAAAAAAAAATTCTGGTATGTGAAAAAATTCTGATATATAAAAAAATCTGGTATGTGATGAAAAATTCTGGTACGTGAAAAATTCCGGTATGTGAAAAATACCAGAAAATAAACACTGAAAAAAGAAAATGAAAAAGGAAATAAAAAGGGGGAAAAAAGCAAATAAAAAACAAGTTTAGTAAATTACGTGTTTCATATTTTATTTTTATTTTTTTTCCTTTGAAATAGAAGAGTTAATTATTTTTACCTACCATTAAATAAAAGTGATAAAAAATTATGGATACATTTACTAAAGAGAAAATTTGGCTAGTAGGACAATTTTTATATCTTTGATACTAAATAGGCTCCTCTATTTTCTACCTAAATTTTTAAAGTTAAAATAAATTAATTAAAGGGTATAATGGGAAATATAATTCCTATAAAATCTCACTAATTGTCAGATCTCACGTATCTGAAGCAGTTAGGGTTTATCTCTTGTCCACATTTGACTCAAACTAGTCCGCCGTCACCATCGTCTCAATGCCCGCCCTTTGCGTCTACCAGCTAGCACCAGTCTACCGGCTCGCACCAAACCACTTTCTAGAAGCAAAGTAACCAAACACGACTTATATATACATATTATCAAGATCTGCAGATCCAGATCGATCGGGATCATATTCTTTGTGATTAACTACAGAGATCGGCCTGCAACTCCCGGCTAGCTCGATCAGGCGGCTTATGGCGGAAGGAGGAAGCCATAAAAAGGAGGAAGAAGCCATGGGCGGGGAGATGAACCGTTTGTACTCCTCCCTTGGTGCAGTACTCCCGGCCACTGGTCGTACGGTAATCACTTATTTTGTGTAACAGTCACAAACTAGGTTTAGAGCGAGTTATAATCCAATTCTCCGACGAAGGTCTTATGCCCTTCTATTCCTTGTAGAAGAGATTCAGAAATTCAGCGACGGTTGCTCGGGCGGTAAACTACATACCGGAGTTACAAAAGGAAGTGCAAATGCTTACCCACACAAAAGACCGACTTTCATCGTCGTCATCTACTCCGTCCTATTCAGTACAAGCGTCAACGCAGCTGGGGAATGAAGAGATTTTAGTCCAAATCTCAAGTCTCAGATCAGTTCATACCATCCCAATTTCAGAGGTTATGAGAGAGCTGGAAGAAGAAGATGGACTGCTTGTCATGGATGTCTTCTCCTCTGAATTGGATACTGGAAGAATCTTCCATCGCCTTCATATCAAGGTATATTCAGCAAAAGACGTATATATGAGATATTGTTTTGTTATGGGTTAATCTCAATTGTAAATTTTGTAATGTATAGGCTGAGGCAGACCGTGAAATAAACTGTGAATTATTGAGGGACAAGATCTTAAACCTGTGCCAGAAGTGGGAGATGATCGATGAGGGCTAATTATGATTATGCACATTTTATACGTATAGACCACATATGCTAATACCATCTATATTCAGTTTGCAGTTGCATTGCCGGACCGGCCACCTTACATGTATATGTTGCTATTATTTCGTGTATGGCATTTGTTGTGAGTAATTTTAAGTTATTTTTCAATTGTGATTTGACTCGGATGAAGATCATAAAAGTTATTAATCGGTAATTTAAAGTTAAGATCTTATCCATTTTCATAGATTTTCTTAAATTCACCTGGGTATTAACTTTCAGATCCAAAACTCTACCTGAAATCAATCTTGAATCCGACAATTCACAGTGGTTGACTTAAAGGCTTGTTTTCTTAGACTCTTACTAACCAAATCGACTTGCACCGGAGCTCGAGTTCTTGTAAATGTGGTTGATATGTATTAATGTATGGCATGGTTGGCCTAGCAGGGTTGGTCTCGGATTTCGTCTTATCTCTGCGTACTAAGCCTTTTTGGTTCCTCTGAGAACATGCTTATCGTGTAATTATTATGAGAACATTCTTAAACCGTCGGATGGTGAGTATTAAAGGTCGAGATTTAGGGTAGATATCATAATTAATAATAACTACGAATAATAATAACTACGAATAATTCATTCAACTAACAATAACTACGAATAATTCATTCAACCAACAATAACTACGAATAATACATTAAACGATATGACACCTTCGTAACAAAACTAATAATAATTACGAACAATATATTAAACAATAAGGCATGTTCTCGTGATTACACGATAAACTTATTCTCATATGATCTATACTCGTCGGACATAAATTGATATTGGGTAACTTAATTTTAAACAAATTGTGTAATTAAAAATTAAGTATAAGTTTTAAAAAAAATAACAACAAAAAAATTCAAGTTATTCTTTTAGGCTGCTAAAAGAGTGAGATGATGGGACTGTGTAAATCTAGATTAGTCAATAGTCAAAAGAGCCCAATGGCCCATTTACCCAATTCAGCCGGTGCTTTTTAAGTCGACTTGGCTTATCGGAAGTTTTCTTCACAACCCAATTAAAACTCCAAAACCCTTGATCGAGAAGGGGAAAAACAACGAAATTCACAAGTAAAAATGTCTTCTACAAGCAAACGCCGGGAGATGGATTTGATGAAACTGTAAATTGATACCCGGATTCTCCCTTTCTGTTTCTCATCAATTTTTATCCTCGATTTCGTTCTTTAATTTCTGAAACTCTTTTCACCAAAATATTGAATCGTATCTTTTCCTGATAAATCTGTTCTTGTTTTAGGATGATGAGCGACTATAGGGTGGAGCTGATAAATGACAGCCTGCACGAGTTCTACGTGGAATTTCACGGACCCAATGACTGTACATCATCTCTCACACCCTTTAGTGTTTTTATGATCTCGCTTCATGATTATGGTTAATTTGATCCTCGGTTCTTGATTAAGTGAATCTGAATCATAAACAATTAGTTGGTTTTTAAAGGTTCAGTTCTAGTAATCTTATCTTGTGTACTCATCTGAGCACCAACCATTTAATCATGAGTTGCACATTGTTCATCTTCTTTGTAATTCGATGATATATGAACTGCAAAGTTGTTTATCGTCATCTTATTCGACCAATTCAACTCCGCCGAAATTCATTACAGACCAATTCAACTCTGTAAAGTTCTCTACTGAAATTTCCACTTGGGCAGGTCCTTACCAAGGGGGTGTATGGCAGGTTAAGGTGACGCTGCCTGATACTTATCCATTTACTCATCCATCCATTTTCTTTGTCAATAAGATATTCCACCCTAATATAGCTGAAAAGTGAGTGCATCCATGGGTTTTCTTTGATGATACTTTTTTTGGTCTATATATTCTGAACTCAAACGACATTTCTACTGGGTTTTTTTGCAGGTCAGGTTCAGTTTGTTTAGATGTAATTCGCGAGGGATGGAGCGCAATGTTCGGTATCATATTTCACTCTTTGTTTACCATTGATAGTTGGATTGTATGCTCTCTGCCATTGCTTCATGTTCTTCTTATTTGATGGTGTGCTATGTTAACTTTAACACGTGTACACTGTTTTCTACCAGATTTGGTCAATGTTTTTGAAGTGTTTCTTCCACAGCTTCTTTTGTATCCGAACCCTTCATCTTGGTTAAACTGTGAGGCTGCAGACTTGATGAAGCGTGATGAAACTTCATATGCACAGAAAGTGAAAGGTAATACGTCTCCAGCAAGTGAAACTCCATATGGTGTTATTAGAAAAGTCTTAAAACAGTTTAGCATATTAGCTAGTCTTTCTCCTCTGTCGCAATCCCGCTGGTTTGTAGTTTGACACAAAATAAGGGAATGGAATTAGTTGTACTCCCTAGCATATGCCGTCTCTATATTTGTGTTCATTTTTATCCATAGAAATACAATCCTATCTCACCATCTAAATTGACAATTGAAGAAATTGCTTGTAACTTCTGATATAGATATGGTAATTTTAAGCTGTGATGATGGAATTGCTATTTTCATTCTTCGTCTCTATGTGGCTCACTTTGCAGAGTACTGTGAAAAATACGCCAAGCCGGAAGACGTTGAAGTCGGGACCCAGGAGGAACTGAGCGATGACCATTATTCCTCCAGCGACAATGAAATAGACGGTGATGCTGATCCTTGAATCTAGGGAAGATGAACTGCCTCTCCTTGTCATACACAAGGACATAATCAGATGTTGGGATATTATGTAAAAAGTTTGTGATTGTGTATAGAAATAAGGTGAGAAACCCTCTCTGCTTGTTGCACTAATCTTGTATATGTTGTTTCGAAGGCTCATTGTGCTGCCAAGTATAACTGGTGCTTTGACATGAAAGAAGTTTTTTTTTGCTATTTGAGTTTTCAGGCTCTTCAAAATAGTATATGAAGTGTCAAGCATGAATCACAAGTGATGAGTAAATAATGTCAAGTTGAAGATTGGATGTAATTCCAAGTCCTTCACAATCCGTGCTAGAGTTCTGTCATCTACGGATCACTACATTGCTGTCATTTGAATGAGTCTGTTCTTGTCTGATGTCGATTAACTGGCCTTTTGTTATTATCCTCTTGACATTTTCTCACCACTGATAATGTCAGCTTACCGTTAAAAAAATAAAAAATAATTTAAAGTCAACTTTAGCGCTAGTTTTCAGTATATTTGAAGCTTGTGGGAATTCTGGTATTGCAGTTCATGATACGACCTACATGGTTACCTCTCCCATTTATTTTCTTGCCCCCGTCCTCTGTGATACTCTTTAAGCCAAAATCTGTGTTTCTGCAAATCAGGTACTGCAGTACTTTTTTTTGTTTTTCTTCGCTTGTTATGATGTGTTGCCAAATTTTTATCATACTCAGCTCGGCGTTGAGCAACGCAACAGAGCGACTTACTCCGAGGTAGCTGTTCTTTAAGTTCAACAGTCGGTGATTATATTATCTGCTACATGGATCTTGTACAAGACTGTCTCAGACTAATCCTAGAATTGATTTCCCAGGGAGTTCCGACGATTTGGGTTGCGAAACCCATATGCTTTTTAGCAATCTGTATTAGCTCACTGAAATGGATTGTCTCTTAAACATCAACTAAGGTGATTCTCGTGTTAGGATGAGTTGGTTGGACTTGTGTTTTAGTTTTGTTTATTGTATCTCGTATTTTTTTTGTAGGCCGCATGTATGGCTTTTGGTCTTTGGTTTTGTATCTCGGCTGTAGTCTTTAGTTTGTTTGCCTTGGGTTTCATTCATTGCATAAAAATTGTATTTCGGTTTTAGCCTTTATTTGTGTCATGTTGCAAGATCCGGTAAAATTGTTGTCAAACTAAGGGTCGGGACCCATTGTGAGGTCCCAACCCGTAGCGCCCCGAGTCCCGTGGATTTGGGTGTTACAATGAGTCTATTGGAGAAGGTCAAAGAGAGTCCGCCACTGAAGAAGTCGCTTAAGAAGAAAATCCAAGTGATAACGTTTAAATATGTTTCATTGTGTTGTTCACAATGACTTTTTTTTGTTGGATTGTTCACAATGACTTAAACTAATATAATATGCTATATTGTACTTTTACTGTCGAATATGCTATATTGTACTTTTATTATTTGATTACTCTTTAATTTATGTGAAATTATTGCATATTAAAATAGCATGAAAGTGAACTTTAGGTTTGTGACAAATCATCACAATTATGCGATTAAGGTGTAACATTTGCGTCAGCACGTATCATAACAGATTTTAAATAATGTAGCCGTTATACATTTGCGACGGGAGATAGCCGTCACAATTTTATTTCGGTTTGTCATTTATTATTTTTTTGCGACGGCGCTTGCCGTCGCAAACATTTGAAAAATTACACGTCATCACTTTTTGGAGACGGCGTAAACGGTCGCGAAACTTAAACTTGGCGCCGACGGACCCTTTTTTGCGACGGTTGGTGCCGACGCCACGTCGTCGCAAACTATTTTGCGACTGTAAAACCGATGCAAAAACCTTTTGAGATGGACATCTTCGCGTCAGCGTGTTTGCCGACTCAACGCCGTCACGAATTGGTGGTCGCCGTCGCAAAACAGTTTTTGCCGTTGCAAACATCCGTCGCAAAAGTATTATTTTTTTTGTAGTGATAGAAGGGAGGACGTCTAGGGTTAGAAAGAAGATAAGGAAACTGGCCCATAATATAGAATATCGGATATTACATCTATGGAAGGAAGATAAAACGAACGAAAACAGATCGGGCGCGATCTGTCGTAAATTCGCAGGGGCGGATCATCTCAGCCGCAAGTTGCAGCCGTAGGGACGGCGGGTTACAGGCGCGGGGGCGGCAGCGTGACAAAACTATGTCTTCTCCTTTTGACAGCAATCACACAACAAGGAAGCTAAAGCTCGATTATTCGATCCACACAAGTCAATACTCAACCAAGGAAGCATGAGAACATATATATGCGCATCAACAATGGAAGTCAAACAAGAATCAAGACTCAATCTTGATTCTTGTGAAGAAGAAGAAGAAGAAGAAGAAGAAACAGAAGGAAGAGAAGCATACAACAAGCTCATGAACGTGAGAGAGATCAAAGGGAATGAAATCTTGCAAGTTCTGCTGAAGTTCACAAGGGAAGGTTGCAGTTGTTGAGTAAAAATGTATATAAATTTACAAAACACATTTTATGTTTTATTCAAATACAAATTTACAAAACACATTTTATTTATTTTTTTTATTTGAGTTCGACCCTCTCTTTTTAACCTTTTGATTCTAAGTTATATAAATACCGATATTTGGTTTGTTTTGGTGATTTGGGTTGCACCCGTTTTTAGACGGGTTGCCTACGTACCTCGTTAAAGAGGATCAAGCCTCACGTAGTTCCGTGCGGTGTTTTCATGCATCAGAGAATCAAAGTCCAAACCCACCTTCTAGGAAGGGTTGCCTAGTCGATGATTCAACTATCATTTGCATGGTATTTATATCTCGATCATGCATCATAAGATTAAATTAAACCCACCTTCTAGGAAGGGTTGCTTAATTCATCCCGCTATCACGCGCATGATCAAGAAAAAGTGATATTTTATTTATTTTTTTTATATTTTAAATTTGTGACTGAATTCGGTTCTTAATTTACCAAATTTCCTACGTATCCTTTATTAGGAATCAAGTCGTACGTAGTTCTTAAATGATTGGATTTTTTTGTAGTTAAACTCGACGAGCGAATGCTTTATATCGAGTTTATGAATATTTGAGAGTTTGGTTTAACTCCAAGAATTATTTTGGAGTTGATTTTATTTAGGAGGTGCGACTGAATCCAATATTGGATTTCCTACGTAGCTCGGAAAGAGCATCAAGTCATGACGTAGTTCTGGAATGAAAGATAATTTGGATTTGATTTGCGACTGTACCCGATAATATTTTAAACTTAGTATCGGGTTACCTACATAGCCATTTGAGTGGCGCAAGTCCTTACGTAGTTCTAAATAAAGATGTTTAATTACGATACATAATCGTAAATTTATGATCCTAATTATAAGATTTTGTCTTAATGGGATCACTTTTGTAAATAACATATTTATGGGTTATTTTTTTTATAAAAGTTAATTTTTATGGGTTTATTTTATAAATAAACCAATAGTTGAATTGGAAGGGCCACCTTTCCACGTAAATTAATTTTACAGCATTAATTTACTTTGTTTTTCTTTTCTTTTTTTTTTTAAGAAAAATGATATGGGTCCCATTTTTCATTTGATTACTCTCTCCTACTTTCTTTTTTTCCTTTATTTCTCATTCTTTATTGTCTTCCACAAGAAAGCATTTTATAGACATCATTGACAAAAAGCTATATTTGGAAAGACAAATTTTAAGAAGTATGGGAGTCCATTTACAAATGGATTAAGATTGTTGGAGGGAACCAAGGAAGAAGGCCATAGGCATAAAACGCATTTTTGTAGCAACATTTGGGAAGATTGCAACAATCGAAAGTAGTTACTTTCGATATGATTACAAGTCGGTGTAGTGGTCGAAAGTAAGCACTTTCGATCCAACTACGAGTCAATGTAGTGATCGAAAGTAGAAACTTTCTGTCCGATTACACCAATTAGCGTCTATTTGATCCTTCAACTTGGAGGTGATAATGAATAAAACATTTTTCTTGGGTTTATTTTTGTCAACCCCAAACGTGACTTGGGATAATCAAAGAACCAAGTCTCAAGAGTTTTAATCATGTAAAGATGGTGTTTGACTTCTTTCATTTGCCCTTTATTAGCATAATGTAGTTCCTCCTAACTCCCAAATTGAACCTTTTCTTCTTTTTTTGTTGTTGCAGTAACGTATGTTTGCAACTTAGTAAAATGAAGGAAGAAAAAGACTTTTTTTTTTCTTGCTGTTTTATAGCCAAAGAAAATAGGAGCTAAAAAAAAATAGAGTAATTAATAACCCCTAAAGCTTTTCCACCTTCTACATTTTACACATCTGACACATTTTTTACCCATTTACTTCTTCTTTTCTTTTATTTGTTCTTTTCTTTAATTTCTTCTAACCATTTATTTTCTTCTTCTTCTTCTTTAATCACTTCTTTTCATTTCTCTGTAGAACTTAATACTCTCTTCATATCTTTGTCTCTTGCAGCAAGAGACCGGAGCAAATATGAAAAGGAAAAGCTTTAACCCGATATCGCAAGATCTAAGAAGTGAAGTGCAAGATGGTGAAGATTCGCTCTCGGCTACGATGAAAAAGAAGCGGAACTCCGTGTTTGGGCTTGAATCGATTTTGAGATCGTTCCTAGAGTTTGGATGTTTGTTAGACCGTTGTTTTGTGTTTGTATTTGTGGAGAAGAAGAACGGAAATTCCGTTATATATATTTAAACTAAGACCGAAATCAAATCGAAGTTGATTTCGATCTACATGTGATTATAGGGGTAAAAGAATTCTCTTTCAATCCCACTACGTTCCGTGTCGCAATAGTGAAACCATTTGATTTCAAACATATATGCGATTTGAATTCGATCGAAACCTTTATTTTGAGATGCTAAGGCTTCTTCGTCTCCTTCGGGGTACTTCATTTCCGGTTGATGTTCTTCTTCCGTTGCTCTTCTTTTTGTAGATGGCTAGAAAGAAGACCCTCATTGTTTCTTACTCTCCATGTACAAATTGAAAGAAGGCTAGTTTGAGAATTGGAGGTTCATCTTCTTACAAAAAATGGAGTCTCCTCTCTCTGTATTTAGTTTTGCTCTTTCTTCTTTTTCTTGCTCCAGATTAGCCTCCCCTTTCTTTATTTTTAAAAGTCCTCTTCCCCACTTATACTTCAGTTGAAGAAAAGTTACGTGGTTTAGAGAAGTTATACCCATTAACCTCCCACTAACCTTTTTCTTTTATATAACTTTTTCTTTATCAAGTATATTTGTACTCAACTTGACAGAGAAGGACTTTTTTTTTTATATTTTAATTTTAATTTATTAATTTAGTATAATATCAGCTAATTAGTATATTTAGCTTTCATACTAAATTGATACAGATTAGGAGTAGGCTATGTTTGAACCATAATTTTTAACGACTTAGATTCACACTTAATGTTTGTGATACAGATTAGGAGGGTTTCGGCCACTTTCTTCGACGATTTCCCTCTCCCATTAGAACGAAGACTGTTAACTTCATATCGGTTGTGGGCTTGAATCAACTAAGCAGGTTTCCCCTCTCCCTTTCTTGCATTTTGTTTTACCCTAGATTTTATAATTTTGTGTTCTATTTCATATTTAAGTTTGCTTTACATCTCTTTCCTGAAACAAAGTGTTTTGATTTATGATCCTTTTGATTTATGATCAGGCGTTTATTTGCAATTTTGTTCCTTTTGTATTCACTTTCTTGTTGAGGGGAGAAGGTGAGATTGTTAAGAACTTCCTCCTTCATACATTACAGTTACAGGTGAGATAGAAGATTGTTTTTTTATTATTTAATTTTGGTTTTAAAGTTCACTTTATGTAAATGAATGTTTAATTTGTTGTGCTTTTCTTCATCAAGTCCAAACTCATTACGAAGTGCTTCAATTGCTTCCAATCTGCAATGTGTTGATGCGTCCATGATTTTTGTTTCCGTTCATTGGTATATATAACCATGGTTCTTTATATCAGAATACTCTATTCTCTTAGCTTGATAGAAGCAAAATGTTTTTGCTCAAGATTCTTTTATTCTATACCCATCTTTTAGGGAACATCTACAAAACATTTACTTTTGAAACCCTTGAGTCAAAAGTTGACGTAGAGTTAATGGTTTGATATTTTTTTTTGTTGCCATTCTAGATCTCAGTTTGGTAATTTCTCCATCTTCCATAGAGGAGCTGAACAAAATTGAAGTTTCATGTTCATTTATGAATTAGATGCATTGTTGTTTCATTTTGCTACTGTGTGAATATATCCTAATGTGAAAAACATTTATGTCATATATGCTTTTCCATCTGTAAAAGCCATTGCAAATGCCAAAATGAATCAGTGATTGATCTCATTGAACAGTATAGATAATAAATCAGAACATAGTATAAGCAGATCACATGAAACCTTAAACTAAAGAAGTCTAAATACATGCATCGGTTTTGTTATAACTTCTTGGAAGGGGGATAAACACTAAGAACATGAAAACACCACTGCTTTACAGATAAATAGTTAAGATTTATCACAATCCTTTTCTACAAAGCATGGGATTACGTATTACATCACTGAACATGAACCATCTTCATAGTCTAGCCTTATACAAACATGGGATTACGTATTTTTTAAGGTTAACATTTTCCACCATGCTTAATAGATTAATTAAAATATAAATCTATAGATGAGTTATCCTCATAATCATTGAGTTACTAAAAATCTTTCTTTCCCCCCCTAAAACTCCAAATATAATTAGACAGAGAAAAGGAGTGTAATACATTTTGAACAAGCTCGGTAACGAGTTTAATTAGTCTTGCTCATAAGTCTGTTCAACAACTTTAAAATAATTTTTTATCCTTTGATGCTTTTTTTTTCTTTGGTTCATACTATTCATAGCAAAAGAGTATCTTTTGCATCAATAAGGAAGAGAAAAAAATGACCAAATGAAAAGGACGCTCTTTGTTCATTTGTTCACATCTTTTTGGTTTTCACTATGGGATCATTTTAGTTCTAACCAGCCTGTAGCCACTGCGAGTACCGGTTTTAATGGTGCATGGGTGAATTTTAACTAGACTGTGGGATCATTTTAGTTCTAATCCACAATTTTCTTTATATATTGACCAAAATCAATTGTTATATGATATGTTCTGTCCTTTTGATTTATGATCCTTTTGTATGATCTTGTCTGCTTTGTTAACTTGCTTTGTTTACAGTTTTCTCTAGATCTGTTTAAGCTTTATTTGGTAATTTAGTTTCAATGCCTGTTTGTGAGCAATTGGTTTTGGTCGGTTTAGTTCGTGCAGTGCTGTATTCTTTCAATTTCTCATTTTTTTGATTGTGTGGTTACTAGTAATCTCTTTTTCTGTGTGCATGTATATTTCTTATGATTTGGTACTGTAATAGTGTAATGCCCAATTTGTTGATGATCTCTTTTAATTTGAATATCTATTAGTGAATCCTTTACTAAAATGCCAATATTCTTTCATCATTCTACTTCTTTCTTAATTCTACTAGTGAATTCTACTTCTTTCTTAATAAAATGCCCAAGTTATTGATAAACTGTTTTTGTCACTTTAAATCAAAAGCACCTTTTACTTTTCTGTGTTCAATATTCTTTCTTAATTCTACTTCTTTCTTAATTAAACTAGTGAATCCTTTACTAAAATGCCCAATTTATTGATAATATCTTTTAATTTGAAAATCTATTAATGAATTTGGTTTCATGTTTACCTATTTAGTAAATACACACTTTAGATATTAAGTTCATGTTTGATTATAGATAGTGTTTTTCCAACTGTAGTTTATTTGATAGAAATGTTTAACTGCTCTTTATCAGGCAAAAATGGTCACAAACTACACTTTATTAGGCAGAAAATATCGATGTTGTGTGCAAGAGGGAGCAATTAGTGCCTAGTGTTGAATTTGTTGATTAAGGTATTAAGGTAGCTTAAATTAAGCGGTGTTAAAGGTAAGTTTACGGAAGTTATGAAATTTTAAATTAGTATAAAAGTTTCATTTAACTTGATTTCACTGTTGTACTGTTATGTGTATATATTTTGATAAGATCAATTTAAGGACTTTTTATAACAAAATGGGGAATTGGGTGCTAGATAGTTAGTATAGCTATAAGTTAAGGGATAGTATGCTATACTACTGCTTATTAATCTATACTTTCATTGATTACTGACTTGTCTAGAGATGGTTGATGTCCAGAGAAGGTTAGGGCTTGTTGCATTTTGTGATTTGATTACCTGACTTTGCCTACTGCATTTTTTTTCACACCTGTTGTGAATAACAATCAGTTGTGAATAACAATCAGTAGCACCTACTGTAGTTTATTTTTCCCACAGTTGTTGTGCTCTTTTTGAATTATGATTCTGTCTAAAGAAGTTTAGGGCTTGTTATTTGATCATTGACTTTGTCTGTTGTTGTCCAGAGAAGGTTCAAGTCAGGGCATGCTGCTGCATATTCAACCTCTCTCTCATTTCGCGAGAAATTTACTATTGTTGCATATTTCTTCCCACAACTTTACTGAATCGCAACCAAAAACTGATTGGGAAATTGAATGTCTTTTTTATATTGTTAAATTTTTATACTATAATTGCTCTTATTTTATGTTTAATTTTGCTTCAATGGTTCTTATATTACCATCTCTATCTTTTGCTAACATAAACTAATGTATCTTAATACAACTTTATTATTTGCTTTAGAATTTAGATCACTATTTATATTCATCTATCATGACTATATATTGTTTTGTGTAAGCAAGTGTTTGTTTTAATTCCCATCAAAAAACGATCACATAATTGACCTAAACAAGTTCCATTGTAATAAAAACCTACAAGAACTTCCAATCTAGAATTACTATTGCTAGAGTACCAACAATTTCCTAGATATATTAGCATCAAAACCATGGTGTAATGAACTTAGTGGACTTTTGAATTCCAGGAACCAAGGATAAAAAGACACGGGAGGCTGACACTAATCATCCAGATGAAGAAATCAAAGATATAAGAAGTAGTAAATGGTCAGGTGATTTGGATGCAGATAATATTAAAGGTAGTCGCAACGCAAGAAGCAAGTCAGCTGCTTTTTCTGGATTATTCAAGGACTATGGAAAAGAAGATAAATTTGTTCGTTGGGGTGACCAGGTATGATGTCCATTTTGTCACATCAACTATATGCATTGTAACTCTATTACAAAGTAGTATGGCTGATTATCCTCCTGTATGTTTGCTCCTGGTTAATTATATATGTATATGTTTGTTCTAAGCTTATTCTTTTGAAAGAAATTGAATAATTTTCTATTTGCCCTAGGTTAAAGTATAAGGTCAATGGAGTAAACTATGACGAGCTTTTGTGGTGGATGTTATCCAGAACTGAGTAAAATGATGGTCTATAAATATTCATTATTGGTTTGACATTGAAGAACACAACGAGAATGTTGGGCTTTTAACTTTGACACGTGTTGGAGCCATAAGGGTTGTACAAATATCAGTTGGGTTTATGATCTTCTTCTCAATCCTAGCTATTGTTTGTTCAACAATGGTATTCAGTATTTGTGCAGTTTGTTTCTCAAAATCTCTGTAATTTGACTTACAGGTAAATTCGGAGCATGCACCCTCCGTTGGGCGGAATCCTTTCTCTCTTTGTCCGGTGGGTGATGAAGGAGAAGGTCCGATCGATGTGCATGCATTTTCAGCGGGTTTATGATGACGTCATCGGAGGATCCGGTGGTGAAGGGGTGTGGGAACAACAGGAAATGGACGTTGGCCAGCCCAATTAGGGGGTTAGGGAAGCAGGAAAGGAGAAGGTCCGATGTGCAGGCATTTTAGATTAGTAATGTCAAACTATGTTCAGTTAGCTTGGTAAACAATTGTTTTAAACAACTGATGTTTTGTATCATTTTGAATCTTTAAAATGAAACAATGTGGTTTTTGTCTGATGTCGTTATTGAGTTTCTATACCATTTATAGAAAACGCTATTGTTGTGTTTTATAGCGTTTATCAAAAATGTTATTATTAGGTTCTATAACATTTATAAAACACTATAAATGACATTATTTTCATAGCATTTGAGGAAACGCTATTAATAGACTCACTTTTCCATAGTGTTTCATCAAACGCTATAATAGGTCCACTTTTTCACAGCGTTTGCACAAACTTTATTAATAGGTCCACTTTTCCATAGCATTTCCTGAAACACTATAATAGGTCCACTTTTTCATAGCGTTTACACAAACGCTATAATAGTTCCACGTTTTCATAGCGTTTATCAATCGCTATTATAGGTTTATTTTTTCATAGCGTTTGCACAAATGCTATTATTGGTTACTTTTCCATAGCGTTTCTACAAACGCTATAATAGGTCCACTTTTTCATAGCGTTTGCACAAACGCTATGAAAAGCCGTGACTCTATTATAGCGGGCTCTGTCATAGCGTTTATAAAAACGCTATTAATGTATATCATAGCGTTTTTCAAACGCTATGAATGCTTCTAAATGTTGTAGTGTATAGATTATTTTATGAAGCCGGTAATAATTGAAGAGATGATAAACATATGGCATCAAGTGTACAGGAAAAAGCAACTCATGTTTTTCAAATAAGAAAATTGCCTAAACAATACCCATATTTTAGGCTGACTAAACTTTAGTACCCCATCTTTTAAACTATCAGAACGGTACCTCACCTATTGAGCCCAACCAAAGATTAGTACATGGATTAATGTTCACACGTTAAGTTAACAAATTAGTGTTGAAAATCTGATGTAATGTAAGCTTTATGTCTAAGGTAAGCGGACAATTTTGTCCCTGATATTTAATACCGGTATATTAACTTAACGTGGGAACAGTAATCCAGGTGTTAATCTTTGGTCAGACTCAATAGGTGAGGTATCGTTCTGATAGTTTAAATGACGGGGTAGTAAAGTTTAGTCAGCCTAAAAGATGGGGTATTGTTTAGACAATTATCTCTTTTTAAAAATGAAGCCTACGTGGGTAATTGAATCAGAATAAGAAAGGATAATACCAGTTGATGTAGAAGATGAAGGTGTAGTCACACACTCTCCGATTGATATCTTTCCGCTTCATTGCTTAATTTAGTAGGATGATATTGAGGCGTTGAGGTCAATTTTTAGATAAGCAACTCGATGTATAACATTGTGCAAATTAAAGGTTATATAAGATGTAGAAAAGATAAAACTCAAACAGGTTTACTAAAAAAAAATTAAATTTATATCGAGGTGTAAGGTTGGTTTTGATTGGCCGAATTTTGCTAAACAAGTCTTAAATAATAGAGAAAATTGCTTAAATAGTACCCCATCTTTTAGGCTGACTAAGCTTTAGTATCCCGTCGTTTTAATTATCAGAACGGTACCTCATTTATTGAGTCCGACCAAAGATTGATATCTAAATTATTGTTCAAACGTTAAGTAAAAGGGTTAAGACAGTTCTAATGAGGCCTACAAGACATACTTATTCAACAAGAAATAGAAGGGAAAGTTCTAGGAGCAAAGTTGTTGTGTTAACTTAACGTGTGAAAAGTAATCCAAATACTAATCTTTGGTGGGCTCATTAGCTGATGTACCATTCTGATAGTTTAAACGATGGGGTATTAAAATTTAGTCAGCCTAAAAGATGGAGTACTATTTGGACAATTTCCTCTAAATAATTGTAATATCTGGAATTTCAATTCCTTTACTTCCGAGTCGAACCAAATTTTCAACCCGATGATCCGTGTACTTGCTACCAATGTTTCTACCATCACAAATCTTATCATTTTATGTAAGCTAAAACTCACATGAAGTGATGAATTTCATAAAAAAAACCCTAGTTCTTGTAACTAGTTCTTAACAACGTCTTTTGACGAGCCCATGATAAACCTGAGACGAGACCATAAAGAAGCCCGACAACCTTGAGACAAGGCCAAGACAAACAGTTGACAGTCATTTTTCCCTACCTTTTGCTGCTGAATCTTCAGCCCAACGTCAACCTTGTTCCAGCCCAACCTTGGTGAGCAGCCCAGCAGCTGGAGAAGGCCTAGACGGACTCAAATTGGCTTCTCTCTCCTATCTTCTGTAACGGGTAAGTGAGAGCAAATCTCTCCCTTCTTAACTGCACAGAATCACGTCCCTCTGACTTTCCTTCCTCCCACGATTTGCTGAGCGTGTTTGAAGATCTGGCTAACGTAACTGCTCAACGATCACGTACAACTTCGTCTGTCTACAGAGGCACGCTCAAGCCTACGCATCTTCAATTCTCCCTCTTCCCTACTGTACAAAACGTTCCGCTTCAGCCTTCCCTGAGCACGCCAACCTTCTCGCTCAACCAACCTGCACCGCTCAGCCTTGCATCCTCGTCCATACGAACATCACGTCACCCAGCCGACTCCTTGACCTCTTGACAGAACCAGGGAAGCCTCACACAGATCTTCAGTGCAGCAACACCATCTGCGTACTGATTCTTCCCTACACCTACGTGTTGCTTCTTCGTCCAGCCTTCCTCGTGTGTCAAGAGTAGCAATAGTGGTTAGGGCTCCATCTGCGTGCTGCTTGCTCGTCCAGCCAGATCCAGGAGTCGACCCAAGAGTAAGCGATTTCCCTATCCCTTCTGATCATATAAAAAAATAGATCTAATCCTAATCCTTGCTATTTCTCCCCTACGCCTCATGAATTGCGCCTCAGTTGGAACCAAGTGTTGTATGTGTCACGTGGGATCAGAAGAGGAAACGCAAGTACTCGAGGCACACCAGTCCGGCCAGAACAAGATAAAAACTTGCTTAAACATTCAGCACAGCAACCTGGGTAAACCTTCTGTATAGATGTAATTGAAGGGCTGAGTTATGTTTTTATGTGTATGTATCGATTCATTAGAACTTGAGTGGTGCGTTGTTGTAGTTAGGTCTTGAACATGGGTTGTGTAGGTAGAGAGCATCAGCTGAGTTGTGTTAACATAAATGGTTGTAAATAATTTTGTTTATATTTTTTTTCTTCAGTTTTTGGAAGTTGGGAATGAGCAATCTTGTAGATAAATGTTAAGGAGTTAGGTAGAAGATCCACCGTTGAAATTTTAATAGATGATAGGTAGATATATGTAGTTTAATGTGTTTAAATTTGAGAAAAAATGAACGGTCGGATTAGAAGTTATAAGCTCCCAAAGTAGGGTAGTTAAGTTGTTTTCCAAGCAATGAAATTTTGGCCAAGTATAGGAAATGTAAGTGTTGTAACCAACTTTGAGAATTATTATAGAAATAATGGATGAACAGTTTTGAGAAATTCTTGCTCCTAAGGATAGTTGGAACATCATAGATGATCTAGAGAATTATTTCGGAATTTTTATAAGCTTTTAAGAATTTCATATTTGAAGCCGAAGTTGGACCTTTACGATCTTTCGGAAAATAGGAAAATAGGTAAAGTGCCAGTTTGTAACCAAACTAAACTTTAGGAGTTAGAATATGACTTTATAGTCTCAAATAAGAGTTTAGACAAGAATTGTGGAAATTCTAGGGGTTTCGGGACTAAGGGTAAAATAGTCATTTTACCATAAATTAGTACTGTAATCAGTTCTGTCCTATTACGATCTTCTATCTTAGAAGTCTTAGACTTCTAATTACGTTGGAGTGTGCTAATGCACTTATCTCCTTTGGCCGGCAACTGATTTGCTACAGTTACAGAGCGAGTTTGGTTTACAAAGAATCGAGATTTATAATAGGTAAGTCCTTAGGGCTTACTTAGTTGACTTCTGAATATGAGCATGAATAATGATAGTGGTGTGTGATTGAGATGTTTAGAGTTATAGGTTGTGATAAATATTTACCGACCTATACTTGGCCTAAGAGTAACGGGCGGTGGCATTCTGCTCAGTTAGCTTGAGGGCGCTGGGGGTTTCTTTAGGGACTAGTCCACACTCGGTTTGTAGTGATGCTTCCGGCGGAGGTCAGCTAGACCTACACCCAGTTGGATAAGGAACGGAGACGAGAACTGTTAAGAGTTCTCGTGCCACAACTGTAAAATTGAATAAGATGAATCACCTAAGTAATAGATAATAAACGGTTGTGTGCCAACATGATGTTTGTTTTATGTTATTCTGTGTGTGTTTGTGCTGTTATTATTCTACTTATATTTGGATAGTTAGCTAACAGTTGTTATGTTGTGTAGTCGTACCACAGGTTAGAGCAGATGCCGAGTGATCCGGATGGTAGTGGTCAGCCGGGGTGTCGTACTTTTTAGGGTGTGTTGTTTTTTCTTTGGTTGTGGGATTTCCAGTTGGACCTTAGTTCCTTTTTGATCCGTTGTGGTTATCTTATGTTTTCCGGCTGTTGATTATTCTGGTCACATTCATACGTTGTTAAGACTTAATTTATGATTTTCGGTTTTTCCTTATCTGTGCCTTGTTGTAAGATCTTGTTAAGTTGTTGTCAAACTAAGGTCGGGACCCACTGTGAGGTCCTAACCAGTAACTCCCCGAATTGTAAAATTTGGGGTGTTACAACATGGTATCAGAGCTCTAGGTTGACAACAATGGCACTTGAAATCTTCTAAAAGGTGAAATAAGTAAATAAGCAGAACCCGAAAGGGGTCTGAGTTTTCCAAAAGAATTTTTGGTTTTCAAAATGCATGCATAGTCGGGTTGGGATAGAAAGTATGGATGACCACCACTATCTCCGCGGATCTCGGCAGCTTAGTACTTTAGAAGTGTATGTTGACTTAGTAGCTGCTTATAAAGATACGTACCATAGATAAGTTTATGCCGAAGGTTAGTAGCATAATAGTTATATTATGTCCTTAACGGAGTTAACATAATGAGTCTCTCACTCCGTTGACACATCTAAGTAGTTTTTGAAGGGTGTCAACGTGAGGATTAGTATGCACATCTTATGTGCATTAGGGTAGGCGAATGGCGGGCAACTCCTTCGAGCTTGCTGAGGAGCGTCGAAGCGGGAAAGTGAAGACTGAAGGACAACATCAACAAGCATGGATAGAAGGGGGTCCCGAGTCAACTTAACAGGAGCAAATGAAGGTTATACACGAGAGTAGCTCCGGAAAGGCATTGGATGATCGACAATTGTGCAAATTGGGAGCGACATCACATAGATTCTTTCAAGTATGGTGTAAAATGACGATATGAACAATGTGGATGCCGTCAGGAACGGTCATAATAATGAAAGTCAAAGTAAGATATAGAACCAATCCAGACAAGATACATTAAATTTAAGCTTACCGACGGACCAAAATATGAAGGTTGTTGTTAGAGGCAGGGCGGAATATGGCCCTTTTGGCAAAGTAAGTCGACATCCTAATCAAGCAGGTCCCACTTAGACCCCCATAACCTAAGGGTTAAGAAGAGATATGTCGTCGAACCAACCATGAAGACTTAAAGAGCCGCACAATTGAAGCTTATTGATTAGCCAAAAGGTGGAGGGTAGATTTCATAAGCATGGAGGCAGAGTGACTTTCTATAAGACAAGTGAGTTACAAGAAAGATTGTGATACATATATCCAAATAATAGAATCCTGAAAGTGGAGTCAAAGGAACACTATAAAGGCAACATTTTTATTTAACACCAACTAAGGAACAAGAGTGCGTGAAAATGATCTTGGCTTACCCAAGGGCCGTAATAACTTCCCTCTCACAAAGGGGCTTAAGTTACCAACACTAACGAATTACACCGGAGCACCGCAAGGGGTCGAGGACTGAGGAAAAAGGAATCACGAAGCTGTAATTACGAGGTATCGTGGGACATCTGATGAGTCCATTGACGGCAGATTAATGATACAGCTAAACTAAGAAAGAGTATAGTGGCCTTATAGTGAGAAAGAGAAGTGTAGATTATAGAAGAAGCTAAAGGAGTATAAACGGGGAAACTGGAGGAGATAGATTTCCGCCAAGTAAATCAAACTTCAAAGAGATAGAAGAAAAGTAAGTCTATGATTTTATAGAAGGTCAACTATAGACTAAATGGTAATAACGGAGACTTCACATGTGCGGGTTGACTAGTAGTGACTGGTTGGCATATAAGAAGAATAACCACATGGTTACAAATGAATTTTATCAACATGTGGAGAAGTCCTTAAAGAGATCAACTACGACAATTGTAAGGTCAAATCGATACGAGTGCAAGTAACACCGAATAAGTCAAGTCAGTGAATCTAATTAAAATTATAAAGGAAGAGTTAACAGTAAGAAATAACCCCTTATATCATTAATGATATAAAGAGAATGGTTGCGAGCAGTTGTTTACTTACGGGCTAAGAAAAGGGTACAATTCATAGTTAGTACAGATGAAGTCGTATTAGAAGAACTAGAGGAGTAAGAAGAAGCAGATGATTTTTATCAGATCCTACGTCAATCCAGATAGAGGTTACTTAGCATTCCACACAAATGAGACCGATGGTGCTCTTCCGAGCAAAAGTTGGGATCAATTTCTAGATTGACCGAAGAGGGTTGACTTTAACATTGAGTTAAAGCCGGGCACGAGACCGATCTCAAAGGTCCCGTACCGCATGACACCGATAGAGTGGCTTGAGTTGAAGAAGTAGTTAGAGGGAGTAGCAGAGAAGGGCCTTTGAGACCGATCTCAAAGGTCCTTTTTTTGTGCTTCAATGGTGTTCGACTTTAAGTGCTTCAATGGTGAATGGTTGTCAGATCCACCCAATTTGTGTACCAAATATAACGACGTCCATGTGTATATATGTTGTTTAGAATCGGTATGTTCAAATTCTGCCAAGTTTGTGTACAATTCAAAATTGTCCAGATTTAGTCCAGTATATGTACGCCTGCGTAAGTTGTGTACGTAGACTATTATGGCTAATGTACACATTGCTTGTGTGACTTTCTGCAGATTATTTTTATATGTTTGTGTGTGGTGATTTGCGTTTGATATGTACATATTTACAACATTTATGTACATAATGTAATATTCCTTGTATGAACAATTATGTATTTTGTGTGGTTGACGTATGTAAACAATTTATTTATTTTATGTAAATATATATATAAAAAAATTTGGTACATTTAATATTTCATAGACGAAGTAGGCAAAAGAAGAGGCGATGAAGAGTCGAAGAAGACGACGATGGCGAGCTTTGAAGTTGCTAAGTTAATGGCAGCGATGGTGAATCTGGGTTGACGCTAATCCAAGGAGAAGATGAAGAAGTTTTGTCTTGATTTTACGGGAACCGCTTTCCGTTGATAAGATGTCTCAGAGATTTTGCATATCTCTCTACAGTTTCCAATTTTAATTTACTGTTTTTTGAATTAAAGATAGTTTCTAATAAATGAAATTACAATAACCGCCTCAACTTCTTCCTAAATCCAGCCTTTAATCTTTATTTTTAAATGAAAATTATATAGGGGTCTAGTTAGTGCCCAATAAACAAAAACTACCCTAGTAGATAAATCTTCTCTTAAAAGAGGTTACTTCATATGACCTTAAAAAAAAGCTATATTTTTAGAGTTTTTAAGCTCAAATAAACTAAAAAAGTACAAAATATAATTTTATATTATTTATATTTTATCAAAAATTGCGTAGAATGTTAGAAGGTCATATATAATTGATTCGAAAGGAATATGATTTTAATAAGAAAATAAAACAACAAACTCATTTAGTTAATTTAAGTAAATTTGATACACCTAAGTGCTGTCTTCTATGCAGCTTTAATTTCTTGCATTAATAAGCAAAACCTAACCCTAGAATATTTTTGTCCTATATAAAATTGGGAATGATTAAATTATCTTATATTACAAGAATATATTTCAAAAATCTTCTTTCAAAAGATATTTTGAATTAAAATTAATATACACTACAAAAAATTAAAACTAAGTAGCTAAAATTATGAAAATCAGTTGAAATCACGAGCCCTAAACTAAAAACATAGATTAAAAAATGGTTAAAATTGAGGGATATATTCATTGACAAGGTGGTTAGTTGTGGTGATAATTAATTTTGGATACATCGATTAATTGGATTGACTTGTAGGAGTTGTGCAGTGTACTCGCAATCCTTGCTTTGACTATAATTTATTAGGGCACATAAGTGATCAATAACGATAGTTGTGGCCGGTAGAGGAGCACGTACAACTCGGCTTTCTGAGGTTCATACACAGACAAAGAAGGGGCTGTAAACCAATACTTCTAGTTATTAATGTAAGATTGATGAAATCTTAAAAAAAAACAATGTAATAACACCGAAAATAAAATAAAAAACTAACAGGATTATAATACCGTTAGTAGTGCAGAGTCGAAATAAGATATTTTTGTCCTCACTTCAAAAAAAGCCCTGGATTACAACGGTTTGATCGAATTGTATTTTGAATTCCTGGATAAAAATGCACTAGATCCAAGTCCCGTAATAGTTTTGGAAGTCTGGCGAACCGCTTCTGCGTTGCACTCTCGAGTTTTGAAGAGAAAAGAGGGAGAAGACGCTTAACCTTTTGTTATTGTTGTGCGTTAGAATAAGAGGATAAGACTCCCTTTGTATGGGCGAGCTCAGAAGACAAAGGAGATCAGCGTATCAAACAAAGCTTTTACTCCGAGATTTGTAACTCCAGATATTTCTATTAAATTAGAATTTTCGAATTAAATTCAAATTTGAATTCTTGATTTGTGAATTAAGATAACTGATGCTTGGTTGACTTTGTAAGTCCATTAAAAGCTTGGGCTCGTACGCTTTAACTCTCGAGTTCATTACTAGATTGACCCCAAATATTTAACTATGTAGTCCACAAAGAGATTGGGCCAAAAAATGATAGTCTTGAGTGGCCAACTCAAAACCAAATAGCCTAAGCCTCGGCTCGGCTCGGGGCGCGCCTGTGGTCGGTTAGCTACGCCCGCTCCCCAATGAAAATGGGTAATGACCCAAAGGTCACGGATTTTAAGCGTTTTTCCTCCTTGTATCCATAATTTCAGTGATTTTCCCTGACCTTGTCCGGTGTAAACAAACAATTCGAAGAACTCTGCTTATGGAAGAAGGAGAAGAAGGAACCGAGAAGAGGGTAGCAACAACAACAATCCGATTTCCGATTGTAGTTGACAATTTAATCCAAAATTTTCCATTCTTTTCGTGTCCGTAATAGTGCGAAAAGAAGGCCCGACTCCAAGTTGTTCAATATGATAAAAGTTGTAAGCTGTGAAAATTTTACTCCTTTTAGTCGATGTGGGATAGCCACATTTTTGTTCCTTTTTCCCAAGTTTTGTGTTTCGTACACGTAACTTCGGGCATCGTTATATCATTCACTCGGAATCCAATTTTATCAAATAAGTATACCACGATTCAGTGCTCACGGAGACGAAGTCAATGCTTCCGTTTTATGGTGTTGATGATGGCCGACCCCCCCCCTGAAAATTTGCCCGGAAAAACCCGGCGCACTACTTATTTAAAATATTAGTTCCAACAATTCCCACATGAATAGAAATGATTCTAGACACATGTTTTTGAGAAAAAAAATTTGTTTGAGAGTACACTCAAAAAGTCACTACACTTGGGAAGGTAGCATTTTTTAGACTTGAACCGCCCGTAGTGAGTAGCTAACGTATTTACTCGTCTTGGAGGTGACCATGATCTCTTGAACCACCTGGACTTTGAGGTAAATCGAGACAATAACTATCACACAATTTCATTTTCGGACATAACCAAGTTCTTTGTTTGTGTTCATTTTGGCCTTGAACATGATCAATTAGTCATAAGTGAACTTGGAGAATTTAGCCTCTTCATTTTCCTAGATACGGCTGTTACGCTAGAAATGTACCACGTAAAAATCTTACATTTTATAACTCGATATATTCTCCTAACTCCTAGCAAACCCACAGTGTATGAGTCGTTTTGTAGCAAGGTTAGTATTCCGAGGTCGAACACGAAGACTAAGGTGAAATCAAATCAAACAAATGATCATGAATAGTGCAAATGTAGTCTAAGAAAAGAGAAAGAAATAAAGAAATGAAAATCATGATATTTTTGGTTGGATTTTTGTAGTGATCAAACAAAGATCACAAATCATGCAAGATTTATCAATCAATCAATCAACACAAACAAACAACACAAGAATAAGATATGTGATCAAGTAAGAAAAGTGAATTCTAGGGATTGGGACTTCCGATTATGGCATTGGACTCAAGCTTCTAATTAACCTTGGACAAGCTGCGGTATGTTGGGAAAGGGTGTTTCTCTAATGGGATCAATCACCGGGTAGGTCTCATGGTCCACTAATCCCGCACCTAAGGTTCTATTACCGGGTAAGTCTCTAGGAACCTAAGGTTGGGAGTTCTACACAAACCGGATTGCTATCTAGGGGTCAAACCTCTCCTTACCGGGTAAGTCTCGGGAAGGCAAGTCCTAAGCAACAATCCTAGCACACTCAATCCAATAGCGGCTTGCGAGGCTCACTACTACCTAGAGCTCATCATCTTTGGTATCTAAGATCAAGAATTACCGGGTAAGTCTCTTCCCTCACTTAGTTTGCTAGCATTAGGTCACCCTAAGCTAGATTATGCTTAACAAACACTAGGATTTCAACAATCTAACATCCTAACATATGAATTTATCAATATAAACACAACAGAGCAAAACCACGGGCTGATCATACACAACCACGGCCGTGGTTTAGGAGGTACAAGCCGTGGTTTTGATCGGGAGTTAGGTTTCGAGCAAGCAAGTCATCATAAGGTACATTCAAGTCTATTCTATCATTATCCAAGCCATAACCTTCTGTCCATCACCCTAGAATCACAATTACTTAGCCAATAACATGCATCTCAAGATCTAGAATCATCATAAAAGCATACATGGATTTCATAGCTAGATGGTGAATGAAAGCAAGTAAAAGCAAAAAATCTTGGTTGAATATGATTTTAAACAAGACTTACAACCATTCAAATGCAGCTTCAAATCGTTCTTTACAACACTTCCGAAAGGTTTTCAACAAAAATCACTAAAAACCACTCAAAGTCTCGCCCTAGACCTATGTTTGGTGATGTTGTTCTTCTCCCAAAATGAGAGTGTTTTTGTTCTTCCTTCCTTCCCCAACAAGGGATGATGAGAGAGAGTCTAGCCAGCCTGCTAGCTCTCCCAAGTCCACACTCAACCAAGAAAAGCAAAGGTCGGACAAAGAAATTGTGTGACAAGTGTCAAGGCTGTCCAAACATAAACCACAGGCAAAATGATGAAACCACGGGCGTGGAAATGCCCTCTGGGCCGTGGTTCTACACCAGAAACCCTCATTGGATCACCAAGTCATGAATTGGTGCAAGACATGCACCAATAAGGTCTTTTGTGTTCTCCTTTGCACCTAGCTTGTTCCTTAAAGAGTCCGGATGTGTGCCATTACGAGGAATGATCCTCGAATGTATCGATTAAGTCCAAGAGCTCCCCAAAATACCCACCAAACCGACAAAAGCTCGTGTAGACGTCTATTTCGACAATGTGGATGAATTAAGCGTAAACGTCACGAACTAATGTCAAACCATGCATGAATAACGGAAAAAACTATCTAAAGGAATGCCTAAACTAACGTCATAGCTCATGTCATCCTATGTCACACTCACGGGGTAATTTGACCAAATCGAGTAACTTGAAATACCCCGATGGAATCATTAAAAGCAAATGTTTGACCTCAAGTCATACAACTCACACCGTGTATCATCCTAGAAACTGGGTTGAGACGTGAGTCTCACATTAATGTTCCACTCGATTCAATACACGGGGTAATTTTAATCGGTTTTGTCGGTTTCGGACCGAAACCGAAACCCTGAATAACACGGACCGAAGACCGAACCTAAATTTTCGGTTTAGGTTATGTCTGGACCGAAATTGTTGGTTCGGTTCGGTTCAGTTAAACCGAACCGAAGTTGCTCAGCCCTAACAATGAACCATTTTCACCAAATTTTAGTCCAACTTACTAAATAAAGTCTCATATCCTATATATACACTATCTTTTGTGAGTTGGTAATGGACACATGAACAATTTTTGCTATTTTTTCCAAGATCAAAGATATCAAAAAAACATACTAATTTCTACAAGTTCGGTACTCTTGATTAAGTGTAAGACCGAGAGTAAATCGGTTGTGTTACCGTGCTATTAATTTTGTTCAAACCACTAATAATATTAAATAATATATATATATATATATATATATATATATATATATATATATATATATATATATATATATATATATATATATATATATATATATATATATATATATATATATATATCATGAGAACAATCTTACACCGTCGGAAGGTGAGTATTAAGGGTCGAGATTTAAGGTAGATTTCATAATTAATAATAACTACAAATAATAATAACTACGAATAATTCATTCAACCAACAATAACTACGAATAATTCATTCAGCCAACAATACCTACGTATAATACGTTAAACGATATGACACCTTCGTAACAAAACTAATAATAACTACCAATAATATATTAAACAGTAAGGTATGTTCTCATGATTACACGATAAACTTGTTCTCATATAATCTATACTCTCTCTATATATATAAACGTTAACTTATCAATTAATAGTGGAGGATATAATCCATAAAAGTCTAAAATTTAAGGATATCATCCCAAAAAATAAGTCTTAGACATAATTCGTAAATATGAAAAGTAGAGTTTATCATTCCAAATTTACGTATATATAAAGTGACGTGTAATATACACAATTTTAGATTTACTTGATATCGGATATGAACGGTTTGCGTTTGGCGCTAGACATGGCCGGACTAGTTTTTTTCATATTCCGCCGGTGCCTTTTTTTATTTGGTCCGATTTTTTTGCCTACTTCATATATATTTTTATATATTATATTTTGGCACCGACGCGCTGGTGTCTAAAATCTTTTTTTTTTAAATTTTGATTAAGCGCTGTCTAATTATGTTTAATATTTGTGTTAAAGTTGTTGTATAGTATAAAATACAGCAGACCACGATAGGTAAGACGGAATGAACCTTAAATGCCAAATTTGACCACAATGACTGAACAGTCGATATCGAAAAAAAAGAATTGTACGTACGTCATCCTTAAATACCTGATTTCCAGCTAAACGATGAGTGCAAAAAAAAAAATCCAACAGAATCCTGAAACGTACGAACCCTTCACAACATGCCGTTATCAACCCGCCTCTTCCACGGCTGTTGCTGCATCGTCATCAAACGGTCACACCTCCCGGATTCCCCTCCGCCGTCCAACCCCACCGCCGATCTTCACCGTCCATTCCCCTCCACCTGGCTCCCCCTATACCTAAGAAAATACACCTCCTTCACCTTCTCCAATCATCCCGCCTCCACCGCAGTCACCGCTTCCGCCTTAACCTCCGACTACGACGCCGACGTCGAACTTGAGATCGATGATTCCACCCCCGACTTCTCCTCCGTTTACGCTTCTCCTCGTTTCTTCTTCTCTTCCCCCGGCCTGTCCAACTCTATCCTAGACTCCACCTCCGTCGCGTCCGAGGAAGATTTGGCGGTTCATACGGAGTCGCCGAACCCCTGCTCGGATTTCCGGAAATCGATGGAGGAGATGGTGGAGGCGCGTGAGCTTCACGATGTGTTAGCCAACTGGGAAAGCCTCCAACAGCTGCTTCTAAGGTACTTATCTATTAACCCGGAGCCCAACCACAAGTTCATCGCCGGAGCTTTCGCTGATCTTCTTATCTCCCTCATGTCTCCGGCGTCTTCCTAATCGGAGCTCCAGCTGGCTGTTCCTGTTATTGATTACCAAATTTACTCTGTACTGCTACACAGTATAGCTTTCATTGTCTGCCTTTCTTAATATATTCACTGAACCGCTGAATAATTGTTTGTGCTGCGCCCTCGATCTTCATTTGTGTCTCAGTTAATTAAATACATATGTTTGGATTCGTACGTATGACCAACTGCCTACGTAATTAAGTAACTCACCCGTCATATTATCACATGTTACAGTTTTAGGTAAATCATTTCTACATCATTCATAGTATGCGTCTGGTGAGTTTTTGGTATGAGTTTTTGATATGTGTCCTATGTATAATGATATGTTTTGTCTGATATAAGTTTCTGATAAGTTTTTCGTTTAGTTAATAATAATTTTTTTTTATGTAGTGATGCATATAAAAAGGTGAAGAAAAAAAAGAGTTGTAAGAAGGAAGGATAAATAGTTACATACTCAATTATATTTTCATACCAGAATTTTTATTTATTTTTATATAATTATCTATCCCCTTGTTTTAGCCCAGAGCAAATGAATGCATTGACTTGTTCGCCGGAGACTGTGGTTGCACCATATAGCCTTGTTGGAAGGGATGAATATCAGGAAATGGAGACCAATGCCCCTATGGAGATTGTGGTTGCACCATCTATGGTTGATCCTACATCCACTAATCCTACCATCAATAGGTAATGAGAGTTTACATTATGGTTGTTTGTTAATTTCAAAAGCTTATTTGGCTTCTTACGTAGGAGCTTGACCATTCAGTTCCGTCACACTTTTCACGAGGCAATGCCGTTGCCGATCATTTGGCATCCATTGCACCCTCTTATCCACTAGGCTACTATTATATTCAGCACCCCCGTATCTATTATTCAAGTTTTCAAAAACGATGCCCGCGGAGTAGCGACCCGTAGGGTAATTCCTTGTTAGCTCCTTTTTCCCTTATCAATAATATTACGGATGCTAACTGGCTTTCCGTAGTCATTACCAAAAAAAAAGTGTAATCTTGTACTATGTGAATGTATAGGGAGCCTGAATGGGTGCAGACTTTGATGAAACAACTAGAAACCCTTCAACAAGTGACTATTGAGTTGGTAAAGAAGGTTGATGAGCAAGATAAAACGATCAACAATGTAGTTATGAAACTGAAGGAACATAATGTCACCCAACATCGAATAGAAGGGCAATGCTTCAGAATCCCCACTAAGCTTGGAAGAATGGCCCCTTCTTCTAAACTTCGCAAAACGCCCCAACTCTCCAAGACCCCAGCCCCAGTTGATGATGTTGAAAAAGAAATTCTTGGGGTTTCAAGTTTGGATGAAACCCCAACCCCAGCAAGACCCCAACCTCAACAAGACCTCAACCCTAACTCTCGAAGACCCCAACCCGAGCAAGGTGTTGAAGGAGTGGAAGTTGATAAGCCACACAAAGAGGAAGAGGTAAAATACACTACTATTCTTGATGTGTTTTGCATGCATGCACATTTGTTAAGGTTTGTGTTATGTTGTGAATCTGTTACAGAAACCAAAATCAGACAAGGTGGCCAAAGCAAAAGCAAAAGTACCGAGGAGAATGGGTTTACGTCAGAAGAAACCTAGCGACCTTATCGTATCTCCCTATGTTGTACAAATAAAGATCCCTAAGGCACCAAAGCATAGTTTTGTGGACAAGAAGGAAAGAGATGAATTTTATGCTTGGTACCTTGACTCGACGAAAACGGATGCCATAACTGGATATCAACATGAAGCAACTAGGGAACACTTCAAGCTTTTACTCAATAAAACTGGATGGTTGTGGGATTATGTAAGTTAATACTCACTCTACTTTTATTCAAGTTAATAATTTGTGGATGTGTTTCTAGTATGATGATGTGGGGTTGAAGCTGCAGTTCCCAATCTAGATTGAAAGTCCTCGACAAAAGCAAATCTCAAATGGATAATGGAAATCTTGGGCGAGATTTCAGTAAGAACAGACCGAGATTTATCAAAACTCAGAAAACGGATTAATGAATGATATGGAAAGATAAGAAGATGAAAAATGAAATGAAATATGATAAGTATAGGAAGATATGAACCAAGCCTTCTAAGTAAGATAAGTACAATGAAATATGATAAGTATAGGAAGATATGAATCAAGTCTTCGTTAAGGGGTTTTTGTCAAAACCCCTTAACGAAGAGCTTACCTTAACCCTCACTTCTTTAACCTTACACAACCCTTCTAAGTAACACAAGCACAAGGAGGGACTAGTATTGACCAGGAACACCAACCTTCAAAAAAAATTAACACACACAAGCACAGTCTAGCAAGGACTTCAGAACAATTCAATAGACTATCTCTTTGATTGAATAGGAATGAATAAAATACAAACTTCATAAGCGAAGCTGCAAGTTCACACAATATGTGGAATAATATAAAATCTAATCTATTAAATAATCTCACTCTCTAAGGCTATTTATAAGGGAAATCTTTCTTTGTAAACTAAAAAAGATATCTTTTAAAAGATAATTTAGGAAAGATATCTTTTAAATATATATAAAAATAATCCCAAAGATAGGATAAAAAACTAAAAAACCACCTTAAGAATATTTAAGAGCTTTAAGGTAAGAAATATAAAATATAGTTACCAAATTTAAAATATTTTTGGCCGGATCTTCAAACGCGCGTCAAAGAGCAAATCTCGGGTGGATATCTCGGCCAAGATTCTTGTAGGTTGGCTGCGATATCTTCTTTGAGACTCTTTCTTTGTCTTAACAAACTTCTATGCTTGCTGGCTCTTCTTGGTCGTGGCTTGACTCTTCTATAACAGTCAACAATGTCACAAAAGGGTTCCTAAGAGTGAGTAGGGTCTCTTTGAGTGTACATGTTGTGAGTATGCTTGTAACCTCATCTTGAATAACCTTTTCCCTTGACCTTGTGATTGCTCCTTCTATGATGGAATCTGAAGAAGGTGTAGCTAGATTGTCCTTCAATGCTTTAGACCTTGATCTAGTGAATGGTCCTTGAGGTATTGTTGGAGATGGTCCCTCATCATATGAATTTCTAGTATGAGCTATGGATGTGTTTCTGGTATGAGCTTGTCTCCATATTTTGTTTTATGAGTTTCTAGTATGATATGTTGGTCTGTTTTCTGGAATGAGTTTTTGATATGAGCTTGTTGTATGAGATTCTGGTATGACTTTGATATGTGTTTTTAATATTATTTTCTAGTATGAGATCTTGTTGTGTTTATTGTATGGTTTTATAGTATTAGTTTATCGTATGAGATTTTGTTATGATATTCTGGTATTAATAGTTCTGGTATGAGATTGATGTATTAGTTTGTTGATTTGATTTCTGGTATGAGATCTTGATGTGTTTATGGTATGAGTTTGTTGTGTGAGTCTTATATGAGTTTTTGGTATGGATTTATTGTATGAGTTTTTGGTATTGAATTATTAGTTTTGCTCCTAAATTACAGCAACTTGATGAAATGGTCATTTACTTGAGAAAAGCTGTGTATGAACACCCTCACGTATATGAACGCGTTGCCATTGTTCCCGGACGATTCCAAGCGTATTTCAACGAGGATCGTTATCGTGAATACCAAGAGAAAGGGGATGTCGAGTACACTTTTGGGGAGGAAGTTCACAACTATATATTTGGATTTGAACCCCCAACCTTCACCAAGCCCTTATACGGAGTCGATTACATATACACTACCATGAACATTGGGGGTAAACATTGGATAACCCTACAGGTTGATCTAATAAAATGGCGTGTTGTTGTATATGACTCGATTGTGAGTTGTATGTGTGACGGAGACTTGAAGGATCTGCTTACCCCATTCCTCGTCATGTTCCCCCACCTTTTGAAAAGTCACGGAACATTTGACAAGTTTGGCGATAACCTCGATAAGCCGTTGGGATACATTCGAAAGACAGCTGAAGAGGTTCCTCAAAACAACCCAATGTAAATTATACAATACTACTCATATGTTCCATGCATTGTACATTGGTATGTTGGTTTGAAAAATAACTTATGTAATTTGTTGTTGCATGGCAGTGGAAGTTGTGGAGTCTTCACCATCAAACACATACAATACCTGTCATCTGAACGTAATGATTTGTCAATGATATGTCAAGAATACGTGCAAGCTTTCAGAGAACAATTTTCATTAATTATGTATAATAGGGAGTGGGTCAAGCCCTTTGAGTCACTATGAACGGTAATTGTGATTTAGGTTGTTGTTGTATTGACTCTGTTGTAATTGTGTGTTTGTGTAGCTTGAATATGTACATGATAAACAAATATTATGGTATTGACTCTGTTGTAATTTGAGGTTGTTGTTGTATTGACTCTGTTGTAACTGTCATTTAGGTTGTTGATAACTCAAAACAAATATTCTTGTATTATGGTTTCTTTACTAGAAATGTTCATCGTATTCTAGAATGTCTTTAGTAATCACGTATGTGAACATTTCGTTTTATAAATATTCGTGGATGGATCAGACCATTAAATATTTTTCTTCTCCCTTAATTCTCGTTCGTGTAAATGTGTCGATTAGAGCACTAAGATCGGCCGATCTATGTTTGATTTCTTGATTTGTCGTTAAAATTGTATGTGTCTTTCTCTTTGATTTCTCATGACTTATACTTAAGATCGGCTGATCTAGCCTTTGTGATCGTGTGATATGTTCCTTCTCCGTTGATCTGCCTTTTGTGATTACTTTTCGTATTGTGTTCTCAACCATGTTATTCTAATTATGTTCGGCTTTGTAACTAATAACTCGAAACAATACACCATTCTCATTGAGTTCGATCCTGACATGACCTTTTTACTACAATTGAGTCTTATAAACTATTTGTGATATTTGAGGCACACGTTTTAACCCTTATCAATATCCTCAATGAAGCCGATCTTCTAGGATGTAGATCTACGACGTTCTTGCTCTCACCAAATCGTGGCATTCAAGCGATAATAACAATCCATTAAATATCCAAAAAGGTATCGAAGGCTTGTTGCCTAGTTAATCTTTGATGATAAACCCGCCCAAAACTATCTTTTTTTAGTTTATATCTTCTTTTTTTTTGAAATGTTAATTGTATTGAATGGTGGGTGAAAAAGGAATGTACACAGAAGGTCACATATAATCCCAAAGCTTACAAGCCAAGAAGCAAAAGCAGTAAGAGTGATCAAAAAACAACATCAGTATCAATGCTAAAGGAGAAGACGAGGGGGATTAGGTGAAGTTGATGTTCAGCATGCGGGCCATATCAAGCGAGGGAGCAGTTTGGCCTCTCCAATTGTGATCGAAGTAGAGTTTGGTGGATTGAATGATCTCCCCAACACAATCAATTGCTCTGGTGAAGGTGTTGTTATACACCATGTTGTTCCTAGCTCTCTGGACATGATAGATGAATGATATGATAGACGCAATCCTGATCCTATCCATTGGGCTCGGGTTCAGCCTTGTCCAAGATTCCAGCCAAGGCCAAAGATTGTTGGTGTAGGGAGCAGGATAAGGCGTTCTGGTCCAGCGAGAGACAATATCTAAGACCAGGGAGCCATAGCTACAATAGTACCATAGGTGATCATCGCTCTCTATTGCACTATTGCATAGCTTACAAGAGTCGTTGATGATCAAGTTCCAGGATCTGATTTTCTCAAGGGTGGGAAGGCGTTTAAGAGCTACAAGCCATGCAATATAGCAGCTCCTAGGATGGTTAGATCTTAACCAGATTGCTCTGAAGGGGTTAGGATGAGTGATAGGGTTTACAGGTAAGAAAATAGCATAGGATTTTTTATGAGAAAAGGTGTTGTTAGGGCATGAAATAGCATCACCTCTCAAGCAGCCTTGGGGTGGGATAGGAATAACATCTCTCACCATAAGCAGCGACTTCCAGAATGCACTGTGGTGTGGCTTCGCGTTGTAGTTCCAGATACAATTGCTTCCCTTGATCAAGTGACGTTTCACCCATGATACCCAAATGTTAGGACTGCCCCTATCCAACTCATAGATGAGACTAGCGAAGGCGACCTTATTCCTCGCAGCAAGATCAGGAAAGTCGAGCCCACCATGATCTTTAGAAGTACAAACGGAGGGCCAGACCACCAAAGCCCTCTTGCTATTCTCAACCCCGGACTAGAAGTATGATCGGATGAGCTTATTAATCATGGTAATAACTTTGGCAGGGAGCATAAACATGGAGCACCAATACTGGCTAATAGCAAAGAGAATGGATTTGACAATCTGAGCCCTTCCAACATATGATAGGGACTTCGCACTCTAGGAATGAATACGTTTCGTGATCCTATGAATCAGTGGGAGATAATCAGCAATATTCAACCTTCTACTTCCAAGCGGTACACCCAAATAGAGGAAAGGAAGGGATCCAACTGTCATGCCAGTGACATTAACTGCTCTTTCGATCTCAAGATTGTCCATCCCACCGAGGTATAAGCTTGACTTGGCCGGGTTAATGACAAGACCAGAGATATTACCAAACGATACAAGGGTATCATTTAGGATTTTGATGGATTGGGAATCACCTCTACATAGCAGCAGAAGGTCATCAACAAAAGCCAGGTGGGTAATGTTGGGGGTGGAACATCTAGGATGAAAGTTGAGTTCAGGGTTAGATGTACTAGACTGAATCATCCTGGTAATTCTATGGCAATTGCAAAGAGATGAGGAGAGAGGGGGCATCCTTGCCTCAAACCACGAGAGCCCAGGAAGTGGCCTTTAAGGGACCCGTTAATGTTGACAGAGTAAGATGCGGTTGAAATACACTCCTTAATCAGCTTAATGAAATGAGTCGGGAAGCCCATCATTTGAAGACAGTGGATAATGAAGTCGTGACTTATAGTGTCAAAAGCCTTCGAGATATCAACCTTCATTGCCGCTCTCGGGGAGATATTTTTCCTGCCATATTTGTGAAGCAATTCTTGGCAAAGAAGCACATTATGCTTGATAGATCGCTTGGAGACGAAAGCGCTTTGGTTGAAACTGATAAGGTTTGGGAGGACAACATTGAGGCGCTTCGAAAGGATCTTTGAGATGGTCTTGTAGATGGTGTTACAACAGGAAATGGGCCTATAATCTAAAGGGGCCTGGGGGCAGTCATGTTTAGCAATTAATGATATAGAAGTATGGTTAACCTGTTTCAGCATTCGGCCGTTGGTTAAAAAGTCCAAGATCGCATTAGAAAAGCTCTTATGGATGATATTCCACGCAGATTTGAAAAATAAAGAGCTAAAGTCATCCGGTCCAGGCGCTTTGTTATTGCCAATATTAAAAACAACAGTCTTGATCTCCTCAGGTGTAACCATCTCGCTCCAAGTTGTAACATCCTCCGGGTTAAGGGAGGGGAGGCAAATATTGGGGAATTGTAGGTGAGGGGTATGGCACTGGGGATTAAGGATATGGCTAAAGTGGTTGACCAAGATGTTGTCAATGGTATTAGGGTCATAGGTCATTGTCCCATCACTGGAACGAATTGAATTGATATGGTTCGCACATCTACGATTCTTGATGCTCCTAAAAAAGTAGGAAGAGCATTAGTCTCCATGTGATATCCATTTGGCCTTGGAGAGCTGGGCCAAAGTGGAGTGAAGAGCCTTATAGCCATCGTTCAAAGCAAGCATGAGCCTCTTCTCCTCATCTTGGATGGTGGCATCATGGAGGTTAGATTGAAGACTGATTTGAGTGGAGTATAGTAGCCGACGATGCTCGATGATATTCTTCTGAAGATCCTCCATCTTTGCACTAGGAAATCTTTTAAGCATGGGCTTAAGGATCTTCAACTTCCTACTAAGTTGGAACATAGTGTTACCCTCAATCACAGTGTCCCAAGCATCCTTCACCTTGCCTAATAATTCTTCATGGTTTATCCAAGCATTATTGAATCGGAACGGATAGCACCTCCAGGCATCCAATGTTTCAGTAAAGAGTAAGGCGGGGGAATGATCCGATACATCAGCAGGATCAAAGTGGGCTTTTGATTGGGGAAATGCGTTTAGCCATGCCGAGTTGGAGACTATACGGTCAAGTTTACTCCAGTTGCGAGAGTCAGCTTGCTTGTTGTTCTATGAGTATTTACAACCAGTGTAAGGAAGGTCAGATAACATGTTATGCACGAAGCAGGTCTCGAGTTCATTGGACGACTGCGAGATACTCGCCAGGCCATTAGTAGTCCTCTCATCAGGAGAAAGCGTAACATTGAAGTCACCCAATAAGGCCCAGGGCTTGTTAGAGTTCAGGAGACACATCGTAGAGATGGCAGCCCAAAGATCCGACCTATCCTCCGGCACATTGTGGGCATAGATGAAGGATACTTCAGCCTCGATGGCTTGGTCAGGGTTGGGTAATGGTTTGGCGATGTAGCAGTGGATTATTTGGTCAAAGATGATTGAGGTGGTAAGATTAAGCTTTGCCGGGTTCCACCAGACCCATATACGGCAATTGTGGGAGAGGGAGGCATTGGAGATATGGCTCCATGAAGGGAAAAGGGATTTGGAGATTTTATTTTCATTTTTTGCTCTAAGTCTAGTCTCCAGAATGGCTAGCAGGTCAAGATTGTGCTTCTTAACAAGTGATTGGATAGCTCTTTGTTTAGAGGGGTCATTCAAACCTCTAATATTCCATGCACAAATTCGTATTATCATTGATCAGCTTTGTTTTGACCATTGAGAGCACTAGCAATCAATGGGGGGTTTGAGGAGGGAAGAGTAAGAGCATTAATATTAGTGATGGAAGGGAAGAATGGATGGGACGAGATCATTGATGGAAGAGGTAGGGAGAGACGAAGATGGATTGGGTTGAGAGGGCGGAGAGAGGTGGGGATTTGTGGAAGTAACAGCACGTTGTTGGGGAAGGTTATCGGAGAGAGAGGGAGCAGTGAGGGAGGAGTGATGCTGAGTGGTTGTAACATACGATTGAGTGAGGGTATGGGGTAAGCCAGAAGGATCTACTGGAGCACTAGGAGGGGAATGCTCATCAGACCTCACAGGCAAAGGGCAGATCATCAATGATGGATCCGGGGTGGGAAGGAGGGGTTCGGAGTTAGGGTTGGGGATGAAAACTTTAGTGGTACTCTTAACTTGGAAGGGGGAGGCCTTCCATTAGTAGAGATCTTCTTTTGTTGAGCACAACAGTGACCGAAGACCAAGCAAGTATCACAACGAGGAGGTAGCCAGTCATAAGTGACCTTTTGTACAAAGGAGACACCATCCGGACCAGACAAGGTAATCTCACGCAAGAGGGGACGAGAGGCTTTGATGTCGACTAGTATCCATGCAAAGCCCAGTCTATGTTGGTTGGCCGAACAAGCGTCAGTAAGGATAGGGGTTCCCAAGGCTGAGCCAATCTTAGCCAACATGTGCTTCGACCAAAACCTATAGTTGAGGTCATGCAAGGTGATCCAAATTGGCAAAGAGCTAAGACTAGAGTAGTTCAGTGAGAGATCCTTGGTCCAGCGCTTGAGGATTACTGTTGTGGATCCATTTGCTATCCAAGGGCTACCAAGCAAAATTTAGTTAAGATCGTCTTCCTTAGAGAATTGGAAAACAAAAATACCCTTATCATTTCGAAGAATCTTGGACATGGGGATAGATTTCCAATTCTCAGCGACAAACTTGGTCATGTGCTGGAAGGAGATCTGGCTTCCAAGAAGGAACCCTACTAATGAGAGATGTCATTTCTGCATAGTTTCTTCTACCTCATCATCAGTGAAAGGGGTGATCCCTGAGTCAAGTCTAGGGATGAAGGGGAGGGGAACATGGTTCCATGAAAGGCTTCTAGACACAATATCCTTGTAGTTTACCAAGGTGGCAGCTTGCTGAGCGTTTTCATAACTGCACGCGTGGTTTAGGGGGACTGTGAGCGAAAAGCCGGAAGGTAAAGGGTCTGTTATTGCATGGGGCCTCGTTATCTCGGAATTAGTATCAACTCCAAGGGGAGGTGTAGGGGCATCTTTAACTGCATGCGAGGGAAACTAGGTTGCCACAAAATTTTGTTATTTGTTACCAAAAAGCAACGCGAACCCAATGTAGTTTTCTCTCTCGTTCGAGTGATCTTTTTCTACGTGCCTTTTGCGACTTGGAGTATGTAGCTTGTACAGTTTCCCGTCACTCCACCACCAACTATTAATTATTGTTTAGAAATTATGACTTATTCTATCTCTTGAAAGACAAAGAATTAAGTTGCAATAGCTAAAGTAGTATAGAGTATCGCGTCATGGCTACCGCAGCGTGTAACTTATCGTGGTTTTACTCTCTTCTTTCATGCCTTGGTGTGTCTATCGTTATCATATGGACCTACATTGGGATAACCAAGTAGTCTTACACATCGCTTTCCATCGGTGTTTCATGAACACATAGAAACGACTGTCATAAGGTTGATGATTAGCTTCATTCACGTCAATGTCATTCGCACATGATTTACACGCTTATTGGATTGGTTGTCTGACTTGATTACTAAAGCCCTCGGTCCGTCTCATCTTCATGGTTTGTTGTTCAAGCTCGGTGTCATTATAACTCGCCTTCAGGTTGAGGGGTAGTAATAAGATGAAATCTATAATAACAACTTGTTCACTTTATTACGATTTGATAAAATCTTATCAAATCTATATAAACAACTTTTTTCATAATTTTTGGTTGTTTTTTTTTTTTTGGTAAGTGAGGCGGTGAAGACAAGGCTTCACCTAATTGATTAAAAATAAAAACATGGCTAACAAATGACAAGCCTTTGGGTAGCCACCCCGCGGGCATCGTTTTCTAACAATGGACGAAGAGAAATAGGAGAATTATTTAAAATGAACAACCCTAAGGGATAACTCGTGGCAAGAGAGGCCAAATGATCCGCAGAAAAATTAGCCTCTCTATAGATATGACGGATCTGGACAAGCCAGTTCCTACCAATGAAGCCTTGGCATCTAGATACCAGACTAAAGAGTGGGTGGACTTGCGATATTGAACGGTTGACAAGCAAAACAGTAGTAGCAGAGTCCATTTCCACAATAACCTTACGGTAACCATTCTCCCAAGCAAGATGCAAACCAGAGATGAGACCCCATAATTCCGCCATCGGCACGGATGCAATTCCGATATTCATAACGAAACCGCAAACCCACTGACCATTTTCATCTCTAACTAAACCACCAGCAGTTGCATTCCCATTTTCAGAGACCGACCCATCCGTATTGAGTTTCAACCAGTCATGATGAGGAGCGACCCACCGGATGTCCTCAACCGTTTTAACACATTTAACAGAGTTAAGGCGACCGCAAATGTGAGCACGAGAAGAACATCTAGCATAGTCGATTAAAATCTAGGCCTTGTTGGGAGGATGACTCGAATCCCTAAAAATAAACTCATTACGCCATTTCCAGCACTTCCAAATTGTAATGGCAAACAACGATTTCCACTGCAAATCTGGTTCGATTGAGTCAGAAGAAGACATATTTACCAACAACCATTCATGAATATCCTGAATAATAAAAAAATTATCCGCCAGTGCCGTCGAAGGTAGATTGGACCATACATCACTAACAACAGCACAATCTCGTAATATATGAATCACATCTTCAACATCAGCATTGCAAATCTGACATTTCGAATTCGGGGCCAAATGTCTTCGAAATCTTTCTGCATTGGTAAGTAATTTTCCATGTATAACCAACCAAATGAAGGTTCTCACCCTCTCGGGCACATCAAGTTTCCAGACAATAGCAAAGAGAGAGGCATGAGGATGAGAGTTGCGAGAAGAGTCGGACATAGCCTTATACGCAGAAGTGGTAGTATACTCACCGTTTCGGGACAATCTCCAAGCGATACAATCTTCAAAATCATTGCAATCAAAGAGAGAGACTGCAACAATATTCAAAAGCGCCATAGAAGGCAGGAACGTTAAAATTTGATTCCACTTCCAACCCAGATGCATATCCCATAAATCTGCGACAGCGACGGGTAGCAGGGAATCAGGAAGAGATGAAATAGAGTCTGTAATCAAGGGTTTGTTGGTACACCATGGATCAGTCCAAAACTTGGTAGTAGATCCATTGCAAACAACCCATTTCAAGCCCAACGGCAGAATATTCAGCTTGGCCCAAATAATTCCTCTCATAATATTGGAACAAATCGGAATCGACTTGCAGTCCATGAAAGACCTGACAGTATTCAATCCATATTTAGTAGCCAATAGAGAAGCCCAGGGAGACGATTCGCATTGCATAAATCGCCAGGCTAATTTTCCAAGAGCGACTGCGTTTGCATCGCCAGCTGAGCGCAATCCGAGTCCACCGAATTCCAATGGAGCACAAATATCCTTCCATGCTACTAAGTGTATTCTTCTGTTGTCATCAGTATCATTCCACAAGAAATCCCGACATAGTTTATCGAGATCAAGACAGATAGATGTGGGTAACCTAACAATGCGCATAATGTACGAAGGAAGCGCATTCAACACCGATTTCACCAATGTAAGCCTTCCTGCAAAACTCAGACAACGACCCTTCCAAGAGGCCAAACGATTTCTCGTTTTATCAACCAAAAATTGGAAGTCTCGTTTACACATTCTCGCAGAAATGATTGGGAAGCCCAAATAGGTTCCAAAATCAGATACAATGGGAAAATTGAGAACAGAATGGATAGTAGCACGAGTAAGCATAGACACATTAGGAGATACCATGACTTGGGATTTCATAGTACTGACCTTCAGACCGGAGAATGAACAAAACTCCGTCAAACAATTCTTGATAGTGAGAGTGTTTCCCTCAGTAGCCTCAGCAAAGAGGACAATGTCGTCTGCAAAAAAACCGGTGGGAGAAGGCCGGACAGCCACGCTTAATTCTCACGGGAGTCCACCTACCGGTCTCATCTAGGGCTTGAATTGCATGACCCAACCTTTCTAAGCAGAGAACGAACAAGTATGGAGAGATAGGGTCGCCCTGGCGCACCCCTCTGGTCGGAGTGAACTGATCTAGCAATTCGCCATTCCATAGTACAGACATAGCTTTGGACCTGACACACTCGGAGATCCAACCCAACCAATTATCCGGAAGACCAAGAAGCCTGCAAGTATCATCCACAAAGTCTCAGGACAAACGATCATACGCCTTTTCTAAATCAATCTTTATAGCCATCCATTTCTTTCCGTCTTTCTTCCTCGCTAGGGAATGAATCATCTCCTGAACGAGAACAACATTATCTTCAATCATTCGGCCCGGAATGAAACTGCTTTGAAAAGGACTAACCACCTTCTCCATAAGTGGTTGGAGACGAAGTACCAAGAGCTTAGAGATCAGTTTGTACACCACATTGCAAAGCCCGATAGGTCTGAATTTAGACATATGATCAGGGGTAGATCCTTTCGGTATAAGCGAAATAATCGTCTCGTTCGAATGTGGTGGTAACACACTAGAAGAGAAGAATGCCCGGATGAAGTTAACAACATCCAACCTCACAGCATCCCAAGATTGTTGAAAGAAGACGGCGTTGAACCCATCCATACCGGGGGCTTTCAAGGGTCCAATATTAAACAAGCAACTTTTGATTTCGAGCTCAGTGAAAGGCCTATTTAACATTGTCAAATCGTCCTGCAAGATCAATGGAAAGTTAGATAAAAAACTGCCATTAATATGATGAGAATGGGGCTCAGCAACAAATAGCTTGACGAAATAGTCACGAGCCGTGTGTTTGATCATAGCTGGATCCGAAATCCAAGAACCATCGTCCCCCTTGATACACTCAACACGATTATATCGTCTTCGTACCAGTGTAGAAAGATGAAAATAGGAAGTATTCCGATCGCCCTCCGAAAGCATTTTATCTCTCGACTTTTGACGCCACAATAATTCCTCTTGATCTAACACAGATTCGAACTCGGTTAATAGTGAGGATTGCAACTCGACCAAACCAGCAGAAAGATTGGCCTCGAGTTCCATTTGAACAGCAGTCATACGTTCCATCAGAGCATGTTTTTCTTACTTCAATCCGTCCGAACACTTCCCCGTTCCACCTGAGTAGCCGAGTCTTAATTCTGGCCAAGGCTGATGATAGAGGAATCCCAGAACCCGTAACCCAGTGGGATTCCACCAACTGTTTATATTCTGGGTGCAAAACCCAGGCAGCTTCAAAACGGAATAGGCGTCTAGATTTATCAACTGATTGTGGAGGGTGAAGGCGGAGGAGTAAAGGATTGTGATCCGATGAAAGGGCAGGTAAATGCCTCACAGTAGCCTCGAACCAAATAGTCCTCGCAGCTATGTTTGAGAAAACCCTATCGAGGCATTTAGATATTCTTGTCTCCGGCAAGCGACCCCTATTCCAAGTAAAGGTAGGACCAGAAAAGCCCATGTCTATTAGTTGTGAATCCTCAACCCACTGTTGAAAAATACCAAAGTCAGAAGAAACATAAGATGAAATGCCTCCCACGTCATTCATATTCAACACACAGTTAAAGTCGCCACCCACAAACACGGGATCAGTGTGTTGATTAACAGCATTGAGCAGGGATATCCAACCGGCAGTTCTACGTGCGGGGGTTGGAGGATTGTAAACGGCAAAGAATTGTACGTTGTGATCATCAATAGTTACTTGGACATGAAGATAGTGTAAAGCCTTGTCAACTACACTAACGTTAAAGAAAGAAGAGTTCCACAGGATTCAAATTCCTCCTTCACGACCAAGTGCTTCGACTCTGGCGTTGTCTGTAAACTTAGATCTCAAACAGACTTCATCTGCAGTGCTTCCTGAGATCTTGGGTTCAAAAATAAACAAAATGTCGATCTTATGACGGTTAATCATATAACTTAGGGCTTTGCGGAACCGTCTATTACCCGCACCCCGACAATTCCAGAAGAGTGCATTCATTTGGAACCATCTGGTTTAACAGAACTGGATGACCTCGATGATTGATTTGCTTCGGATATATCACCCATATGAACATCCGGAGGAGCTGGTGGATCAGAATGATGAGCTCCTCCACTAAGGATGACATCCACGACCATACCAGAAACCGCATGGCGGAAGAATCCGGAGTAGTGGAAGTAACAGGAGGGATGACATTCGGAGTTTCCACTTCCATTGAGGAAGGCAATGAAACAGCACCATTGTGGGTAGTGTTAGGCGTGACATGTATTTCTGTCTGTGTTAGAATGGGTGATGCAGATGGGCCATTAATTTTGGCCCGTTTAGGATTTTTCTGTTGAGAATTAGGGTTGGCTGAATTCACAGCGGTAGTTATGATGATTGAGGGGCCCGCGGTAGGGTTTTGGGATATAATTGGAGTCATGTTAATGGGAGCATTAACTTCTCTAGTAACGTCTTCACCGTTACGTTTCTCTGATGGACTGTTGGTCTTTTCAGTAACATCGTCGGTGGCCAAGACTTCAAACCCGTTTCCGGTGACGATCTTCGGCTGTTGTACGTTCGGTTTATGAGAGATTGGTGGCTTCGGTTTCCGAGGTTTTCTGGTGGCTGACATCCATGGGCCCAGGTAATCTTCCCCGGACTGGGTGGCGACCCCTGGAACAGGCTGGACCAATTCGGTGGGAACGGCAGGTATATTCTATGATTGATTTTCGCCGGATGAAGTAGCAGGAGCTTCAGAGGTCAGTTGAGCAATAGCCTTAGGACATCTTTCCACACCATGTCCATATAAATACTAGTACATATCTTAAGTTTCTCAGGACTTTTTTTACATTACGGTAGGGAGTTTTTAAAGTCCCGTTAAACCTTTGGCCGAGAGATATTTCTCGGAATTTTATCTACAAGTCCAGAGAAACAAAAACACTCTCGGGAGTTTTTTAAAAAACTCCCGAGAGACGTCTCTAGGGAGTTTTTTAAGAAACTCCCGAGAGACGTCTCTAGGGAGTTTTTTTTAAAACTCCCGGGAGACATCTCTAGGGATTAAAAAAAAACAGGCCCTAAATGGTGGTCAATGCATTGATCAATATTCATCAATGTAGTCATTACGGGTTTAAGAATTAAAAACACGTGTTAAGTATTGCATGCCTACAAAGAAATGTAAAACTTAATATAAAGAGCTGAATAGAGAAGTATTTTTAGGATCAATATGTTGAATTAGTATGAACAAGTATGTACAAGAATATCCTTAAAAGGTACATGATGAAAGAAAAGGAACAACTTTGACAAAAGAACCCCTATTGCTCCATACATTGAATTTCAGGCCAGAAAATATCAAACTTTCAGGGGAGATATACCACAAATAAAAATGTCAGTAAACCAAACCCCTTAACATTTGATCCTTGCAATATTCAAACCTGAAACTAGAACTCAACAGAATCTAATAAATCTAGCAGCCATTATCGTACAACTAATCATTCATCGTCTACCATTCTGCAAGCCTACATCACGCCGAGTTGATCTTTGATGTTTTCTCATGTCAGGCCTTACGAGTGTGATAAATGGCATTACCTGTAGCAGTGTTGTTGCGTGCCAATATAGAGCTTCAAAAGGTCTTCTTTCTCTAGGCGGGTTTCGGAGATCTTTCTTTGCAGCTCCGTTGGATCCTGATACAGCTATGCCGGATGCAGATTGGAGTAAATCCTTTGATCTATATAAAAGAGTTGGTGTGAAGGTCAAGTAACTTATTTGTATTAAATGTATATGACATTTTGAGAAACATTAAATTGTAAAAAAGTTCCTCAAAAATATAAAACTATCCATCTTTCAAATGTTAAAATATGTAAAAGTTGCATAAGTTATGAAAGATACCAAAAAAATCTATAAAAGAATAAAGGTGGATATTTTATAAAAAAAAATATGGTGGTCATTACTACACAATTCCTACTAACAAAGTATAAATCAAGGAAATTATGTACAAACGAAAAAGATTGGGGCTTTGAAACCTTTCTGCAATCATTCTTGAAGGCTGAATTAAAAAAAAAAAAGGGTGGTCATTGCTTCACAATTCCTACCAAGTATAATTCAAGATAATTTCAATATAGTACTATAGTTAGTTAGGAAGGAAAGGAGAACACAAGGTTGCAAGATCTCTAGTTTCACAAGAAACTGATCAATTGAAGGCCATCTTTTTTCCAAAAGAAGTTACGTGACTCATTAGCCATAATGGACATCCTCATAAAAGAGAGAAGCTACAATAAGCTAGAAAATTATTATAATTCATTATCCAGATTTATGTTCCATTACATTTCTTCTGATCTTACAGACAAGTAGAGAGCATGTGATTTGATGATCAAACTTGTTCCCTTTCTTGTAATGAAAACATAAGACTCTCTTGGGGGTAATTAAGACTAAATCATTTCCACTAAAAGGGTTGAAATCAAAGATAAATTGAGGAACATCAGCAGTTCAACAACAATTTATTTTTGAAACATCAGACCAACAATAATTACTTATTAGTAGATAGTAGTTAATTATTCCTCGTACTGTTGTGCCAAATATCAACTGAACAACAATTATCCTACCACCATAGGTAACTGGATGAGTATATATGTCAACATTTTGTGTTTAAGAATACATTTTGAAAAATCAAGATTAGCATCTGAGGAACAAAATACTTACGGAGCTATATGGTTGTTCACCAGTAAGAAATAAATTCTCCAGAATTGCGTGTCCTTCATGAAGAGAGGGCATAACTCATATTTGAGCTTTGAAAATTTCCTGCGACAATTTTCACGTATAGAATTATAAAATGATAAAATGGCATGGTTGACACCCCTGGAAATACCCAAACAACCCTTTCAATCCCAAAACAAATAAGGGGGAAAAACACAGTGCACACATTGACAAACACCAGGTGTTGAAGGTTCACAATAGAGCAGAAAAGGAGGAGCCAACCTTGACAGTTGATATAACAAGACTAGCATGTTTAGCTTGCCATTCTAAAAGATCTCGCCGCACATTTGAAATAGTGGGAACATCAAAGATTGAAGAATCGTCTGCAGGGTAAAATTATATCTGGTTAGTATGCCACTAGCATCATTATTTGCAACCTTTTAACATTATACTACTGAAATTTAAATCAGCATAATTCCAACCAACACGGAAGGATTAGGATAGGTGAAAATCTTTTAATCTCGGAAAACATACCCACAAATGAATGCGATGAAGACTGACAAGTGCAACTGGAGATCATGACCCAACACCAACAAAAGAAATATCAAGCAACCATCAAGAACAATGATTGGAGCATTACACACAAGTAGTGTAGTGAAGCTTGTGCAACTTTTGCTGCATATTGAAATAAATGAAAACTAAATAAGGTGTTTGCATAAGGATCATTTGTCTGTGAGGCACATTTTATATGCCGGAGTCCTAATTTAGTCTGAAATTAAAATTATGCTCATACAGTCATGACGAAGAGCATCAGTACAGTCATGACATATTGGTAGAAGTATGATAATTCAAAACTACACAACCAAACGGATAAGAACATTCAAAGATTTGACAACAATTACCTTCTCCATGGCCTCTTTCACCTTAACCCTAAGAGGCGTTTTAGCAGCCACAAAAGCCATCAACATATCACATGTGGCCAAATGGCACAAGCAGTACTCATACTTGATGACAAGAGACTGAGTACCTTTTCCTAACACATGTGGTCCTGTGAATCAAAATAATCTTTAATCAAACCCACGAACATGACCTCATTCTAGCGAACGACCTATTGTAACAGGGAGGAGAGTAGCAGAGACAAAAGGACAAACCTCGACTAACGGTGGTGATGACCGCGGCGGACACTCCAGAGAGAAATTAAGGTTTTGTTTCTAGCTATGACGATTGACGACGATTGACGACGATGGACTGGAATCCCTGGCTGGAGAGGCGCGCCGATATTCGATTCTCAACATTAGGTTAGGGTTCTAGTGAGTATCCGGAGAGATTAAATTAGGTTAGGTTCTAGGCTCTTTTAGATATAACTCCCGAGAGGCGTCACTTTTTTCGGGACTTTTTAGAAAAGTCCCTAGAGCGTTTAAAGGGATCTCTAGTGACGTACAAAAAAAAGTCCCGAGAGTTAAATTTATTTTTTTAATAGATAAAATTAATATTATTTTACGGGAGTTATTGTATTGAGTCCCTAGAGTTTAAAATTTTTACGGGAATTTTTTTATGACCCGAGATAATTCTCCTGAGAAACTACGTTTTTGTATTAGTGTAAACCACAGCGGTGACAAATCGCATTCAGCCCTTCATACACTACATGTACTCTAGAATCACCGATGAGTATGGTGCCAATTAAAGGTTTGTCAAGTTCTATCTCGACACAAACCCTAGCAAACTTCCCCCTTGTTGCATAAAGAGTGTTGAGATCGACTTTCAATGGTGTTCCGAGTGCAGACGCCAACCCATATAACACACCTTCATCATACAATTGCATAGGGAGGTCCGATAGTCTCGCCCATGCAAAGATAGTTCGCAAATTGTCACTATAGGGATCAAACTGTGCAGACCAAGGCCGAACAGTTATATAATGTCCAAATATTTCCCAAGGACCCTCAATGAGTGCTCTCAAAAAATCATCCTCAACATCAAATCTGACAGCATAGTACCCATTAGGGAGATCCAAAATCGTTATCAACCCGCTTGGTCTCCATAGTTGATGAAGACGTCTTTCCAATAACCTGAAAGCAACGCTTCGACCCAAGACCTTAATGATAACTGCTTGTTTCCATTTCTCTGACATTGCATCAACGACTTTAACGTCGATTTCGGCCACAGCAAGACCAATGACTCCATTGGGAAAGGAGATACGCATTCGTTGAGATTCAATCAAAGAATCGCAACAGAGCGGAGCAGAAGTCACCTTCAAATCACCTACCGCCGCTGCTTAGGATTTTTGATCAGGAGGTTTATCAGGAGGTAGTGGTGGTTGGCCGGAGTCGCATTGTGTAGCCGGAACCGGAGTCGCATTCAGCCCTTCGTACACTACATGTACTCTATAAGGAACGGGATAATTTTTGGTTGTTATACAATCCTCATCTATAAATACTTTCCTTAATCATCAATAATAATTAATCCATTAATTAAGTCTTATCGATCATCACAATTTTTAGGTAATCATCTAACATTTTTTTTCTTGATAGTCAAGTTACTATGATTTGGACTTTGGAAATTTGGGAATTACCATCCATACAAACAAGTTTATATTCCGAGTTTTTAAGATGGAAGGGGTATTTTAGATAAAATGGAATGGGACTATTGATAATATGTGTTTAGTGTTAGATTGAGACTATAAATTAGGTTATTGAAACGGCTCATAGAGCAGAAATAACCTAAGAAATAACTTTTATTTAGATTAATTTAAATAAAAATCTATATCCGATATCAAACAAGTCTTAACAATTAGTGAGAAGAGATGTAACTCATTTGATCGACGCCTCAAAGCCGACTTGTCAGATTGATGGTAGAAGTCGCGGTTCGTCTCACAATGTTGATATATATATATAGAGTATAGATCCTACGAGAACACCCCCTAACGTGAGAACATGAGAATATATTCGTAATTATTATTAGTTTTGTTACGAATGTGCCATATCGTTTAATGTATTATTCGTAGTTAATGTTGGTTGAGTGGATTATTCGTAATTATTGTTGGATTCCTAATTATTATTCGTAGTTATTATTATTTTTGATATTTACTCTAAATCTCAACCCTAACGTGAGAACATGAGAACAATTGTACACCGTTGGATGATGAGTATTAAGGGTTGAGATTTAGAGTAAATATCAAAAATAATAATAACTACGAATAATAATAATTAGGAATCCAACAATAATTACGAATAATCCACTCAACCAACATTAACTACGAATAATACATTAAACGATATGGCACATTCGTAACAAAACTAATAATAATTACGAATCTGTTCTCATATTCTCACGTTAGGGGGTGTTCTCATAGGATCTATACTATATATATATATATATAAATAGCTATTGTCATTGTCATGTGAACATGTAAACACCGAATATATGTGACTATACCGTCGAATATATAGAGTCAGATCCGACGAATATTTCTTCCATTATTAACACGATTTCCCCCTTTAATATCACATAATCTTAGGCATCTATTTAACGATTTAATGGATAGAGGTCGTTCTCATTTTACATGTTAGGAGCGGTTTACATGGGACTCGGCCTATATATATTATATTTGGGCACGGACGCATGATTCTAGTGTCTAAAATCTTTTTTTTTTTTATTGTGGTTAAGCGCTATGGAAATATGTTTAATATTTGTGTTAAGTAGATTTGCCTTAAAGTTGTTGTATATAAAATACAGCAGACCTCGATTGGAAAGAGGGAATGAACCTTAAATGCCAAATTTAACCACAATGACTGAATAGTCGATATCGAAAAAAATGAATTGTACGTACATCATCCTTAAATACCTGATTTCCAGCTAAACGATGAGGGCAAAAAAAAAGTCCAACAGAATCCTGAAACGTACGAACCCTTCACAACATGCCGTTATCAACCCGCCTCTTCCACGGCTGTTGCTGCATCGTCATCAAACGGTCACACCTCCCGGATTCCCCTCCGCCGTCCAACCCCACCGCCGATCTTCACCGTCCATTCCCCTCCACCTGGCTCCCCCTATACCTAAGAAAATACACCTCCTTCACCTTCTCCAATCATCCCGCCTCCACCGCAGTCACCGCTTCCGCCTTAACCTCCGACTACGACGCCGACGTCGAACTTGAGATCGATGATTCCACCCCCGACTTCTCCTCCGTTTACGCTTCTCCTCGTTTCTTCTTCTCTTCCCCCGGCCTGTCCAACTCTATCCTAGACTCCACCTCCGTCGCGTCCGAGGAAGATTTGGCGGTTCATACGGAGTCGCCGAACCCCTACTCGGATTTCCGGAAATCGATGGAGGAGATGGTGGAGGCGCGTGAGCTTCACGATGTGTTAGCCAACTGGGAAAGCCTCCAACAGCTGCTTCTAAGGTACTTATCTATTAACCCGGAGCCCAACCACAAGTTCATCGCCGGAGCTTTCGCTGATCTTCTTGTCTCTCTCATGTCTCCGGCGTCTTCCTAATCGGAGCTCCAGCTGGCTGTTCCTGTTATTGATTACCAAATTTACTCTGTACTGCTACACAGTATAGCTTTCATTGTCTGCCTTTCTTAATATATTCACTGAACCGCTGAATAATTGTTTGTGCTGCGCCCTCGATCTTCATTTGTGTCTCAGTTAATTAAATACATATGTTTGGATTCGTACGTATGACCAACTGCCTACCTAATTAAGTAACTCATCCGTCATATATCACATGTTACAGTTTTAGGTAAAGCATCTCTACATCATTCATCTACCAAATTCAAACATGGTATATTGGCATAAGAGTCGTCCTTTATCAATCGGTAAATTTTGTAATGAATACTCACTAGGGCTTGTATGTTTCGAGATAAAACTCCATCGAACATAATACGTTCGTATGCATATGAACATATGTATTAGCGAGAAAGGGATATACATACAAAAGGTTTTATGTCCGGGGTATAAAAAACAAATTTAAACAAATTAACGTTGTGTCATAAGACTGACAAATTCAGTACATCGGAAACCCGGGTTATACCAAAACCTAAAATGTTATCTATGAAAATTGACGACGTGACTTAAAACAAATTAGCTCAATATGCGGAAATATTTTTTTTGGTAATTTGTTCATAAAACGATAACTAGTGTGTTATCCGTGTACCGCACGGAGTTAATTTAATTTTTTGTGTCATATAATATATTATATTATATCATACTTACTATAACTAATTATAATAGGTATGATATAATAGCAAAATTTTTATATTTTATATGTATTGTTTTTAAATATTATTTTTAAAAATCTTTTATATTCATACGTTAATGGCCACTAATAAATGTTTAGAGGTTATACTATATATTGTTGGTTAATAATAAAATTTCATACGATAGATTAATTTAAATAAAATATGTGTATTTATATTGTTTAATATAAAATTACAAAAAAAAAACCATTCATTAAACGTTAAATGTTATACTATAAGGAAAAAAAAATTCCTATTTAAAAAAATTAAACAAAAGGCACAAATATTTTGAAGCCCAAATCCATCAAAAAACCTACAACAAAAATAACTTTTATTAAAAAAAAATACTGGGTATATGTAAAGAAATTTTATCGCGCTGCAATATTCAAAACACGGTGCTCAATACATTTCGAAGGAGCTTCAACAACAACTCTTCAGATCGCACTCTCAAGATCCGGAAAAAGGTGATACTCGATAATCCTTCAAGTTTGATACCAAAGCTCGATCCCAATTCATATCATCTAGGTACACTGTTTTTCGATTCGTTTCTATTCAATCCTCCGCCCTTTTATACACTTCAAAGTCTTATAAATCTTCAATCTGCAGACCGAATGTCGATTTCAAAGTAGGTTTTACTATTTCAATCGATGAATTTGAGGGAGCAAAATTGATTAAGGTATTTTCTATTTCAATCGATGAATTCATGCTGGTTTATATTAAATTGGATGATTGATTTTTAATTGTATGACAACTGATATATTAATTATATCCATTATCCTTTATATATTCAAAAGATAATTATTTAACTGATCTTCTTAAATTCTGCAGCTAATATAACATTTTCAAATATCTTTTTATGAGTAAAAAATATATGAGATAAGTAGTTTTAAATTTACATAGCAAGAAACACTAAGCTATTCATTCATGCTTGAGAAAAACATAGGAACTCATTATCTGCGTATCATGGAAATATGAAAAGCCACATGTATATTATCAAATATATGGTTTTTATGAATTCAGAATTTTGGTTGTATATGCATGTTATACAATATGATTTAGAAAACCACCATGGAATAATATAAAACTCAAATGTACTAAATATATTGCTTATAAGTAATTAAGCAACAAACCAAAAGAAAATATATGGTAACAAAAATTAAATACGACATAGGTATTTGAATCAGAATAAGAAAGGATAATACAAGTTGATGTAGAAGATGAAGGTGTAGTCACACACTCTCCGATTCATATATTTCCGCTTCACTCAATTTAGTAGGATTATATTGAGGCATTGAGGTCAATTTTTAAATAAGCAACTCGATGTGTGACATTGTGCAAATTAAAGATTGTATAAGATGTAGAACAAATAAAACTCATACAGGTCTACGCAAAAATATTAAATTTATATCGAGGTGTAAGGTTGGTTTTGATTGGCCGAATTTTGCTAAACATGTCATAAATAGTATATATTTATTGCTCGTAGCTAATTGATCACAAATTTACTTCAAATAAACTTCTCATTCAAGATTTAATTGGAGATATCTTCCAACAAACCTAATAAATATCCAATTAAATATAATATGTTATCTTTTATTTCGTATTTTTGTTCAAAAAATCATGAGATTGAATCAAATTACAGACGTTTATAATTAAGCCTTTATAATTAATAATTTCGATAAATAATTTTCATTAAATTTCTTTTTTTAAAAAACACATTTTAAAAAAAGGGGTTAGGAGAAACATGACGTTGACACATGACAATAAAGGATACTAGTTTTAATACCCGTGCCCTACACGGGTTAGACGATAATTGTGTGTCAAAAAATTATTTGATAATTCATTATGTTGAGAATTATCTTAATTGTTATGTGATACTTGTTGTAAGATTGTATTTTTCACATTATGAATGGAAATCAAGCAAAAATTCAAATCCTGCAATAATAACTGGGAAAGGAATCCGGGGCAATATCCTTTGAGATTGTATTTTTCACATTATGAATGGAAATCAAGCAAAAATTCAAATCCTGCAATAACAACTGGGAAAGGAATCCGGAGCAATATCCTTTGAGATACTCCAATGTCAAAGTTAGTATAAATTCTAGAAAAATTCAAGTTTATTAAATTAAATTTTAGAGTACGTAATTTAGGTTAACAAATAGACGACATTGTCAAAATTGATGAGGTGACTGCACGAAATTAAGCCAAGTATCAGCTCACCGGTTGTTCATTAAAAATGATTAGCGCAAAAATCATTTAAAAAATTGTTAAAAAAAAATTGATTAACAAATTAATTGTTTAGTAGCCTAACGATTTTCTTTATTAAAAATTTGTTTTAATGAATTATTCAGTGTTTTTAAAAAAAAATTGTTTAAAAAAATATTCATAATTTTTATCAAAAAAGAAATCGATACTTTCTTGATTTTTTTCCAATGTTTTTTCTTCCTGATTTTTTAAATACTTTTGTGTAAATGACAAAAACTTTTTATTAAGAATATTTGATTTATTTTTTAAAAAGTTGATATTTTTTTTAAAAATCGTTTTTTTTTTCATAAAATTTTTTTGATTTTTTTCCCATATATTCTTAAGTAATATGAAATTTATTAGTTTTTCACAAATTATTTTAAAATATCTGATTTTTTTTCCAAAAAATATTAAAATATATTTTTTTAAATAAAAAAAAACTTATATTAAAAAACAAATTCTTTTAATTCTAAAACTTTATTTATTATAAAACTATGAAGAAATATTATTGTTAATCGTTTAAAAAAAATATTTTTGAAAAAAAAAAAAGTTTATAAGTTTAGAAATAAATAAATTTCAATGAAAATTTAAAAATATAAAAAATATTAAGATCTTTAAAATTTATAAAAAATAAATTTTATAAGTTCAATTGAAAATATATGTAAACAAAATCAAATTAAATTTAAAATTAAATTTTTTAAGTTTAAGAAAGTATAAAGTTCAATTAAAAATTAAAATAATATAAGTTTGAAATTTTAATATCTGATAAATTAGATTGCAATTCTTAACTATTTTCGATTTTTAAATTATAAAATTTAAAGATCATTAATAATATGAGAGACTAATACAAAATTATGTAGTAAAATATTTAAAATAAATTCTATGCTTTCCACACATTTTTAATATGAAATTTATTAGTTTTTTTACAAATTATTTTAAAATATAGGATTTTTTTTTCAAAAAATATTAAAATCGATTTTTTTTATGAATAAACACTAATATTAAAAAACGAAATCTTTTAATTCTAAATCTTTATTTATTTTAAAACTATGAAGAAATATTTTTGTTAATCATTTAAAAAAATTATTTTTGAAAAAAAAATAAAGTTTATAAGTTTAGAAATAAATAAAATTCAATTGAAATGTAAAAATATAAAAAACATTAAGATCTTTAAAGTTTTAAAAAAATAAAGTTTATAAGTTCAATTGAAAATATAAGTAAACAAAATGAAATTAAATTTAATATTTAATTCTTTAAGTTTAAGAAAGTTTAAAGTTCAATTATAAATTAAAAAACATAAGTTGTCAAATTCTAATATCTTTAAAATTAGATTGCAAATCTTAACTATTTCGATTTTTAAATTATAAAAACTTAAAGGTTATTAATAATATGAAAGACTAATAAAAAAAATATATAGTAAAATATTGGGAGAATTTGACATACTAAACTTTTTTGAGTTTTTGTTTAAGAAAGTGTACCCCAAATTTTTTATCACTTTCATTTAATAGTAGGTAAAAATTATTAACCCCTCTATTTAGAAAGAAAGGAATAAATGATGTTTGTTATTTGTTATATAAGTATAAGTTTTAATTTTTAATTACTGAATTTGTTTTTTTTATTTATTATTTTTCTTGTTTTTTTTAATTATTTCTTTTTTATTTTCTGGACTAAATTTCTCATACCGGAATTTCTCATAACAGAATTTTTATACCAGAAATTTCATACCAGAAATTTCATACCATAAATTTCACACCAGAAATTTCATACCAGAAATTATCATACGAAAAGTTCGTACCAGAAATTTCATACCAGAAATTTCATACCATAATTTTTCATACCATAATTTAAATACCAGAAATTTCATACCATAAAATTACATACCCTTTCCAGTCCTTAAAAGGTGAAGAAATGAAACCAAATAATCTGTACTATTTTATTAAGGCTACAAAGTCCTTTCCTAAATATTATCAGCTAGAATAGTGGAATCAAGCAAGATGGTAACTACTGCATAATGTACACAGTAATCCCCTTATGCAGGATGGATACCAGCTTCAAGATGAATCAAGCAACTACTTTCTAACCTTTCATAGGACTACAAAGAACACAAATATCCATATGCAAACACCCACAAAATCAGGGCTAAACAAAATCGTTCAACATCTTCCACAACACAAAATCCGTTCTGAGAAACCCAAATCCCACCAATTAAGCTCATATACTTACACCAAGTGTGATTACGAAAGTAGAATACCAGATAAAAGCAGGTTTCAAAACAAAAATTGATAGAATAATATTCAAAATCAACAGACAAATAAATTAGGGTTTCAAGGAGAAATAGAGAAAACACTATCCAGCAACAATTACTCATAACAAAGAACCAAGAACAGGAAAGAGGATTTACGAGAAGCAATCAAGAGAGTAGAATCAGCGGTTGTGATGATTGGGGTATTGTTAGAGCCAGTGCTGGTGTTGGATTTAAGCGAACCAGTAGGAGCCTCATAGTTGTTCTCGGAAAAACTTGTCGGCGGAAGAGTTGTGACAGCAGATCTCAAAGACAATTTCCGGCGAACTGTGGCTTCACGGACGGGAATAGTGTTGGTACAGCCTGCAAGGGGCTTCCTCTTCAGCGAGCTTCTATCAGTTGCCATAACCTTTTGTTAGAAGGTGGCGGTGATCTTGCTGGTGGTTGCGACGAGGGCAATCCATAAACAACCCCCCCCAGCCCCAAAAACGCAAACAGCCCCCCCCCCCCCCCCGTGCATCAATCCATAAAACAGAACAATGGGGTTTGACAGAGGGTAAACAATGGTCGGCCGAGGGCCTGCGGCGGCGCCCGGTTCCGGCGATGTCCGACAGGCGAGGCGGCGGCCGGTACTCCAACGGGGAAGAAAAGGAAAGCGACAGGAGGAGGAGAGAAGAGAGGGAGGGCTGTGTATTAGGTTTGTGTGAGCGGTAAAAATATTAGTGGGGTACATTTACTAATTTATTAATTCTGAAAAAAGCCCACTTAGTGTGCAATTAAAAAAAACAGCCTAGTTACCTAATTAGCCCTAAAATATTTAAAATGAATTCGTAAATTAAATATTTAAAATAATTTAATTTAACATGGTGGGCCCTTAATTAACAAAAAATTGACACGTGTAAATTTTGATGAGGTGGATGCACGAAACTGTGCCAAGTGGAAGTTCATGAGGTGCTTTAGTATATAGACATATAAGATAATGAGTCCGTTTGATAACGTAAAATATATATATATATATGAAGAACTAAGGAGATAAAACAAATTATGGAGAATAAGTGAAATGAGCGTTGGGTAAATGAAGTGATTGATAGGTGATGGAATCACTATCATTTAGGATAGTTTTTAGAGTCTTTTTGTTGCATTTGTGTCGGTTTATGCTACTAACTCCTTGGTCCAGAAGAAGAAGACTAAAAGAAGCTAAGGAAGGAGTTATAAGCAATTAGGAGTGAAGATCGTTCACGAAGCAAAGCTTCTGTTGCTTCACTGCCCCCGCGGAGTCTTGTCACCGCCCCTGCGGGTGACACCTGACTCCGGAGCGCTCCCTGCGCCTTCGCCAGCGCCAGCCACGAAGACTGTCACTGCCCTTGCGTCAACCCCTGGCGCCCTTGCGGTGACTTACCCTGAAGAAGCGAAGACCAGCGCCCTTGCGCCTCCCCCTACACCTCTGCCTGTGCCTCAACCTAGGAGCTGGAAGATGAAGAGTTTGTGTTACCGCCCCTGTGTCGACACTGGGACGCCCCGGCGGCTTGGCATAAAAAACGGCAGGAAGTTGAAGAGTCAGACGTTTGAAGAGCATTAAAGATCCGCCCCTGCGGAATTGCCTAGCCGCCCCTGTGGTCATGAAGAAAATCAAGCGTTTTTTCCTTCACCGCCCCTGCGGAGCTGAAGGCAGCCCCTGCGGTTCAACGATAGGAGCTTTACTCCGGCTGTTTACACCACCTTTATGGCATTAAAGGTGGCTGTTTTGGGCCGGCCATTTACTCCTATTTAGTGTATTTTGTAGTATAAATAGTCCTTGGTTGATTGCCAGAAAGGATCCATCTTGTTATCCATCATTTTCCACTTAGAAACCAATTTTCATTTCCATTGTAATGAGTTGCTAACTTCCTTGCTACATTCGGTTGTTTTGAAGCTGCGTTGTTACTTTGGTTGTAAGTTTTCTTTAATATAAGTTTTCATTCAGTAATGCTTTGTGTTTCCTTGATCTCTATTGTCTAATTGCATGTTTTACTATTACTTGAGATTGATCACCTTAGGTTCTAAAGTACATGCAAAGAACTAGGATTAATAGGTTCCGGGTTCGGGTCTTTAATCTAGTAGTAAACTTTAAGTAATAACGGGTTGTAATTGCTTAAAGAAAAGGAACACAACTATAAAGATAAGCTTAACGGTTTTAATCTTTTCTTTATATCCCTTAGTCTTTGTTTGAAAGCTAACTTGTTATTTGTTCTTGTAGGTTTACGGAACATTAGCCTGTTAAGTTGTGTTGATGCCGGTTGGCTCAACACATATATATGATCAAGACGGGAGATTACTTTAAAACTTGTAAAAGGAACTCACCAGAGTAGCAATAGCATGCTTAGAATCAACCTAGTGTAGATTCACCCATTATTGTCTTACTTGCTGCGTTATTCGTTTTCATAAGTTTTTGTGCATCAATTTAACCAAACCCCCCCATTGTTACTTGTTTCCATAATCAATAATTGCATCTAATAAAACACCTTAATTCTCTTGGGTTCGACCCTTACTTAACTACTATACTTGTTTTAGTGCTAAGTCGGGATTTACTTTTGATTGGGTATAGACGACCATAGAAATACCTCAAGTCAGTGATCGTGGGTAAAATTATTAAAAGATTATAAGTTAAAAGACTGTGGATGAAGAAAGAGAAGAAGGGTAAAAAAAAATAATATTTTAGGCTCTTCAATCTTTATAATTCGAGTGAATCTAGATTATAGTTTTTCCACAAACTAATTTTTATTAATCTCTAAAATCGGATCCTTTATCTCATTCGTCCCCCAACCAATCGAAATTAATTAAAATAATTATTTTATTCATCTTCATCATGTAATCTTCATTTCCTTAATTTGTGGTTTGTCATACGCCGGCTTATGCCTACCTATATGATGTAATTGTTAAAGTTTCTTGTCATAAATGAGTATATATAATTGTTCAAGATTTACAGAAAATACAAGTAATTTTTTTTATAAAAGTAAATGAATAAACTCGTAGTCATACATGCACAACTAAAAGTAAATGAATAAACTCGTAGTCATACATATCTCTATGTTTATACAAATGAAATATGATAAATACTTGTATAAACATAGAGATATGTATGACTACGAGTTTATTCATTTACTTTTAGTTGTGCCTGTATGACTACGAGTTTATTCATTTACTTTTATAAGTGGTTAGCTTGGAGATTCGAGTTCGAATCCTCCTGCCGGCATGTATGGAAAAACTGATATTGGGAGGGTATCCCCCAGCAATGGGCCACGAATTATTCCCGTCCCAGATGTAGAGCGGCGAAGCCAATCGAACCGGGAGTTACTTACCAACCTTTCAAAAAAAAAAATGATAAATATTAAGCAATGGAGGATGCCACAAATATTTTGAAGCCCAAATCCATCCAAAAACCTACAACAATAATAACTTTTATTAAAAAACTACTGGGTATATGCACAGAAATTTTATCGCGCTGCAATATTCAGATCCAAAATACGGTGCTCAATACATTTCGAAGGAGCTTCGACAACAACTCTTGAGATCGCACTCTCAAGATCAGGAAAAATGTGATACTCGATAATCCTTCAAGTCTGATACCAAAGCTCGATTCCAATTCATATCATCCAGGTACACTGTTTTTCGATTCGTTTCTATTCAATCCTCCGCCCTTTTTGTTTCTAGAGATTTTTGTGAGGTTTTCTATTCTTTGATTCTACTTTCATTAGAATACAAACACGCTTTGGTTTATTTTGAGATTGATTGTTTTGATATTATTGAATTTTCAAGGTTTTACCCTTTTCCCTTTCATATTTGATTATTGATTTGATTATGATAATTGTTGGCTAAAAACCTTAAGCGATTGTAAGGTGAAGGGTTGATAGTTGTGGCATAGATGATGATCGATTGAACCAAAACAGATTGGACCCTGAGAGTTGCAAGAAACCTCGTCGTCGAGGCTTTCAACGGCCTGTTCTTTAGTTCCACGGCCGTGGTTCTTCAAGATCTGACCGTGGTTTTCCTCTGTCATGCGTTCTTTGTTTTTGCTTTGATCCAAAGTTAAAGATTTGCTTTAACCTAAACTTGGCTTACCTTTTCTAGGTAGAAGTGAGCCTCAACATCCTCTACTTCGGTTTCAAGTGTTACAACCTTAACCGTTTTGGCTTATCTTTGATTCCCTTGGGTTTGGGCATGAGTATTTGAGAGTAATTCTTATCCTTAGATCCTTTCTATAGTGCAGCCTCAAAAACTTTTATAGAGAGAGCCTTTGGGTGATACATATGGGGTTTGGAACTTCACCGTACAATACCCTACCTTAGATATACCTTTGCAATCCCGACTATGTTCTTATATCTTTAGAATATCTTGAATCGATTTTCACAATTGGATATCTGAATCTTTAAAATCGTTGTTTTCTCGATATTATCTTTATAAAAGCTTTTTACTTGCCTGACGATTTTGTGAACTGAATTTGTTCCCCCCAAATCCCTGAGTTCGATACTCTAGAATTCTTGCTTTACTACGTCGATCCGTACACTACGGGTTCGCTTTTGCTTAATTTCAGTCTTATAAATTTAAAGACTTTGTGACGCACACTTTTGAGCGAATAGTGATGGACTGAGGTATTCTCCAGAGAAGGTCACATCGCTTGCTCCGGAAACCATTTCGGTCGAGGTATTGGGAGGGTGACCGAAACCTAATGTGTTTTTTGTCTCCTGAATGAGTTTGTCGAATCCAGCTCCTGGATCCTCTTCCAATGCTTCCAAGCTTCGTACATATGCATCAAACAAAATATCTACACCTTCCTCCATCATACTAAAACTCAAAACTTTCTCAAAAGGATCTTTAACTAGGATAGAGCTCACCAATTCTCGAGAAACTTCCTCATCATAGATGTTGAAGACGTCATCCTCTAAGGGTTCTCCTTTCATCGAGGCTAAGAGTGAAAACTCCACATGATCTTCACCAATATTGAATGACAACTTGGCATTCTTACAATCAACGTTGCAATCCAATGTTGCAAGAAATGGTCTTCCAAGAATGATGGGAATAGGATAATTTGCAGGAATGTCCAATACCACAAAATCTATAGGTATATAGAAATTACCTAGCTTGAAGGCAACGTCCTCTAAGATTCCAACGAGACGAGTAATAGAATGATCCGCCATGTATAAAGTCATCTTCATGGGCTTGGGATCTCCAAGACCGATCTTCTCACAAAGTTCTAGAGGAATGATGCTCACACTAGCTCCTGTATCACAAAGTTCATCGTAAGTCACACCCCCAACTTCGATGTGAATGCAAAATGAACCGGGATCTCTCAAACTTGGGTGGCATGTTCTCTTTCATAATTTGAATGAGCTCCAAAGATCTAGAGGTCATTCGCACTTCTCCAAAGTCTTCCAGCTTTCTCTTCCTTGACAAGATCTCTTTCAGAAACTTCCCATAGGCGGACATCCCTAGGATAGCATCAATGAAAGGGATGTTAATATGTAGCTTATTCATAAGGTCAAGAAACTTACCAAAGTGTTTGTCTAGATGTGCCCCTGCCCTAGATTGAGAGAACGAGAGTGGAGTTTTGTAAGCAGGTGGTGGAACATAAAAATCATACTTGTCTTTTGCCTTCTGGGGCTCCATCTCGGTTGCCACCTTGACCGAGGTGTTCTTCGTCTGGTCGTGGTCCGACCGAGGTACTGGATCAACTGTCTTCAATCCACTTCGTGTGGTGATTTCCATGACCTGTCCTTTTGTGTTGTTCTCTGTCCTTCCTGGGAGTTTACCAGGATCTCTTGGTGCTTCATTAGCCTTGTTGAAAACTTGATGTTCCAAGGCTTTTTGTGCCTTCAAGAATGTGTTCATAGAATTCTCCATAGCGTTGAGCTTGGTCATAATAGCTTTCAGCACAACATCCGTCTTCTCCTTAGGCTGCTGGGATGAGCTTGATGATGGCTCTTGAATCTTCAATGGAGTAGAAGAAGAAGATGGGGGAGTTAGAGCATTTTCAACATGAGAATAAGGGTTACCAAGATATTGTTGATTTGATCTATGATAGCATGAATTATAGTCTATATTTTGGGGTTTGTTTGGATGTTTTATCTTTCATAATCTGCATGTTTGTGTGAACATTATGTGATTATATTACCATTTCATCTACCTTTGCGGGAATCGAGGTCTACACCTAGTTTTGTTGTAATTGCAGGTAAAATAGTACGTTTTGCATCAAAAAGGAGCAAAAGGAATCATAAGTCATTTGGAGCTACATTGAGGAGCATAAGGAACCATCCAGGAAGCATAGCCATGGATTAAGGATTCACTTTGGACCAGTTTTGAGAGATTTCACATTCAGTTATGACTCACCTCGGTTGATCAGAGATTCATCTCGACCGAGGTGATCCAGAGACGCCGACTCGACCGAGGCGAACACCTAGGACGCGGCGAGAATATTTTATTCTTGGATGAGATCTTTTAAATTTGGAAAGTAATCTTATATTTTTGGGCTTGGCTCCTGGAAGGAAGAAGATCTTATATTTTACCTATTTTTATGGGAAAAGATCTTTCTAAGATATTTTATCTTTGGAGGGTTATTTTCCTATAAAAAGGGTTGGATTTCCACAAATCAAGGAGGCCGCTTACACCGAAAAATCAGGGTTTATAGCACGCAGCAGCAACCTACTCCAGTTGGGAGAGATTCGAAGAACCTTTTTGAAGGTTGAAGGAAGATTGAAGTCTATAGCTTTTATAGCTTTTTGGAGGGTTTTGTAAGATTGTCTTCAATTCCCTCACTTGTTGTCTTGTCTTGTTGGATTGCTATCCAAGGAACGCTTTTGTTGTGATATTTGATTCAGTTATTGAAGTCTTTTCATTAAATTCTTCTTGTTCAAATATTCACTTTCTTCCCATATACTTTAATACTTTCATAATGATGATGAGTGGCTAATTTCCTTGTGTGATTCTAGGGTGATTGGCTGAAGGTTGGGGGAAAAACAATGATAGAATAATCTTAGATTCCAGTAGGATCCTAAAAGTTCGAGTCTCTATCCTTAACCCTAAGCATCTCGCTCAGTCGATGAACATCTCGGCCGAGGTGGAATCCTTCTGACCGAGGTGACTTATCTGATCCATAACTGAGAGTTAAGTGTTAGAGTTTGCCAAATCCTATTCTTATTACACCTTTCTGGTCCAATGCAAGCTTAGGATGAGACTTACCCGGTAATTCCTTAGTTTGTATACCAACGATCATAAGTGTAGGTAATAAAAGTTTATCCTTTATTGGGGTTTGAGTGTGCTTCCATCCCATCTTTGTGAGTTAGCCTGAGACTTACCCGGTAAAGGTTGATTCTATTCCCTTAGATGGTGTGTTAGTTTGAGGTTATAGTTCTTTATCTTGATTCCTTGAGACTTACCCGGTAATAGGAGTTACGGTTTAGGATTAGTGAGTAGTGAGACTTACCCGGTGATCTATTCCACTTTAGTAACACCTTCCCCACGCAAAAATCTCAGCTTTGTCCGCTTATCTATAGATCTTGAGTTGGAACCACAACTAGATGCTTTAATCCCTAGAATTACATGTTTGCTTTATTGACTTCTTATTCATCTTTGACTGTGTTAATTGCTCTTGTGGTTAGTATTCACGAAGCTTACCGTTATTGACTTTGTTTCACCGAGTCCCTGTGATCGACCCCTGGAATTTTCTTGCTTTTTACTACGATTGACCCGTACACTGCGGGTTCGCATCCTTGTTTTAAGCTTAAGTCTAGGGTTATAAATTTAAAGCTTGCACACACCGTTTGGAGCGAACAATCTCCAATTGTTGTTGAAATTTTTGTTGTTGTTGTTGTAATTGTTGTTCCTCGGCCCTTGATAGTTTCCTCTCCCCAAGTATCCAACATCTTTCTCCTTGGATGCTACCTTAGTTTGAGCTAATAAAAGCTCCTTCAAAGCTTTGACTTCATTGTTGAGCATAGTGAGTTGAGCAACACTTGAATTTGTAAGATTCAAATCTGGAAATCCAACTCGTTTCGCTCCATCTTCAACTCTTCGATGGGAGTACTTCTCAATATGTAAAGCTTGCTTCTCAACAAACTCCCAAGCTTCATCAACCGGTGTATCCATAAATGTTCCAGCAGAAAGTGATGGGAGTTTGGATTGAGTTTCCTCATCCAACCCCTTGAAGTAGATCTCTAGCAACTCAATCTTTAGAATCCCATGGTGAGGACAATCCAATAAAAGGTCCTTGAACATTTCCCATGATTTTAACAAACTTTCTCTATCCTTCATGACAAAAGCATTAATCTTACCCCTTAACTCCACAGTTTTTGATTGGGGGAAGAACTTAGTAAGAAACTCCGTAGTCATCTCTTCCTATGTGTTAAATCTTCCAACTGGAAGAGATTGATACCAAGCTAGTGCCTTGTCTTTCAAAGAGAAGTAGAAAGGCCTTAGCTTGTAGTTGTTGTTCTCCACTCTTGATGGTCTCAAAGTCTCCATAAGAATCTCATAATTTTGCAAGTGTTGATGTGGAGATTCTCTTTCCATGCCTCCAAATTGACATTGTCGAATCATTGTGAGGACTTGAGGTCGAAGCTCATAGTCATGCTCAGTTTGATCTCCTAGATTAACTCCGGGACGCAGCACTTGTTGATTCTGGTCCATCCTTTGACCTAGGGTTTGCGGTTCTCCAGCGAACAGGTTACCTCGGTCAACCTTAGCCGGAAACCGAGGTGGTGGTGGATGTATCTCGGCCTGTGCAATTAGGTCAGGATTTTGCCTCGGTCCAACAATTGGGTTCGGTCGAGGTAGAATCTGTGCCTGCAGTTTGGCCATGTCAGCTCGGATCTCTACTGTTCATGCACGAGCTTCCTCTCTCTCTCTCTCTCTCTCTTTGTAAAGCTTCGTTACTCAGCCGAAGTTGTTCTAATGCGTCCTTCAATTCGGCTTCAAGATCTCGATTATCTTGGTCAACCGTCTGAGCTTCTTTCAATTTCCTTTTTTATGTCTTTTCTGGTTCGGGATCGTAAGGAACGATTTCTTTCCCAACACGAGTTCTTCGCATAAGATCCTACGAAATCACTCAAGTAAAGTAATCAATAGCAACAAGGGCAACAACCCTAAAAGAAAACCAAACACCGGACTTGGTCTTGACCAAGTCCCCGGCAACGGCGCCGAAAACTTGTTCACTCTCAGACGTGTGTGTAATCGTGAAGGAAATAGCTTTAAATTTATAACCTAAAATATAAGCTTGAAACAATATGCGAACCCGCAGTGTACGGATCAATTGTAATAACGGCAAATACTCCAGGGTCGAGCACAGGGACTATGGTGAAACAAAGCACGGTATATCAGGTTGTCAATTAAAAGCAAGCAAGAAAACAAAGATAATAAAAATGATGTAATAATCGGATAAAGAAATGTAGATTCTAGAGGTCAAAGCATCCAGTTGTGGTTCCGACTCAAGATCTCAGAAGATTGCGTGGATAAAGCTGAGGTTTGCAAGGGAAGGTATTTCTAAGGTGGGAATAGATCACCGGGTAAGTCTCATTAATCACTATCCCAAACCAAAGATCCTCTCACCGGGTCTCAAGGAACTAAGGAAATGAACTATAATCTCAAACCAACACACCACCTAATGGGATAGAAGTAACCTTTACCAGGTAAGTCTTAGGCTAAATCACAAAGGTAGGATGAAGGCACATTCAAACCCTAATAAAGGATAAACCTTTATTACCTAACACTCATCATCATAGGTATACAAGCAAAGGAATCACCGGGTAAGTCTCATCTAGGCTTGGGTATGGACCAGAAAATGTGCAACAAGGATAAGATTTGGCAAACTAAAACCTAAACTCATATATGGAACAAATAAGGTTACGCCTCTCCCAGTTCATGCCCGTTCTCGGTCAAGATGTTCTATGAATCGACCGAGGTGAGGTTCGGTTAAGGTTTGACTCGAGCTTTCAAGGTCCACTAAGGTGCTCATTCTTTCATCGTCTTTCCCACAACTTTCAGCCAATCACCCTAGAATCGCACAAGAATTTAGCCAATAATCATCATGATAATAACAATCAAATATATATGAAAAGAATCAATATTCAAACAAGAAAACCTTAACACAAAGGTCTCAATAATCACTCAATCAAACAAACAAGCAATCCAACCAATCAGCAAACTGTGTTCCTCAATAACAAGCCAAAAGACAACAATCAAAGATCCTAAGAAAACCATACAACTTTCTTCAAAAGACTTCAACTTTCACTCTAAAGCTATCTTCCTTTAACTTCCTTCCTTCCTTGGAATATCTTCAATCTTCCAAACTAATAAGCTAACCAGACATACTTCCATCCAGAAAATATGTTCCAATTTATAGGAGAATCACTTGCCAAAAATAAAAGATCTTATGGGCCATGGGTTGTGCGTCTCGATCTAGGCCCAACCAAGCATCTCGGTCGAGGTGATCTTGGGGTCAACCGAGGTGAACTTCAGCTATGTGCAAATCTCTTAAAACTGGTCCAAAATCAAACTTATGTCCAACTTCCATGGTTCCTATGCTTTTCTTGTAGCTCCTCAATGCTCCATAATGTAACTCCAATGACTCCTTAGATCCCTTGGCTCAATATTGCTCTAAAACGTGCCATTTTTCTACAATTACAACAAAACTAGGTGTAGACCTCGATTCTTGCAAAGGTAAACAAAATGAAATAATCATCAAGAATATACAACCATGCATGCAAATTTATGAAGATAAAACGTCGAAACCAATCCCAAAACATAGACTATAATACATGCTATCAGTGGTTGTTGGGGATTGAGGTTGTTACAACTTGGCTGGTTGGTTTCCTTTTTGTTCATCTGAGGAGAGTGGTAGGTCTTCTCTTCCTTTCCTTCTTCTTCCTCTTCTTCTTTTCTTCTTCCTTTTCCTTGTTTCGAACCCAACATGGAGGATCTTGATGGGGTTTTTTTTTTATCTTTTTGACGTTTGGATATGTTGTGTATATGTATAGATGAAGGCAAGATTGCCTTGGTTGATTCCAGTGTGGAGTGAAGTGGTTAGAGTAGAGATTTATCGAACAACATGAAGAGTTGTGCTATGTTGAGAAAACCACACCCGGGCCTCACCTGCACCGCCCTCACACCTTCAGGTGTGTCTTGCCCTCTCACATGCGTTGGCCGTAGTCGCCGCAACTACGGACTTGTCACAACTCCCGCGCATTCCTTTGCCCGCGCCTTGCACCGGGACATACCAAGTCCTTTGGTATGTCTTTCTTCCTCTTGTCTCTATGGATTCTTTGTAGAAGCATGCTAGGTTGGATATGCATGATGATGGGTTATAGTGTGGTTGAATGCCTTGTGAGGCTTTGAGGATTTGATGAGATGTTGAGGATATTATGTACAGACGTTGTGCATGATCTTATGAGGATCTTTCTGGATAGAAGTAGAGTCTTTTAGCATGTATTCCGATGATTGATATGTGTGCCTTGTGTATCAGACGGTGTATATTCCTACGGGAATCTGAGAGGTTTTTTGATTGCTGAGGTTATTCGAATAAAGGTAAGTCTGTAGGACTTACTTAGTTGAGTTCAAGTATTGGATGCGTGCATGAGTGGTTGTTGTTGTGTGATTTATAGCATGTGGTAGATTGATTATTACCGATGTATGATTGGCCCCCTTGTAACAGACGGTGACAACTTGCTCAGTATTCCCGAGGGAAACTGAGGGGTTATTTGGGACTAGGTCAATCTTGGTATACGGGAAGGGTACTGCACCACTCCATATGGTATATGGGAGGTACGCATAATTAATTCATATGGTAAAAGAAACAGAGGCGAGAGTCGTAGACTTCTCGTGTCACAACCATAAATTGGTTATGAGTGTATACGTTATAAAGATAATAAAATAGAAAATGTGTGATAGCATGTTTGGTGTTTATGATATTTCTGATGTGTGTATGTGCTTATGTTTTAATCCTTTAGTTGAATTGTAGCTAACGGATTATACCGTGTTGTAGATGTTTTGCAGGGTAGGAAGGTTGTAGAGTGATCCGGTGGGAGTGATTAGTCGAGGGCTTCCGTAAATATAATTCGCATACGAGAAAATCAATTATCAAATAATACCATAAAAATAACTCTCATTCATACCAAACAAAGGATGATACCAGAAATTTATAATTCAATTATACTACGCATACTAGAAACACAATTATCAAACAGTACTAGAAACACAACTCTCATTCATACCAGAAAAAGGATGATACCAGAAATTTTATTATTCAAATATAATTCACATACCAGAAACACAACTCTCATTCATACCAAACAAAGGATGATGCTATAAATTTTATTATTCAATTATACTTCGCATACTAGAAACACAATCAAACAGAACCAAAAACACAACTCTCATTCATACCAGAAAAAGGATAATTCAAAGATAATGCACAAAACCTAAAATTGAAAACGTTTACCTACTAGAAACATAAAACTAATTCATACCAGAATCAAATAGTACCAAAACGGAGCACATCTCATACCTGAATTACAAGAATGTCACCAAAATTACAACATGACGAACATAATACCAGAATAAAAGAAAGAAGATGGCGAGAGAAAGAGAGTAGAAGATGGAGAGAGAGAGAGGAACCTGTTTATTTATGGTGTGTATGTTGTGATGAATAACAATGACGATTTTATGGTATGAGTTTTTGTTGATTTTGATAGAGAGACAAAGATTTCGAGAGCCAAAGAAGAAGATTGTGGGAGCGAGAGTAGAAGAACGACGAGATTTGTTGTTTCTATTTTGATCGTAACGGGGAGAGGGGGGAGAGAGAGAGAGAGAGAGAGAGAGAATTACCGAATTTTGTTTTCATTTGCACAATAAATTTTGGGTATATTGATTAAACGAGTTTATGGTATGAGCTTACTTTATAGATGGAAAACTGGAAAAAAAAACCTACTTACCAAATTTCGCTATTTTATTTTTTAACTTCTCTTAGATCTAGAAAATAAATACATTAAATAGATAATTATTAAATAATTCCTTCACATTACTTATGAACTTGACACGACACTCGTAAATTACTCTTGGATTAACACATGACATACTTTATGTCGTCTTTAATACTTATAGTAGAAAATAAGTTTTGAAATTAAATCACCTATAATCATGTTCTAGTAAAATATTAGATTATGTGACTAAAATATTCCTAATAAACCTATTTAAAATGAATACTTTTGTTATTATTTTTAAAATACCTTTTTATTTTTATAGTTTATTTTAGTAAATAATTTGAAATCTTTCTTTTTATAAACGTCATAAAATTTACTTTTTATAATATAATTATTTTTGTTTGTTTATAAAAATATTAAAAAAAATTATTTTCAAAAAAAATCAAAATACATCACTAAACATAAATATATAAATGAAATCACATTGATTTTTAACTGGTTAAGAAACAAAACGGGTGAAAACACATGTCTAGTGACAATGAATAATGTTTTGACCCAATAATATATAAAAACAACACTTTTGTCCCTCCCTCCCACCCACCCTAATATCAACCGGACAAGTTAAATTTCACATTTTATTCTTCTTTTTAAAACTTATAAATATACGTTAATTTTAATACTTAAACTTTTTCTTATACACTAATTTTCTTGTACAAGAACTACTATAACTAATTTTCTTGTGCACGATTGTTGTATCGTATACAAGTAACTCAAAAATATCAAAATATTTTTATGAGATTATTTTTCTTGTACACAAATGATTTGACTACTTATTGTACCTGGAATTAGACATGGGTCCGGTTTGGGCCAAATCGCCAAACCAGCGGTTTATAAACCGGCCCAAACCGGCGGTTTAGGTTTGTCGGTTTGGCCAAACCGTAGGTTACCGGTTTAGGTTTAGGTTTGGCTTTCGGAGGTTTACTTGGTACTCAAACTGTCGGTTAGCCGGCGGTTTAATGAACCAAACCGGCAGTTAACCGCTGATTTGGTATAGTTTCCATATTTTTTTTAATAAACCGCCTACCAAACCGGCGGTTTAGGTTTAACCTAAACCGCCGGTTTGGTTTTTCCCGGTTTAGGTTTAAGCTTGACCTTGGGTCAAACCTAAACCGGCGGTTTAGGTTTAGGACCCAAGTCTGCCTGGAATTCAAATACAAAAATTAAGTACAAAATCTTGTAACATATTAAAGAAAGTTAATATATTAAATAAAGGTAAATTAGTCCATTAATCAATAATGATACTATATACTTATTTATTTATCATTGAGACAAAATATTCTGATTTATGAGTTTAGGTTACATAGCAAATTTACAGTATTAAATATATAAATTTTTTAAAATATTAATTAACAAATAGTTGGATATGAACTTGCTCCAACAACTCTTATTAGAACTGATAACTTTAATCTATCATTGTCGTTCTCCACAAAAGAAATCAAGGATGCCCTCTTTGACATTGGAAGTGATAAATCATCGGGCCTTGATGGGATGCCTGCCGGTTTTTATCAAAAATATTGGCATCTTATTATATTCAGTAGTTACCATGGCTGTCAAAGCTTCTATAGAACCGGAAAAATTCTGAGGCAAATCAATCATACTTTTATTGCCTTATTACCCAAAATAGACAATCTATCAACAACTTCCCACTATAGACCTATAAGTTTAGTTTCAACTGTCAAAAAATAATTACAAAAATTCTAGCTAGAAGACTAAGAGTAATCCTTCCTAAACTTATTCATCCACTACAAAGTGTCTTCATTAAAAATAGAGCAATTCAATACAATGTGTTCATCGCTCATGAACTTTTCCATGGATTTAAGTCAAAATAGGAAAGGACGGGTTCATGGCTATTAAATTGGATATGAAAAAAGTATATGAAAAAATAGAATGAGAATTTTTGAAAGTTGTATTAGAAAAATTCAGGTTCGGAGAAAAATTTCGAGATTGGATCTATGAATGCATCTCTACAGTCTCTTACTCCATATTAATCAATGACTCCCCACCAACGTTTTTGTTCCGCAGAGAGGCCTTCTCAAGGCGATCCACTATCTCCCCTACTGTTTAACCGTTGTGCGTAGGTATTGGCCAAAAACATACAAAAAATGTCAAACGACAACCCTAAGTTTGTCGGCTACCCTATTACAAAAAATGGAATAAAAATACCTTTCTTAACTTTTGCCAATGATATTAATATATTTACTAAGAAATCTGTAGAAGCAATCAATAAGATTCTTTCGTTCTTAAACGACTACTATAACATCTCAGGATAGATCATAAAATACCACAAATCCGTGTTCCAAACAACCGCAAACATTGACCAAAGTAACAAAAGAAGAGTCCAAGGACAACTAGGAATTAATGCGACGACTAGTCTTGAACAATACCTTGGATGTCCTATCATAAATGGGCAAGTCAACAAAGATATTGATAACTCCACCTTGATTATATATTTGTATATGTGGATGATGGAAGACTTAACATTATGAGCAGTTTATAAACTAACAAATATCGATTGTATTTCTAGATTGCATGGTTTGATTTTGTGTTTGTTAAATGTGTGCAGGCCTTGAAAAGCATTTCAAATGATGAACGCATGCCTTGAAACTCATTACAAGGGACAAGCACAGAGATATTGAAAAGTAGTTCAAGGGTTAAATGCGGAGGCTTTGGAAAGCAGTTCAAGGGATAAACGCCGAAGCCTTGAAAAGCAATACAAGGGAGACATCGGCTGGAGGCTTTTCAAAATCAAGATTCAAATCTCAACAACCAAATCTACTAAGGATCAAGAGAAGATCTTTAAACAAGATATCAAGAGAAGATCTCGGCCAGCTCAACAAAGAAGATCTTCAACGGATTTGAAGAGAAGATATCGACCTAACAAAAAGATCTTGCAAAGATCTTAACAAACCGATGCAAGATTGGATGATCTTTTCCAACGGATCTCTCACAAAGATCTTGTATCCAAGGAAGATCTTCAACGGTACGGTCCTCAAAGAGAGATATCTTCAAACAAAGATCCTCAACAACTTGGAAGATCTCGGAGCTCTAAACAAGGGCTTTAACGACAAGATCTTCAATGGCTCTATCTTGAAGTTGAAGATTCTCAAACATGCGTCAAGGAGAAGAAGTAGGTGAAGAAGATAGAAGATCTTACAACGGCTACTTCACTCAACCAAACACTGTTTTCCATGGAGAAAGAAGAACATCACAACGACTCTCTTACAACGGATAGAAGAGTTCTCCATAGAAGACTATAAATGAAGATGGCGATTAAAAGGAACAAAAATAAGCTTACATGGAAACATCTAAGTCTTCAACTGATCAAAAGCATCTCCATTCATTCCAACAGTTTTTCTTCCTCTTAGTTTACAAAAGCTTACATCCCTAGAGAGAAAAACACGAAAGCTTCATTGGAATATCTAGAGAGTGTTATACTCGAGCGTGTGTTACTCTACGAAGTAACTAGGCTATTATTGCTAGGTTAAGAGTTAGAACTAGATCGTAGCATTTGCGACAGTGAGAGAAGAAGGCAACATAGGTTGTTAGATTCTACGGGAAAAGAAACCTTAGGACGGAGACGTAGGTTGTTAGAGCTGAACTTCGTAAACATATCATCATGTCAATCTTTTCTTTCTGCAATATTTCTTGCTTAACTGTCACTAACGTTGTTTTGCAGGTTTTCGAAGTCAAGGCCTTGAAATCAGTTTCAAAGCCCTTGAAAACCAGTTGTGTCACAAAGCACAAATCGACACCAAGGCCTTGAAATCAGTTTTAAAGCTTGAGATACGTTTTTGCAAAAAGTTCTCATACTCTATTCAACCCCCCTTCTAGAGTATTTATATCCTTTATATTCACCTATACGGTTCATAAATTTGTATCAGAGCTAGACTCACGTATATTGATTTAACTATCAATGAGACTAATCATGAACTTTGTAGGTGATGGAGGATTCGCTCAAGGAAGATCCACATCTCGATCACCACTCTTTTACGGCAACAACATTACCCATTGGAAGGCACTAATGCAAATGTTTATTATTGATCAGGACATAGAACTATGGAGCATCATTCAAACTGGCCCTAAAATCCCAACCACCATGGTTGAAGGAGTCCAAGTTGCAAAGAAGGAAGCGGACTTCACTCAAACCGACTTGGATAGTGTTTCAAAGAACTAAAAGGCGATGAACTTGCTCTATTGTGGATTGGATACAAATGAATTCAACCGTGTCTCATCATGCAAGAGTGCATAGGAAATATGGGACAAACTAGTTGTCACATATGAAGGAACAAGTCAAGTCAATGAAACAAAAATAAGCATCTTCCTCAGACAATATGAGCTATTCAAGATGAACTCCAATGAATTAGTCAAGGAGACGTTCACACGATTAACCGAGATCGTGAACAACCTCGACTTTTGGAAAGGTCTTCACAAAAGAAGAGAAAGTAAGGAAGGTTCTAATAAGTTTACCTAAAGCCAAGTGGGACCAAAAGTAACTGCGGTTGAAGAGACTCAAAATCTTACAACACTTTCTCTAGACGACCTTTGTAACATCCGGAAATTTAGTTTCCATTAATTCCGAGACAAACCGGAACTTGACCGGTTTGGACCTTTCCGTCATGTTTGTCATTTTATGTGACATCGAGTTCTTCAATATTTTAATTAATTTATGTGAGGACTCTACTCACGTAAAGTAAGCAAATCCGATCTAACTGTTCATAATTCGTTGTTAAAATTTTATCCAATATGAGAATCCAAGTTTCATCCCATGGGCCATACCATTTGGGCCCGTTAAGATAGCCAGTTGGGCCCGTGAGCTCCCTCCCTTCTCTCCTGCGTGTACTCTCTCTCTCTCATGCCAGCTGCCTCCTCTGTAACCCTGGCCTCTCCTCTCCTCTCCTCACACACGCAGAAGATCCTCTTGTCTCTCCTTCCTGCGCATATTTGTCGACAACCAAACTTACAGCCGGTGTCGTCCTCTTCACTCACCGCCTCCTTCTTGCCTTGTGAACAACAACTGGACCGGCGCCTCTCCCTCCTCACGCGGACAACAAGGGATCATCGAGTAGATGCCTGCACAGGACGTGAACCATGACCTCTCATCGCTCCTCCTATAGATGGGCCAACGAGCAGCAACATCTCCCACCTCTGTCGATCAGCAACCAGAAGACATGAATTTGCTTGCATCCTCTAGAACAACAGCAGCGAAATCAACCGTCGGACTTGCCTTTACTGAAGCCAAACCGCGGGTGCGGAGGTGCTGAGCCGCAGGTGTGCAAGTCTGGGCCGTAGGGGCGCCTCCTCCCAACCGCTGGTGTGTCGTGGTTGTACTCCTTGTTGAGTCTTGTAGCTGAGTATGGTCACACTCTTTCGTCCTTGCTTTCCTTCAGTCATATATGTCCTTATAGCTGATTCTAAACCATCTTGGAACCCATATATATCACAGCCAAGGAAGAGCTGTTGCAGTTTCTCAGTTTCCAATATTGGCAAGCAGCCAAATTTGTGACCCGATTTAGGTATGAAAGACTTATCCTTTGTGGCTGAATTTTGGATATCTTGTAGATAAGATTTCATAGTAGAACATATCAAAATTTGGGATAAATCCAGCGAGTGGTTTAGGAGTTATGATTTTTCAAAGTTGAGACAGTGTGTAGTTTTGTTGAATGTTTGCTGAATTTCCCAAGTGTTGGAAAAACTGCATGTTGGTACAGTTTTGTGGTCCCGATTTGGGTAAGTTAGACTCCTCCTTCTTTGCTGATTTTCGGATATGTTTTAGTTGGTAATATATAGTATAACATACTGAAATTTGAGAGTATTCCGAGTTATAGTTTAGGAGATATGATTCTCCAAAGTTGGTTCCTCATGCAGCTTTTAGGTTATGCTGATATATTCTAAGTATGAGAAAAACCGCTTGTGATGCAGTTTTATGAAATAGATATTTGGATGGGTTATTGACCTCTGTTGGACTTGAATTTTGGATATGTTGTGTATGGATATACATAGTAGCATGTGGTAAACGTTGAGAGCGATCTGTTGGTTTAATCCAGTTTTGTGAAGTTCCGAAGTTGGGTATAAGCATAGTTTGATTTTGAAGAGTTGTGCTACGTTTTAAGTGTCAATCTATCTTATGCGTTATGTTCATGTGAGGGTTGTGAGCACTAGAAGTCTAAGGACTTCTAGTTGGCTAGAGTGTTGTTGATTCTTGTTAGGGTTTTGAGCACTAGAAGTCTAAGGACTTCTAGTTGGATAGAGTGATGTTGATTCGTGTGTCTTGTTTTGAACAAGCGTTGTGTGCCTTCCCACAGGAAGTTGAGAGAGTTTGATCGAGTTTCGCGTTGGGACTGGTAAGTCCACGGACTTACTTAGTTGGCTTCTTGTATGAGTGTAATGTGTATGAGTGGTGTTTGTTAGTAATGATAAACAACGAAACCGGATTAGGCCGATTTATTATATTACGTAATTGACCCAAGTGTATGATAACGGGTCATGACATCACTGCCTAGCTCTTGCGAGAGCTAGGAGGTTCCCTGCGACCAGCCCAGGTAGGTAGACGGTCAGATGCATTAGTACCATTCCTCGTTGATAAACGGGGACAAGGGCGAGGTTTGGGAATCCCTCGTGTCACAAAATAAGTATCATTAGTAACGGCTTATCACCTAACTGAAGATAATAAACGGACTTGAGTGTTGCATGTTGATTGTATATGTTGTGTATATGTGCTTTTACCTCTATGCTTATGCATAGAATGTTAGATAACAGTATTATACCGCCTTGTAGATGCCTTGCAGGTTAAGACAATTGTAGAGAGATCCGGAGGGGATGGTCAGTCGGGTCCACGTACTCATTTAGTTGGGGACAAGGATGTCTTTTGTTCTTCATATGCGTTGTTTTAGTACCTTTGCTTTGTAAGGCTGATACATATTCTTCATGTATATATTGTTTAACGTTTTCAAATGTTTTAAATACTTTTGTGCCTTGTTGTAAGATCCTAGTAAAATTGTTGTCAAACTAAGTTCGGGACCCATTGTGAGGTCCTAACCAATAGCTCCTCGAGTTTTGAGAATTTGGGGTGTTACAACCTTCTTGGAAAGCTAATCACTCATGAAATGGTCCTTGGTGAAGAAGGTGGAGAGCTCCCATCAAACTCAAAGAATCTTGCCTTAAGATCCAAGAAGGATGATATACCATAAGAGGAGGAAGATAGTGATGATGAAGATGAGGAAGATCCATTCACCTTGATCTCAAAAGGTATTGCTAAAATTCTTCAAATGAAGAAGCAATTCACAAACAACAAGGATTATCCACGATCATCAAGACCTCGAGGTATGTTTTCTAACCCTAATGAAAAACTAAAGTACTAACTTGTTCTGAATGTGGTGAAATAGATCATCTCGTAAAGGATTGTCCACAAAAGAAGAGGAACAACTTTAGGAAGAATGATCGAAACAAGAAAGCTATGGTAGCTTCACGGAGTGACTGAGATTCTACCAATGAATCTAAAGACGAGAAAGAACAAGAAAACTTGTGTCTAATGGCCGATCATGAAGAAGACCCAAACCACTATGTTGATGGTGTAGTAAGTACGATTGTGTCACAATCTGAAATTGAACTTACACAATTCCTTAAATACATAATCATATGTGATAATAAACATAGGGTAAGGATAAGTTCTTTAAGAGAAAAACTTCTCAAACAAGAGAAACGACTAAGTGAGATGTCTTTGGAGATTGAAAATCTTAACATTGAAAAGTTAGACCTTGATATCAATATTATGGCCTTGGAATCAGAAAATGTGATTCTCAAGGACAATATGTCTTCTCTCCATCGAAAATATATCGATCTAGAGAAAAAAAGATTGATCTAATTGTGACGTGTCAAGACCAGAAGGTTGCACTTATTCAATTCACTCGTTCGAAAGCCAATCTCGAAAGGATGATGGGTGAGCAACAATCTTCTTTTAACAAAAATGGTATAGGCTATCACGTAAGTTTTCCTAGAAAAATGACTACCACTTTTGTTAAAGCTAGAGGAATTTTTAATATGCCCACATGTTTCTATTGTTGTAAAAAGGGTCATGTAAAATCAACATGTCCATATAGAAGAAATGACCCTTACATCATTAGAAACACTTATCCTCTATGTTTAAGGAAACAAGCTAAGCAAATATGGGTTCCTAAAGGTACTAGACAACCAAAAATGATTGAGCCTGAATATGGACCAAAAAATGTCATTTGGTCGACCCGGAAAGGTTGAGGTTTGCTGTTTTGCACGATATCACCAAGGTTAAGGAGCATAAATGGATATTAGATAGTCGTTGCTCAAGACATATGAGTGGAAAAAGCTCATTGTTCTCATATCTAAAGAAGCAATCATCTAGAGCCATTACGCTTGGTGATAAAGGAAAGTGTAACATCATTGACATTGGTAAAATTAGTTATAATTCATCTAGCTTTAAGGTGATTTTTAATTTGGAAAAATGTGAAGTTCAAGATAATATATCGGGTGATGTTGTGCTTATTGCTCCTAGATGTAACAATGTTTATTCAATGAGTACTAACCAAGTTTCAGGAACTAAGCTAACGTGTGTCAAGGCCTTGACTGACGATCCAAGGCTTTGGTATAGATGACTTGGTTAGTAAGCATGCATACAATGAAGAAACTATTTTCAAAGGATTTGGTACGTGGTTTTCCAAACCTAAACTTCAAGGTAGATGAACTATGTAAGGCTTGTACACAAGGTAAACAAACAAGAGCTTCATTCAAACCAAAGAAGGTTGTAACTTCTTCTCGGCCCATTGAACTTTTACATATAGATATATGTGGTCCTATGCGTGTCAAATCTCCCAAGGGTATACATTATATCCTTGTCATTGTGGATGATTTTTCTCGTTTTACATGGATCTCATTCTTACGGGAAAAATCTAAAACTTTGTCAGAGTTTTCAAAAATGTGTAAGGAGTTGCAAACTTTGAAAAACCTACCTATTGTTTCAATTAGAAGCGATCATGGTAGAGAATTTGATCAACTTAAGTTTGATTTGTTTTGTGCAAAATATGGTATTTCGCACAACTTTTAAGCTCCTAGAACTCCTCAACAAAACGGGATTGTGGAACGTAAGAACCGCACCCTAGAGGACATGTCTAGGACTATGCTTTTGGAAAATAGTTTGCCAAATAGTTTTTAGGCTGAAGCTATTAACACAGCTAATTATATCTTGAATAGATGTTTAATCCGCCCTATTTTGAAAAAGACTCCTTATGAACTCTCTAAGGGTAGAAAACCTAATATTTCCTATTTTAAACCCTTTGGATGTACGTGCTTTGTCCATAATAATGGAAAAGACAACCTTGGCAAATTTGATGCACGTAGTGACGAAGCTATCTTCATTGGATATGCTTCAAACATCAAAGCTTATCGTGTTTATAATAGACGTACCAAAATCGTTGAGGAAAGTATTCATGTTATATTTGATGAAAGCAATTATGGTATTTTGAGTGAAAGTTCTGCAGACCTAAATCTGAATCAACATGGAGATCATAATTTTGATGGTGAAGAAGATCCTAAAGCTCAGGAAACAAATATGCAAGAAAAGATTCTAGATACCGGAGAACAATCTCAAGACCTTGAAACGCATCTTCAAGACCTTGAAACGGCAAACTGCGATGCCAGAAGTTAGTTTCAAGGCCTTGAAACTCAACTCCAAGGCCTTGATATAGGATCCAAAGGCAATACTCCATCGGTACCTGAATCTAGTCGAGCTAATGAGCCACAATCTTCAGGATCTGTTCCATCTTACAAGAGAAGAAAGTTTCAACATTCTTCATACCATCCACCAGAGAATGTGATCTCAAATCCAAACACTGGAGTTAAAACCCGATCTAGGGTTAACAACTTATGTGTCTTCTCAGCGTTCGTGTCTCTTATAGAGCCCAAGGACTATGTTCAAGCTCTTCAAGAACCTAATTGGATCATGGCCATGCAAAATGAACTAAATGAGTTCGAGAGAAACAAAGTTTGGACCCTCACGTCTAGACTTAAGAAACAATCCGTCATTGGCACAAAATGGGTATTTCGAAACAAGTTGGATTAAAATGGGAAGGTTATTCGGAACAAAGCACGACTTGTAGCTCAAGGCTATAACCAAGAAGAAGGTATTGATTAGGAGGAGACCTTTGCTCCGGTTGCCATATTAGAAGTCATATGTATGCTACTTGCTTTTTGCATCCTTCATGAACATAAAGCTTTTTCAAATGGATGTTAAATGTGCTTTTCTAAATGGCTTCTTAGATAAAGTCTACGTTGCTCAACCTCTTGGTTTTGAAAATAATGAATTTCTGAATTATGTTTTTAAATTGGACAAACCTCTTTATGGTCTTAAGCAATCTCCTCGAGCTTGGTATGAAAGATTGCCCAAGTATCTCCTTCAAAACAATTTCATAAGAGGTTTGATGGACACAATTTATTCAGCTCTAGCAGAAGCAAACTGTTAAGAGGCAAAACTAGAGGCAATGATATTTTAGTTGTACAAATCTATGTTGATGATATATTATTTGGTGCTACTAACGATTCTCTATACAAGGAATTTTCAGATATTATGTGTAGGGAATTCGAGATGAGCTTAATGGGAAAGTTCAATTTCTTTCTTGGACTTCAAGTCACACAAAAAAAAGAAAGGAAGTATACCAATGACTTGCTTAAGAAGTATAAAAATGGATCAATCCAAGGTAGCAAAAACTCCTATGAGTTCCACACTTTCACTTGATCAAGACAAAGACGGTAAAAGTGTTATTCAAAAGGAGTATCGAGGTATGATCGGTTCTTTGTTATATCTAACCGTTAGTCGACCTGACATTACGTTTAGTGTGTGCATGTGTGCAAGATTTCAAGTTGATCCTAAGGAGTCACACTTGATATCTGTGAAAAGGATATTTCGGTATCTCAATGGCACTAAGGATTTAGGGTTTTGGTATCCACGTCAAAGCTCGTTTCACCTCGTTGGCTATTCAAATGCTGACTTTGCATGCTATAAGGTCGATAGAAAGAGTACTTCTGGATGTTGCCAATTCTTAGGGTCATCCCTAAAAAGTTGGACTCCAAGAAGCAAAACTCCATTGCCCTATCTACAGTTGAGGCAGAATATATAGTCGTGGGAGCTTGTTGTGCACAAATTCTATGAATAGCTCAACAACTTCATGATCTTGGCTTTGATCTCAAAGGTATACCTATTAAATGTGATAATACTAGTGTTATTTCGATTACTAAAAATCATGTGCAACATTCAAGAACAAAGCATATCGATGTAAGACATCACATCATACGTTATCATGTTGAGAAAAATGATGTTTCGATATCTTTTATATCGACTAACTTGTAGTTTGCAAATATATTTACTAAGCCTCTACGTGAAGATCGGTTCAATTTTATTAGATTAGAGTTTGGCATGTTGAACAAGGAAGTATTAATTTAGGGGGAGTAAATCGTTTTATTTTCTCCTTATAATGCAACCCACTTTTCCATTTCAAGGCCTTCAAATGGAATTCAAGGGCTTTGAAACGGAATTCAAGGGCTATAATGAATATCACGGATCAATTTATGGTTTATATCTTTTTAAATATTTGATCATTAAATTATTTTAAAGAAGGATTTTTAAAAAGATTTCAACAGATTTTGCTTTCAAATTCAAAGATTTTTTGAAAAGTGATTGAGATTTAATAAGAAAGCATGAAAATTAATTTCGGTTTTTAATGCCTTGTTTCTCTCAGGATCTTGACAAACCATAAATTGATTTGACTTGCCTTCTTTAAATATCTTCCTCCCTCATCCTTTATCTTTTTCCTTCTTCAACGTTTTTGCATACCCACCTACTTTACTCTTTCATCTTCCAAAACCCTTTCGACTTCTCTCACAAATACATCCATGGCATCCAAACGTCAATCAACCGGTGAAGCCTTATCTTCGGTCACAAAGCGCTCCAAAATTGTTCACATCTCCTCAGATTCGGACTCTCCTGCTCCCATGGAAGACTTTGAGATATGTGCTCAGACGGGAATTCCCTCCACCTTGTTTAGAAACCACACCGCCGTAGGCAACTGGCTCTATATGTTCAAAGATTGAACCCTCTGCATGTGCGAGTCGGTTGATTTGGAGTTTTTCCTCTCCCTTGGTCTCCCATGCATTACAATGCAAAGAGAATGCTCTATTTGGAAGTTCTTCAATCCAGGAGAAGCCGGATATCCAAGACTGTCCCGAATGATCTTTGTCAACCTTCAACAAGGAGGGAAAGAGGGGAGTTAATTCTCGAATCGGTGGTAAAAGGTAAAATCATTGCCCTCCTTTCTTTGGTTATTGCTCAGATATTAGGGCTTCTCACCTCCATCTCTTATGACCACCCTCCCAAAGCCAAATCTGTCCAATTGGCCAAAGAATAGTTTCTTTTACCCAACTCTCTTCTACAGCCTACCTAAACATCTCTCATCTTAGAAGCTAGAATTATTTTTGTTGTTCTTGTGAGATGTGTTGTTCCGAGAACAAAGCGCAGGTATTTGCTGACTGGTCAAGTCTTTGAGTTGTTGTATCATGTGATGAAAGGATTAGATGTTGACCTCCCAAGCCTCATTCTTAACCACATGCTTCACATGATCAACGCCACTAGTGATACCCATCTCCCGTATGTCAATCTGTTTCCAAGAATCTTTCGATACTTCTTTATTGATACTGCTGATGAGGAAACACAACTTGTTTCTGGAAAGATCGATGAGGAATGCTTCGAGAGCATGGGGATAGAAAAGACTCTCACTAGAGAGTGGATTTTGAAGGAACAAAGTGCTGGTTCATCTTCTACAGCCCAGAGGTTTGATGTAGTGGAGTTTGGTCTAGAAACACTAAGGAAGGACATGCTGGATCTTAGGTCTGAGATTAAAGATAAGATGGACGAATCACACGACTTACTGACAATCATGCACCAGAAGATCAATCAGATGTTCCATCTGAATGCACTCACCTTTACATTAGCTGGAAGCACCAAGCCATTAACAAAGGAAGATATTGCAGCAACAAGGAAACAAGCAGAAGCGGTGATGCTTCAGTGTTACAAAATAGTGAAGGGTCACCCAATTCGTCAACCTATTGTTGAGGAACCGGATATTTCTGCACATTGAGGAGTTTGGCGTGGTGAAAAAGTACAAGAATCATAATGATGAACGAAAAGTGGATGAGTACATGAAAACAATTGCCCTGTACAAAGCCCATGATCGGTGGAGGCAAAAGTGTTATGATGATATCCGATAAAAGGGCCATCGGAATCCAAAGTGGTACCAGGAGTAGTCCTTCAACGTCTTGAAATTAATTTCAAGGCCTTGAAATGGATGTCAAGGCCTTGACATGGATTTTAAAATCCCCTTGGTTTTGATTTCAAGGCCTTGAAAACCGCTTGTGGGACTTGATTTTTGAAACTGTTTTTGTGTTTTGGAAATACTTTGTGTGGGTATGTAATAAATTTTAAAACTCCCATGCTTTAATTATTTGTCTCCGTTGTTGATAGACAAAGGGGGATAAATTATATACGTGTGTGATCCGATATTTCTACATTTTGCATTTTTCAATATTATTGCATATGGATCGCTAACATTGAATGTAGGTGTTCGCCACTTAGCGTGCGTGCAAATAAGCTTTAAATATAAAACTAGAAATCAAGCAAGCGAACCCGCAGTGTACGGATCGATATAGCTGAGCAAGAATTCCAAAGTATCGAATACAGGGATTTGGAGGGTTAAATCCGATTATAGATTGTCAAGCAAGTAAATGTATGAAGCTTTTCAAATATTGGGAAAACAACAATCCTAAAGATCCAAGTATCCAGTTGTGGCAATCGATTCAAGATATACTAATGATATAAGGACAGAGTTGAGGTATGCAAAGGTATGCTAATGTAAGGTAATCGTACGGTGAAGTTCCAAAAACCTTATATGACTCACCTAGAAGACACTCTCTATAAAGGTTGTTGAGGCTTCAGTATAGAAAGGGATCTAAAGGTGAGAATTAATCTCAAATACCCAAACTTGTAACCCAAGGATCAAGACTAACTTAACCGATTAAGGTTGTGACACTCGAAATCGAGGTAGAGGTTGTTGAGACTTCACTACCACCTAGAAAAGGCAAGCCAAGACTAAGTTAAAGCAAATCTTTAACTTTGGATTAAAGTAAAAGCAAATTCGTAACTTAACACAAAATTACGGGTAGTTCTTGAGTTCCACGGCCGTGGAAACTCAAGAACAGACCGTGGATTAAGGTTGTCGGCGATTCTCTTTAACTCTCAGGGTCCAATCTGTTTACGATCGATCTATCATCATCTAAGCCACAACTATCAACCCTTCACCTTAGAATTGTTAAGGGTTTTTAGCCAACAATAGTCATATTGATATCAAATTTAAGGTTCAAAAGATTGAAAGATGAAAACTTGCTAAAACCTTCAATAACTTTCAAACTAATCTCAAATCCACAAATCAAGAACAATATCGTCAATAGATTCGGAATAACACAAACAATCACAATCTTAGATAAGAAGGAAGAACGGGATGTCAATCCGTCTTCTAAATCAAACCTAAGTAAGAAGCGAAATCTTCTTACGAACAATCTTCCGAATCTTCGATCTTCCGTCAATTTGGAAATCCAATGGCAAAGCGCAAAAATCTCTCAAACACAATCTCCGCCAATTGCGAAATTAGGGCAATTCCAAGCGTAAGCGTAAGATGCGTCTATGCGTAAGCGAAGGTGACGGAATCTCTCTTCGTCCGTCCTTTTGTAGTGTAAGATAAAATATCGGCCCGGCCCAATTGCGTAGGAGATCGTGGTTTAAAGTGTGGCGAAAAAGATCGCCAAGATCACGGTCGTGGAAGGGTTCCACGGCCGTAATTTAGAGCGTGGAAATCAACACGGTTTGACATAGCTTCTCCACGGCCGTAGAAGTTGCTGGAATGAACCACGCTTCTCTTGCCATGGTTCCACGGCCGTGGACTTGAACGTCGAAATCAGTACGGCCGTATTTTAGAGCGTGGTTTAGGGCTAGAACGTGATTCTTCCTTAGTCTCGTGAATCCTTCAAGTTGGCACTCCCTTAGCTCCTAGGAATGTCCTCAATTCATGGACATGCTCAATCAAATCCATCCTTGCTCCATTCCGTTCGGAAATAGCTCTTAGTTACCTATAATCAACATAAAGCTTGTGTAGATCTCTATATCGACATTATAGATAAACTAGCTCACAAATGCATAAATGCTCAATCAATGACTATCAATATGGATGAAATACACTTAGAAAACGTGCCTAAAATATCACAATATTTCATGCTAACAAATAACCCCATACTTGCCATTTGCTTGTCCCTAAGCAAGGTCTTTCAAAAGCTTTAAAACAAAAATTAGGATGAAATATGTGTACCTTCTTCAAAGCAATACTTCTTTTTGATGAAAGTGCCTTCTAATCAATAGATCATTCTCAAATCTTGCTTCAATCGTTTATAAGAATTTCATATACTTAATCAAAGGGTAAAGAGTAAAGAAAGCTCATGAATCAATCAAACTTCCATACAAACATCATAACCTTCAAACATTACCAAAATCAATCATAAGAAACTTCGATTTAGATCACCAAGTCATATAACATTCTTTTGATCTTAAGGACTTTCAAAGAAAAGGTCTAGAATGTGGAAAGGAAAGGAAACTTTAAGGAATGTGGTGCATGAATCCGGGAGAGTGGATAACTACTCTTTTCTTCTTCTCTTGCGGTTTCCGCAACACCTTCAATTTAGAGCTTCGCTCTCTTCTTTTCATTTTTCGACTTTACTTTTGGAGTTATGGATAGAGGTGCACAAAAACCGAAGCCTAGGAGATTGGCGTTTCTCAATTTTTATGAGATGCCTCAAACCCTTAGCGCACATACCATAATCCGCTAGGAATATCGCTCAATCCGACTTTGGCAAGACACAAACACCCGGCTATGTGAATGGTGCCGAGTTACTCATCGTCATGATTGACTTCCCCAAACCTATAATTTCTTTCTATTCCTTTGAATGCAAAGTATTGCTTTCATGGCCCTCCCACATCATACATGCCTTTTTTCATTCAACTCCTCCAAATTCCCGGATAGGCAAAGGAGGCCAATATTTCAATGAGGGGCTAAATGATCAAAGAAAGAAGAAAGAAAATCGAATTGCCTTAATCATCTCAACAAGAAGCATAAGAACTTATAGTGTGATTTCAACTTCAATTCCTCAACATGATTTAGGTAACATTCATCACAATATAAAACTTGCAAAAGAGGTATAATCAACTCATTCAATTTCTTTTTCAGTTCACCATTCGTTTAAGCATGCAATTGTCATCAAACTCAATTCACAAGTAGTGATTATCATAGAAATCCTCTCTATCTTTAGAAGCACAAAATTTTTCAAAAATTTTCAATTTTTATGGGTTTTTCAAACTCTTTTTCATGCAATGCAATAATGAAACGTGTAACAATATAATGAACATGCAAGATAGTCTAAGATAGAAGCAATCAAAGTGAGTAAGAGTTATTACAACTTTTAGTCACACCCCACCCCATACTTGGAACAAACATTGTCCCTAATGTTTAAATAGAAGAAAGAAAAGAAGAAAAGAAAGAAAGAAAAAGAAAGAAAAGAAAAAGAAACTCACAACATGGCGGTGGAGCGGCTAAAACTGTCGGTCATGCAAATCATCACTGCGGTGGAGGCGAAGGCGGGAATGGAGAGAAACTAGGATCGTAGTACCGCCCGAACTGCTGGCGGTAGACGTCTCTCATCATATGGTCGAGGTCGTCCATGCGTCCATCTCTAGCATCGGCTCGAATCTCCAATGCTCCCACTCTATCAGAAAGGCCAGAAGCCCACTCCGGCATCTGCTCATACCATCCTGGAGCCTGACTGTACCACCCCGGTGCATCTGACGGTGCTGGTGCTGGTGGTGGTGGCTGCTGTGCGGACCATGGAGGTGGAGCTCCGTACCATGCAGGAGGTGCCTCCATCCAAGTGGGTCTCTCACTCACGCTGGCGCGGCGAGAAGATGAACCTGAAGCTTTGGCTGGACGTGGAGAACGTCTGGGCATGTCAGGGGCCGCATCCGGCTAATCCGGAAACGTGCCAAACTCCTACTCTGCTCCTCATCCTCCCTCAAACTGATCTCTCATCTCCTCCTCCTCAACTACGGGCGGTGGTGGGACATATGGAGGAGCTGCAATCCTGTTCGCATGCATAGCTGCGAACGTAGCCTTCCAATTATGGCGTCCAGCCATAATGGAGTACTCTGGGAGCCACTCAATGCCCCTCCCCGTCCTGCTCTCCCAAGGCATGGCCGCATAAGGTGGACCTCTATGGGTAGGGAAGATAAGACCTCTAGTCATGAAGGCCTGGAGTCCTAGGGGTACGGCTGGGATGCGTGTACATGCAGAAAAATCCACCCCTAATATCCTAGCAAGGTGGGTGACTATCCCACCATATCCAATGTTGCCCGCCCTCTTGTTCTTTAGCTTGCTCATGGTAGCAGCTAAGAGGGTGGCGCAGTCAGCAGGGCGCCCATAGAGCATAGAGTACAACAGAAAGAGCTCATCCGTCTTGATCTTCTGAGGTGTCTCCGTCCTAGGGAAGAGACACTCATAAAGAACACGGTGAGCAATCTTCAAGGCTAAGTGATACATCAACTTAGCCTTGGTATCAGCTGGTTGCCAGCGGTCCTCGCTGGCGTAAATCATAGCAACCTCCTCCCAAAAATCTTTGGCGTAAACGCCGCTAGGAAAACGACCATTGAAGGTCTCTTGGAACCCAAAGAAGGCTCCGAACTCCCGGATGGAGAAATCATAGTTCCTTTCCATCAGACGGAAAGAAACTATCCTATCCACATGGCTGTGCTCAAACGACGTCACAACCTCTCTCGTGATCTCCTCATAAGCGTCCTCTCGGATAGCCGAGAAGACGATAAGACCGGCTCTATCCAAGAGCCAAGTAAGGTCATCTATAATGTGGAGGGGAGCTAGATCCTCCAACAATAGGTACCTAGGTCCGATAACAGCCCTCTTATGGATCCTCTCGAGTGCATCGAGGTGATCTGTTCGCCACTTAGCGTGCGTGCAAATAAGCTTTAAATTTATAAAACTAGAATCAAGCAAGCGAACCCGCAGTGTACGGATCGGCGTAGATTAGCAAGTATTCCAGAGTATCAAACACAGGGATTTGGGGGGAACAAATTCGATTTCAGATTATCAAGCAGGTAAATGTAAGAGCTTCGTAAATTATTGGGAAAACAACAATCCTAAAGATCCAAGTATCCAGCTGTGGCAATCGATTCAAGATATACTTAATGATATAAAGAAAGAGTTGAGATATGCAAAGGTATACTAATGTAAGGTAATCGTACGGTGAAGTTCCAAAAACCTTGTGTGACTCACCTACAAGACACTCTCTATACAGGTTGCTGAGGCTTCAATATAGAAAGGTTCTAAAGGCAAGAATTAATGTCAAATACCCAAACTTGTAATCCAAGGATCAAGACTAACTAAATCGATTAAGGTTGTGACACTCACAATCGAGGTAGAGGTTGTTGAGGCTTCACTACCACCTAGAAAAGGCAAGCCTAAACTAAGTTAAAGCAAATCTTTAACTTTGGATTAAAGTAAAAGCAGGTTCGTAAACTTAAGGGAAATTACGGGTGGATCTTGAGATTCCACGGTCGTGGAACTCAAGAACAAACCGTGATTTAGGGTTCGTCGACGATTCTCTCTAACTCTCAGAGTCTAATCTATTTACGATCAATCTATCATCATCTAGGCCACAACTATCAACCCTTCACCTTAGAATTGTTAAGGGTTTTTAGCCAACAATCATCATTATGATATCAAATTCAAAGATTTAAAGATTGAAAGATGAAAACTTCCGAAAACTTCCAATAAACTTCAAACCAATCTCAAAGTCACAATCAAGAACGAATATTGTCAATAGATTCAGAATAAAGCAAACAATCACAATCTTAGGAAAGAAAGAAGAACGGGATGTCAATCCGTCTTCTAAATCAAACCTAAACAAGAGAAATCTTCTTGCAACTATCTTCCAAAAACTTCGATCTTCCGTCAATCCGGAAATCTCCACAGCAATCTCCACCAAAAGTGCGAGATTAGGGCAACTCTAAGGAAGAGGGCAAAATACATCTTTTGCAAGAATCGCCAAAATCTCCAAGTCGCGATGTCGTAAGTGTAAGCCTAAAGCGAGGTCGCAAGAGTGCGTCTAAGCAGAGATGATAGAATTTCCCTTCGTCCGTCTTTTTATAGGGCAAGATAAAATATCGGCCCGGCCCAATCCTCAAAAGATCGTGGCTTCAAAATGTGGCGAAAAAGATCGCCAAGATCACGGTCGTGGAAGGTTCCACAACCGTAATTTAGAGCGTGGGAATCAACACGGTTTGAACCATGGATTCCACGACCGTAAAAGCTTCTGGAATGAATCACGCTTCTCCTGCAGGGTTCCACGGCCGTGGAACTGAACGTGGTTTGTAGTACGGCCGTATTTTAGAGTGTGGTTTAGGGCAAGAACGTGATTCTTCCCTAGCCTCATGCATTCCTGAAGTTGACATCCATTTTGCTCCTAAGAATGCCCTCAATCCATGGACATACTCAATCAACTCATCTTTGCTCGATTCCGTTCGGAAATGGCTCTCAATCACCTATAATCAACATAAAGCTAGTGTAGACATCCATATCGACAATATAGGCAAACTAGCTCACAAATGCAACAATGCTAAATCAAAGACTATCAATATGAATCAAATATACTTAGAAAACGTGCCTAAAATATCACAATATTTCATGCTAACAAATAACCCCATACTTGCAACTTGATTGTCCCTAAGCAAGGTCTTTCAAAAGCTTTTAAACAAGAGTTAGGATGAAATATGTGTACCTTCTCAAAGCAATACTTCTTTTGGAGGAATGTGCCTTCTAAAGAATGGATCATTCTCAAATCTTGCTTCAATCGTTTATAAGACTTTCATACACTTAATCAAAGAGTAAAGAGTACAGAAAACTCACGAATTAATCAAACTTCCATACAAACATCATAACCTTTAAACATTATCAAAATCAATCATAAGAAACTTCAATTTAGATCACCAAGTCATATAACATTCTTTTGATCTTAAGGACTTTCAAAGAAAAAGGTCTAGAATGTGGAAAGGGAAGGAAACTTTAAGGAATGTGGTGCATGAATCCAGGAAAGTGGACAACTACTCCTTCTTCTTCTTTTGCGGTTTCCGCAACACCTTCAACTTAGAGCTTCGCTCTCTTCTTTTCATTTTTCGACTTTACTTTTGGAGTTATGGACAGAGGTGCACAAAAACCGAAGCCTAGGAGATTGGCGTTTCTCAATTTTTATGAGATGCCTCAAACCCTTAGCGCACATACCATAATCCGCTAGGAATATCGCTCAATCCGACTTTGGCAAGACACAAACACCCGGCTATGTGAATGGTGCCGAGTTACTCATCATCATGATTGACTTCCCCAAACCTAGAATTTCTTTCTAATCTTTTGATTGCAAATAATTGCTATCATGGCCCTCCCACATCAAACATGCCTTTTTCATTCACTTCTCCAAATTCCCGGATAGGTAAAGGAGGTCAATGTTTCAATGAGGAGCTAAAATGATCAAAGAAAGAAGAAAGAAAAAAATCGAATTGCCTTAATCATCTCAACAAGAAGTATAAGAACTTATAGTGTGATTTCAACTTCAATTTCTCAACATGATTTAGGTAATATTCATCACATTATGAAACTTGCAAAAGAAGCACAATCAACACATTCAATTTCTTTTCAATTCACTAATCGTTTAAGCATGCAATTGTCATTAAACTCAATTCACAAGTAGCGATTATCATGGAAATCATCTCAATTCCTTAGAAGCACAAAATTTTCAAAATTTTTCAATTTTTATGGGTTTTTCAAGTTCTTTTTCATGCAATGCAATAATGAAACGTGCAACAATATAATGAACATGCAATGATAGTCTCGAATAGAAGCAAACATAGTGAGTAAGAGTTATTACAAACTTTTAGTACATCCCACCCCATACTTAGGACGAACATTGTCCCTAATGTTCAAAAGAAAGAAAGAAAAGAAGAAAAGAAAAAGAAACTCACAAAGTGGTGGTGGAATGGCTAAAGAGAACGGTCATGCAATCAATCACTGCGGCGCTGGTGGAGGCGGAAATGGAGAGAAGCTAGGATCATAAAACCGCCCAAACTGCTGGCGGTAGACATCCCTCATCATGTGGTCGAGGTCGTCTAAGCGTCCATCTCTAGCATCGGCTCGGATCTTCAATGCTCCTACTCTCTCCGAAAGGCCAGTAGCCCAATCCGGCATCTGCTCATACCATCCCGGAGCCTGACTGTACCATGATGGAGCGTCGGATGGTGCTGGTGCTGGTGCTGGTGCTGTTGTCTGCTCTGTGGACCATGGAGGTGGAGCTCCGTACCATGCAGGAGGTGTGGTCATCCATGTAGGTCTCTCACTCACGCTAGCGCGGCGAGAAGACGAGCCTGAAGCTCTAGCTGGACGTGGAGAACGTCTAGGTGCATCGGGGGCCGCCTCCGGCTGATCCGGAAACGTGCCAAACTCCTGCTCGGCTCCTCCTCCACCCTCAAACTGATCTCCCATCTCCTCCTCCTCAACAACTGGTGGTGGGACATATGGGGGAGCTGCTATCCTGTTCGCATGCATAGCAGCGAACGTCTCCTTCCAGTTATGGCGTCCCGCCATAATGGAGTACTCTGGTAGCCACTCTATACCCCTACCCGTCCTGCTCTCCCAAGGCATGGCCGCATAAGGCGGACCTCTATGTGTGGGGAAGATGAGACCCCTAGTCATGAAGGCATGGAGTCCTAAGGGAACGGCCGGTATGCGGGTACAAGCAGAAAAATCAACACCCAAGCTCCTAGCAAGGTGGGTGACTATCCCACCATATCCGATGTTGCCCTTCTTCTTGTTCTTGAGCTTGCTAATAGTAGCGGCCAAGAGAGTGGCACAGTCAGCTCGGCGCCCGTACAGCATGGAGTAAAGCAAAAAGAGCTCATCCGTCTTGATCTTTTGGGGCGTCTCCGTCCTAGGAAAGAGACACTCCGAAAGAACACGATGAGCAATCTTCAAGGCTAGGTGGTACATCAACCTAGCCTTGGTGTCAGCGGGCTGTCAGCGGTCCTCGCTGGCGTAAATCATCGCCACCTCCTCCCAAAAGTCCTTGGCGTAAACGCCACTAGGAAAACGACCGTTAAAGGTCTCATGAAACCCGAAGAAGGTCCCGAACTCACGGATGGTAAAATGATAGTTTCTTTCCATAAGACGGAAAGAGACGGTCCTGTCTACATGGCTGTGCTCGAAAGACGTCACAACCTCCCGTGTAATCTCCTCATAAGCGTCTTCTCGGATAGCCGAGAAGACAATAAGTCCGGCTCTATCCAAGAGCCAAGTGAGGTCATCAACTATGTTAAGAGGAGTTAGATCCTCTAACAAAAGGTACCTAGGTCCAATCACAGGTCTCTCATGGACCCTCTCGAGTGCAGCAAGGTGATCCTCATGAATGGTCGGTACTCGAGGGCTAGGTGGTGAGGGTGAGGAAGGTGATGATGGAGGTGAAGGGGAAGAGGGTGGTGGTGCTCTAGAGGATGAGGAAGAGGAGGGATTACCCTTCCTCTTCTTGTTCTGGTTATCCTTCTTCTCTTTGATCCTCCCCGAAACTCTCCTCACAAAGTCCATTCTGTCAAAAATTACGGGTTGTTCTAGGGGTTCCACGGCCGTGGTTCTCCCAGGAACCGTGGTTCGTCTCAGAAATTCGCAAATCTCAGAATTCAGCACTTAATCTCAACAAACAGGCAGCCCTAATCTAATTTCCTCCAATTTCAATCAGTTCTTCCTAAAATCTCTAACAAAAACGAACCAAATCGACAAAGATCAAGAAGAGTGGAAAAACCTATTTTTCGGATTTAAAAATCCGAATTGTGCGTTCCTTGGTGAATTTCCGCTCGATTCGTCGCTTGGATCTTGTTGGTGGTCGAATTTGCTTCAGTTTGGGAAGAAGAATCGTTAAAAACAATTAAGAAACGAGGATTTGAGAGAGGGTCGTGGATTTCGGCGTTTAGGTCGTGGAAGAGGGGTTTTGTGGGTGATTTTTGTAAAGAACGTGGTTTATATAGTCACAGGCAAAATTTTGAAAATCACGGTCTGTCGGGGTATTCCACGGCCGTGGAATTGTACGGAACCGTGGTTTTTGTGATTTTTCAAAGGCTTTTGGAAATTACGGTCACTGTAGCTGTCACGACCGTGGTTTAGGCCGTGGAACTCTCTGTAAAGCTCCAAAGTCCCAATTTCGTCACTTTTCTTCAACATTATCCTCTCCTTTTCCTTTTCCATCGTTCCTACATCCAAAAACACGAACATACCGGAAGGAATCGAAGGCAAAACAAAGCAAAAACGTCTATACTAAGCTAATCTATGAATTGAAAGCAAAAACAAAAATGCAATACCTTGGGTTGCCTCCCAAGAAGCGCTTTGTTTAAGGTCCGTAGCTAGACCAATCTTGCACTTATTCGAGTGCGGTAGGCGCGAACTCTTCGGTTTGGAGTTCCGGCGTATACTTCTTGAGTCGTTGGCCGTTCACCTTAAAGCTTCCGCCCGTTTCACCCCATACTTCAACTGCACCATGGGGGAAAATACGCTTAATTAGAAAAGGTCCGGTCCAACGAGATTTAAGCTTACTTGGAAAGAGACAAAGCCTTGAATTAAAGAGGAGAACTTGATCTCCTTCTTTGAAGTCCTTTGGAATGATATGCTTATCATGCCAACGCTTTGCTCTCTCCTTATAGATCTTAGCGTTTTCATAAGCATTCAAGCGGAGTTCATCCAGCTCATTGATGTCTAGGAGACGCTTCTCTCCCGCTTCCTTCATGCTGAAGTTCAACCACTTGATAGCCCAAAACGCTTTGTGCTCCAACTCTACCGGAAAGTGACAAGACTTCCCATACACAAGGTTGTATGGTGTGGTTCCTATGGGAGTCTTGTATGCAGTCCGGTATGCCCACAATGCATCGTCAAGCTTCAAAGACCAATCCTTCCTAGTCCTTGAAACCGTCTTCTTTAGGATTCCTTTGATCTCCCTATTTGAGATCTCAACTTGTCCACTTGTTTGTGGATGATAGGGGGTAGCAATCTTGTGAGTAACCCCATACTTAGCTAGAAGAGCTTCAAAGCGCCGGGCAATGAAGTGAGAACCTCCGTCACTAATGATCGTCATTGGCGTCCCGAATCGCGGGAAGATGGTCTTGTTGAAGAACTTAACCACCACCATGACATCATTGGTGGGAGAGGCAATTGCTTCCACCCATCTAGAAACGTAGTCTACCGCCAATAGTATGTATTGGTTTCCACAAGAAGATGGGAATGGTCCCATGAAGTCTACTCCCCAAACGTCGAAAATCTCCACCTCTTGGATGTTGTTGAGGGGCATCTCATTCCTCCTAGAAATATTTCCTGTTCTTTGACAAGCATCGCAGCAAGAAACAAAGGATTGCACATCTCTAAATAAGGTAGGCCAAAAGAATCCGGATTGCAATACCTTTGCGCTAGTCTTGTTCGAACTAGCGTGTCCTCCACAAGGTAGTGAATGACAATGACGGATGACACTTTGCATCTCATCTTCCGGCACACATCGCCGAATGATGCCATCCGGACCTCTCTTAAAGAGGAGAGGCTCGTTCCAATAGTATTCCCGGACATCCTTGAAGAACTTCTTCCTTTGTGCGTAGGATAATCCGGGCGGTATCTCCTGACAAACCAAATAGTTAACAAAATCAGCAAACCATGGTTCGTTACCTTTGGAGATCACGTCGATGCACTCCTCTATAATGTGTAGGTGTTCGTCCGGGAAGGAGTCATCGATGGGTAAATGGTCGTCTCCTAGATGTGTTAGGCGACTCAAATGATCCGCAACAGAATTTTCTGAACCTTTCTTGTCGCGGATCTCTAGATCGAATTCTTGTAGGAGAAGAATCCATCTAATTAGCCTTGGCTTCGCATCTTTCTTTGCAAGGAGGTACCGGATCGCAACATGATCCGCGTAGACAATCACCTTTGCACCTACAAGATAAGAGCGAAACTTGTCAATAGCATAGACAATGGCTAAAAATTCTTTTTCGGTAGTGGCGTAGTTGAGCTGCGCTTCATCTAGAGTCTTGCTAGCATAGTATATGGCATCGGTTCGCCCTTCCTTACGTTGTCCAAGAACAGCTCCAATAGCTACGTCACTAGCATCGCACATAATCTCAAAGGGGAGAGTCCAATCAGGAGGTTGCATGATAGGTGCTGAAATTAGAGCTTGCCGAATGGTGTTAAACGCATCCAAACATTCCTGTGAAAACTCAAAAACCGCATCCTTCATCAATAGATTAGTGAGAGGTTTTGATATTTTAGAAAAGTCCTTAATGAAACGTCTATAAAATCCAGCATGTCCTAGGAAACTTCTTATCCCTTTCACCGAAGTTGGGGGAGGAAGCTTCTCTATGGTCTCTATCTTAGCTTTATCTACTTCTATTCCTCTACTAGAGACTAAGTGACCTAATACAATTCCTTCCTTAACCATAAATTGACACTTCTCCCAATTAAGAACTAGGTTAGTGTCTTCACACCTTTGCAAAACAAGAGAAAGGTTAGAAAGGCAATCGTTAAAAGAGGAACCGTATACGGAGAAGTCGTCCATGAAGACTTCCATGATTTCCTCTATATATTCGGAGAAGATGGCCATCATGCACCGTTGGAAGGTGGCTGGGGCGTTGCAAAGCCCGAACGGCATTCTCCTATAAGCAAACGTACCCCATGGGCACGTGAATGTGGTCTTCTCTTGATCATCCGGGTGTATCGGAATCTGAAAGAAACCACTATAACCGTCAAGATAACAAAAATGTGAATGTTGTGCTAACCTTTCAAGCATTTGATCAATGAATGGCAATGGGAAATGATCCTTCCGCGTTGCATTGTTGAGCTTGCGGTAGTCTATGCACATCCGCCATCCCGTCACAGTTTGGGTAGGAATGAGTTCGTTGTTCTTGTTGGTGATGACCGTCATTCCTCCCTTTTTCGGAACTACTTGAACCGGACTCACCCACTTACTATCGGAAATAGGGTAGATGATACCTGCATCAAGAAGCTTAAGAATTTCCTTCTTGACAACCTCCTTCATGGTCGGATTCAACCGCCTTTGAGGTTGTCTTGAAGTTCTAAAATCTTCCTCCATTAGTATCTTATGCATGCATAGGGAGGGTTTAATTCCTACTAAGTCCTCAATAGTATAGCCTAAAGCTTTCCTATGTTTCCTAAGGACAATCATGAGCTGATTATGTTCATCTATGCTTAGATCGGAACTAACAATAACCGGAAAGGTAGAATTAGGTCCTAGAAAAGCGTACCTTAGATGAGTAGGAAGTGGTTTGAGTTCCATTGCTTTCGGAGCTTCCAACAATCCTTGAGAAGCATCCGATGTCTCCTTAGAAGTTTCTAAGGGTGATGAGTGTGTGGGAGAAGAATCAGAAGAAGTTGAAGAAGTGTCTCGATCACTCCTTTCCACGCCCAAAATTACGGGTTCCTCTTGTCCTCCACGGCCGTGGTTTAGGGCGTGGAAGGGAAATACGGTTGTCATGTCTTCTCCACGACCGTATAACCCCCTGGAGTGGGACACGGTTTTGGTTGTGAAATCCACGGCCGTGGAATATAGTGTGTGGCCGTGGATTCTCACGTTTTCTGCCTCATCGTGGAGTTTTTCAAACTCCACTTCATGCATCTCTTCTTGTGCTTCCAAGGCTTCAATTGCCTCATTGCACTCTTCTTCTTCCCCTACATTTGTTAGACTCATAGTGATAACTTTTTGTAAAGGATCGTTAAAGAGGGTCGCACTTACCTCCTCCCTAGACAACCCTTCTTCGTCTTGGATATCGAATACATCCTCATCAAAGATAGGCTCCTTCACTAGAGTGGAAAGAACGAACTCTACTTTCTCTTCTCCTATATCAAAAGCGAGTATACTATTCTTGCAATCGACTATGCAGCCGGAAGTTACAAGAAACGGTATTCCGAGTATAATCGGGACCGGACTATCTGCAAGAATGTCAAGCACAACAAAATCAATGGGAACAAAGAATTTACCGAGCTTGACCGGGACGTCTTCTACGATACCGACGGGGCGAGTGATGGATCGATCCGCCATGTACAACGTCATCTTCACCGGTTTAGGGTCGCCTAAACCGATCTTCCTACACAATGCAAGTGGTATGATGCTCACACTTGCTCCTAAGTCACATAACGCATCGTATGTGACATCTCCCACTCCTATGGGAATGCAAAATGACCCCGGATCCTTTAGCTTTGGGGGCATTTTCTCCTTCATGGTCTTGATGAGATCCGAAAAATCCGAACTCATCTTAACCTCTCCGAAGTCTTCTAGCTTCCTCTTGTTGGAGAGGAGCTCCTTGAAGAACTTGCCATAAGCCGGCATACCTACAATAGCATCAATAAATGGTATATTAATATGCAGCTTGCTCATGAGTTCTATGAACTTACCAAACTGTTTATCTAGGCGCGCTCTCGCTCTAGATTGAGGGAATGGTAGGGGAGGTTTGTAAGCTGGAGGAGGAACGTAGGCATCTTCCTTCTCCTTCCCCTTCTCTTTGTCTTTCTCTACGGGGACTTCAACGAACTTAGGCTGCGGATCGGTGGTAGTCACTCCGCTCCTAGTTGTGATTGCCATCACCCTTCCCTTAGGGTTGTCCTCCGTCTTTCCTGGAAGTTTCCCTTGATTCCTAGGAACTTCCTCCGCATGGCTGAACATTTGGTTTTCTAAAACCTTTTGAGCTTTATCAACCTTAGAAATTTGATCGTCAACCTTAATGATGCGGTTCTCCAACCCTTGAAGCTTTCCCAAAATCGTTTCCAACATGGGATCGGGCTTCTCCTTTCCCGTATTGTTGTTTGAACCCCTATTGTTGTTCCAATTGTTGTTCCGGTTGTTGTTGTTTCCATTCCAATTGTTATTCCGGTTGTTGTTCCGGTTATTGTTGTTGTTGTTGCGGTTTGTGTTATCACTGCCATTGTTGTTGCCCAAATAGCCAACATCCTTCCCTTGTTGCTTTGGGAAGTTGGTCTTGATAGCCTCCTTCAACTCTTTGATCTCATTGTTGAGGGAGAAAATCTGATTTTGAGCTTCATGTGTGAGCTTTGCTCCTTGCTCCACACGATTTCCCTCCACTTTCCGGTGGGAATACTTCTCTATGACCCTTGCTTGCTTCTCAATGAAGTCCCAAGCGTCATCTTCTCTCATGTCCATGAATGTTCCACATGAGAGGGATTGGAGGTTGAATTGCGTTCCCGCATCCAGCCCCTTATAGTAGATCTCCAGCAATGCAAGCTTGGATATGCCATGATGAGGGCAATCCAATAACAAGTCCTGAAACCTTTCCCATGATTGAAACAAACTTTCGTTAGATCTCATGGAAAATGCATTGATCTTACCTCTAAGTTCCGCCGTTTTGGATGGCGGAAAGAATTTGGTGAGGAACTCCGCGGAAAGGTCTTCCCACGTGTCTAGTTTCCCCCTAGGAAGAGCTTGGTACCAAGACAACGCTTTCCCCTTCAAGGAGAAGAAGAAAGGCTTGAGCTTATAGTTGTTGGTAGTAGCACTCTTCGGTCTCATTGTCTCCATCATACACTCAAAGTTTTGCAAGTGTTGGTGTGGAGATTCAGCGCTTGTCCCGCCAAATTGGTTTTGGCGAACAAGAGTAATAACTTGAGGGTTGAAGCTAAACCCTTGCACATCTTCAGCATCGAAATTCACGCCCAAACGGCGCGGTTGTTGTGTTGGATCCATCCGCTGGCCAAGAGTTCTTGGCTCATCATCTACACGTTCGATCCTCGCATTCCTAGGTGGAATGCGGTGATTAGCAGCTCCCCATGGATGGAAAGAATTCACATTGATCGTGGGATCAATCTCCTCTAGCGGTGGCATGGAAGAATCACTATCATCAGCGGATGAGTGACCTCTTCTTCTAGATCTTGATGCCCTTCTTGAGGATTTCTTGCTTCCCTTATTCTTAAGGTCGCTTAGTTCTATCCTCATTTGGAAGATCATATCCTATAGATTGTTAACTTGAGATTGATGACGATCCATTTCATCCCGGCGGATGTTCTCATTCCATTGGAGTTGAGCTTCCTTCTCCGCCAACTCCGCTTGAAGATCACGTTCGTGTTCTTCAGCCATCTTCTTTTCCTTGCGCTTTTGCCTTAAAGTCCTCTCAAGCTCTTGATCAAGAGGTAAGAGGTCTTCGGTGTTCCTAGACCTGCGCATGCACTCAAAGAAATATCAAATAACGAGAGCAAGCTCCCAAGCTTGACAACCGGCTACCGAATTCGGTCTAAACCAAGTCCCCGGCAACGGCGCCAAAAACTTGTTCGCCACTTAGCGTGCGTGCAAATAAGCTTTAAATTTATAAAACTAGAATCAAGCAAGCGAACCCGCAGTGTACGGATCGGCATAGATTAGCAAGTATTCCAGAGTATCGAACACAGGGATTTGGGGGGAACAAATTCGATTTCAGATTATCAAGCAGGTAAATGTAAGAGCTTTGCAAATTATTGGGAAAACAACAATCCTAAAGAACCAAGTATCCAGCTGTGGCAATCGATTCAAGATATACTTAATGATATAAAGACAGAGTTGAGATATGCAAAGGTATACTAATGTAAGGTAATCGTACGGTGAAGTTCCAAAAACCTTGTGTGACTCACCTACAAGACACTCTCTATACAGGTTGTTGAGACTTCATTATAGAAAGGTTCTAAAGGCAAGAATTAATGTCAAATACCCAAACTTGTAATCCAAGGATCAAGACTAACTAAATCGATTAAGGTTGTGACACTCACAATCGAGGTAGAGGTTGTTGAGGCTTCACTACCACCTAGAAAAGGCAAGCCTAAACTAAGTTAAAGCAAATCTTTAACTTTGGATTAAAGTAAAAGCAGGTTCGTAAACTTAAGGGAAATTACGGGTGGATCTTGAGATTCCACGGTCGTGGAACTCAAGAACAAACCGTGATTTAGGGTTCGTCGACGATTCTCTCTAACTCTCAGAGTCTAATCTATTTACGATCAATCTATCATCATCTAGGCCACAACTATCAACCCTTCACCTTAGAATTGTTAAGGGTTTTTAGCCAACAATCATCATTATGATATCAAATTCAAAGATTTAAAGATTGAAAGATGAAAACTTTCGAAAACTTCCAATAAACTTCAAACCAATCTCAAAGTCACAATCAAGAACGAATATTGTCAATAGATTCAGATAAAGCAAACAATCACAATCTTAGGAAAGAAAGAAGAACGGGATGTCAATCCGTCTTCTAAATCAAACCTAAACAAGAAGAGAAATCTTCTTGCAACTATCTTCCAAAAACTTCGATCTTCCGTCAATCCGAAAATCTCCACAGCAATCTCCACCAAAAGTGCGAGATTAGGGCAACTCTAAGGAAGAGGGCAAAATACATCTTTTGCAAGAATCGCCAAAATCTCCAAGTCGCGATGTCGTAAGTGTAAGCCTAAAGCGAGGTCGCAAGAGTGCGTCTAAGCGGAGATGATGGAATTTCCCTTCGTTCGTCTTTTTATAGGACAAGATAAAATATCGGCCCGGCCCAATCCTCAAAAGATCGTGGCTTCAAAATGTGGCGAAAAAGATCGCCAAGATCACGGTCGTGGAAGGTTCCACGACCGTAATTTAGAGCGTGAGAATCAACATGGTTTGAACCATGGATTCCACGACCGTAAAAGCTTCTGGAATGAATCACGCTTCTCCTGCAGGGTTCCACGGCCGTGGAACTGAACGTGGTTTGTAGTACGGCCGTATTTTAGAGCGTGGTTTAGGGCAAGAACGTGATTCTTCCCTAGCCTCGTGCATTCCTGAAGTTGACATCCATTTTGCTCCTAAGAATGCCCTCAATCCATGGACATACTCAATCAACTCATCTTTGCTCGATTCCGTTCGGATATGGCTCTCAATCACCAATAATCAACATAAACCTAGTGTAGACATCCATATCGACAATATAGGCAAACTAGCTCACAAATGCAACAATGCTAAATCAAAGACTATCAATATGAATCAAATGTACTTAGAACACGTGCCTAAAATATCACAATATTTCATGCTAACATGATCCTCGTGAATGGTAGGTACTCTAGGGCTAGGAGGTGCGGGTGATGATGGTGATGATGGAGGTGAAGGGGAGGAAGGTGGTGGTGCTCTAGAGGATGAAGAGGAAGAGGGGTTACCCTTCCTCTTTTTGTTCTTATCCTTCTCATTCTTCTTCTCCTTAATCCTCCCAGAAACTCTCCTTACAAAATCCATTACTGTTCAAAACCACGGTCTGTTCTTGGTGTTCCATGGCCGTGGAATAGACAGAGACCGTGATTCGTCTCGCTTTTTCTCAAAATTCAGCAAACAACACTCAAACTCAGCAATCAGGCAGCCCTAGTCTAATTCCTTCCAATTTTAATCAGTTCTCCTATAATTTCTAGCAAAAACGAACCCAAATTGACAAAGATAGAGAAGAGCGAAAAAAAACCTAGGTTTCGGATTTTAAAATCCGAATTCTGCGTTCCTTGATTGGTGATTTGCCGCTCGATTCGTTGCTTAGATCTCGTTGGTGGTCGAATTTGCTTCAGTTTGGGTCGAAGAATCGTTGAAAACGATTAACGAACGGAGAATTGAGGTGAGGGGCGTGGAATCGGCGAAAATGGTCGTGGAATTAGGTTTTGTGAAGTGTTTTTGTGAAGAACGTGGTTTATATAGTGGCCGGAAAAATTTTTGAAAATCACGGTCTGTCGGGGGGTTCCACGGCCGTGGAAATGTACGGAACCGTGGTTTTGGTGATTTTTCAAAGGCTTTTGGAAATTACAGTCACTGTAGCTGTCACGGCCGTGGTTTAGGCCGTGGAACTCTCTGTAATGCTCCAAAGTCCAAGTTTCGTCACTTTTCTTCAAAATTAACCTTCCTCTTTCCTTTTCCACTGTTCCTACATCCAAAAACACGAACATACCGGAAGAAATCGAAGGCAAAACAAAGCAAAAACGTCTATTCTAAGCTAAACTATGAATTGAAAACAAAAACGTAAATGCAATATCTTGGGTTGCCTCCCAAGAAGCGCTTTGTTTAAGGTCCGTAGCTAGACCAAATTCGCACTTATTTGAGTGCGGTGGGCGCGAACTCTTCAGCTTGGAGTTCCGGCGTATACTTCTTGAGTCGTTGACCGTTCACCTTAAAGCTTCCGCCCGCTTCACCCCATACTTCAACTGCACCATGGGGAAAATACGTTTGATTAGAAAAGGTCCGGTCCAACGAGATTTAAGCTTACCTGGAAAGAGACGAAGCCTTGAATTGAAGAGGAGAACTTGATCCCCTTCTTTGAAGTCCTTTGGAATGATATGCTTATCATGCCAACGCTTTGCTCTCTCCTTATAAATCTTGGCATTCTCATAGGCGTTCAAGTGGAGTTCTTCAAGCTCATTAAGGTTCAAGAGACGCTTCTCTCCCGCTTCCTTCATGCTGAAGTTCAACCACTTGATGGCCCAAAACGCCTTATGCTCTAACTCTACCGGTAAGTGGCAAGACTTCCCATACACAAGGTTGTATGGTGTGGTTCCTATGGGAGTCTTGTACGCAGTCCGGTACGCCCACAATGCATCATCAAGCTTCAAGGACCAATCCTTCCTAGTCCTTGAAACCGTCTTCTCTAGGATTCCTTTGATCTCCCGATTTGAGATCTCAACTTGTCCACTAGTTTGTGGATGATAAGGGGTGGTGATCTTATGAGTAACCCCATACTTAGCTAGAAGGGCTTCAAAGCGCCGGGCAATGAAGTGAGAACCTCCATCACTAATGATAGTCCTAGGTGTCCCAAATCGTGGGAAGATGGTCTTGTTAAAGAACTTAATCACCACCATGGCATCATTGGTGGGGGAGGCAATTGCTTCCACCCATCTAGAAACGTAATCCACCGCCAAGAGTATGTATTGGTTTCCACAAGATGATGGGAACGGTCCCATGAAGTCAACTCCCCAAACATCGAAAATCTCCACCTCTTGGATGTTATTGAGAGGCATCTCATTCCTCCTAGAGATATTTCCTGTTCTTTGACAAGCATCGCAGCAGGAAACAAAGGATTGCACATCTCTAAATAAAGTAGGACAAAAGAATCCAGATTGCAATACCTTAGCGCTAGTCTTGTTCGAACTAGCGTGTCCTCCACAAGGTAGTGAATGACAATGGCGGATGACACTTTGCATTTCATCTTCCGGCACACATCGCCGAATGATGTCATCCGGACCTCTCTTAAAGAGGAGAGGTTCATTTCAAAAGTATTCCCGGACATCCTTAAAGAACTTCTTTCTTTGTGCGTAGGATAATCCGGGTGGTATCTCCTGACAAACCAAATAGTTAACAAAATCAGCAAACCATGGTTCGTTACCTTTGGAGATCACATCGATGCACTCCTCAATAATGTGTAGGTGTTCGTCCGGGAAGGAGTCATCTATAGGTAAGTGGTTGTCCTCTAGATGTGTTAGGCGACTCAAATGATCCGCAACAGAATTTTCCGAACCCTTCTTGTCGCGGATCTCTAGATCGAATTCTTGTAGGAGAAGAATCCATCTAATTAGCCTTGGCTTCGCATCCTTCTTTGCAAGGAGGTACCGGATCGCAGCATGATCCGTATAGACAATCACCTTTGCACCTACAAGATAAGAGCGAAACTTGTCAATAGCATAAATAATGGCTAAAAATTCCTTTTCCGTAGTGGCGTAGTTGAGCTGCGCTTCATCTAGCGTTTTGCTAGCATAGTATATGGCATGGGTTCGCCCTTCCTTTTGTTGTCCAAGAACAGCTCCTATAGCTACGTCACTAGCATCGCACATGACCTCAAAGGGAAGAGTCCAATCCGGAGGTTGGATAATAGGTGCGGAAATTAGAGCTTCCCGGATCATGTTAAACGCATCCAAACATTCCTGCGAAAACTCAAAAACTGCATCCTTCATCAATAGATTAGTTAGCGGTTTTGATATTTTAGAGAAGTCTTTTATAAAGCGTCTATAAAATCCGGCATGTCCTAGAAAACTTCTTATCCCTTTCACCGAAGTTGGGGGAGGAAGCTTCTCTATAGTCTCTATTTTCGCCTTATCCACCTCTATCCCTCTACTAGAGATTAGGTGTCCTAATACAATTCCTTCCTTTACCATAAATTGACACTTCTCCCAATTAAGAACTAGGTTAGTGTCTTCACACCTTTGTAAAACAAGAGCAAGGTTAGAAAGGCAATTGTCAAAAGAGGAACCGTATACGGAGAAGTCATCCATGAAGACCTCCATGATTTCCTCAATGTATTCGGAGAAGATGGCCATCATACACCTTTGAAAGGTGGCTGGGGCGTTGCAAAGCCCGAACGGCATTCTCCTATAAGCGAACGTACCCTATGGGCACGTGAATGTGGTCTTCTCCTGATCATCCGGGTGTATTGGAATCTGAAAGAAACCACTATAACCGTCAAGATAGCAAAAGTGCGAGTGTTGCACTAACCTTTCAAGCATTTGATCGATGAAGGGTAGTGGGAAGTGATCCTTCCTCGTCGCGTTATTAAGCTTGCGGTAGTCTATGCACATCCGCCATCCTGTTACGGTTCGGGTAGGAATGAGTTCGTTGTTCTTGTTGGTGATGACTGTCATTCCTCCCTTCTTCGGAACTACTTGAACCGGACTCACCCACTTACTATCGGAGATAGGATAGATGATACCTGCATCAAGAAGTTTAAAAATTTCCTTCTTGACAACCTCCTTCATGGTCGGATTCAACCGCCTTTGAGGTTGTCTTGAAGTCCTAAAGTCTTCCTCCATTAATATTTTATGCATGCATAGGGAGGGTTTGATTCCTACTAAGTCTTCTATAGTATAGCCTAAAGCTTTCCTATGTTTCCTAAGGATAACCATAAGCTTACTATGTTGATCTATGGTTAGATCGGAGCTAACAATAACCGGATAAGTAGAGTTAGGTCCTAGAAAAGCATACCTTAGATGTGTAGGGAGTTGTTGCAATTCCATTGCTTTCGGAGCTTCCAATGGTTCTTGGGGAGCATCCGATGCCTCCTTAGAAGTGTCTAAGGGTGTAGAAGGTGTGGGAGAAGAATCAAAAGAAGTTGAAGAAGTGGTACGATCACCCTCTTCCACGGCCTGAATCACGGTTTCCATGCATCCTCCACGGCCGTGGTTTAGGGCGTGGAAGGTGGTTACGGTTGCTCTGCCTCCTCCACGACCGTGTAACCCTCTGGAGTGAGCCACGCTTTGGGTTGTGAAGTCCACGGCCGTGGAATATAGTGTATGGCCGTGGATCCTCACGTTTTCTGCCTCGTCGTGGAGTTTCTCAAACTCCTCTTCACATACTTCCTCTTGTGCTTCTAAGGCTTCAATTGCCTCATTGCACTCCTCTTCTTCCCTTACATTCATTAGACTCATAGCAATAACCTTTTGCAAAGGATATTTGAAGAGAATCGCACTTACCTCCTCTCTAGACAACCCCTCTTCATCTTGGATATTGAATATATCCTCATCAAAGATTGGCTCCTTCACTAGAGTGGAAAGAACGAACTCTAACTTCTCTTCTCCTATGTCAAAGGCGAGTCTAGCATTCTTGCAATCGACTATGCAGCCAGAAGTTGCAAGAAACGGTCTTCCGAGTATGATCGGGACCGGACTATCTGCAGGAATGTCAAGCACAACAAAATCAATGGGAACAAAGAATTTACCTAGCTTGACTGGGACGTCTTCTACAATACCGACGGGGCGAGTGATGGATCGATCCGCCATGTACAACGTCATCTTCACCGGTTTAGGGTCGCCTAAACCGATCTTCCTACATAATGCAAGTGGTATGATGCTTACACTTGCTCCTAAGTCACATAATGCGTCATATGTGACATCTCCCACTCCTATGGGAATGCAAAATGACCCCGGATCCTTTAGCTTTGGGGGCATTTTCTCCTTCATGGTTTTGATGAGATCCGAAGAATCCGAACTCATCTTAACCTCTCCAAAATCCTCTAGCTTCCTCTTGTTGGAGAGGAGCTCCTTTAAGAACTTGCCATAAGCCGGCATACCCACAATAACATCAATGAAAGGTATATTAATATGCAGCTTGCTCATGAGTTCTATAAACTTACCAAATTGTTTATCTAGGCGCGCTCTCGCTCTAGATTGAGGGAATGGTAGGGGAGGTTTGTAAGCCGGAGGAGGGACGTAGACATCTTCCTTCTCCTTCCCCTTCTCTTTGTCTTTCTCAACGGAGACTTCAACAAACTTGGGTTGCGGTTCGGTGGTAGTCACTCCGCTCCTAGTTGTGATTGCCATCACCCTTCCCTTAGGGTTGTCATCCGTTTTTCCTGGAAGTTTCCCTTGATTCCTAGGAACTTCCTCCGCATGGCTGAACATTTGGTTTTCTAAAACCTTTTGGGCTTTATCAACCTTAGAAATTTGGTCATCAACCTTAATGATGCGGTTCTCTAAACCTTGAAGCTTTCCCAAAATCGTTTCCAACATGGGATCGGGCTTCTCCTTCCCCGAAGTGTTTCCTCCATTAGATGTTTGCCCCTGGCTTTTCAAATGAGTAGAGGAAGAGGAAGGTGGAGTTAGTGAATTCGAATTGGAAGGATAAGAGTTACCGGAGTTTTGTTGATTGGAGCGCCAATTGTTGTTGTTTGAACCCCTATTGTTGTTCCAATTGTTGTTCCGGTTGTTGTGGTTGCCATTCCAATTATTCCGGTTGTTGTTCCAGTTATTGTTGTTGTTGCGATTGGTATTCTCACCACCGTTGTTGTTGTTGCCCAAGTAGCCAACATCTTTCCCTTGTTGCTTTGGGAAGTTGGTCTTGATAGCCTCCTTCAACTCTTTGATCTCATTGTTGAGGGAGAAAATTTGATTTTGAGCTTCATGTGTGAGCTTTGCTCCTTGCTCCACACGATTTCCTTCAACTTTCCGGTGGGAATACTTCTCTATGACTCTTGCTTGCTTCTCAATGAAGTCCCAAGCATCATCTTCCCTCATGTCCATGAATGTACCACATGAGAGGGATTGGAGCTTGAATTGTGTCTCCGCATCCAGCCCCTTATAGTATATCTCTAGCAATGCAAGCTTGGATATGCCATGATGAGGACAATCTAAGAGCAAATCCTGAAATCTTTCCCAAGATTGAAACAAACTTTTGTTAGATCTTATGGAAAATGCATTAATCTTACCTCTAAGTTCCGCCGTTTTGGATGGCGGAAAGAACTTAGTGAGGAACTCCGCGGAAAGGTCTTCCCACGTGTCTAGTTTCCCACTAGGAAGAGCTTGGTACCAAGACAATGCTTTCCCCTTCAAGGAGAAGAAGAAAGGCTTGAGCTTATAGTTGTTGGTAGTCGCGTTCTTCGGCTTCATTGTCTCCATCATACATTCAAAATTTTGTAAGTGTTGGTGTGGAGATTCAGCGTTTGTCCCGCCAAATTGGTTTTGGCGAACAAGAGTAATAACCTGCGGGTTGAAGCTAAACCCGGCATCATCAGCATAAAAATTCACGCCCAAACGGCGTGGTTGTTGCGTTGGATCCATCCTTTGGCCAAGAGTTCTTGGCTCACCATCTACACGTTCGATCCTTGCATTCCTAGGTGGAATGCGTCGGTTGGCAGCTGGTCGTGGAACGAATGGATTGACATTGATTGTTGGATCAATGTCCTCTAGTGGTGGCATGGAAGAGTCACTATGATCAGCGGATGAATGACTTCTAGCCGATCTTGATGACCTTCTTGAGGATTTCCTGCTATTCTGAATTATGTTTTTAAATTGGACAAACCTCTTTATGGTCTTAAGCAATCTCCTCGAGCTTGGTATGAAAGATTGCCCAAGTATCTCCTTGAAAACAATTTCATAAGAGGTTTGATGGACACAATTTATTCAGCTCTAGCAGAAGCAAACTGTCAAGAGGCAAAACCAGAGGCAATGATATTTTAGTTGTACAAATCTATGTTGATGATATATTATTTGGTGCTACTAACGATTCTCTATACAAGGAATTTTCAGATATTATGTGTAGGGAATTCGAGATGAGCTTAATGGGAAAGTTCAATTTCTTTCTTGGACTTCAAGTCACACAAAAAAAAGAAAGGAAGTATACCAATGACTTGCTTAAGAAGTATAAAAATGGATCAATCCAAGGTAGCAAAAACTCCTATGAGTTCCACACTTTCACTTGATCAAGACAAAGACGGTAAAAGTGTTATTCAAAAGGAGTACCGAGGTATGATCGGTTCTTTGTTATATCTAACCGCTAGTCGACCTGACATTACGTTTAGTGTGTGTATGTGTGCAAGATTTCAAGTTGATCCTAAGGATTCACACTTGATATCTGTGAAAAGGATATTTCGGTATCTCAATGGCACTAAGGATTTAGGGTTTTGGTATCCACGTCAAAGCTCGTTTTACCTCGTTGGCTATTCAAATGCTGACTTTGCATGCTATAAGGTCGATAGAAAGAGTACTTCTGGATGTTGCCAATTCTTAGGGTCATCCCTAAAAAGTTGGCACTCCAAGAAGCAAAACTCCATTGCCCTATCTACAGTTGAGGCAGAATATATAGTTGATAGCATGAATTATAGTCTATATTTTGAGGTTTGTTTGGACGTTTTATCTTCAATAATCTGCATGTTAGCATGTATAATATGTGATTATACTACCATTTCATCTACCTTTGCGGGAATCGAGGTCTACACCTAGTTTTGCTGTAATTGCAGGTAAAATGGTACGTTTTGCATCAAAAAGGAGCAAAAGGAGTCATAAGTCATTTGGAGCTACATTGAGGAGCATAAGGAACCATCCAGGAAGCATAGCCATGGATTAAAGATTCACTTTGGACCAGTTTTGAGAGATTTCACATTCAGTTATGACTCACCTCAGTTGACCAGAGATTCATCTCGACCGAGGTGATCTAGAGACGCCGACTCGACCGAGGCGAACACCTAGGACGCGGCAAGAATATTTTATTCTTGGCTGAGATCTTTTATCTTTGGAAGGTGATCTTATCTTTTTGGGCTTGGCTCCTGGAAGGAAGAAGATCTTATATTTTACCTATTTTTTATGGGAAAAGATCTTTCTAAGATATTTTATCTTTGGAGGGTTATTTTCCTATAAAAAGGGTTGGATTTCCACAAATCCAACAGCCCGCTTAGCACGTTATACACCATTGAAGGTTGCGAGATCCAGCATACATCGTAGCAGCCATACTCCAGTTGGGAGTTTTGAAGAACCTTTTTGAAGGTTGAAGGAAGATTGAAGATTGTAGCTTTTATAGCTTTTGAAGGGTTTTGTAAGATTGTCTTCAATTCCCCTTCCTTGTTGTCTTGTCTTGTTGGATTGTTATCCAAGGAACGCTTTGTTGTGATATTTGATTCAGTTATTGAAGTCTTTTTCATTGAATTCTTCTTGTTCAAATATTCACCTTCTTCCCATATATTTAATACTTTCATAATGATGATGAGTGGCTAATTTCCTTGTGTGATTCTAGGGTGATTGGCTGAAGGTTGTGGGAAAAACAATGATAGAATAATCTTAGATTCCAGTAGGATCCTGAAAGTTCGAGTCTTTAACCTTAACCCTAAGCATCTCGCTCAGTCGATGAACATCTCGGCCGGGGTGGAATCTGGCTGACCGAGGTGACTTATCTGATCCTAAACTGAGAGTTAAGTGTTAGAGTTTGCCAAATCCTATTCTTATTATACCTTTCCTGGTTCAAAGCAAGCTTAGGATGAGACTTACCCGGTAATTCCTTAGTTTGTGTACCAACGATCATAAGTGTAGGTAATAAAGGTTTATCTTTTATTGGGGTTTGAGTGTGCTTCCATCCCATCTTTGTGAGTTAGCCTGAGACTTACCCGGTAAAGGTTGATTCTATTCCCTTAGATGGTGTGTTAGTTCGAGATAATAGTTCTTTATCTTAATTCCTTGAGACTTACCCGGTAATAGGAGTTACGGTTTTGGATTAGTGAGTAGTGAGACTTACCCGGTGATCTACTCCACTTTAGTAACACCTTTCCCTTGCAAAAATCTCAACTTTGTCCGCTTATCTTTAGATCTTGAGTTGGAACCACAACTAGATGCTTTAATCCCTAGAATTGCATGTTTGCTTATTTGACTTCTTATTCATCTTTGATTGTGTTAATTGCTCTTTGTGGTTAGTCTTCACGAAGCTTACCGTTATTGACTTTGTTTCACCGAATCCCTGTGATCGACCCCTGGAATTTCTTGCTTTTTACTACGATTGACCCGTACACTGCGGGTTCGCATCCTTGTTTTAAGCTTAAGTCTAGGGTTATAAATTTAAAGCTTGCACACACCATTTGGAGCGAACAAGTTTTTGGCGCCGTTGCCGGGGATTTGGTCTAGACCGAGCCGGTACGGTTTGCTCTTGGGGCGCTTGCCCCCGTGTCATCTAACCACTCTACTTGAGTGACTTTTGCAGGTTCTTTCTTAGGTATATGCGAAGAACCCGCACTGGGAAGGAAATCGTTCCTTACGATCCCGAACCAGAAAAGAGATACAAGCGACGCTTAAGAGAAGCGAAGATGGCCCAACAAGACGACCGCGATCTTGCGGCCGAATTGAAAGAGACGCTAGAGCTGCTACGTCTCAGCAAAGAAGAACTAAGGCAAGAGAAAGAAGAGAATCGCACCAGGACTGCAGCAATCGAAGCAGAGATAGCAGTCATACGGGACCAGATTCTACTTCGACCGAGGGAAGATCCTCCTGTTGATCCTCGACCGATGCAGGATCCAGTAGCTGACCCTCGACCGAGGCAGGCTCCAGTACCTGACGCCCCGGCCGATGTACTTCCACCTCGGAGGCCAGTCCGAGATGTTCTTCTTGCAGGAATCCCACAAACCCTAGGTCAAAGGATGGACCCTAATCAACAACTGAGGCATCCAGGAGTGAACCTAGGAGATCCAGCGGATCATGACTACGAACTTCGACCGCAAGTTCTATCCATGATTCGCCAATGTCAATTCGGAGGGCTAGAGAAGGAGTCGCCACATCAACATCTTCAAAACTACGAGATCTTGATGGAAACCTTGCGACCTTCCAGAATTGAAAATAACAACTACAAGCTAAGACCTTTTTACTTTTCTTTAAAAGATAGAGCTCTTACTTGGTATCAATCTCTTCCTCCAGGAAAAATTAGCACATGGGAGGAGATGACTACGGAGTTCTTGACCAAATTCTTCCCCCCCTCAAAGACCGCTGAAATGAGAGGGAAGATCAATGCTTTCATTATGAAGGACAAGGAGAGCTTGTCCAAGTCGTGTGAGCCGTTCAAGGACATCCTTTTGGATTGCCCACATCATGGGATTCCAAAGATCGAGTTGTTGGAGATCTACTTCAAAGGACTGGACGGAAGCACCCAGTTCAATCTCCAACTACTCTCCGCGGGTACCTTCATGGACATGGCGATTGATGAGGCTTGGGACTTCATTGAGAAGCAAGCCTTGCACATGGAGAAATACACCCACCAAGGAGCTGAAGGTGGAATTAAAAGAGTCCACTTTCAAGAGACTCAATCCAACAACAATCAACTCACGTCTTTGAAGAATGACGTGAGGCAATTGAAGGAACTCTTGGTTGCTCAAACCAAGAAGGAAGAGCAAGGACAAAGGAACAACAACAACAACAACGGGTACCGTAACAACAACAACGGTCCCCGAAACAACAACAACAACAACAACAATAGAGGGTCCAATAGCAACAATTGGAGGACGAACAATCAAAACAACCAGAATCCTGGTAACAATTATTCTAACTCCAACTCTAATAATTCCTCTAACCCTTTCCTCTCTTCTCCTTCTTCTTCTTCTTCTACTCCATTAAAGAGCCAAGGGCAAGGATCAAGTTCGTCTCAGCCAAAAAAGAAAGACGCAGTTCTGGAGGCTATCTTGATCAAGCTTAGCGCTATGGAGAATTCTATGACTTCATTTTCGAGGGCCCAAAAGTCCTTCGAACAACAACTTGCAAGTAGGGCGAATGAAGCGCCAAGAGATCCAGGGAAGCTTCCAGCAAAGACGGAAAGCAACCCTAAGGGCCAGTGCATGGCCATAACGACGAGGAGTGGACTTAAAACTGCAGATCCAGTACCTCGTTCGACGCAGACCACCTCGGTCCAGATCCAGTCGAAGAACACCTCGACCGAGATGCCAACCGAGGCGGAGCAACAGAAAGCAGGAGGGATGACTGAAACTTATATTCCACCTCCTGCATACAAACCACCACTTCCATTCCCTCAGTCCAGAGCCAGAGCACATCTAGACAAGCACTTTGGTAAGTTCCTTGACTTGATGAACAAGCTGCATATTAACATTCCTTTTCTTGATGCTATTCTAGGAATGCCCGCCTATGGGAAATTCTTAAAGGAGATCCTATCAAGGAAAAGGAAATTGGAAGACTTTCGCGAAGTTAGGATGACATCTAAATCCTCGGAGCTTATTAAGATCATGAAGGAGAAGATGCCACCTAAGTTGAGAGATCCCGGCTCATTTAGCATTCCCATTCAAGTTGGGGACGTCACTTGTGAAGCCCTTTGTGATCTAGGAGCCAGCGTGAGCATCATTCCGCTGGAGCTATGTACAAAGAATGGACTTGGAGAACCCAAGCCGGTCAAGATTCGACTTTATATGGCGGATCGCTCCATCACCCATCCCGTGGGCATCTTGGAGGACGTTCCGGTCAAGTTAGGTAACTTCTATCTACCTATAGATTTTGTCGTACTTGACATTCCCGCAGATTATCCTGTTCCTATTATTCTCGGGAGGCCATTTCTAGCAACTTCGGGTTGCAATGTGGATTGCAAGAACGCCAAGTTGAAATTCAACATTGGTGGCGATGAGGTGGAGTTCGCGCTACTTGCAGCGATGAAAGGAGAGCAGCTAACTGATGATATCTTCAACATCTACGATGAAGAAGAATCAAGAGAATTGGTGAGCTCTATCCTTATTAACGATCCACTCGAAAGAGTTCTAAGTTTTAGTTTAATAGAGGAAGGTATAGATGCTTCTTGTGATGTAGATATACGGAGCTTGAAGGCACTGGAAGAAGATCCAGGAGCTAAAACTGAGAAGCTAATCCAGGAGACGAAGATCTCCAGTTTCGGTTCCAGTTGCAGTACCTCGACCGAGGCACTTCCTGGACTGAGCGAGGCGACCGAAGAACATCTCGGTCAACGCCTCTGCGCCTCGACCGAGGTCGATGGCGAGATGATGTCAACTGAGATTACTGAGAATAATAATCTTCTTACTCACTTCTCTGACATTCATCCTCAGTTGGTGGAACATTCTATCCACCAACTTTCTGATAAGAACGGACCTTGGTATGCTGACATTGTAAATTATCTTGTTTGCCAGGAAACACCGCCCGGATTGACGTACTCTCAAAAGAAGAGATTCTTCAAGGAAGTGCGACATTATTACTGGGACGAGCCGCTGCTATTCAAGCGCGGACCGGATGGGATGCTTCGTAGATGCATTCCGGAAGATGAGGTTAATAGCGTTATACGGCATTGCCATTCGCTTCCTTATGGAGGACATGCTAGCACCGATAAAACATGCGCTAAGGTATTGCGTTCCGGTTTCTTTTGGCCTACATTATTTAAAGATGTACAAGCTTTTGTTGTCTCTTGTGATGCATGCCAAAGAACAGGGAACTTATCAAGGAGGAACGAGATTCCACTTAATAACATCCAAGAAGTGGAAATCTTCGATGTATGGGGGATTGACTTCATGGGACCTTTCCCATCCTCCGGAGGAAACCTCTATATCCTTCTTGCGGTTGACTACGTCTCTAGATGGGTTGAAGCCATTGCTTCCCCCACTAATGACGCCAAGGTGGTAGTAAAGTTCCTAAACAGGACTATCTTTCCACGGTTTGGAACTCCGCGCATCATCATCAGCGATGGAGGAACGCATTTCATCAACCGGAAGTTCAAGGCACTTCTATCGAAGTATGGGGTAACCCATAAGGTATCAACCGCTTATCACCCTCAAACTAGTGGACAGGTCGAGATCTCGAATAGAGAAATCAAAGCAATTTTGGAGAAGACCGTCTCTAGAACGAGGAAAGATTGGTCCATGAAATTGGACGATGCTCTTTGGGCGTACAGGACCGCATTTAAGACCCCCATAGGTACCACCCCTTACAATTTGGTATATGGGAAGTCTTGCCATTTGCCCGTCGAGTTGGAACACAAGGCATATTGGGCGATCAAATGGTTGAATTTCGACATTAAGGAGGCCGGCGAGAAGCGACTATTGGAACTCAATGAGCTAGAGGAGCGGCGTTTGAACGCTTATGAGAATGCCAAAATCTACAAGGAAAGGACGAAGAGATGGCATGACAAGCGTATCGTCCCAAAGGAGCTTAACGAAGGAGACTTAGTTCTTCTTTTCAACTCCCGCCTCCGCCTTTTTCCAGGTAAGTTAAAATCCAGATGGACCGGACCTTATGTTGTGAAACATGTTTTTCCTCATGGTGCAGTTGAGATATGGGGCGAAACTAGCGGAAGCTTCAAGGTCAACGGTCATAGACTTAAGAAGTACCAGCCGGAAACGCCGGTTGAGGAGGTTGCACCAATATACCTCATTTGAGACGCATCATGGTCCAGCTAGCGACCTTAAACCAAGCGCTTCTTGGGAGGCAACCCAAGGTATTGCTTTCTTTTCCCGTTTTCTAGTCTAGTTTAGATAGTTTTTGTTTTTGCTTGCTTTGCTTTGTTTTTGGCGTCCTAGACAGATAACAGGAGATATCTAAGAAAAGAGCATAACTGGAAGGACAGAAGTTCGAGATTTTGAGAAGGCAGAAGCATCTCGGTTACTGTCAGAACACCTCGACCGAGTTGATTCTTGAGTAACCGAGGCGACTAGGGTTTCTGCAGAACCATCTCGGTCCGTACCACCTCGGTCCAGTCGAGACCATCTCGACCGAGGTGACAGCAGATCCAGGAGCAGTATAAAAAGAAAAAAATTTCAGTTTTTACTTTATACCTTCTTCATCTCGACCGCGGCGACAGTTCACTTCGTTCTCTCTCGTTTCTTGCTCGTTTTCGAAGATTTCCGCTTCTAAACTACGATTGAAGGGTAGAGGATCCTATTGCAACTACAGATCTGCAAAGAAATCGAACGAATCGACCGAAACGAGGTAAAAACAGTCGAAACCCTAACTCATTCATTCGTTTCGATTTGGGCTTTAATTGCCCTTGATTTTGCTGAGAAAAGGCTTAAGTACCCCATAGGAAGCAATTGTAGTGATTTTTGGGGGAAAAGAACTGGATTTCTGAGATTGGAATTGAAATCTGTTGCGCCTCGGTCTAGTCGAACTGCATCTCGACCGAGGAGATTCTTGAGGGTTGTCAGCGACCGAGGTACTCTGACAGTGTATGAGAAGAAAAAAAAAAATGAGTTATGATCGTCGCCTAGCCCTCAGAGATAGATCCTCACCTTCCCCTCCTTCTTCTTCTTCCGCCCGACCCTACCGCCCGGTGATCCACGAGAGATGCCGGGTAGATTATGAGCATATAGCCAGCCGTCCAGTCATAGCACCACGTTTCCTGGACGTATCAGCTTTCGATTGCCTAGGGTTAGATGGAGACCTTAGGAGGATGATTGCCACTGTTGGGCTGGATCAGTTTACTGAGATCCGAGCCCCAGCTTATTTGGAGCCGACCTTAGAGTTCCCCACAGACCAGTCTGTGAAGTACCGGTTGATGAACCGGAACTTCATAGTTCCCTTAGAGGTTTGGAGAGAGATTTTCGGCTTTTCTGAGCCCACCGCCACCGACTTCCCCTCCCGATCTGTAGCTAGGGAGTTTTGGGGGCAGATTGCCCATATTACTGAGCATGCAGACAGATGGCGCCCTGGAGATTCCAGGGAGAAGGTCATCTTCCACCCAGCCTTCAGATTAGCCCATAGGATATTCAGCGAGACACTTCTGGCGCGTACTGAGACGCCCCAGAAGATCCGACAGGGCGAGCTCTTCAGCCTTTACTGTATGGTTACGGGGGGGTTTCCCAGACTTTGGCTTGATCTTGGCAGAGGACCTGCACAAGATCAAGGCTAAAGCGAAGGGAGATATCTGCTGCGGAGGTCTAGTCACCCATATAGCTGCTTATCACGGGATGGACCTTAGTGTATGTACGATGGTGGCGGCTCCAAAGCCGCTTGGGTTGCAAGAGATGATCACTCGGAGGATTCTAGTTCCCCGGGGTCTGACCACTCCATATGTTGCTATGCCGTGGGAGCGGACTGCGCCACAGGGGATTTGCTGGTCTGCTCAGTTCACAGTTTTCGATCCACATTACTGGCAGACAGCTTGGGCTCCGCTGATGGAGGATCATAGGGAGGCAGCAGCTGCCCCGGCTGAGGAGGAGGAGGATGACGACGACGAGGAGACGGTAGACGAGAGAGATGGTGGAGTCCCGATGGATACAGGGACGGATACTGCAGGTACGAGCGCACCGCCGATCATAGACTTGGATGATGAGGAGGATACTGAGCCTGCACCTGCCGCACCTCCCGCTAGATCTGCTAGGCGACGGACACGCCGTCATAGAGATTCTGGGGTTCATCGCCGGCTCGACGACCTGACAGATCAGATGATAGACTCTTATGTTGCCCTTACTGTGGACATGCATGAGAGATTTGCTGCCCAGGACCGACACATTGACCGCTGGACTCATCAGATGTTAGAGGAGCAGCACTACCAGCGCAGGATGATGGAGCTACAGTTCCAGCAGACTATGGGCTATCCGTTCGACCCGACGCAGTATCCGTATGTGCCACCACCACCACCGGATCGAGACTATTGAGGAGCTGCAGGATTTTTCTTTATTCTATTTTTATGCAGTTTAGCTTTTTATCCGGTGAGTACTCTTGTCTCTAGACTTTTATTGACCCACTGGGACAGTGTGTCCCAAGTATGGGGTGTTTGTATTTATTTGACTACTTGATGTACTTATTTGACTACTTTCGATGTATCACATCTTGTCGGATATTTTATTTATGCTTCACTTCTGCATTTATATGTTTATCTGATATTACATGCATACTTACAGGTTATTTGATTGAGAAAAACGTCGAAACTGAAAAAAAATGGTTTTAAAAAAAAAAAATTTGACCTCGACCGAGTCAGTTCTGGCCAAACGAGGCATTTCACCTCGGTTGAACCAAGAACATCTCGACCGAGGTGGGTTAACTGAGAGTTTTCGAAAACGATTTTGTATTACTTATCTGGATATGACCTCAGTGAAGATCTTGTTTACTGACTGGTTTTAAATTCTTTATGTGTTTGAAAGGTTTTATAATATGTTTAAGTTGCTAAATGCTTTGTTTGAAATTATTGGCATGTTTAATACTTTGTTTTTATCCAAATTATGTTGAATTTGAAGGTTGACACCACAAGATAAGTTCTCTCACTTTCTTCCTGGAAAGACCAAGGCAATTCATTCTTCTCTCTTCCTCTTGATCATGCTTAGCCCCTCATATACATTTTGCCTCCCTTACCTATCCGGGAATTTGGAAGCAAGCGAAGTGGTGAAAGCAAGTAAAGTTAAAGTTGAGAAGTGGCTGGAAATGAAAGTGTTAGAAAGCAATAATAGGTTTGGGGAAGTCAATCATGAAGATGAGTAACTCGGCACCATTCACATAGCCGGGTGTTTGTGTCTTGCCAAAGTCGGATTGAGCGATATTCCTAACGGGTCATGGTATGTGCATCAAGGGTTTGATGCATCTCAAGAAATTGATGATTGCTGATTTCCTAGGCTTCGGTTATTGTGCACCTCTGTCCATGCATCCCAAAAAGTAAAGTAAAAAGAAAAAAGGTGTGAAATAAGCAAAGCTTATTGGTGGAAGATGCTGCAAGTCAAAGTGAAGGTGAAGTTCATCCTTTTCCCGGATTCTAGCACCACATTACCTTACATACATCCCCACCCTACACGTTTCTTGACCTTTTCTTTTGGGAAACCCTTGAGACCTTGAGTTTGTTGATTGACTTAGTGGTTTGAACTGGATTATACATGATTAATTTTGATAATTATGATTTATTATGCATTCTATGGTTTTACACAAAGATGAACAACTTTTCTATATTTATAAAATGTTTTGAGCATATTGAGTTTTTATTTCCATGAAGTATTCTCTTAGAGTGATCTATGATTGTAATACACCATAAAAATGTTTTTGAAAGACTTTTCATTGATTTTCTTGACTTATAATCCATTCTATCTTGTCTTCTATATGCGGAACTTGCTTGGGGACAAGCAAAGGCTAAGTATGGGGTATTTTGATAGCATGAATTATAGTCTATATTTTGATGTTTGTTTGGACGTTTTATCTTCAATAATCTGCATGTTAGCATGTATAATATGTGATTATACTACCATTTCATCTACCTTTGCGGGAATCGAGGTCTACACCTAGTTTTGCTGTAATTGCAGGTAAAATGGTACGTTTTGCATCAAAAAGGAGCAAAAGGAGTCATAAGTCATTTGGAGCTACATTGAGGAGCATAAGGAACCATCCAGAAAGCATAGCCATGGATTAAAGATTCACTTTGGACCAGTTTTGAGAGATTTCACATTCAGTTATGACTCACCTCGGTTGACCAGAGATTCATCTCGACCGAGGTGATCCAGAGACGCCGACTCGACCGAGGCGAACACCTAGGACACGGCAAGAATATTTTATTCTTGGCTGAGATCTTTTATCTTTGGAAGGTGATCTTATCTTTTTGGGCTTGGCTCCTGGAAGGAAGAAGATCTTATATTTTACCTATTTTTTATGGGAAAAGATCTTTCTAAGATATTTTATCTTTGGAGGGTTATTTTCCTATAAAAAGGGTTGGATTTCCACAAATCCAACAGCCCGCTTAGCACGTTATACACCATTGAAGGTTGCGAGATCCAGCATACATCGTAGCAGCCATACTCCAGTTGGGAGTTTTGAAGAACCTTTTTGAAGGTTGAAGGAAGATTGAAGATTGTAGCTTTTATAGCTTTTGAAGGGTTTTGTAAGATTGTCTTCAATTCCCCTTCCTTGTTGTCTTGTCTTGTTGGATTGTTATCCAAGGAACGCTTTGTTGTGATATTTGATTCAGTTATTGAAGTCTTTTTCATTGAATTCTTCTTGTTCAAATATTCACCTTCTTCCCATATATTTAATACTTTCATAATGATGATGAGTGGCTAATTTCCTTGTGTGATTCTAGGGTGATTGGCTGAAGGTTGTGGGAAAAACAATGATAGAATAATCTTAGATTCCAGTAGGATCCTGAAAGTTCGAGTCTTTAACCTTAACCCTAAGCATCTCGCTCAGTCGATGAACATCTCGGCCGGGGTGGAATCTGGCTGACCGAGGTGACTTATCTGATCCTAAACTGAGAGTTAAGTGTTAGAGTTTGCCAAATCCTATTCTTATTATACCTTTCCTGGTTCAAAGCAAGCTTAGGATGAGACTTACCCGGTAATTCCTTAGTTTGTGTACCAACGATCATAAGTGTAGGTAATAAAGGTTTATCTTTTATTGGGGTTTGAGTGTGCTTCCATCCCATCTTTGTGAGTTAGCCTGAGACTTACCCGGTAAAGGTTGATTCTATTCCCTTAGATGGTGTGTTAGTTCGAGATAATAGTTCTTTATCTTAATTCCTTGAGACTTACCCGGTAATAGGAGTTACGGTTTTGGATTAGTGAGTAGTGAGACTTACCCGGTGATCTACTCCACTTTAGTAACACCTTCCCCTTGCAAAAATCTCAGCTTTGTCCGCTTATCTTTAGATCTTGAGTTGGAACCACAACTAGATGCTTTAATCCCTAGAATTGCATGTTTGCTTATTTGACTTCTTATTCATCTTTGATTGTGTTAATTTCTCTTTGTGGTTAGTCTTCACGAAGCTTACCGTTATTGACTTTGTTTCACCGAATCCCTGTGATCGACCCTTGGAATTTCTTGCTTTTTACTACGATTGACCCGTATACTGCGGGTTCGCATCCTTGTTTTAAGCTTAAGTCTAGGGTTATAAATTTAAAGCTTGCACACACCGTTTGGAGCGAACAATAGTCGTGGGAGCTTGTTGTGCACAAATTCTATGAATAGCTCAACAACTTCATGATCTTGGCTTTGATCTCAAAGGTATACCTATTAAATGTGATAATACTAGTGTTATTTCGATTACTAAAAATCATGTGCAACATTCAAGAACAAAGCATATCGATGTAAGACATCACATCATACGTTATCATGTTGAGAAAAATGATGTTTCGATATCTTTTATATCGACTAACTTGCAGTTTGCAAATATATTTACTAAGCCTCTACGTGAAGATCGGTTCAATTTTATTAGATTAGAGTTTGGCATGTTGAACAAGGAAGTATTAATTTAGGGGGAGTAAATCGTTTTATTTTCTCCTTATAATGCAACCCACTTTTCCATTTCAAGGCCTTCAAATGCAATTCAAGGGCTTTGAAACGGAATTCAAGGGCTATAATGAATATCACGGATCAATTTATGGTTTATATCTTTTTAAATATTTGATCATTAAATTATTTTAAAGAAGGATTTTTAAAAAGATTTCAACAGATTTTGCTTTCAAATTCAAAGATTTTTTGAAAAGTCATTGAGATTTAATAAGAAAGCATGAAAATCAATTTCGGTTTTTAATGCCTTGTTTCTCTCAGGATCTTGACAAACCATAAATTGATTTGACTTGCCTTCTTTAAATATCTTCCTCCCTCATCCTTTATCTTTTTCCTTCTTCAACGTTTTTGCATACCCACCTACTTTACTCTTTCATCTTCCAAAACCCTTTCGACTTCTCTCACAAATACATCCATGGCATCCAAACGTCAATCAACTGGTGAAGCCTTATCTTCGGTCACAAAGCGCTCCAAAATTGTTCACATCTCCTCAGATTCGGACTCTCCTGCTCCCATGGAAGACTTTGAGATATGTGCTCAGACGGGAATTCCCTCCACCTTGTTTAGAAACCACACCGTCGTAGGCAACTGGCTCTACGGGTTCAAAGATTGAACCCTCTGCATGTGCGAGTTGGTTGATTTGGAGTTTTTCCTCTCCCTTGGTCTCCCATGCATTACAATGCAAAGAGAATGCTCTATTTGGAAGTTCTTCAATCCAGGAGAAGCCGGATATCCAAGACTGTCCCGAATGATCTTTGTCAACCTTCAACAAGGAGGGAAAGAGGGGAGTTAATTCTCAAATCGGTGGTAAAAGGTAAAATCATTGCCCGCCTTTCTTTGGTTATTGCTCAGATATTAGGGCTTCTCACCTCCATCTCTTATGACCACCCTCCCAAAGCCAAATCTGTCCAATTGGCCAAAGAATAGTTTCTTTTACCCAACTCTCTTCTACAGCCTACCTAAACATCTTTCATCTTAGAAGCTAGAATTATTTTTGTTGTGCTTGTGAGATGTGTTGTTCCGAGAACAAAGAGCAGGTATTTGCTGACTGGTCAAGTCTTTGAGTTGTTGTATCATATGATGAAAGGATTAGATGTTGACCTCCCAAGCCTCATTCTTAACCACATGCTTCACATAATCAACGCCACTAGTGATACCTATCTCCCGTATGTCAATCTGTTTTCAAGAATCTTTCGATACTTCTTTATTGATACTACTGATGAGGAAACACAACTTGTTTCTGGAAAGATCGATGAGGAATGCTTCGAGAGCATGGGGATAGAAAAGACTCTCACTAGAGAGTGGATTTTGAAGGAACAAAGTGCTGGTTCATCTTCTACAGCCCAGAGGATTGATGTAGTGGAGTTTGGTCTAGAAACACTAAGGAAGGACATGCTGGATCTTAGGTCTGAGATTAAAGATAAGATTGACGAATCACACGACTTACTGGCAATCATGCACCAGAAGATCAATCAGATGTTCCATCTGAATGCACTCACCTTTACATTAGCTGGAAGCACCAAGCCATTAACAAAGGAAGATATTGCAGCAACAAGGAAACAAGCAGAAGCGGTGATGCTTCAGTGTTACAAAATAGTGAAGGGTCACCCAATTCGTCAACCTATTGTTGAGGAACCGGATATTTCTGCACATTGAGGAGTTTGGCGTGGTGAAAAAGTACAAGAATCATAATGATGAACGAAAAGTGGATGAGTACATGAAACCAATTGCCCTGTACAAAGCCCATGATCGGTGGAGGCAAAAGTGTTATGATGATATCCGATGAAAGGGCCATCGGAATCCAAAGTGGTACCAGGAGTAGTCCTTCAACGTCTTGAAATTAATTTCAAGGCCTTGAAATGGATGTCAAGGCCTTGACATGGATTTTAAAATCCCCTTGGTTTTGATTTCAAGGCCTTGAAAACCGCTTGTGGGACTTGATTTTTGAAACTATTTTTGTGTTTTGGAAATACTTTGTGTGGGTATGTAATAAATTTTAAAACTCCCATGCTTTAATTATTTGTCTCCGTTGTTGATAGACAAAGGGGGATAAATTATATACGTGTGTGATCCGATATTTTTACATTTTGCATTTTTCGATATTATTACATATGGATCGCTAACATTGAATGTAGGTGTTCGCCACTTAGCGTGCGTGCAAATAAGCTTTAAATATAAAACTAGAAATCAAGCAAGCGAACCCGCAGTGTACGGATCGATATAGCTGAGCAAGAATTCCAGAGTATCGAACACATGGATTTGGGGGGTTAAATCCGATTATAGATTGTCAAGCAAGTAAATGTATGAAGCTTTTCAAATATTGGGAAAACAACAATCCTAAAGATCCAAGTATCCAATTGTGGCAATCGATTCAAGATATACTAATGATATAAGGACAGAGTTGAGGTATGCAAAGGTATGCTAATGTAAGGTAATCGTACGGTGAAGTTCCAAAAACCTTATATGACTCACCTAGAAGACACTCTCTATAAAGGTTGTTGAGGCTTCAGTATAGAAAGGGATCTAAAGTTGAGAATTAATCTCAAATACCCAAACTTGTAACCCAAGGATCAAGACTAACTTAACCGATTAAGGTTGTGACACTCGAAATCGAGGTAGAGGTTGTTGAGACTTCACTACCACCTAGAAAAGGCAAGCCAAGACTAAGTTAAAGCAAATCTTTAACTTTGGATTAAAGTAAAAGCAAATTCGTAACTTAACACAAAATTACGGGTAGTTCTTGAGTTCCACGGCCGTGGAAACTCAAGAACAGACCGTGGATTAAGGTTGTCGGCGATTCTCTTTAACTCTCAGGGTCCAATCTATTTACGATTGATCTATCATCATCTAAGCCACAACTATCAACCCTTCACCTTAAAATTGTTAAGGGTTTTTAGCCAACAATAGTCATATTGATATCAAATTCAAGGTTCAAAAGATTGAAAGATGAAAACTTGCTAAAACCTTCAATAACTTTCAAACTAATCTCAAATCCACAAATCAAGAACAATATCGTCAATAGATTCGGAATAACACAAACAATCACAATCTTAGATAAGAAGGAAGAACGGGATGTCAATCCGTCTTCTAAATCAAACCTAAGTAAGAAGCGAAATCTTCTTACGAACAATCTTCCGAATCTTCGATCTTCCGTCAATTTGGAAATCCAATGGCAAAGCGCAAAAATCTCTCAAACACAATCTCCGCCAATTGCGAAATTAGGGCAATTCCAAGCGTAAGCGTAAGATGCGTCTATGCGTAAGCGAAGGTGACGGAATCTCTCTTCGTCCTTCCTTTTATAGTGTAAGATAAAATATCGGCCCGGCCCAATTGCGTAGGAGATCGTGGCTTAAAGTGTGGCGAAAAAGATCGCCAAGATCACGGTCGTGGAAGGGTTCCACGGCCGTAATTTAGAGCGTGGAAATCAACACGGTTTGACATAGCTTCTCCACGGCCGTAGAAGTTGCTGGAATGAACCACGCTTCTTTTGCCATGGTTCCACGGCCGTGGACTTGAACGTGGAAATCAGTACGGCCGTATTTTAGAGCGTGGTTTAGGGCTAGAACGTGATTCTTCCTTAGTCTCGTGAATCCTTCAAGTTGGCACTCCCTTAGCTCCTAGGAATGTCCTCAATTCATGGACATGCTCAATCAAATCCATCCTTGCTCCATTCCGTTCGGAAATAGCTCTTAGTTACCTATAATCAACATAAAGCTTGTGTAGATCTCTATATCGACATTATAGATAAACTAGCTCACAAATGCATTAATGCTCAATCAATGACTATCAATATGGATGAAATACACTTAGAAAACGTGCCTAAAATATCACAATATTTCATGCTAACAGTAGGTACGATATTTGTTTTGTCTTCCATCAAGGGGAGATTGATAACTCCACCTATAATTTAGTTGAAGGTTGTGGTATAGAGGATGATAGAGTAAACCTTTATCGCGAGTGGACCCTGAAAGCTTGAGTTAACCCTAAACCGAAACCCGTCTCGGTTTGTTCTTCAAGCATCTCAACCGATATTGATAAGAACAGCACGAGATGATCCACTGCTTTCCCGATCTTGAGTTTAGGTTATGGTTTGCCAAATCATATCCTTGTTGCACCTTTCCTAGTTTACATGCATGCCTAGGATGAGACTTACCCGGTGATCCCTTTGTTTGTTTACCGATGATGATGAGTGTTTGGTAATAAAGGTTTATCCTTTGTTAGGGTTTGAGTGTGTCTTCATCCTACCTTTGAGAGTTAACTTGAGACTTACCCGGTGATGGTTAGTTGTGTACCCTTAGGTGAGTGTGTTGGTTTGAGTACTCGTACTTTTCCTTAGTTCCTTGAGACTTACCCGGTGATAGGACCTTTGGTTTAGGAAAGTGGATAGTGAGACTTACCCGGTGATCTATCCCATCGTAGAAATACCTTCACTTTGCAAACCTCATCTTTGTCCATGTTTATCCTTGAGTGATCTTGAGTCGAAATCACAACTGGATACTTTGACCTCTAGAATCTGCGTTCCTCAATCATATTATATATCCTTGTCTTGTTTTTTATCATTGTTATTGCATGCTTATAAAGTTACATTATTTTGCTGTGTTTATTCTCACCGAATCCCTGAGATTGACTCCGGAATACTAGCCCTTACTACGATAGATCCGTACACTGCGGGTTCACTTATCGTTACACATATATTTCAGGATATAAATTTAAGACTTTTTGCACACACACCTTTTGGAGCGAACATTTTTCTTCCTCTTAGTTTACAAAAGCTTACATCCCTAGAGAGAGAAAAACACGAGAGCTTCATTGGAATAGCTATAAAGTGTTATACTCGAGTGTGTGTTACTCTACGAAATAACTAGGCTATTATTGTTAGGTTAAGAGTTGGAACTAGATCGTAGCATTGACTACAGTGAGAGAAGAAGGGGATTTCTTCTAGATTGTATCTAGGACTCTTGAAGCAGATAATAAATAGATAGATCCTACGGGCAAAGAAACCCGAAGACGGAGACGTAGGCTGTTAGAGCTGAACTTCGTAAACATATCACCGTATCGACCTTTTCTTTCCGCACTATTTCTTGCTTAATTGTGACTAACATTGTTTGCAGGTTTTCAAAGTCAAGGCCTTGAAATCACTTTCAAAGCCCTTGAAAACCAGTTGTGTCACAAAGAGCACAAATCGACATCAAGGCCTTGAAATCAGTTTCAAAGCTTGAGATAGGTTTTTGCGAAAAGTTCCCATACTTTATTCAACCCCCCTTCTAGAGTATTTATATCATTTATATTCACCTATACGGTTCTTCAAACATCTTTAACTCTGTCATCATAAAAACAAGTGATGGCATGAATTATATATAATCATATTCATGCATATTACGAGTATATAGCCTCAGTTTTGCATACATTTGATAAGAATTGTATGTCTTTAAGTCCATATTCATATATATTTTGAGAATAGAGGTCTACACGCATTATTTGTGAAATTGTAGGTAAATCGGTGGAAATTTGGTACGGAAATGGAGCAATATGGAGCATGACATCATAAAGGATCAGATGGGAGCTTAAAGATAGGAGAAGATATGGGAAAAGATCACAATAGAAGATAGAAGACGGAACTAAAAGATATATACGTGTAGAATAGAAAAATCGGGTGAATACTTATAGAGATCGACCAATTTTATCACAAAGGAGTCGATTTCTATCTTTAATCGACCGATTGGTTGTAGGATTGTAACCATAAAATCAAGTCTCAAACCCTACAAAAAGAGGACGTCTCACCGCCATTTAGGGCATCCAGAAATCATCAAGAGCATTCAGTTACAAGTGAAGGAAGGAAGCATTGAAGGATATTTGAAGGATTGAAGTCCAAGATCGAAGCAAGATTATCGTTCTTGGAGTTTTGCGAGTTTTGATTCCTATTTTGTCAATGTGAATGCAAGATTATGTTTGTTTTTAAGTTTTTATTTGGTTTTTGAAGGATTAAACCTTTGCTAAACATTTGGTTTGGTTTTATTCAAAGATTAAAAGTTTTCTCACTTTTTCTATTTTCTAGATTTAATATCTTCTTTGATTTTTATAATGTGTATTGTTGGCTAAAACCCTTGTGATTCTAGGGTGATTGGTTGAAGATTGTGGTTAAGATGATGATAAAATGAATCTCACGTTGAGATTGGACCCTGAGAGTTGAGTTTAACCATCGCAGAGAAGAAAAATCGGTATGTTCTTGAGTAAATCGGCCGATTTATGATGATGAACAGTCCAATTTTCTCTTTTTGCCGTACCTATCTCGCTTTATCCTTAATCTTTGGTTAAAGAATCAAAGATTGCTTAAACCCTAGCCTTGTTGAACCTTTCTACCTATATCCGATCGTGGGAAGAGACTTACCCAGTGGTTCCCGTTCTTGGTTACCAACGATTGCAAGATCTAGGTAATAGAGGATTCAAACCCCTCTATTAAGGTTGACTGTGCCAAAACCCTTACCTTGTGAGTTAACCTGATTCCCTTGGATTTGTGTTTGGTTTGAGAGTATTAGCCTTTGGGTTTGGACATGGGTGGTGAAGACTTCACCGTACATCATTCCGTTTTAGAATATATATCTTGCAATCCCAACTCTGTCGATATAATCATTAGAAGTCTTGAATCGAAAACCACAATCGGATACTTTGATCTCTAGAATCCCTTTTTCCAAATTATTACACAAGTCTTGTCTTTTATTATCAATAGTTGCATATTTTCTTTGCTAGATTGCTTATTCTAATTTTGATTTCACCAAATCCTTGTGTTCGCCCCTGAAATATTTGCTATTATTGCGATTGATCCGTACACTGCGGGTTCGCTTTGCTTTTATCCTTGGTATAAATTTAAGACTTTTTGTGCACACTCTTTGGAGTGAACAACAAGCAACAACTTACTAGGTGGAAAGCGTCATCTCTATCACAAGAAGGTAGAATAACACTAATAAAAGTCAACCTCAATGTCAAACCAAGCTACTTAATGCAAGATTTCATGCTACCAACAAGTATCCATATGGAATTAGACCAACTCAATAAAAATTTCTTTTGGGACAAGGGTCCTAACTTCCACCCACTAATCAGTTGGGATAAAATCTGTAAACCAAGATCCCTAGGAGGCACGGGAATTAGAAAAGCGAAAGATATGAATAAAGCACTACATATAAAACTTCTATGGAAAATCATGGCTGGCCCATATAATATATGGCTTAAAATTGTTGAAAAAAAATACCTTAAAGGCTCATGTCTTTGGAATTACCAATGTGGGTCAAATGCATCGTGACAATGGAAGAAACTAGTAAAACTAAGAGATTATTTCAGAAAAGGGCTTAGATGGCGAGTTGAAGATGGCAAAACAGTTAGATTCTAGAAGGATAGGTTGATCAACGAAAAACCACTCCTGGATATGGTAACCAATAAGGACTTGGTAAATCAGAATGAATGTACTTCATCGTATATCACAAACAAAAGATGGAATCATGAATTGATAAATCAACTAAACACTATATTGCCTATTAGCATTATCGAAAAAATAAAAAATTATAACCTTCCCAATAATGATATTAAGAATAGACTATACCAGGCAGAGAACGATGAAGGATGATATTCGACTAAATCGGCTATGGAAATTATTCAAAAACAAAAGGTGGGGGTTACTAAGGACAAAACTTGGATATGGAAAATTGACGTAATGCCCAAAATAAAAAAAAAAGTTCTTATGGAAACTAACACTAGATGGCTTACCTACAAAGCAATATCTCGATAGACAAAGAATTCCTATTGTGATGAATTGTGAATTCTGTAATCACCATACAGAAAGTTCCAAACACTTATTCTTTCAATGTCCGTGCATGGTAACATCAATTGACAATCCACTAGTACAAAGAGGGGTCGTAGACCCCGGTTTTTTTGTACATGAGACCCCGGTTTTCAAAGCGTGGTTAACGGGAGCGAGGTAAATCTACTCGGACCTCGCTAATTGTCACCGGGGTAACAAAATTTCGGACCACGGTTATTTTAAAATAACTGTGGTCCTAGTTCTAATTTTAAAATTAAAAAAAATTAAAAAAAAAAAACGTCGGACCACGATTATTTTAAATAACTGTGGTCCCAGTTCTAAATTTTTTTAAAAAAAAAACACCACGGTTAAAGAACCGTGGCTACAAGTGTAAAAAATAACAGATTAATATTGCAAGTGTTGTCATCTTGAAAGATGACAAATCGTGATTGCTTAAAACCTTTAAAAGAAGTGTTCAGTTCATCATGTCCCAGTCCTACATTCCAGAAGGGAGTAACAGTGAAGAACCTAAAAAATGACAACATTGATACCCTCTAAAGTCTAAACAATCCTTATTCATGTAAAAAATACATGCTCAACCATTACAATCCCTTTTTTACAGCTCAAAATTACATAGCTTTCTCATGGCTAAGATTTACATCCTACAGTGCAGCTCAAATTCTACCTCAAACATTTCTTTTGTTCAACAACAGAGGTTTCAATACTAAAATAGATACGTGTACGCCATTAGACTACACAAATACAACCTCAACATGCCAATTGAACTATTTGTTTATTATCATAAGCCAGATGGATAACCGAAATATATAGTCTTACCTATCTATACGAGTTAAAATGTTCTCCGATGACATAATCACCACGGGGATTTCCCTCAGAGCCGACGATTCCTGCTGAGTTGTTGAGTTGCTTCCTTGCTGGAAGAATGAAAACTAAAGAGGAAAAGAAGAACCGTTGGCCAAGCTGTTGATGAGACTGAGTGAGAGCAAATTGACTAGTACATAGTTCTCATCTCTTTTAAAAGTTTCAGCGTAGACCTGCAATATAATCACAAATCCATAATACACATCAGGACATAGTTCTCATCTCTTCTCACCAACATATAAAAGAAGATCATAAAGTAACTCAAGAGGAATTTATGTTAACTAAGTTGATCCAAAATGATGGGGGACCATCTTCGACACTTTCCATACAAGGACTCATCACTAGGTCAAGAGCTAGAAGGATCCAAGAGAAGACATCATCGAGGAAGATCAAGGGGAGTTGGAAATGAAGAAATCGATCCACATCATGAAGAAATCGGACGATTTGCTTATTACAGGAAAATCGAGTCACATGTAAGAAAAATCGGTCGATCTCTTCTTCTACAAGTCGATTTTCTCCGTTCCAACGTATCTAGAAGATCCGTTGTAATAATTCCTTAAATCTCTATCTTTTGGCAATTATATCTTGTAATAATTCCTTAATCTCTCAGACTATCTTAAGGGATTATTTAGGTTCTATCTTTTTAGATTTTATATTTTATATCTTTTAAAAGATATATTTCCTAGATTATCTTTTCAAAGGATATATTTTATAGATCATATCTTTTTAGTTTATCCTAGTCTTAGTAGGTTTAATCTCCCTTATAAATAGCCTTAGAGGGGGAGATTGTTAGATAGTTGAGTTGTGATTATTAATTCCACATTATTGTGATATACTTGTGACTTCGCTCACGGGGTTTGCATTTTATCATTTCTATTCAATCAAAAGGAGAGTTTTTGGTTGAAAAGTTGTGAATCTTTGCTAGGTTGTTCTTGTGTGTGTTAATCTTGTTGAAGGTTGGTGCTACAAGTCAAACTAGTCCCTCCTTGTGCTTGTCTTATCTAGGAAGGCTTGTGTAAGGTTAAAGAAGGAAGGGTGAAAGGTAATTCTTTGTTAAGGGTTTTGATCCATCGAGTTCAAGGTTCTTTGCAAGTCTTATAATAGTCCTATTTTCCTATATTAATCATTTATCATTCCATATTCATCTTATTTTCTTTCCATATCGTTCACTAATCCGCTTTTTGAGTTTCAAGAAAAATCGATATGTTCTTCATATAAATCGACCGATTTATTCCTAGAACAAGACTTTCAATCTAGATCGTGAACTACGGCTTATTCCCGCATCACAAAACAAGATCATTTTATACTGAAAAATATACAATTCTTGAACAATGCAAGACTAGTTTTGCAGATTTACTTGTTCAATGCATGACACACCAAACTCCGTCTTTGATACTTCTTCAACCTTCTCATTCAAGATATTGTTAACCTGGTACGTAACGGAGCCCAAATGGTCCATTGTGTTCACTAGAGCTTTAATGGCGTAGTCCTTTACTGTTTCAATCACTCTGCATATTTGGAAAATTATCCGGCAAATCAGTTACTTGCCTTTGGAAATGAGCGGCAACTATGACCAAAGTAGAACTTACACTTGTTTCTGGTTGTCTTTAGTGTAAGATAGTTCGAAATATTCTGTTGTTGAGTACAACTGAGTTCTCAAGTTCTTTAGATCCTACAAAAGCCCAAAATGACAATTTTAACGCCATTTCAAGTTGTTGGTCAAAATCATTACAAGTATATAACAAAACATGTTGGCTTATACTTCAATTTTAGTTTTTTTTTACTAGAAAGAAAAACAACTCAAATCAATAAGCACAGGAAATACAAAGAAATAGTGTTATGGCCTGTTGTTTTGCTTAAAGATATTGTAGAAGACGGATGCAAAACCATCTAAACTGCATCAACAAACTTGCATTTCAAATAGGTCATTGATAAAAACAAATTCAGATCTAAAAGATGCTTACCTTCAGTGGAACCAAATAGATAGACTATTTTTCCATGAAGAACTCCATCTTAGGGATATGTACATATCCCTACGTGAGTAACTCGAAAACACAAAAGATACACTCAGTGCTTCAAGACAGTAGCAGCTCAAGACAATCGTAGACTTCACAATTGCCAAAAAAAACTTCAGAATCAAAGAAGATCTCCCTTGTCGAATCACTAATTCGTCTCAAATACTTTAGAATCGCCCAAATCTAGAAAATCATCAATCAGTCGCCAAGCCTCTGTCGCACCTTCTTCGTCACAGTCGATCGCTGGAAAAAAAAACCCAAATCGATCAAAGACGATCTCCCTTGCAACAGCCCTAATCCGAATCGGAGGCTCCAAAACACACACGAAAGATGATAAGGATGAGAAACACTTCAACCGAACAAAAAAACGTTCGGCCAAAGAGATGGGTTGTGGTCGATCGAGATCTTGAGGACTGCGGTTGTACGTGGTCGATCGAAATTCTGAGGCTGGGGTGATTGAGGTCTGAGGAGCGGCGATGTGGTCGAAACAGGGATGTGGTTTGAAGGTAACTGAACATCTTTAGGTTTTTTTATTTAAAATGAAACCGTTGGTGGAAGGGATTTTCTAATAATATATACCACGGTTATTAAACAATTGGGGTCCGAGAATGTTGTATTACCACGGTTCTTCATAATAACTGTGGTATTGTCCAAAAAATCAATATTATAACCCGGTTATTAGAATTAATCGGGCTCCGAAAAAAAATTTATAAAAAATTCAATTGTACGCGGTTATAGATATAACAGTGGTCCGAAAATATCCTTGATCTCGGTTCTTCCAAACCGCTCCAACATAAGCGAGGTCTAGGGGGTCTTGGTACTAGTCATCCAAAATTTTCATCCATTTTACGGAACTACGACATTGACAATAGGAGCATTGCATAGGTCATTTCCGATCTTAAAGGAACAATAACACCTTCAAATACATTGTTGTCATTTGGTGGAACATTTGGATGGTAAGAAATCAGTTCATTTTCAATTAAAAAAAACGATTCCACAAAACATCAAAACATTAGCTCTTAATCAGATCGGTGAATGGGAGCAAGCAAACAAAAATCTGAACAACAACCAAAACAAAAGAAAAAAGCAAAGAAGGAAAATTTAAAACATAAAATGGCAACGACTAAAAGACGGATTTCTTTAACTTAATTTTGAGGCCTCAAAAAATTCAGCGAACCCATTCTCTTTTGAATACATTATTAGAAACCAATGTATGGTTCTTATTGTTATAGGAAGTAGATAAAATATAAGTTCTATTATAGGATAAAAAATACTATTATTTTATTTACTAATTTAAAATGTGGCAACTATATATAAAAAAAAAATTTTACAAAAAATCAAAATTCTAAGAAAATGTGATGTGGCTTATTATACGTGAGGATGAACCACGTTGAAGTGGTAGATACAACGTTGAATCTGTGGTAGGCAGAAGCGCTTGCTTTTCGGGAGGCCTACAAAAGGTCAAGGGTTAGGAGCTCAAACATTGAGTTTGTATCTCACAGTTCAGTTGCTCTCACCTTCTGTCTTTTCATCCTCTACGTTATATGATGAGGCCTGTTTGCTGAAAGCTCTATAGGGATTATAAACAGGTTTTTGTAGATACTCTTATAAATTAACGGATGAGTTGCTACATTATTCAACGGAGTAGACGTTTGAGCCGCCATTTCAATGTCTTATTTGCCACAGTCTCACCTGTGTGTCCAGACTTTGTACCATTTTGGATCCACAGCTTCGGCTTGGAACAATAGAATAACAGATTTCATTCGTGTGGGTAGCTGAATGAAGCTCGTAACGTGTTTGACAAAATGTCTAAAAGAAATACTGTTACATAGAACTCTATGATAAGTGGGTACGTCAAGAGGCAGGAAATCTCTATAGCATGTAAACTGTTTGACGAAATGCCTGTGTCGTATAGAGACGTTGTTTCATGACAGGGTATGTTTCTTGTTATGGATGTGGTGCACAGTTTGTAGAGGAGAGTCGAATCTTATTAGATCAAATCCGCAAACGGATTTGGTTTCTTGGAACACAATTATTAGTGGATACGCGAAAATTGGAAGTATGGATGCAGCCATACGCCTCTTCAATGTTATGCCTAAACAGGATAGTGTATCTTGGAATTCGGTGATCAGCGGGTTTTTGCGGAATGGTGATGTGGTGAGTGCTATTGAATGGTTCAAGAGAATGCCCCTAAAGGACAGTGGTTCATTGAGGGCATTAGTATCGGGTTTGGTTCAAAATGGGGAGAAGAAGTGTTCAAGAAGAAGCGGAAAATATAGAGTTACTTGCCTTTGAATATACTTTATTCACTTGAGAACTTGAGTATTCGAAAAAGGTGTTATAGTGAAGATATGCTATAATAATTTGGTGGTTCTTTTTTTTTGATTAACGATGATATTACGCCGTTAGTTTGATGATAACAGAGTATCGATAGGTTGGCGATAATAACACATCGATAAGCTGGTGACAATGGCACGTCGATAAGTTGGCGATAATAGCACGTCGGATAGAATTGGTGACACTAGAAAGTTGGAGTAAATCCTTGATAAGTCTCGACGAGATCGACGACGAAGGTCTTGGCAATGACGCTTATGTTTCGGTGGCGGTGACTATGGTCACGAGTAAGCGGCGGTAATTTCCGAATTTAAAGTTTAAGGTTTTGCAGAGGTGTAGTTTTGACGATAATGATTGTGATATCACGTAGAGGATAGGAGACTAAAAGTCTTAATAATTCATTGACTTGAGAACGTTTATATACAAGTAAACAAAAATATAACGTAATAAATAAATATACTAGTTCGAACAGGGTTAACATTATCGGCATATTCTTTTTGTACATTATCTTATTCATAAAATCAGAAATCATAAACTTTTTGTACTCGTTCGTCGATACGAATCCTAATCCTAACTACAAGTAAAATTAAGTTTTTTTGGTCATAAATATTGCCTCCATGAATGTTCCATTGAAAATTTGTATACAATTTATAATCAATGATCCATATATTTATAATATTAGGATTTATTTGTATATTAAAACTTATTTTTAAACATGTATAAACAAAATATATATTGTTTGTATCAATTAGCTCAAATATGAATGATCTATAAAAACATACAATCAAAATCTATAGAACGGATCCCATTGGACGAAGTCCCTAAATATTGTTACGATGTTATGTCTTTTAATCGGATCCAAAAGTATTTCCCCTTTAGATCGAATACGGGTCATAATTTTTGTATAAAGCGGATATCCATATGTCTAAAAAAGTTTATTTTAATTAATTAAACAATATTCAAACACCTTAATTTGAATTATTTTGTTGACTTTGGATTACTATTTAGCAAAAAATCGAATGAAGAAAGGAAAAAATTTTCATATTCATATATTAAGTTTTAATTGGATCACACAGATAATTTGAATATTCGTGAATAATTATCCGATATGATATGACTTAAATCATATTATGGTATTAGTTTTGTGTCCAATTTAACTTGATTATCCAAATATTAGTTGAGAATTAATAAATCAGCACAAAATATTGAAAATTTTAAGAGAATTTTTTTAATAACGTATTTACATATTTTAAACCCGTGCATAGCACATGTCTATTCATCTAGTAGTTTGAATGATAAAAGAATTTAATTAGGTTAAAGTATAAATACCTTAATTGTAACTAAGGGCATGAGAATTGGAGGTTATAAGTCTTATCATTCCATCAACTTTTTTTTTTTTTTTTGACAAACTCTTACTTTATATTTTATTGACTTAATAGAGTTTATATACAATTGAACAGAGATATATGTAATGTAGCACGACGAATTTGTTGTCGGCATAGTTCATTGACAGGTGATGACAGTACAACCTATTGTTGAACTACTTGTATAGGCAACAAACGACGATGGTGCTTTAACCGGGTGTTGAACGTTCAACACCCGGTTAAAGCACCATCGTCACCTATACACTCACTACGCCGACAACAAGTGCATCGTGTTACATGGTATTGGATCCGACTTTGTCTTCTTTATATGATATCAAGTCTATTTCTAACACTAGTATAAGACATCAAGTCTATCTCTAACTTCCCCCTCAAGTTGGAGGCGAGACTCAACAACCCAAGCTTGAATAGTAGTAACTTGAAGTTAGTTGCATTTGAATGTACTTTATTCATAGGAACTGAGACTTGAAAAAAAGTTGTTAGAGAGAATGATGTGATCGAACTCGATTCGAACACGAGGATCCACCGGCACAAGTTCACACTCGGATTGGAATCGGTGAAATGGAACTCCTTTTTTTTGGATTTTGTGTTTTTGGATATGAAGAGCAAATTCCCTCGACCTCTCACTTTGGGAATCCCTCAACTCGAACGAACTACCCTCAAAATCTCACTTTGGGGTTCGAACCTTCGTTCATCGTCCTCTCACCTTAGAACCACCTAAGCATCTCACCTAGATGTTTTAAAACTAAGCATCTCATCTAGAATTCGGGTTCTCAAAGTGAAAACACAACTTTTGATTGATAACTCAACTCTATTTCGTGTTTAAAAACGTTTGTGGGAGAGGCCTTATATAGGTTGAAAATTCAGCACCTAACTCCAACATTAAAGGTTTACAAGTTCAAGAGTTGTGACATTAAACAAAGAACAAACATAGGGACTTTCAACCACCTACTTTCTCCACCTACTTTTCACCTACTTTTTTCCACCTACTTTTCCACCTACTTTTCTCCACCTACTTTCACATGATTAATACATAAAATCATGCATAATATATGAATAATATGAAGATGGTATGTTGCATGAAATATGTATTGGTTGAACGTGCATCTGTTTTGTATAACCATCTTTCATGCCTCCATGCGTGATCTTGGTCAAAAATCCACTCAAGTATAAACGTTGCTTCACTGTCGGGTCATTTTCACCCCGTTCCTCTTGAAGTCTTGACTTCTCATAAACTACAAAGTTGTAGATCTTGAAAATACCTTTGAAAGTAGAACTTGTGGGTCTTCTAACTCCAAATGAAGCTCTAGATATAGGCATTTTACAGAGAGTGCGTAAATTTGACAACTTAGCCGGATCGAGCGGAATATTATTTAACTTGACAACGCTTTGAGTGAGCACTTTCGGCTTCATGTTGGGGCTCTCGGGGATCACATTATCCCCTTTCCCTTGAAAAGGATTCGTCCTCGAATCCGTCATGCCATCCTTGGGAAAGTGATTGTCGGATTTATTATCATGGTAACTACTTCTCTCGACTTCGCTGTCATCATGTCGAGATGCTTGACTACGATCTGGGTTCAAGAGAAGGGGAGGAAACCTTCTCCTTATCTCAACTATTTGGGCTTAAATCCTATCCAAACGTTGGTCGATTCGATTACCACCGTTTCCATTGTCGTTGATGTTCGGTGGAGAAGTCGGTGGTGGTGGAGGCACAAGATCCGGTGGACGAGGAGGTTGGGCTAGTGAAACAGCCGTCGGTGGTGGTATAGGCGGTGATATGTACTTTGTTTTGCCGGTTGCTTTTTCAACTCGGCTCGTTGGAAAGTAAGTTGCGTCCTTCATCCATTTTTCGACCACTCTACGGCGCCGATCTTCCTTTTCCTTTTTCCGATCCTCCTTTTCTCGACAACGACGTCGGTCTTCTTCATCGTGTTTATGAGCTTCGTCTTTATGGCGACGGGCTTCACTTCTCTTTCGTCGTCATCGTAGTTCTTAATAGACGGCCTCGTAAAGATCGTCTTCAATTTCACTCAAACGAAGATAACCATCATCACTCTCGAATAGCCCATCGAACGTATTCTTTATTTATTGTTCTTTTTCGATCGCGTCTTGACATTCTCGAACAGTTCACAACCCGAAAGCTTGAGGAAACTCGCACCGTTGGGCTCTCATACCACTTGATATGATCGAACTCGATTCGAACATGAGGATCCACCGGCACAAGTTCACACTCGGATTAAAATCGGTAAAATGGAACTCCTTTTTTTTGGATTCTGTGTTTTTGGATATGAAGAGCAAATTCCCTCGACCTCTCACTTTGGGAATCCCCCAACTCGAACGAACTACCCTCGGAATCTCACTTTGGGGTTCGAACCTTCGTTCCTCGGCCTCTCACCTTAGAACTACCTAAGCATCTCACCTAGATGTTTGAAAACTAAGCACCTCACCTAGAATTCGAGTTTTGTTTTTCTCAAAGTGAAAACACAACTTTTGATTGATAACTCAACTCTATTTCGTGTTTAAAAACGTTTGTGGGAGAGGCCTTATATAGGTTGAAAATTCAGCACCTAACTCCAACATTAAAGGCTTACAAGTTCAAGAGTTGTGACATTAAACAAAGAGCAAACATAGGGACTTTCAACCACCTACTTTTTCCACCTACTTTTCCACCTACTTTTCCACCTACTTTCCTCCCCCTACTTTCACATGATTAATACATAAATTCATGCATAATATATGAATAATATGAAGATGGTATGTTGCATGAAATATGTATTGGTTGGATGTGCATCTATTTTGTATAACCATCTTTCATGCCTCCATGCGTGATCTTGGTAAAAAATCCACTCAAGTATAAACGCTGCTTCACTGTCGGGTCATTTTCACCCTGTTCCTTTTCAAGTCTTTACTTCTCATAAACTACAAAGTTGTAGATCTTGAAAATACCTTTGAAAGTAGTACTTGTGGGTCTTCTAACTCCAAACGAAGCTCCAGATATAGACATTTTACAGAGAGTGCGTAAATTTGACAACTTAGCCGGATCAAACGGAATATGATTTAACTTGACAACGCTTTGAGTGAGCATTTTCGGCTTCATGTTGGGGCTCTCGGGGATCACATCATCAATGATGTGATCGAGATCTCCTCGAACACGAAGGACCGGCGGTACAATTCCACTTGACTCAAACGGTATGAACGAGATGAAGATGGATGGATTTGAAGGATCGAAATCCGGATATGATGAGCAAATTCCCTCCGAATCTCACTTCGGGAATCCCTCAAATCGAACGCCTCACTCTCGGAATCGCACTCCGGGTTTGACGAACCTTCGTTGTCTTTGCCTCTCACTAGGATAACTCCTTTAGCATCTCACCAAAGGTTGTGAAAACTAAGCCTCTCACCTAGATTTCGGGATGATTTTTAGAAAAACCAACAAAACGTTTTAGAAAAACTCTCTTTCATTCAACTTCAACTTATCAAATTACATCGTTGAAGGTCCCTTATATAGGGCTGAAAAATTAACCAAATACAAGAAAATAAAAGAAAAGGTAATAAATAAAAAACTCGGAAATACGAAGAGTTGAACGAGACTTGATTTAATGCAACTATGACTTCTTTTATGGCGCGGAAGGGAAAGAGTCAGGCTTGTCTTGATGGTGGGAATAAAAAGAGTATTCTTTAACTTTGAGGGCTGGAAATAACCTTGTTTGGACGTGCATTTCTTGTGCATATTCCTTTGCATAGGTTCATGCATGATCTTGGTCAAAAACCCACCCAAATATAAACGTTGCTTCACTGTTGGGTCATTTTCACCCTCTTCCTCTTGGAGTCTCGACTTCTCATAAACAAAAAAGTTGTAGATCTTGAAAATACCTTTAAAAGAAGTATGTATGAGTCTTATAACTCCAACCAAAGCTCCAAATATAGGCATTTTACAGAGAGTGCGTAACTTTGACAGCTTAGCCGGATCGAGCGGAATATGATATAACTTGACCACGCTCGAAGTGAGCATTTTCGGCTTCATGTTGGGGCTCTCGTGGATCACATCATCCCCTTTCCCTTGAAAAGGATTCGTCCTCGAATCCGAAATGCCATCCTTTGGAAAGAGATTGTCGGATTTATTATCATGGTAACTACTTCTCTTGACTTCGCCGCCATCATGTCGAGATGCTTAACTACGATCCGGGTTCAAGGGAAGGGAAGGAAACCTTCTCCTTATCTCAACTAGTTGGGCTTCAATCATATCCAAACGTTGTTCGATTGGATTACCACCGTTTCCATTATCGTTAATGTTCGGTGGAGAAGTAGGTGGTGGTGGAGGAACAAGATCCGTTGGACAAGGAGGTTGGGCTAGTGGAGCAGCCTTCGGTGGTGGTATAGGCGGTGATATGTACTTTGTTTTGCTTGTTGCTTTCTCAACTCGGCTCGTTGGAAAATAAGTTGCCTCCTTGATCCATTTTTCGACCACTCTACGGCGCCGATCTTCCTCTTCTTTTTTTCGAGCCTCCTTTTCTCGACGACGACGTCGGTCTTCTTCCTCTTGTTTACGAGCTTCCTCTTCACGGCGACGGGCTTCTCTTCTCTTCCGTCGTCTTCGTAGTTCTTCATAGACAGCCTCGTAAAGATCGTCTTCCATTTCACTCAAATGAAGATAACCATTGTCATACTCTCGAATTGCCCATCGAACGTATCCTTCCGTAATCCTTCTTTTCTCTAAATGTCTCGACATTCCGGATCGGTACAACAATTTACAATAAGCTCGATTACAAAATCAACTCGAGTATGCAAACTTGTACAATCAACCAAACAAATTGTTTGAGTTAAAACTTGCAAATTCCGTAAACCAAATAAACAAACTCGTACTTTCCTTTCTTTTTTTTGACTTTTTTTTGAAAGAAAGAATATGAACAATACCGACAAGAGATGTGTTGAACACGTACCGTAGGCTCTGATACCAAATGATGTGATCAAGATCTCCTCAAACACGAAGGACCGGCGGTACAATTCCACTTGACTCAAACGGTATGAACGAGATGAAGATGGATGGATTTGAAGGATCAAAATCCAGATATGATGAGCAAACTCCCTCCGAATCTCACTTCGGGAATCCCTCAAATCGAACTCCTCACCCTCGGAATCGCACTCCGGGTTTGACGAACCTTCGTTGTCTTCGCCTCTCACTAGGACAAATCATTTAGCATCTCACCAAAGGTTGTGAAAACTAAGCCTCTCACCAAGATTTCGGGATGATTTTGAGAAAAACTAACAAAACGTTTTAGAGAAACACTCTTTCATTCAACTTCAACTTATCAAATTACATGGTTGGACGTCCCTTATATAGGGCTGGAAAATCAACCAAATACAAGAAAATAAAAGAAAAGGTAATAAATAAAAAACCCGGAAATACGAAGAGTTGAACGAGACTTGATTTAATGCAACTATGACTTCTTTTATGGCGCGGAAGGGAAAGAGTCAGACTTGTCTTAATGGTGGGAATAAAAAGAGTATTCTTTAACTTTGAGGGCTGGAAATAACCTTGTTTGGACATGCATTTCTTGTGCATATTCCTTTGCATAGGTCCATGCATGATCTTGGTCAAAAATCCACCCAAGTATAAACGTTGCTTCACTGTTGGGTCATTTTCACCCTCTTCCTCTTGGAGTCTCGACTTCTCATAAACAAAAAAGTTATAGATGTTGAAAATACCTTTGAAAGTAGTACTTATGGGTCTTCTAACTCCAACCAAAGCTCCAGATATAGGCATTTTACAGAGAGTGCGTAACTTTGACAGCTTAGCCGGATCGAGCGGAATATGACATAACTTGACCACACTCGAAGTGAGCATTTTCGGCTTCATGTTGGGGCTCTCGGGGATCACCTCATCTTGATGTGATCGAATTCGATTCGAACACGAGGATCTACCGGCACAAGTTCACACTCGGATTGGAATCGGTGAAATGGAACTCCTTTTTTTTGGATTTTGTGTTTTTGGATATGAAGAGTAAATTCTCTCGGCCTCTCACTTTGGGAATCTCTCAACTCGAGCGAACTACCCTCGGAATCTCACTTTGGGGTTCGAACCTTCGTTCCTCGGCCTCTCACCTTAGAACCACCTAAGCATCTCACCTAGATGTTTGAAAACTAAGCATCTCACCTAGAATTTGGGTTTTGTTTTTCTCAAAGTGAAAACACAACTTTTGATTGATAACTCAACTCTATTTCGTGTTTAAAAACGTTTGTGGAAGAGGCCTTATATAGGCTAAAAATTCAGCACCTAACTCCAACATTAAAGGCTTACAAGTTCGAGAGTTGTGACATTAAACAAAGAGCAAACATAGGGACTTTCAACCACCTACTTTCTCCACCTACTTTTCCACCTACTTTTCTCCATCTACTTTCACATGATTAATACATAAATTCATGCATAATATATGAATAATATGAAGATGGTATGTTGCATGAACTATGTATTGGTTGGACGTGCATCTGTTTTGTATAACCATCTTTCATGCCTCCATGCGTGATCTTGGTCAAAAATCCACTCAAGTATAAACGCTGCTTCACTGTCGGGTCATTTTCACCCTGTTCCTCTTGAAGTCTTGACTTCTCATAAACTACAAAGTTGTAGATCTTGAAAATACCTTTGAAAGTAGTACTTGTGGGTCTTCTAACTCCAAACAAAGCTCCAGATATAGGCATTTTACAGAGAGTGCGTAAATTTGACAACTTAGCCGGATCGAGCGAAATATGATTTAACTTAACAACGCTTTGAGTGAGCATTTTCGGCTTCACTTTGGGCTCTCGGGGATCACATCAGAGAAGATATGTAATAATAAATTGGTGGACCTTCGTTTCTTCTTTGTTCTTTGTTTTGTTGGCGACATTATGACGTTGATAGGTTAATGACGATATCACGCGCCGATAGGTTATCGACAACAGTTGTCGATAATAGCACGTCCATGGATAGCCGGATAGGTTTGACGACACTAGGAAGTTGGAGTAAGGTTGTGATGAGTCTCAACGAGATCGGTGGAGAAGGGTTTCGGCAAGGACGTTTAGGGTTTGGTGGCGGTGGTGTTACGAGGAAGTGGCGATAATTTCCTTATTTTATGTTTAAGGTTTTACAAAGTGTAATGAAGATAATGATTGTGATATCACGTAGAGAAGAGGTAAAATCGGCTCCGAGACTTTGAACGTGTCTGAATCAACTCTGATATCACGTAGAGAATGAAAATTATAGAGTATTATGAAACTTTCTCAATTCTCACTCTAATGTATTACGAAAATTATGAAAAATTGAGGGGTTTATATAATTTTCTACATACATATCAAATGAACATAACCTAAAAATGTGCTATGATTAACAACCCGACTCTCTAATTGACCATATTCAAACCTCGTTAGAGTATACATATATTAGGGATTACAATAGAATGTGATATATTTTGGTGGAGAATATCACTTCTATAAAGATTTTATTATCACCTATATATTAGGGATTAGAATAGAATGGAATAATAAAAATTATATGGATAAAATGAAATATAAACTACCTTACAATAACTACATAATATCTCATTGTTCTCAACTATCATCAATATGCTTACGCAATTAAAGCATGAGTAGGAAACCGAACGTTAAACACTTAAACATTGTCATTGACAACGAGTCAACGAGCAAAGTAAAGAACACATCGATACATATATCGGTTGCACCATGTGAGTTGATAGGACGATCAGTAGATCGGTGGCAACGATAAAACTTGCACACATGTAGGTTTAGAAGTTCATAAGATTTTATTATCACCGTACACAAGATTACAACATGAATAGTAAGAGAATAATAAGATTATATAGTAAGCTAAAATAACGATGTAATAAGAACAATACATCTGACTTACAAAAAAATATAAATTCCACTAGAACGAGGGATAATAATTGGAAAAATAAAAAATAATTATCTGTCATCTTTTTAATCTACTTGATGAAAGCTTTATTTTTTTAAATAAGTGATTATTAAATAACAGATCAACCAAACAGATCAGGTCCACTTAACGTCATTATAAACCGACAAAACCACCTCCTAGAAGGCAAAGTAACTAACCACGACTTTTATATATAATAATGAACATATATACTGTCAAGATCTAAAGACCCAGTTCGATCTGGATTCTGGTTCATTTCCTTTGTGATTAGATCTGCCTGCAATTCCACGCTGGCTGAGGCGGCGGCTCATGGCGGAAGAAGGCAGCAAGAAAAACCAGGAGGAGCCCTTCTCCATGGCCACTCATCGTACGGTAAATATCTTCCGTTTCATTTCTGTAACAATCACAAACAAGCTTATTTTTGTCTGTCAAATGAACCTAGACAGATAATCGATCTGCCCTAGATTTACCCAAATTAATTGATTCCTTGTAGAAGAGATTGCTAAAGAACATACCAAAGTTAGAAAATGAAGTGCAAATGCTTACGCAAAGAAAAGACCAACTTTCATCAATTATTCCGTCGTCGTCGTCTCCATCCTATTCAGTACAAGCATCAATGCAGCCGGGGAATGAAGAGATTTCAGTCCAAGTCTCAACTCGCAGATCAGATCATACTATCCCGATTTCAGAGGTTATGAGAGAGCTGGAAGAAGAAGACGGATTGCTTCTCATGGATGCCTCCTCCTCGGAATTGTATACCGGAAGAATCTTCCATCGTCTGCATATCAAGGTACATAGATCTAATTAGCTATTTCAGCTGATGATTATGTATGAGTTTATCTCAATCGTAAAATTTGTAATGTATAGGTGGAGGCCAACCGTGAAATAAACTGCGAATCATTGAGGGAGAAGATCTTAAACTTGTGCCAGAATTGGGAGATGAGTACTGATGAGGGCTAATTACGCCAGACCACGTATATTCACTGTCATTAGCTAATCAAGCCCCAAATTAGCAGCTAGCTAATACCACTATATTCAGTTCGCCGGTCGTCCAATTGTCCGTCCGTCGGCTCCAAGTCTCCAAATCCGACCACCTTACATATATATCTTCTCACAGGTCGTTATAAGCTCTTCTTCTATGAGTCATTTCAATTTCTTGCAGCATTTTAATTTCCTATATCCTGTAGGAAATTTTTGTAAGTTCGTTCTAATAGATTTTTCTTCTATGGCATTTGTTGTAACTAATTTTAAGTTGTACGCGATTCACATTTTTTGTAAGTTGTATTGTGAGTCATTTTTGTTTGTAATTGAGTTGGAGATCACTTTGGAAGGATAATGTCATAGTTAATTTTTTATGAAGAAAAAGATCAAATTTTGATATATTTCGAATACCGTATTTTTCGAATTCCTTGAATTCGTGTTAATTAAGTCGATTTTCGTAAACCTATCTGTAATATATGGAATACTTTTTGTATCCTTTGAACTCGTGCATCACAAATCACATGGTTGACTGACTTTTAGAGGGTTGACAGTTCGACGCATAGAAAAATATTATGAGTTTTTGTGTTGATGGTGCAAGGAATCGTATGAGTAATACGGTTGATCTCTTACGAATCATCTGTCAGACTTCCATTTCCCTGGACAAATCTACCAGTTGATTCTTGCAGGAATGGGTCGTCGCCGGTGGTTTACTAAAGGGAATCGGCGATTGTCTCCTGACCTGCAAGCCGAAATCGCTCGCAGATGAATACGGTTGTTCTCGTACGAATCAATTCGACTTGCAACTCGAGATTTTCACACTCTTATCGGCATAGGCGGTTACTCAAATGTCTACCGTGGGGTTCTGGATGATGAAAGTCAAGTTGCAATCAAGGTTTTTAAATCGGAGATGCGCGACTTGAAGAATGGATTTCTGGATGTGATAGAGGTGATGTCGCATATCCAACACAAGAACATCAATCAAGAATGGATTTCTGGATGTGATAGAGGAGAAGCTCGATTTTGAACTGGCAAACAAGGATTGCTTTATGCATCGGAAATGCTTGAGGAATCTCATACCTTCATAACGATATTCATCCGCGAGTCATTCATGGAGACATCAAATCTACAAACATACTTGTAGACAGCAATTTCACCCCTAAAATCACAGATTTTGAAACTGGGGATTTTATTTATCATGACGACGATTTGGTGCAGAGTACTTTTCACACCGGTCAATACACAGAGAAGGTGGATGTCTATGATTCCAACTCAGAGGGGCAGGCACAGGGAGATCGAGATGATATCACTGTTGAGGTATGTGCTAGTTCTGAAATTCTAGTAGAAGAGCAAATGAAGACAGCCATTGTCTCGGAAGTAGCTGTTGAGCAGCAGCAGATGGCGATGAAGTCGGGAATTATACTATCGGGTTCAGGAGGGGATCTTGTAGAAAGACTGGTTTTGAACACCATTACGTCGTTGATGGTTCATATTGTGCTATCTGCTTCAGGAGACATTGTGGAAAGATTGCCGTCACTCAACTAGTCATTACTCACTTGGTGAGCTTGCCTATATACTTTATCAAACTTGTTTGGTGTTTACTTATGGCATGATCTTCTTACTTCTGCTTATTTAAGTGATTAATTACTAACTTGGTCAAGGCCCATTACGTCGTTGATGGTTCATAATGGGCCTGAAGGCCCATTACGTCGTTGTTGGTGAAGGCCCATTATGTTTTCTTCTGTGCTTGTTCTTTCTATTTTGTTTTTGTTATGTGTCATTTTCTTTGAACATGTTCCGCTACCTTGAAAACATTATAATTGGATTGTTGCCTTTTATAATAATTTTTTCTTATCAAAACTAACAAGAAAACGTGATTAGAATCAAAAAAATAATAATTAACATGTTCGGGTTCCTTGAATTTGATTAGCCACCTAACCTAGCTACCTAGGCGACATGGACCTGCAAACGAGGATGATGTTTCCAATGAGAAATATGTTACCTAACATCAATTTCATTTAATTGAAAAAATAAAATAAAATAAATTATGTTTGCTTGCAAGATGATATTATAACATGTTTTAGGTCCCGTGTGTACCTTGCTGGGTTCGATAAATATGTTACCTAACATCAATTTCATTTAATTTGGGAAATAATCCTCATAGCATCGATTTTTCATATACGCATTGTTACGACATTTTAAACTCAAAACGTCTTACCATTATTACACTTTATAAACCGAACATTGATAGATGAACTAGGACATCAGCATCTCCACTATTTCAGGTTAATTGTAACACTCAACTAGCATCTAACCAACTCATGAACCTATATGTGACCGATTACTTTAATGATTAATTTGCGTGTCCGTTTAGAATTGCGAACAATCCTTCTCCTTAGCCATTTTCATTTCACACCTCTAACTAAAGAGACAATTTGAGTTGAGACGAACTCTCTCACTCTTCTCCCTCTTTTAACGGTTTTTCTTGGAGTTCTATCTCTGTAGTTATTCTCTAGGCGCGTTTCCTCATCCCCTTTACGACGGAGGTGGACATTCCTTCTGTTTCGACTGATACTCCGGCCAAATCTCGTTGTACTTTGGGTCTCATATTGCACATATTCATCCAGCGGGGGAGCCCAGAAACCCTACTTTGCCAAACCCTAATTTGTCCGGGGATACTAGTAGTACGTTAACGTCTAATACGATCCTGCCAATTTCTGCACCGGTGGATGAGAATGTCTCTTTTGCCCCTAGTTCTTCAACTGAGACGTTTGAATCGGTTTGATAAGGAGCCGAGGGGTCTGGCGTTAATACTGACCTACCCAAGTCTTGGAAAGAAGTTGTTTCGCATATCTCAGTGCTTGTGCCTTGTTCGGTTACCAACTCTACTACTCACTCGTGTTTTTGCTAATGAATATTTGTGGAATGAGGTTTTTGCGGTCGGGTTATGGTGGACTTGGAAGTGGCGAAAAAGAAGTTGTTTAAAAGAGTGCTTAATTTTGTTGATAGAAGCAAGTTTGTTCAAGTCATTGTTAAAGAGCATGTTCAAGTCTGGACCAAGAACCATGGTGTCGGCAAAGTGAAGCGTCGATCACGTGCTACTTGAGACCCCCCTCCAATGGGCTATGTGAAGATCGATACTAATGGCTCAAGGTGTAGTGATGGCCATGCTATTGCGGCGGGCGATTTCGAAATCAAGAGGGAGGATGGCTTAAGGGTTATGGTGTCAATTTTGGGCTATGTAGTGTTCCTATGGCTGAAATACGGGGTGTGCTACATGATCTTAAGATTAGTTGGGAGAGTGATTTCCAAAGAGTCATTTTATAAACTGTTTCTTAATTGGCAACTACACTTCTTGCCCACACCTTACCCCGTGACTACCCTCTCTTGCTAGTTTTCTTATAAACTCCCGCTTGGCTTAAGTGTATTGATTAAGGGAAGAAGCGTAGCTAGGGGTATGATAGGGCCATGACCCCTATTGAGATTTATATATACTTTTTACAAGTAAACAGTAAATCACAATGTTACGGTAGTTGAAATGGTAATTTTTGTAAAAGCCGGTACATGGCAGTACTTCTTCCTCTTCTTTTTATTTATTTTGTTGTTATAGAATATTTACGGTGTGATTAGTTAACTTTTAAAACTTTTATGATTGACTCAATCTAGTTTTCTGTTTAATAACTTTTGATCAAAAAATTATTTTAGAACGAATATTACTGTATGACTAGTTAGTTTTTCTTATTAAAATTCTTTATTAGTCTAATCAATAATTCGGCATATATACACTATGGTTAATTTAAATGTATTGTTAAAATCTTCATAATTGATATTTTATAAGTTTTTATCAAAAGTTATTTTAGAATGTTTTTAATAAAAAGTATTTTATATACACAAAATTATTTTTATCAGACAAAATAAAAGTATATAGGATGAATTTGGAACCTAAAACTGAACCTATTAGATCAGTTTCGGTTCGGTTTAGGTTTTGAACCTAAATGACCTAAAAAAATAAAAGTTACAAAACTCGATAAACTAACAATAAAATGATAAAGTTTAAATCTCTAATAATTTTTGTATAAAGAGTTAAAACCTAAAAAAATAACAATCTCATTTTAAGCAACAAGGTACATTACCCACTTTCCAACTACATTTAATCGTTTTTTTTATTAAAGACAAATACAAATTCGGCTTTCGGTTTTATTTATTGGTTTTTCAGTTTTGGACTGAAATCGTAATAAACAAGGACCAAAGACCGAATATGAAATGACTCGGTTCGGTTCAAGTAAATCGAATCCGAACTTGCTCAGCCCTACCACTTTACCCTTATATTTAGGGTTTACAAATTGAAATCTTTCAAAAACAGACCATGGGCCACCCGTGAGCACAGCCATCAACTCGGACTCGTTGTAAAATCGAACCAAAAAGTACCAATTAATTGGACTGATCAATAATATGCATTTGAGTTCCATAACACTCGTAATTTCCTTTTCATAACCGGGAAAAGCGATAGGAAAACCTATCGCCTTAACCGCAATGGTGACTATTGGGTCACCACCAACACCATTAGTGAAGGTAACAGTAATTAGGGTTAGAGACCTATGATCATATTTGTTATTAATATTGGAAATAAATATTTATAAATCGAGCAAATGTCAACCCAATATAGATAGATCACAAAACTTTTAGTTGTACCGAATTTTAAGTGTTAATTTAAACATAGTATCTTATGACATTAATAATATTGTTGTTATTAAGTGGTCTAATGTGGCCACGTACTCAAGTCAATAGCACTATAGCAGGCCCATTCGTACTATCACTCACACCTCATTATTTTAATTAGCCTCCCATACTTAAAAGTTTGATTTAAAAGTTACACCTATAACACGAATCCATGTGGATACAACTAACATGTTTCTTTAAAATTTTAATAAATAAATATCATCGGTTAATATTTGAGAGGAAAAATAACAATTATTATATATTAATTATTAATAGTCATTTTGAATGTTTATATAAGGTCCCTTCAGTGTTAGAAAATGAAAGAAATGAAGGGATCGAAGGAGTGTATTATGGAGATGAAGGTGAATTTTTCTTGGTGTTATTCCGAACAAATCCGTAACTTGTTGGATTGATAACTTTTTTTCCCTCAAAATATTAATTACGGATAGTAAAAGGAAATATGATATTTACAAAGCTCGAAAATTCCATCCAAACACAAAAAGATTATTGTGCATAATCTAAAAATGTCTAAAATATAAGGATATTATCCGAAAGTTCCGTTAGTTATTATTGGAAGCATATATGACCAAAAAACGATAATTGAAAGCAAGAAAAAAATGAACTCATAAGGACCACTCAAAAATGAAAAGAATTTAAGAGAATCGCCACTTCTCATGAGCTCATAAAATATGGTATCTATATGATACTCTAAAGGGGCAGCAAATGGACCCAAAAGATACCATGGACTACCCTTTTCTAACCCTAATTATTATCAAATCAATTATTTCATACAAATATTATTCACATATTGTTTTATAGGAGAATTATTTCACATACTGGAAAGAAAAAATGACACAAAATTTGATTTCATGCTGATTATTCTAGGAAGTGATAGGTAGGCCATTTTTTGTTGGCCAAGAATAAGAATTCGATCACGATTGCAATAATAATAATAATAATAATAATAATAATAATAATAATAATAATAATAATAATAATAATAATAATAATAATAATAAATTAAGGATAAGATGATTATAAAAATAATCGGAGTTGAAAGTGAATTACGTAACACAACTTTGATGTCCTTCTAGAAGAAAGATAATTATAAATTATTATTAGTATCATAAGCTTCTTTAGTTCAGCACGTAGCATACACTTGCAATTTTTATATGGTATACCTTAGGAACAATTATAACTCATTTTTGGAAGTATATATTTTCTAAATTACTAACAAAATGAACTTAGTAGAATAACTTATTCAAAGTGTGAAGTGTTTAGTGTGAAAATGTCTTACATCGATAATATGATAATCCGTAAATCTAACATATAAGTTATAGGGTTACTCCTTCCATTGTCAATTGGTTTTAAGATGGAACTCCGAAAGGTTTGTGTGTAGGTTCACTTAATGTGCATGACTTCTGTGTAACGTGCATCCTCTCCACGTGATAGACCCGTCAAATATAAAAAGATAAATTAACATGAAGTACACATCAATAAATCCAGTGTTCTTTTATAAATCCAGTTAACCAAAAGAACACGGGCATCCTTTTCATTGATTATATGATATTTTGTCTTGCAATTCTCTCTAATCAGGTGTTTAGTGTTTAAATCTCGCCGTTTGATGAATTGTGTTTGTCTATTTTTCTTTCCTTTAGTTTGTCAAAATGTGACGGTTAGTCCATTTTGTGACCTCTTGATTCACTAAATTTTCACAAGTAAACTAAAGTTCTTTCTTTCATAAAAAACAAAAAAGAAAAAAAAGAAAAAAAAAAAAGAAAAAGACTCGACATCCGGCTAATTTGAAATAGAATTGTTTTGTTCAAACTAACTTAAATATCTAAAAATTAATATTTACTTTTGAATAATTATTAAATTATCACTAAACAAATTGAAGTAGAAAATATTACCTATTTTATTAAGGGTATTTTTCATTATTTTGGTAGAATATGCAAACATTGTAAATAGAGGGTTGTCGTATGTAATTATTGTAAATACGTTATTGTTATTAATATGACCCATCTGCCGATGAAAATCCAAATGGGAATATTATCCATATTCTCACATGGTATACATGGGTCTGGTTTGGGCTAAACCGCCGAACCGGCGGTTCCCAAACCGGCCCAAACCGCTGGTTTAGGTTTGCCGGTTTGACCAATCCGCAGGTCGGCGGTTTAGATTTAAGGTCAAATCTAAACCGGCGGTTTAACCACCGGTTTGGTTAGTTTTTTATTTTTTTTGTGACCAAACCGGCGATTAACTGCCGGTTTGATACGGTTTGGGTTTTTTTTAAAGGAACCGTTGCTAAACTGCCGGTTTGGTGGTTCGCAAACCTAAACCAGCGGTTTAGGTTTGCGACCCATGTCTATCACATGGTATCAGATCACTCCTTCCTCTAAACCTGATTCCACTCCAACTCGACCGGCGACCACCGTCGAGGACTTTCCCTCGCTTCCGGCACCACCGTCGCCTTCCCCTTCTTTATCCGGCCTTATCAATCTCTTCGATGGATGGCGACAAAAAACCCTCATTCCACTCCGATATCAGAATCTCGAATATCAAGAATAACAATGCTCTTGTTCTTGATCATGACACTTCATACGCATCGTGGGTTACACTTTTTTGCGTAACTGCGAAGGCCCATAACGTTCTAGATCATATTGATGAAGCAGTTCCGCAACCCACCGACATCGACAACTCCTTAGGCTTCAGGTTGATGCTACTATTCTTCAGTTGATATACAGTACGGTATCTAGCGACATTCTTCCTCAAATTCTCGATCTCCATGACACGAGTTTTTCAACTGTAAGTTAACAAGAATACCCGTGCGGTGTACCTTGAACACGAGTTTTCCAACTGTAAGTTATCCGATTTCTCTTTTATTAATGCCTTTTGTCAGCAACTCAAATCATTAGCACATCAACTAAAGGGCGTCGGACCACCGGTTCCTGTAACTCCCCTAGTTCTATAATTGATCTCGGGTCTACCGGCTAAATACAACGCAATGGCAAGTTTTATTCAGTGGACTGACCCTCTTCTGAGTTTTACAAAAGCTGGATCCCAACTCCTTCTAGAAGAAACCCGGTTGGTGGCACAGTCCGGCTCCGACAGCTCTATTGCATCCCTAACCGCCGCCTCCAACCTTGCTCACAACGGTGTCGCTCCTACACCACAGCCGGCTTCTTTGGCCCAACCCAACAGGAATCGGGGCCGGGGCAAGAAAGGCAAGGGCCGCACCCAGGCCCAGACCCGCTTCGTCTACCGGCCCAAGCGTCTCTGTGAAGGATCTACAGACGGGGAACGTTCGTGTGAGATGTAATAGCTTTGGGAAGCTCTATCCGGTTGCCAGTCCATCCATCCGTCCACAACATGCCCTCTCGGTTGTGTCTTCCTCTACTTGGCATGCACGTCTAGGTCATCCCGGCACGCCAGTTCTTAATTTTCTTAGAAAATCTTCTCTTTTTATTTGCAATAAGCAGACATCAGTTCCTCTTTGTCATGCTTGATAGCTTGGAAAACATCATCGATTAGCGTTTGATCGCTCCACTAATAGTACTTTTGCTCCTTTTGACATTATTCGTAGCGATATTTGGACCCCTCTTATCCCCAGTAGGGAAGGTTTTAAATATTACTTATTATTTCTTGATGACTTCTCTCATTTCCTATGGGTGTTTCCAATCAAATTTAAGCACAAGTCTTTGATCTTTTTGGGCAATTTCATAAACAAGTTCAAACGCAATTTCAAGCCAACATCAAAAGTTTCCAATGCGACATGAGGCGCGAGTTTAACAACACGAACTTTCATAATTTCTTTGTCACCCATGGCATAACCTTTCGATTTTCGTGTCCTCATACCTCTCCTCGTAATGGAAAAGTTGAGCGTACCATCCGTACCATCAATATCATGATGCGATCTCTTCTTTTTGATGCGTCCATTCTTGTCTCTTACTGGCCCCATGCCTTAGAGACATCTTGCTACCTCCTCAATATTCTTCCATCCCCCACTATTCAAAATAGGTCTCCCACTCAAGTGTTATACCACTCAACCCCATCCCTAGATCATCTCCGGGTTTTCGGTTGTCTTTTCTATCCTAATAAAAGTGCAACTATTTCCCACAAACTTTAGCCTCGCACCACACCGTGCATCTTTCTAGGGTACCCCACTCATCATCGGAGTTACAAATGTCTTGCCTTAGGTTCACACAAAATTATTCTTTCCCTCCATGTCACTTTTGACGAGTCTTCTTTTCCGTTCTACATATACAGATGCCGACTGGGCCGGCTGTCCTGATACATGACGGTCAACCTCAGTTACTGTGTCTTCTTCAATAACGCTCTAATCTCGTGATCTGCCAAAAAGCAATATGTGGTTTCCGGGTCTAGCGCAGAGGTAGAGTATAGAGGCGTTGTCAACGTTGTTGTTGAGTGTTCATGGCTCCGCAATCTTTTGGTTGAGCTTCATTGCCCACTTGTCAAGGCATCTATTGTTTACACTGACGACACCTCTGCTACTTATCTTACCAGCAACCCGGTTCAACATCAATGAACCAAGCATATTGAGATTGACATTTACTTTGTCAAAGATAAGGTTGCTCGTGTTCACGTTTGAATTCACGCACCTTTGGTTTTTCAGTATGCTGACATATTTACAAAGAGCATTTCAAGACAATTATTTCTAGATTTTAGATCCAGTCTTATTATAATGACTCCTCCAGTTTTGACTGCAGGGTGTGATAGAATATGCAAATATTGTAAATAGAGGGTTGTCGTATGTAATTATTATAAATATGTTATTGTTATGACCTATCTGTCAATCGAAACCCTAAGGAAAATATTATCCACATATTCTCACATATTTTGTTGTAAGTTAATTACCGTGTTTAGAAACAAAACAAAGTTGATTTAAAAAAGGTACTTGTAACATTCCGATAAATACCAGTCGAACCAAAATATTACATACATGGTTTTCGGGTTGTAATGGTTGGTACAATGTTACACTAAACTACACATTTGTGATAGTCGAAAGGTATTTAAACATTAACACTTCATTTACTGTCCTGTAATCTTTAATTTATCGGTATAGAAATTCGTGTTATTATAATATTTAAATACGAAGATCATGTACATTGATCGTCATTCTTGTAAGATAAAATATTGGATTTTTCCTCTTGGTGCCCTCAAGGTTTGGACTTATCCTCTTGGTATCCATCAAGTTTCAAAAATTCTCTTGGTACCGTTATGGTTTTACTTGTTTCCTCCTTATACCCATTCTTGATATATTACATTAAAAAGTCATTAAAAAATAACAAAAAATAAGAAAAATAAATTTAAAATTAATTATGACCTCATTGAAAAAATAATCTAATAAATTTATGATAGAATTTTTTTTATATATAAATTTATATTTTGAATTAAAGGTAATATTTATTTCATGATTTAAAATAATTTTTTTATCTTAGATTTAATATAAAATATATATAAATTAAACTAAAAACATTTATTTAAGCTGCTAGAAATTTAAAAATATAGTAATTTTTTTAATTTAATTTATATCATTTATTTTAATTCGAAATTTTATTAAAAAATTATATTTTTTTTAATTTAAGAATCTGTAAACTAAAAAACTAAAAATATAAAATAAAATAAATTTTCAAATTAAGATATTATAGAACTTCAAAAAAAATTACAATAATTTAAAATTTTTAGACTCTTAATTTTAAATTTTTTTTATATATTTTATTTTAAATCCGAAATTAAAAAAAATTATTTTCTTTAAAAAAATAAATTTATCTTTCATTTACATTTTATTAAAAATACAAAAAAATATAATTCTATTATAAATTTATTATTTTAATATTTAATGTGGTCAAAATTAGTTTTAAAATTATTTTTTTGATTTTTAATTGTTTTATAATGAATTTTTAATGTAATATATAAAGAATGGTTATAAAGGGGAAAAAAATAAAACCATGAGAATACCAAGAGGATTTTTGAAACTTAGTGAATATCAAGAGGATAAGTCCAAACCTTGAGGGCAGGTAAAGGAAAAATCCTAAAATATTTAATTCGTATTTGTAATGTGAGGGAGGTGACAAGAGTCATGAAAGAGCATATTGCACCTTCTCCGTTATTTCCTCAGGAAGAATATGTCATTCATCCTTTTCAAATATTTCTGTAATACCTCCCTGGGGACCGCCGACTAGGTATCTCAATCGTCATTTGTGGTCAGATTTTCTCAGACGATATCGTTGATTTGGCTCTCGGGTTGTTGATCGATCTTCTCCAAAAGATATTTACCTCCGATTATTGGGTTCGCTGGCTGCCATCTATAGCGAAGTACCTCGTTGGCATACAAGTTTCGGTTTTTTTTTTCCTCTTACTTTTCTGATTAAGTTTTAACTGATTTTACCTTAAATGTAAACCGAATTGGGAAGAGTAAGAACGATACAAAGAATTCAAAGTTTAAAATTGCGACTTTCTTCACAATTTCAGAGTTACAAAGAACGTGTTGTTTCAAACTGCGAGTTTTGTAATTAAAATAAAAATAGAACCCGGCGGTTAACTACGGGTTATTATATAAATCCGTAGTTTAATCCGATATTTCCATTTTAAGAGTATCCTTCCTATTCTGAATATTATTTTTACTCCCTACCTAATATGAGAACTTTTTTCTACCTATTTTAAAAAAAAATCCATATCCTTGTAGGTTTTGTATATATATAAAGTTGTTGCACTGATGTTTTGAATGCTCAACTTTCGTTGAAGATGATGGAAGGGTTGATAACCTAGTTGGTTCCCGAATCATATATGGGTGGTTCTAATGGTGCCGTTATGAACTTGATTGCGGATAATATGATAACCCACTTCGATGTATTTAATATGCTTGTGAAAAATTAGTTTGGATGCGATATTTGTAGAGTTGCTTGATTGTCGCGTTACATGTTAATTGGTTATGTGCGAGTGATGTCTACGGATTTGAGAAGAGCTTTAATTGATAGTAGTTCACATATAGTGGATGATTGCAATATCCTTGTGTGTGAATGATGTTCGGTTCGATATGGTTTAATAGAATCAAGGGGTCGAAGGAGGGGTTTAATCAATTTTTTACCATTATTAATTAAATTATATTGTCTACGTTATAAAACTAATGTTAAATTACACGACTAGGGTTTATTTTATGACGTGCATGAAAATATCTCAGTAGACTTTAGAAGAAATAGTTTTTTAATTTACGATCTTACAATTAATCTAAATGAATAGGTTAACTTATCACTGTAACCTCGCATTAATAAAGTTTTATTCACCAAAAGAATATCTTACGTTCTCCTTTGTAAATAGATGAAGTGGAATGTCAACTAAAATATTATTTTATGATATTATTTAGACCCGTTTATATTGGGTTCGGAACAGGTTGGGTCGGACTTTTGATAAAAGATTAAGCCGTTTATCTGAACCCGCGTCCGATCGAGCCCAATTACTGGACTTGAAATGACGGCCGGATCAGACCTACGGTTTCCCATTTTTCATTTTTTTAAATATATATATATATATATATATATATATATATATATATAAATATATATATAAAAGATATTATGTAAAATTTATAATAATTATACTAAATATTTTATATTTGTTTTAATATTTATAATAGATACCATATAATATATATTTTATTTTTTTTACTAGGACCGGACTTTTCGGTCCTGTCGGACTTTTTCCTCTATTCATAGCCGTCCGTTTTTTCGGATGGGCTGCCCCGAATATGATCAGGTCTAGTATTTTTTTATTTTTTTTTTATAAAGGAAAGCAGTTCGAAACACTAGACGGCAATGCCATCTAGTGAATCGAAAGACCGAAAAAGATCGGCAGACGGACTAACCGTCTAGTGAATCAGGTCTAGTATTATTAATGATTTGGATACTAATTTACTATTTACATTACCGTGCAGTCGAGTATGCGCAGTCTTAGCACACTATTATTCATTAAAACTCGATTTGATTAGCTCGTTAACTTTCTAAACAAGTTGAATATAAAAAAATTGTAAAGTCCGTATAAAATTTAGTTTCGATTTGGGTTCGACTCATTTTTATACCAGTCATGCTTCAACATGACAATTCTTGACCATTTCAGATTAATACTAAAAGAGCCGACTAATTCAGACTCGACTCAAGCTTATTCATTGTTAAATAAATTGAATAAGAACACAATTTAGATCCGATTTAAAATTTAAGCTCGATTTATTCGACTCGTATAACCATCGTGACTAGCATGTATATGTCTTATAAGTAACGTCATTTGCTGAATGGAACACGACAAGGCTAAAACTATAGTATCCCTATATGTGGATGAGAGACGACCACGTCACACCCAATTCCAAAACTTACGATTACTTTCATTAATCCTGTGTCACTCACGTGAAAAGGAAAAGATAAAAACAAGTTGAATTTCCATTCATGATTTTATGCTTCCAATATACTAATTCATTATCAAAGCCACCATGCTTATTTGTTGTAGAATGATAGATACATCCACGCACCCACACCACCACTTCATTTTAATTATTCTTGTTTTTCTCTACTTAATAATGGTCGTGAATCATGTGACTCACCTTAATCATGCATACTAAAATAAAACTTAATATATTTAAAAATACACATAACCCCAATTTACTATATGACCTCAAATCTTACGTGCATGTGTAAATTTAACCCGCGAGATTCTTCATATTTGCCTTTGAATATGTTGTATCATTTGGCTAAGGATGCTTAGATATTGTTAACCATACGCATATACATCCATATAAGAATATTTCACTACTTTACATTCAATAAAAATAGCCAAAAATGAGAGATACAAACACAATCGATCGGTACAATTTTAACGCAGGACACTTTTGTTTTGCATTCAATACAATAATGTCGTCATTAATGAAGCTCAACTTTCCGGTGGACTGGTTCTGGTTCGGCATGCAGCAAAGCCGTCAACTAACAGAAGACATGCCGTAACCGTTAGTTCGTGACAACCGGTTCACCCGATTGATAAACTATCCCACTAAGCAAAGGCCTCAGCGTTTCGCTCCAAAAACCAGAACCACCGGCTTCACAACCTTTTTCTTCTCTCATCTTCACTTCTATAACAACCAGCTCTTCCGTTAACCGGTTTACGCCTATGTCTATTATGAAATTACCATCTTGTCCTTCCACCCTAACCTTCCAATCCTTTTTCTCCGCCGTCACTCCTTGCACCGTATCCGCCGCCGCCGCTACTATATCCACTATCGTCTCCGGCGACTCTGATGACACGAACATTTCTTCTCGGTCGGAAAATTCACGGAATAAACCGGATAATTTGCATCCCGAGGAGTACGAAATTATGTCAAATGCGTTCATGGTTCTGCTCTCATCGATTTGGTCTCCCTTGCTCTCTCCTTCGAATTTCCATGATTCGAGTTCGTTCTCGTGAAATTCGACCTTATTAAACCACGGATCCTTCATGATCTCATCAATTGTGATCCTCGTCTCCGGATTCGTATCCAAAAGGCGAGATAGAAGATATTTGAGCTCCGGCGATGTCCACCTCGGGCACCGGAATTCACCTCTGTGGATCTTCCGGTACATAACCATGAGATTAGCATCATTAAACGGCAAATAGCCAGCGTTTAGAACGAAGAGAATGATGCCGCATGACCATACGTCCACCTTCGCTCCATCATAACCTTTCTTTGATAGAACCTCCGGTGCCACGTAAGCAGGGGTCCCGCAAACCGTATGAAGTCTTCCATCGGGTCGGATCTGATCCTGCACCGCACTCAAACCAAAATCCGAAATCCTCAAATTCCAATTCTCGTCAAGTAGAAGATTCTCTGGTTTCAAATCGCGATGGAAGATACCACGCGAATGGCAATACCCAACAGCTGAGATCAATTGCTGAAAATACCGACGGCTGAGATCTTCGCTGAATCTCCCACGCGCCACCTTAGTGAAAAGCTCTCCACCACGCGCATATTCCATGACGAAATAGATTCGAGTGCGTGTGGCGAGGACTTCTAATAGACGGATGATGTTACCGTGACGTACGCGGTGCATGATAGCAATCTCCCGTTTGATGTTCTCCATGTGTCCCCCTTTTAAAATCTGACGTTTAGAAATGGATTTAATCGCCACGCTCTGCCCTGTAACGACGTCACGCGCGTAGTAGACTTTAGCGAAGGCGCCACAGCCGAGAAGACGGCCGATCTCATACTTTCCGAAGAGGAGGTGGCCGGTGACGCAGGTGACTGAAGCGGCGACCTGGTGGAGAAGAGGGGTGTCTTGGACGCCGGCGACGGCGCCGGTGTTATTAGATAACGTCTCTGGCATTGTGAGATTGACCAGAGATCGGAAAATATGTCCGGCGCCGACGTGGCATCCAAATGAGAAGACTTTGGTGGTCGTTGAGGAAGGAAGAATTGGAGAATTGTTGGAAGGAAGAATTGGAGGAAATATGGATGGGTTAAATTGGGATTTCTCCGGTGGTGTATCAATCTCTGATTCGATTTACGTGTTTCTTATTTTGCTATTTAAAGAGGGACTTCGTTCTTCTTCGCATTTTGGAATGACGATACTCTACATGGCCGGTCCAAACTATTATTAAATGTGACAGATATTTAGGAATTAGGAATATCCCTTTCAAAGTGAATATATTATTTTATAATTAAAATAATTACGTGTTTAAAACCCAAAATTTTAAAACTTTAAAAAATTGTTCAAGCCAATTAGTTGTTTATTATCATCTTAATCATGAAGTGTAACCACTTTATAAATATTTCGAAAAATATAATTAATAATGAAACAATTTAGTTTATTAGCCTTTTTAAGTTTTGCGTTTAATAAATGTACCCGTGAAAGAAAAGTGTGTAGAGTTTGAAAATAAATATAAAAGGTTGGGATATATTTACTTAATTGAAACATTTAAAAGCCTTTAACTACTATAATTTTTTAAAAAGGCCTAATTATTAAAATTGTCCATTAATAATTAGCATTTTCCCGATTCTAAAATTTTGTATATACCTGTATAAGAAATGAATATTTTATAATAACGTACATTTAATGGGAATTGATTAATTGAGTCATGAGATAAATCTTTCATGCAATCTTTATTTATTGATTTATTTTCAAGGTACATGCATTGTAACTTTAACATAAAGTAAGGTGCTTCAAATGAGTTGTTAGATTGAAAAAGGGATGTACCCAATTAAATTTCTTAAAACGAAATAAAAATAAATTTAATCTATCTATTTAATTTTGTTTGTGAAAAATTTAGAAATATTTTTTTTGTTGTCGATATAAATTTATTGCCTGATAATTTATAACTTTCTAAAAAATCTAACTTTGTTGTACAAGTTTTTTTTAGGAGAGTTGGTTACATAAAATTCTTTTTATTTTGTTAAAACAAAATAAGTTTTTTTATAAGATTACAAATTATAAAAAAATCACACAAATTAATAGGGCAGGTGATAGATGTACCGGCGAAAATTTATATTAGTAACCTAAACTACGCACGCGAAACGCATAGTGTCGTTTTTCAGCTCCGGAATCTAACTACACTTATGGCGTGCGTAGTTGGAGCCGATGCGAAGCCGATAGGAGCCAATGAACTACGCTATTGGCAACCGTAGTCAGAGTGAATTTTAAAAAAAATAATTAAAAAAAAAAGAAATTCAACTTGGGTTCCCATTATCGAAGTTAAATTTATTTAAAGAAAACTCCAACTACGCTATTGGCAAGAATAATTGGAGTGAATTTTTTTTTTTAAAAGGAACTGAAACTTTGGTTCACATTATCAAAGCTGAATTAAAAAAAACATTCCAATTATGCTTACCAATAGCGTAGTTGGAGTTAATTTTTAAAAAAATCTTCATCGGCTGCAACCGGCTCAGGACGGCTCTCCAACTACGCTTGTCAAAAGCATAGTTTGAACCCATATGCGAAAAGCGAAACTACGCACTTCGCTTACGTAGTTGTGACTACAAATAGCGTTTTTCGCCGGTACCCTTAAAATTCCCGATTAATAGCCTAACTTAAACAAGCAGAAATAAAGGTCTACTTTTACTTAAAAAAAAAGGATTTTTCCTCTTCCTGCCCTCAAGGTTTGAACTTATCCTCTTGGTATTCACTAAGTTTCAAAAATCCTCTTGGTACCCTCATGGTTTTATTTTTTTCCCCTTTATAACCATTCTTTATATATTACATTAAAAATTCATTATAAAATAATTAAAAATCAAAAAAATAATTTTAAAACTAATTTTGACCACATTAAATATTAAAATAATAAATTTATAATAGAATTATATTTTTTTGTATTTTTAATAAAATGTAAATGAAAGATAAATTTATTTTTTTAAAGAAAATAATTTTTTTTAATTTCGGATTTAAAATAAAATATATAAAAAAAATTTAAAATTAAGAGTCTAAAAATTTTAAATTATTGTAATTTTTTTTGAAGTTCTATAATATCTTAATTTGAAAATTTTATTTTATTTTATATTTTTAGTTCTTTAGTTTACAGATTCTTAAATTAAAAAAAATATAATATTTTAATAAAATTTCGAATTAAAATAAATGATATAAATTAAATTAAAAAAATTACTGTATTTTTAAATTTCTAGCAGCTTAAATAAATGTTTTTAGTTTAATTTATATATATTTTATATTAAATCTAAGATAAAAAAAATTATTTTAAATCATGAAATAAATATTACCTTTAATTCAAAATATAAATTTATATATAAAAAAAATTCTATCATAAATTTATTAGATTATTTTTTCAATGAGGTCATAATTAATTTTAAATTTATTTTTCTTATTTTTTGTTATTTTTTAATGACTTTTTAATGTAATATATCAAGAATGGGTATAAGGAGGAAACAAGTAAAACCATAAGGGTACCAAGAGAATTTTTGAAACTTGATGGATACCAAGAGGATAAGTCCAAACCTTGAGGACACCAAGAGGAAAAATCCAAAAAAAAAAATGAAATGACATTAAGCTAACGTTCTACGATTAGAGTTAAGGCTCCAGCTAACTATTTTTAAGCCAATATTTGAAAGGCTGGAAAGTGATGGCTCAACACAAAGTTACAAACAGTAAACAAATTTCTCCCCTGCTTTTCTATTACTAAGAAAACGCATTTTGTTTATAAACTTTGACCAATTGGACTTATAAAAAAACAAGTTTCTATAAAATACAATTTAAATGATTTTTTTTTAAAGGAAATGATTTATTTTGTTAATATCTCTACAACTTAAATTGTCGATTATAATTCTGTACAATAATTTTGTAAACTCAACCAAATAAATTTGTAAAGGTGTGTTTAGTATTACAATTGTTGTTGTTGTGTTTATAAATTGATTTTAGTATCTTAATATGTTTAGTACGAGATTATTGGTGTTGTTTTAGAAAATCTTCTCTCACAAGTTCGATATAAATTTATTTTATGATATTCTTTCATTTAAAATCACAATCATAATTATAACCACAACAAGGCATGACTTTCTTTTATAATATTCATTCATTCGAATTCTACCTATTTTTTTTTCTAACGATTCTAAACTTTAAGGTTTCACCTTTTTAAAAAAAACTCACACCATTTACATATCTAATATACTAAATATACCCTAAATTTAGTATACAGGTAAGATGGTGAAATCCAACTAATTTAATTTATTTAGAACAATTTAAAAAAACTTATTTTGCACTAACTTATCACCTAAAAATCAATACAAAATTATAAACTTTAGGGCAGCCTTCCAGCGCGCCGATATAGAAACATGTTCAACGATCTTTTGAAAAATAAAACACTTAAAAATTGGTTAAAAATTGGTTAAAAATGTAGAAGTATTTCAAATTAAAAAAATGAGCGGCAAGTAGGTTGGTACGGATCATTGATATATATATATATATATATATATATATATATATATAGGATCAGTTGAGAACCATTTTTATAGTACGAAGTAAGAACGAATTTCATCGGATTAAATATGGACGATGCATATTGAAGACTATCGTAATCATTCATATGTGAGAAATGTTGGATCATATTGGTAATAAAATTTTATCATTAAATAAATTTCTACAAGAAAGAAAATATTATAATTCTAGACGATGAATATAAACATACACTTTTGAATAAATTAGAGAAATATGGCTCCCTAAATTTCACTTTTGTAAAATGGACCTCTATATAAAATAATATATTTTAGGCCTGCACCCTAGAAAATAGGTGCACTATTACAACAAATATTGAAATGATGGTGACTGTAAAAAATTGAAATAGTGATTAGACGTTTACTTTTCGGTTATTGGTTTTGTAAATAGAAAACTGCTACAAAAACAAGGCTGAAGAACGTATCTCCTCATTATTCAAAAAACGTAGTCGGAAAACAAGAAGCGGGTCTGCTGCTCCAAAAACGTAGTCAAAAAACAAGGCTGAAGAAACAAAGCTTGTCCGCCAATACTTTGGCCCCCGATTCCGGCAAGGCTACAGTTCTTGAGGAGTTGAAAATGGTTGGAGTTCCTGAGGAGGCTAGAGTTCCTGAGGAAAGGGTGTTCGAGTTTGTCATTGATGAGGAATTGGTAAGCCGTACTACCTTTGAGTACCATGGATTGAGTAAATTGGTTACTTAATGTTTGCATTTTTTGGGTATTGGTTTGAATTGAGTATATGTGTGTACAGTTTGGGTATGTATTATTGAATATAAGCTTTTGTAAGTTTTAACTTGGGTATGGATTGAGTAATTGATGACTCCATTAATGTATTTACTTAGGTATGGATTGAGTGATTGGTATGCATTATTGAAGATAGGCTTTTTTGGGTATTGTTTATTGAGTATATGTGTGTAGTTTGGGTATGCATTGTTGAGTATATGTGAGTGCAGTTTTAGGTATTGCTTATTGAGTGATTGATATGCATTTTTGGGTATTGCTTATTGAGTGATTGATATGCATTTTTTTTATTTTGCTTATTGAGTATATGCGTGTGCATTTAGGGTATTCATTTTTGAGTATATGTGTGCAGTTTGGGTATGCATTTTTGAGTATATGTGTGCAGTTTTGGGTACTGCTTAGTGAGTGATTGATATGCATTTTTTTGGGTATGCATTTTTTGGTATTGCTTATTGAGTGATTGATATGCATTTTTTTGGGTATTGCTTATTGAGTATATGTGTTTGTAGTTTGGGTATGCATTATTGAAGATAGACTGCTTACCTAGAAACAAACAGCCTTCCGGCTACGCAGAAGAAGAGGACTGCGTTTTTTGGGCTCTCCTCTTCATGAAGTTTTTGTATTGGAACATGAAAATGGGTTTATAAAGGAAGAAGAAAGGGGGCTACGTTTATTGGGTAGAATGCTGTGTTTTTTTGGTACAAATACCATCCAAAATGTTCATCAAAAGTGTCGCCAGACAAATCAGATGTGTGTCATTTTTTACCCACTTTTCTACTTTTTTTTGATTTAGTCTATTATATAGGAGCCCAATTTCTTAATTACAAATTGGAAGGGCCTAATTTCAACTCTATGGTATAAAAGGCCCATAATGGCAATTCTTCATACACATTTTAGTATCATGTGAGCATATAATCGTTATTGACTTGTTTATGCTTGTTTGTTGTCATTTCCTTCCTATCTAAACAATTGAAAACGATACGAACAAAAAATCTTCCTCCTTCAGGTTTATGTTCATATTATTGATATCAGTTATGAACAATTCAACTGTATCATTTCAATCGTATGTTTTTCAACCATCGACTGACCATTGTTAAAGTCAACAACTCATTTTCGTTCATGTTTACACTAACGGGGCTCGTGCTCACGATAACGCCGTGCTCATGCTCACACGAGATCGCACTTAGTACTCACGCTCGTGCCCCTGCGAATGTTTTTAAATATATTGTAATAAATTTAATATGATACTCAATCTTATACAATAAAATTCTATATTTATCTCTAAAAATAGTCGTTGAGACCCTTACTCATAATTTAATTTGTAGCATTACCGATATCAAATGATATGACTAATAAAGTTCATATATACTCCACGTTATACGAATGGTTCTCGTATTATCGTACGTCTATGATTTAGATTACCATTTTGCTTAAGGATTAATTTAGATTTCTCTACTTATGAGAATAATACTTCCAATTTTAATTTACTTACTTATTGAACGTGTATTTTTCTAGTAATTGTTCATACGTATTTGAAGTTAACTTAGACGGTTTATTACGTTATAGTTTTTTATGCTTTATTTCTAAATCCTAAAAAAGTTATTATATGTTACCGTAGTCATCCAAAGTACAAACTAGGTTCCAAGGAGAAGAATGCAAAAATTCATCAATTAATTTCTTTTAATATATGTATTTAAGGTATAAGTTAGAACTTAGAAGCCTATATTTGTATTTTTATCATTTAAATATTTAATTTGATTTTAAAAATTATATATATTATATGTTTAAAAAAGTGATTTATTAAACTCCATCAATGTGCACTTTATAAATTACTAAATTAGGATGGAGTAAATGGGAAGAAGATGAACACGAAATAGAGCACGGCATGAGGTATCGTGTTCAATAATTATTAGCTTGATTAACGTTAGAATTAGTACTAATCACGTGTTTACGTAATTATCATATACTTAATGAATAATTACTTATAACATAATTTATGAAAGAGAAATTTATCTAATATAATGGGCTAATAAATCCACGTGGGCTGCAGTACATGGCAGGTGGCCGTGATGTCATATATATATACTGTGCTTGTCTTATTTGGAAGTTTCGTGTAATTTGTCCGTTTTAACAATATTTGTCTTTTAATCTTAGCTAGTAAGAAAGTGGCAATGAATTTTAAAACACCCAATACGTTATTTTGGTGTTTACCTGACTCAATATTTGCTATTTTTGTATTGAGGGAAATGTGAGAACGCAAATCGGGCGAGAGACGTAAAACGATAAGAGTAATTTGTTCGTCAAATGTCACGTAATTTTGCCTTGATCGAATACGACTAAGTTACTTGTATAAGTCTAACACCGACTGACTTTTGAGCTTTACCAACGGTTTCGGCTCTTACCCGCGCTTACACAAATTAGGATTGTCGGATCGATTACTGGTTAACCGTTTTGATACATTTTAAGGGTCATTGAACTACAGAAAAGGGATCGTGTGCATACGAGTGTATATGTCCGTCGGTACAAATTTAACCCATAAGTCCCCGTGAGGTTTCATCCTAAAATATTGAAAACTTGCTTTTTAATATTATTGAAACATGAGGTTGTTTATTTTTTTGATTCGGATTAGTGTTTTGAACTGTATCCAAAAAAAATATGTGAGGTGTCAGTCCACTTTCTAAAATATATCTAGTTTCGATTCGAATTATGTATAAATTGACCGGATCCAAACCAAATTTTGTATCAGTACCATTCTACGCCAAAACAATTTCTTTTATCACTATTACTCTATTAAAAATATCCATAACATAAACTCATTTTATATATATATATATATATATATATATATATATATATATATATATATATATATATATATATAACTCAATTCTTTCATTAGGGGGAGTTGTATATATGGTAAAAGTAGAGAGGTTTACAAAATGAAATCCTATAAAAAAAATCTTACGATTTACTCTTACCGGGCCTAATGACCCAACTTTATATCTTATCTTTGGCTAGAATGAGAAGATAGATTAGTTTGTCCGAGTGTCATTCAACCTTGTCCTCTCTAGTTGTATCTGTGTTATAATTTGAGATGGGTATCTCATGCCAACAACACGTAAAAAACAATGCTAGTACACAATTTTAAAGTTAAGAGACTCCGAATCTAAGTATATAAATAGTATGTACGTTAATATGTACACAACCCTCCTTCGATCTACCGTAGGACTTAAATTTTGATGATATCCTTCAAACCCGCTTTGGGTGATTTTGAGCACGTGGTTGTTATATTTTACAATAAATGATGGGCTTGGTTGTAGTGCATTTGTATCCCATGCCATGTTTTTATGAATGTACGTGTGAAGGATATATAAAGCGTTGAAGATGCACTTGGACTGCTAGCTAAGTAGTATGTCAATTGAATTAATATCGCTGTAGCTACTCGTCAACGTTGAATGTTGAGCATCCATTAATAATTGCTTCGATAGTGTAATCCAATATTAAAATAAGCAACTATCATTACTCTATCTATTATTGCTCAACATTCAAATATCTATTATTATTATTATTATTATTATTATCTTTTTTGTTAAATCCTTCCCAGCTCACATACTTTGAAGGTAATATAAAGTCTCACTAAAGTTATCAAAGATACCTAATCAAATCCTATGGTGTGTTAGGTGTAGATGTAGAATTTTTAGAAGATTAATCACTAATAAGTAATAACCTTGAGTGAGAGGGTTATTTTTTGGGCTGCTTTTCTCATATAAACTATTTTATTAAATACATTTGAGTGAGAGGGTTATTTGTTGCCCAAGGAATTATTGGGTTCTTTAGACAAGTTGAGTAGGGGGTTTCTTTGGGGAGACTCTGAAGGTAGCCGGAAGATCCATCTTATTAGTTGGGAGAGGGTTTGTCAGGAGAAAAAAGCCGGTGGTCTAGGCCTTAGACAAGCGGCTGATATGAATCTTGCTGCACTGAGCAAGCTTGCTTGGAGAGTGTTTAGTAATAGAGAACAATTTTGGGCGAAAATTTTACTGAGTAAGTATGGGTTGCAAGGAGATGGATGGCCTAGGTACATTGAGAACCGTAGAGGGTGTTCTCATATTTGGAAAGATATTCAGGAGGTGTATAATAAAGTTATTGCTTCTCACATGGGCTGGAGTGTGAAGGACGGACGTCGGGCTCTACTTTGGACAGATACTTGGCTTGGTCAAGAGCCTCTGGTAAAGTATAGTGAATCATCCTTGGAACCTGGAGACATGTCATTACGGGTTAGGGATGTTTGGAATTCTTTGAGGGGATGAGACTGGGCATATCTTTCAGGGAAGCTTAACAGTTTGGGATCCCTAGCCTTATGATTGCTGCTATGTCTTTGGAGGAGAGTTTCGACGGAGGTGATACTGTGAGATGGCTAGGTACCCAAGATGGACAGTTCTCGATTGCTTCAGCCTATCGGAGCATCACTAAGAATAGGAACAGATCCCAGGTTCGTGAGAGCTTGTTTTCAACACTTTGGTCATTGAAGGTGACGGAGAGGAACCGTTATTTTATGTGGTTGGTGGCTTGGGGAGTACCATTAACCAATGCAGAGAGATACCGAAGACATATGGCGACTAGCTCGGCATGTCATAGATGCCCGAATGTTGATGAAACGCTGCTTCATGTTCTGAGAGACTGTCCCGTTGCAAAGGAGATTTGGCAACACTTTATTCCAGTTCATCTACAGGATAGCTTTTTTCAACTTGTCTGGGATGCTTGGCTGGTTGCTAACCTATGCTGGAATTCCTATCGACACTCTACTGAATGTTGGAGCGAGAAATTTGCGTGTATGGCGTGGTGGATATGGAAGTGGCGGAACAACTGCGTCTTCTCAGAGAAGGAGGTGTTTTATAACAAGGTGGTGTTCCTGGAAGATAGATTTATGGAGAACGTTTATGCAACAAATAGAGCTAAGCCTTCTCATGACATTCCACGTACTGAGCGGTTGATTTCTTGGAAGAGACCGGCTTTTGATTGGGTGAAGGTGAATGCAGATGGTGCAGTAAGAGGGTCGGAAGGATATGCGACGGCTGGGGTTGTGATCCGAAATAGTGATGGTGAGTGGGTTCAAGGAGCTGTGGTGAATTTGGGGTGCACTACGGTACCGGCAGCTGAACTATGGGGAGTCATACACGGTCTTGATCTTGCTTGGAAGGGGGGTCATAGAAGAGTTTACATGGAGGTAGATTCTATGACGGTTGTTAATTTTATTAACAAAGGGGTGAGCGTCTCACATCCTTTGTCGAGCCTGGTGATTCGATGCCAAGGCTTCCTTACCCGGGATTGGTCTCTTCATCTCGGTCACGTGTTTAGAGAAGGTAATAGGGTGGCAGATTCGTTAGCGGATCTTGCTTTCTCCTATGAGGTTGGGTTACATGTGCTTGCAACCCCTCCTTCTTGTGTATTTTCTTTATTATTGGACGATATTCGAGGGGCTAATCTTCCCAGAATGTCGCGTTTGCAGTTCCATGTTCCGTAATTTTTCTAATAAATGGAGTCGCTGACTCCTTGTTCACCAAAAAAAAAAAAGAAAAACAAATTATTTTAATAAAATTGTTTGGAAGAAATTACAGTTTTTTATTTGGTTCTCCTTGTATGAGTAAAAAAGGATAATTATTCAACTAAATTAGTAAAAGGACAAAAACTGAACTTTATTTTCAGTAGTCATTGACGGAGTTTTTTCCAGCATGCCAAAATCGATCCATGAAAAAGTTCACATATAATGTAACTAAGTTTGTTGAAAATTTTAGAAAAAATATGTCTTGTGACTTTCCTTGTTATTTCTTTTTTTAAGTACTCTAATATGAACTTTCTGATTTTCAGTGATACAAATTTTTGCTAATCCAATTTAGATAATTGTTTGACGTAATCCGTCGAATTTATAGTGTCTCATTTTTGGACGTATTGAGCGAAAACAACTAACCGATGATAGAAAGTTTTCTCTTGTGCGTGTACGGACAACAAAAAAAGAGTATATTATATGTAACGGCTTCGTCCGTGACGACTGATCTAAGAGTCTAGAATAGAGGGTGATGCGGGTGGAAAAAAAAAAGATAGGAAAGAATATAACCTATCTAACCTTATACTAAGAACAAGCTAATTTGTTAACATGTCTATTTCCACCAATTTTACTTAATATTTCTAAACTTATTGAGTATTTAACACTAGTTTACATAATTTTAACAGGACCACTACAATAAAATATCAACTATACCATGTGAATGCCGATCATTATATTAAGATTACATATGTGAAAATTTTTGATTACATTGCTAATCAAATATGTTTTGAATAAAAAGGGTTAATTGCTCATTTAAGAGAGACATAATAGTTTGGCGACATGCTAGCAATTTCGATAAATACGTATATCCAAATAAAATTTAGAAACTATACAGGCTAGCATGATAGTGAAAAAATAGCTGACATATATGATAAATTTGGATGCGTATCTTTTCAATATATTGAGTAGGTTACATGATCGTGTATAATGTACGTAAATTGGGGTTGATCACATCTGCATATAATTCAAGTAAATAATATATGATTGATTACTTAATCTCTCCAAAATATAGTTTTGTATATGATGTTCTAGTTGGCCTCGTTCTATAGAATTATTGATGCATATCGACCGATCTAGGTAGCTACTATTCAACCCTAGACGAGAAACCATTTCAATGATTCATGACTATAAGGTGGAGTAAGCTCGTAATTGTCATTTACTACTCGTTTATATGTTTTTATATGTAGATAGGGCGATGTTATAAACACATCAATAAGTTGTTCATACTTTGTTGCAGTATTGAAGGGGTTATACGTCATAGTTCTTGGTTTTGAACTACCATTTTCGCTTTCTAGAGGTGTTGAAGTTTCCTTATAAATTACGGGATTTGATGTTCAGGATCATGACATAATTCAATCTTCCGGGATATGCTCTTTTTGTTACTACTTTTGCCGAGCAATAGTAACATCGATTTTCTTTCCCTTTATTTTAGATATATTCGTGCATTCATGATATTGCAAACATTCTAGGTCTTCTAGGAGCTAAAATTGAACTATTAAGGTTTTTTTCCTGCGGTCAAGGAATCTCATGAAGTTCATATCAAGACTAAGAAAGAGCCCGTTTGATTTAAACTTCGGAAACGGAAATGGAATAGAAACGAATCTAGTTTATATGTATACCCTTGTTCATGAAATTTTTGGAATCATTCGTTGTGGTTTGAAGTAATTGTAGTAGAATTTGAATAGTTTTAATATCATAGAAACAAATTAGGGGGAAGCAAGTGTATTTTGCATGAGATCACAAAGATGATTCTAAAAAATTCATGAACAAGGTATATATATGAACTAATTTAACTTCCATTCCGTTTTTATTTCCGCAATTACAACCAAACGGGAGCTGAATTGATTGAGATCTGAGAGTTTTTAATCTAAGTTGAAGCTCTTTTTAGGTTTTAGCTGCGTTGCAAAAAAAAAAAAAAAACTCTACTCTTACTGCTTTCCTGTGTTCTAGACTAAAGCACATTACAAGGCAAAATTGTTTAGATAGTTTAATAGATTTCTCTGCAAGTGTCAACATAAGTCAGTTTTTAGACAGCAATATGACTCTACATCAAGCTCAACATAAGTAACTTTCCTGCATACTTCACAAACCTATGGTTAAGTTGTCTGGCTAAACTGCTGCTTGGTTGTCACGAAATGTATGTAGCTCAGTTGATGTCTAAACTCAACATTTGAACCATATCATTGATCATTAACCTTACTCTTCATAACAAGTTTGTTCTCCGCCTTTATCTAGCTATGCTTGAGACCGGTAGTACACCAAAGTACACAAACAGAATTAAAAACTAAACATAATGCGAAAGACCTTGACTGTCACTAGTTGTGTTCTTGTTTCTTCATAAGATTTGATCTTCCTGCTATTACATTATCATCCCAGTCAAAGTTGTTTTGTATCTGCAAAATTATCTCAATGCAACAATTAGCTTTAAAACACATAACACCCCAAGTTCTGAAAACTCATAGCGTTACGGGATAGGACCTCACAATGGGTCCCGACCCTCTTTGTAACAACAATAAGATCGGATCTTGCAACAAGACACAAATAAATGAAAACCGAAACTATATAAAAAGTCATAAGGTATAACAAAGGGAAAAGCAAAGGACTCTCAGCCGAGTTCCACAACAAACTGAAAAGACGACAACTGAAATATAAACCCCGATCCCGTCTGATAATGTACGGGAACCCCGGCTGACCACTCCGTCCTGATCACTCAACAACATCTCTAACCTGCAGGACATTTACAACATCGGTATAAATCGTTAGCTAACATTTTAGATATCAGAAAGACAATAAAGACACAAATATATATAAGAATATAAACACATAGGATGCTTGCACACAACCGGCTATTATCTTTTAATAAGTTATCCAATATTTGTTCAACTTCTTTTGTCACACGAGATCCTCCCGAAACTCGCCTCCATTTCCGTTACCGGCAGGAGTAGATCAAATGCATACTATTCGTTACCTGTGGGCCTGGTCGCAAGAGCACCTCCCAATTTTCCAATTCTGAACTAGACAAATGGTCACCGCCCGGTTATAATACACGTTGACCAATTACGGTATAAGGTTGTCCTAGTCCGTTTTATGTTATAAGGATAAAGCAACAAACACTACCAATGTCAAACTAATACACGGAATGTAACTAATTAAGTCCAAGGGACTTACCTGAATCAAAGGCATCACAAGGGTCAGCTAACCGCTCAGTTTCCCAAAGGAAAGAATCTATGCTTGCTCAAACAAGGCATCACGAATCAGAAATGAACCAAATGCTAGAAATGTACACATTTCTAGTCTCAATGATCTCTAACAGATCTCCAACATGCTAGGAAGACGACTCCTAGTCTCAAGGGTTCACAACGAATACATCAACAACACAAGCTCAAGGAAATTAAAAGAACAAGGAAGCAAGGATGGAAACAACTCACCAAAGACGGGAGTTACTGCAGAGGAACCACAAGGGCGGTTGACAAAAGGTGCATGAGTAACGACAGGGTGAAACCGCAGGGGCGGCGAGTTGTAGCCACGGGGGCAATGCAACGATAGAAACTACTGTCGGGACTTCAACGACAACAAAATCACAGCAAGGGGACCAAATCTTCAATCTTCAATCCACTGACGACAACACTCAACCAAGGGAGCCTGAAAACACATATGCAACAACAATGAAGGACAAACAAGAATCAAGACTCGATCTTGATTCATGTTAAGAAAAGAATAGAGAAATGGAGAAGGAGAAGAAGAGAAAGCATGCAACAGGGGAAACCGGGACAAAAGAAGGAACGAAAGGGAGAAAGAACTTACAAGATACCTTAGGAGTTCGCACGAAAAAGTTGTAGCTTTGCTCGAGGTTGGAGAAGGACGTAAGAAAAAAGAAGAAAGCGGAAGAGAAGGCGGGAATATAAAGAAGACGGTTGAGAAATAACAAGGAAGGTCAGAATAAGTGTTAGAAGATAGAAGGAAGGACACCCAAAAGATAGAAGATCGGATCTTCTAAGAAAGGAATGAAAGAATAAAACGGAAGAAAAGCATATCTTCGCAATCTAGGATCAGCCGTAGGGCTGGCTTGACCCTGCCGCAACCGCGGCTGGCCGCGACTGCGGCCCACTATCACCGCGGGGGCCGTGACATGGAAGAAGGAAAACCGGTTGTTACACCATTTGTCATGCAAATGTTTAGAAATTGAAGCAAAGGAAAATGAGATGGTTCTGATTCTGCCATGAAAAACTAGATAAAATATTGGATTTTCTTGGCAAGCCTTCACAAACCTTGATCAGCTCCCTTCTTTGCTTTAAAATTGGTCATTTTGTCATACAAGCGTGTGAGTATTTGAATGAAGTCAAAAGATAAATAAGACATAAGAATTGGTTACCGTATCTATAACATCGGTGTGTTGGAGATTATATTTGGTGATTACAGTCCAATAGGACTGACACTTTGTGATTGAGCCTTTCGCAATATCATCCATGTCCATCTCATCGGGTAGCAGCCTATCCACAAGCGAGTCAACCACATGCAACATCGTACCAATCACCAAGTAAATCATTATATAGGACAGCATTACATTGTAAAGACTATTCAACTTCTAGATCTAATGTTTATTATGTTGCATCAGAAGGAATAAATAGAAATATTGAATATCTAAACGGGTTTTATATTCTATCTACTTGATATGTAAGAATTTGTAACACGCCATGGACCGGCCCTTAAGATTGTTGTGTCTCGGACGATATTAATTTTAGGTACCCTTGATTAATAAAATTATCTAAGAAAAATGGGATAAACTCTATACAAACTTTTTTTTTTATGCGTGCCTTGCAAAATGAATCTATATTATTTCAAAAAATAATACGAAGTGAATCTATATCGTTTGAAGTTAAAATTTTGTCCTAATCACAGTAAAATAAAATAAACATAAAGAAGAAAAATATGAAAAATATGAGAGACTAGAGTGGAAGATTTAAGAAGGGAAAGTCTCTGAAGTATCTATATATATTACTAAAGCAGCACCCATTTTGTCCACATGTCAACCTCTAAGATTGTCCACGTCAGCATTTTTTCAATTTATTTACAGATTTGCCACAATGTATTTACAAATTTGCCATTAATTATTTTATAAGAAATTTTTTTATTATAATTTGTAAACAATCATCATGCCACGTCAATTTTGTTAAAATAAAAAAAATAAATCTACTTATCTACCAATCAAAATTAACAAACTGATATATTATAATTCGATTTTGTTGAAAAATTTTCACGCAAATCTTCTAACAAGATTTGACACATTTTTTAAATTTAAAAAATAAAGCAAAATTTAAAGCAAAAGTGATAATATATTGAGATATAAATATAATACTCGAACAATAATATTTGTAATAGATTTTTAATTATTATTTTTATTTATTAAAAAATATAATTAATCCTCACATGTTTTCCTATTAATTAATAAAAAATAATTTTTAATAGATTAATATCAAATAAATGATGCATGAAAGTGAAAATATAATATTTTTATTTAGGCAAACCCGCACAAGGTGCGGACACTAAATTAGTTGATATAAAAGAAGATCAACTGAAAATGAAGAAAGTTAAAAACAACATAGTCGGGTTTTTTTATAATTAAGAAAATGAGAGTTTTTTTATATAATGCAAATTAAGAAAATGAGAGTTTTTTTTTTATAATTTATCCAAATTTCTATAATCTAGGGTTTCAGGCTTTGCGAATCTGGGCTTGACCAGATATGATACAAACTTTTTAAAATTAACATTTAATTATCGTGAAATTTAGGTAGTAAACTATGGCCTTCATTTCCTTGACTTTTATTCTGACCTACCGTACTGCCAAATTGCATGGTTTTACACTTGGCATTATTTGTACTGCTTCTTCAGCTTGTGTGTTTCTATTTTTGTAACGATCATTTATGAGGCACACATGACCAACAAACGAGACGTTGGGATACATTATATTTACATTTGTTCATATCTGTATCCGAGTAGGGTTCGGGTTGGACTTTGTAAAATATTGAGCCCATTTAGCCGGGTATAGACTTGGATAGGCCGGCCACCGGGCCTGTGATGGGTGCCGTAACCGTCCGGGTGGGCTCACTCGTACCCGTTTTCAATTTTTAAATTTTTTTTTTAAAAATGTATTAAAATTTAATTTTTTTTACAAAAATTAATTAATAATTTAAGATATTTTACGTAAAATATATCAATTTTATTATAATTATATTAGATATTTTATATTAATACTTAATATTTATAAGAACTATAATATAATATATCTAAATTTCATTTTTTACCGGGTTGACGGACAAGCTTTTCGTAAGATCCTAGTTTTGACCTTCACCGCCCTCGCGGTGAAGAAGGCCGCCCCAGCGGCCTTCGTGTTTATCGCCACCCCCCGCGGTGACAAGGGGCCGCTCTTGCGGCTGAAGCGAACCGCCCCTGCGGATGCACTGCAGATCGCGCCCGATCTGCTTTCGTTCGTTTTATCTTCCTTCCATAGATAGAATATCCGATCTTCTATCTTATGGGCCGGTTTTCTTATCTTCTTCCTAACCCTAGACGTCCTTCCTTTTTATCTTTTCCGCCTCTCCTATATATTTTCGTCTTTTCTTCTTTTTCCCGTTTCTTACTTACGTCTCCTTCAACCGTAGAGTGTTGCAGCCTTGCCCCTTTGTTCTTGCTGAACGTGTAAGTTCTTCCTCCCTTGTTCTTCATCATGTTCATGTGTTGTTGCACCTTGCTTCTCTTCTGTTTCGTTTCTTCTTCGTTCTTCCCTTTTCCTCTTCTCTAATGATCAAGCTTAAGCCTTGATTCTTGGTAGAGCGTTCCGTTGTTGATTCCTTGTTGTTCACAGACCCCCTTAGTTGAGTTGTGACGTGGTTATGTGTTGAGAAAGACAAGATTTGGCCTTTGGTGAAGTTCCTTGTTGTCGAAGGAGAAGTCGGCGTTTCCGTTGCAGAAACCGCCCCCGCACCCCTGTTGTGCCGCCCCCGCGGATTCCCGCCCCTACGCTTGTCCAGCCGCCCCCTGCGGTTTCCTCTACAGTAGCTCCCGTCTTTGGTGAGTTGCATCCTTCCTTGCTTTCCTCGTTCTTTTCCTGGTTTCTTATGGTTGTTCCTTGTTCCTTGAGTATGTTGTAAGACTAAGGTTGAATCCTTATCTTGTGGAGATCTCTTAGAGATCATTGAGACTAGAATTTATAGACTTCTAGCAACCATTTTGTTCCTGATTCGTGATGCTTGTGTGAACAGGCTTTTCTACCTTCTTTCCTGAGGGAAACTGAGCCACTATCTGAGTGTGTGCAGTGTGTTGAGTGTTCCTTCGAGTGAGGTAAGTCTCTTGGACTTACTTAGCTTCATTTCGTATAATGGTTTGAGTGTTTTGGTTTGTTTGTGTTATTATTATTGTTTATAACGGATAATCGGAATAGGATTCACCCTTTATAGCCTTAATTGGCTCAAGTGTATGATAACCGTGCGGTGACCACTGATCTAGTTCTACACACTAGAATGTGCTCTTGCAACCCAGACCCGTAGGTAACGGATAGTACTGATCTATTCCTATTGGTAGACGGAAGCGGAGACGAGTTTTGGGAGATTCTCGTGTGACAAAAGAAGTTGAATTAGTAATGGATAACTTTAAGAAAGATAATAACCAGTTGTGTGCAAGCATGCTATGTGTTTTTCTTTACCTTATGTGTGTTTGTGCCTTTACGCTCTTAATTGCTAGTATCTAGAATATTAGCTAACGGTTTATACCATCGTTGTAGATGTTCCGCAGGTTCAGGATGCTGCTGAGTGATCCGGATGGTGTGGTCAGTTGGGGTTCCCGTACATTATAGGACGGGATCGGGTTTTGTTTATGTTTATTTTCCTTTTTGTTTTGAACTCGGCCGCGAGTCTTTTATGTTTTTCTTTTGGTTAAACTTTTGGTTTTATATTGAGTTTTGGTTTTCATTCGTGTGTGTCTTATTGTAAGATTTGTTGTGTTGTTGCAAATCTGAGGGTAGGGACCCATTGTGCGGTCCTATCCCGTAGCGCTTCGAGTTCCCAAACTTAGGGTGTTACACTTTTCGACCCGGTCGGACTTGTTTTCATGTTCATACCTGCCCGTTTTTTCGGGCGGGCAGCCCGAATTTGAACTATATTGCGTGGAGTGGGGTTTTAATCATTTTTTTTTTCTTTTTTATTTAACAAACATGTTTTGAATATAAAAATTGCATGAAACCGCACTTTAGATAAAATTTGTAGGCAATTACCTATTAGATACTTTACATTGGCAAAACATCATCTATCAAAACCTTTATTAATAGAAATTAAATTTATAAACGATTTTTCTAATATACAAGAATATGATGTAACAAAATTATGGTCCCATACCATTTGACCGAGGGTTTATGATTAATTTAAAGTAATTGAATTGTAATTTATGTAAACAAAAATTCCTATTTTCAATTATGAACAAAATAAATTCTTTTTCAATAAAAACTCAATCCTTTTAAATCAGTTATAATTTCTCATTTAAATATACAGAATGATAATTTTATGGGGTGTTGCATATGATTCGGTAAAAAAAAAATTTGTAACGAACGAGGACATTTGATAAATCAATGATTTAGATTGCTTTAAATTAGGGGTGGACATGAGACGGAATTGAGGTCATCTCAGCGGTTGGGACGGGCCTTGAGTATTATAGATTGAATCCCACAGGTTCATATCCCAGCTGAGATCGGGACGGAGATGAGCCTAATCCCGCTTGCCCGTTACTTTATTTTATAGTGTTTAAGTTTTACGCTTTATCAACAAAAATATATCCATAATATTTTGTAGTTTACAATAAAGTTTCCAAATATACATTACAACACACACTTGAGTCATTTGTCAATTTTGACGATTTTACCAATATGGTTTATTTTATACGGGGCGGGACAGACCTAGCGGGATGAAGAAATTAAGACTCATATCCCGCCCCGGACAATTTTTGTCGGGATGAGTTCGAGACGGAATTTTTAATTTTTAATGAAATCTCGTCAGTTTTAAAACGGGATCGAAACAGAATCGGGTTTGACAGGATTTGTGTCCGCCCCTACTTCAGACTCATTACAAATTTGACAAAATACAGAGAAAAAAAAAAGAAAAAAGAAAAGAGCGATTCATAGTTGATGGACAGTAAATGCTACGCTTCATGTTTTTGCAATTGGGTGATGAACAAAGATGGGCCATAACCTAGTACTAGGATCATTATTGACTTGCTTAACTCCTATGATTCTCGGTGGTTGTTTTTTATGACGATATGTTCATGTGTTGTTGATAACAATGATGTATCATTAATGTTCCTTATTATGGTCCAGCCTCCATGTGCGATTCTTCTCAAGCTCAATCAGAAAGAATCAACAATGGGACAATTTGTAAGTTTAAACCGAGACATTTCGAATTTTGTATATAAAGTTTCTGAATTATTATGTCAATTGATTTTTAGATGAAACTCCATTGATTTTATGTGATGAATTTAGATTTATTGTGTATGTACGCACATTTGCACACGATTTTCGTGGTACAACTCGTTTGTATCGAATTTTCATTATTTATATTTAAATGGGATTTTGGTGATAGTCTAATGTACACCATGGGTCACGGGTCACCCATGACCCGGCGGGTTCTGACCCGGCGGGAACCCGGCGGGTCCGGGTCACCACGGGTTCGGGTTCCCCCGGGTCGCGGGTACGAGTAAGGGTCATGAGATCCTTACCTATATAGCCGTTGGTTAGCCGTTGTAACGGCTATATTATAAAAAAAAATAAAAAATTAAACAATAATAAACTATAATATATCTAACCCAAAAACATTTCTATAAATACCAGAAACCCAATTCATTTCAACTCACATCAATTCTCATTCAATCATGTATTCACTCTCTCTCAATCTCTCCATAATTTTCAACTCTTACATTCAATTACTCTCCTAATCTCATATTCTCATATTTTGTTATTAATTATTCATTTTACTACTCTTACTACTACATTCTATTATTCAAAAAAAATGGTTAGCCGAGGAAGACGGTCCGTTAGCGATCCTTCATCCGGCAGAGGTGTTAGCCGAGGACGTCATTCCGTTAGCGGTCCTCCAACCGCTTCGGATTTAAGGCGGGGCTTAAGTGGAGATCACGAGATCCACGAGGAGGAGGATATCAACATGGAATCACCTACTTTCCTCAACACCCAAGAATCCAAGACCCAAATTTCCGGAGCCGGAGAAGCCGTTGAACAACACTCAACTATCGACGGCGGTCTTCCGATTTTGGTCACAAAAGGTGCTCCCGATGCCAACGGGATTTACTATGTCAAATGCAATTTTTGTTCGGCATAATACAAGCACAAAGAGGGAGAAGACTACGGGAACTACAAGAGGCATATTCGGAACAAGCATCCCGAAAAAATGGGATTGACACGAGGGCAAACACAACTAACCGGGTACGCATCTACCTCTAACCACCCTCCTTCTTTATTTACATATGATCATGCTTCGTCTATGGATGCATTTTCGGAAATGTTAGCCGTAGATTCTTTGACATTTAGTTTTGCACAACCGCTAAAAGAAAAATGTTTTATGGAAAACGGTGATATTCAAGTTTCTATTTGTAGTGATATTTGGACCGACGGTTTTCAAAAAAAATTCATATATGGGTATTACTTGTCATTTTGTTGATAAATTTTGGATTTTAAACAAAATAGTTATAGCATTACGAGTTTTTAACGAACAACACACCGACCAAAACATTGCCCGTTTGATTGCAAATGTTTTGGAAGAATATAGATTACTTTCACGAGTTTTTTCAATCGGTTTTGACAACGCCTCCGCTAATATGGCTTCCATTAGAGATTTAACCAACTGTTGTAAGCCGACGATTGGAGGTAAATTTTTTCACATTAGGTGTGCCGCTCATATTTTAAACTTGATTGTTCAAGAAGGTTTAGCATACGTTGGAGATTTAGTACAACCTATTCGAAAAATTCTTAATGAACTTTGGTCTAAAAAAAAGTATACGTACTAAATGGTATGCATATTGTAAAAAAAATGACGTTTATCCTAAAAATTTTCCAAAAGATGTTTGTACAAGATGGAACTCTACTTACAAAATGATTTCCGAATCATATGAATGTCGAGATCTTTTAAGTGGTTTTGCCGCACAACATATTGACGGTGATTTTGTTTTCGGTGAATCTTGGGTTTTAGCAAGAGATGTAATGGAGGTTTTTAAATATTTTTATGATGCTACTAATACTTTTAGTTATGTTTATACACCAACTTCAAACTTATTTTGTTATGTAGCAATTAATATTGCATTTGCACTTCAACAAGGTCTTTTAATTGATAAAATTTCACAAGCTATGTATACAATGCGAACTAAATGGTTAGATTATTATACAACTATTCCCGATGTTTTTCTTGTTGCATTTGTGTTAGATCCTAGACGTAAAATTGATGGTTTAAAACAATTTTTAGAAAGTTATTATGAATTTTTAGATTTACAACAAAATCCCGATTGTCATGTTTCTACCATAATTGATAGAGTTAGAAAATTATTTGATTAATTATTGGTTTTCAATATCGTGTTTCCGATCAAGGTCAATCTTCTCAACCCCCTCCTCGTCCTTCATCTTCAACTTCATCTAAATTTAAATCAATTGCTAGAGATTTGTTTGGCCCGAAAAGGGCAAAAACCACGTCGAGTTCCCATTCAGAACTCGACGATTATCTAACCATTTCTTTTGAGTTTGCCAATGATGAAGAAGAAGAGGATTTCAACATATTAGAAAGGTGGAGCCGACCGGAGAGAATGAGGTTCCCTACCCTCTCAAGGATCGCGGCATAAATTCTCGTCGTTCCCGCCTCAACGGTAGCGGTTGAGCAAACCTTTAGCCGGAGTGGAAAGGTGCTCGATCCGACGAGATCAAACATGTTGCCCGAGACGTTGGAGGCACAAGTCCTACTAGCCGATTGGAGGAAAGCGGAAATGCGAACACAAAAAAAAACCTATCGGCGGAGGAAGGCGACGAAGATGATGACGAGCAACAACAAACGCCATCGGATGTATCGGCGGGAGGGTCTGACGACTAAGGTAAGGGTCAATCAGGGATATAAACAAAGGTAAGAGAACTACGTGGGCTTTGATTCCTCCTCCCCGAGAGGATACGTAGGCAACCGGGATTCCGGTTCAAGCCCAATTCTTCCTCTCTTTTTTTCTTTTTCTTTTTTTAAGTTCAAGCACAATTCTCCTCTTTTTATTTTCTTTTTTTTAAAGTTCAAGTCCAATTGTTTTTATTTATTTATTTATTTTTTTAAAGTTGAGTTGGCCAACCCGCCAACCCGCCGGGTATGACCCGTGACCCGACGGGTTGGCCATTTATACGGGTCCGGGTCACCCTTCCCGGACCCTTGACCCGGCGGGTCGGGCCCGTATAAATGGCTTGATCCATCTACTAATAATGGTTTTATAGTTAGTGTTTATTTATCATTGTATTATTAATGTTTTTAATGATAAAAATATCATATAAAATTAATTTATTTATAAAAAATAAATTGAAAGTGAAGAGCTTCAAGACTCTGCTGATGAAGCACCTTTCCTTCCTTGTTGATATACCTTGAAAATTAATGGTCTATCTTATATTCCCAAACCTCTTTCATTCTTGCTCTTCATAACTCTTCCTTTAGAAAAAAAATCTCTATAAAATTTGTCTGGGTGTCACGTACTCATACTAGCTATACCTACCAAAAATGTATAGATATTATAATATCACACGATATCTATATATGATGACCAAACAAATCCTAAGTTTCTTGAATATCGATTGTTAAAAACTAGTTGATTGTATGCATGGGAAATGCTAGCATTATCCAACCGGTGAAAAATGTCGTTTTGATACGGCCATGCAAAACGTATAGTATCCTAGAAACAACTGTATCATATGATCGTTGGATCTAACATGTGTACGTGTATTGCCATCAGTATTCTACAATATAATTTTTTTATTCTCCGTGATATTTTAAACACCATCGATATGAATTTTACTGTAAATGACGTACTCATCGCGAGGTGATAAAAATTCACTTACCCTTTATAACAAGCTATTTCGCACGTACCCTTTAACCACATTCCCTTCTTCTTCTTCTTGAGTTCCATGGCAATGGTGGGTTTACGGATGTTGGGGAGCCCAATTCCGCGGTGGCTAACGATACTTGTGAAAACTGACTTCCGTACATCATACAGCCAAGAGTGCAGCAATCATGGAACTAAGGTCGATATGAATCTTTTCTGTTTGGTATGTTGCAGTCGGGTGTCCCCCATTTGTTGGGATATCCATAGCTATCACCCTTCTATTCAGGTATATACAAATTCTAGCTACTAAACCCTAATCTATACCTAACACTTCCTTTTATTTTCTAGATCCGACGCTATGTCTACACTGCTGTCGTCAACGTCAAAGATCTTAACGCTCGCTTTGACTGCTCCAATATCCAGGTCATCCAACTCGATCTCCCATCTTACATTTTCTTTTCTTTTTTTTTTTCTTCAAGAATCAATCTTTAATTAGTTTCTTATTATTTATAGTCATATACAAACAATGGTTCACAAGTGGTGTTCATAAAACGTGATCCACAAGCTTGGCCAACGAGACAAGGTGGTAGCGTCTGCATTACATGCACGAGATGCCTTAAAGACTCCTTCATATTCTGCTCTCTCTCCTGCAAGGTTTCTTCAATCCCTTCGTCATTTGACACATTTTCTCATATTTTTCTTAATTGCAAATTATACTCCCATCCAGGTGGAGTACCTCCAGATCGAGACAATGAAGCTTCAGTGCCGTCAAATGAACAACCCGACCACTTCCTCCGCGGATCAGTCCGTGCCTGCTTCGAGGAAGAGGAAGAGTAGGGGAGACTAAGTTCAGTATTTAGTATGTTGAGCTAGAGGGTAATGCATGTCCCCATTGCTTATCAATAAGTTTTATATTGCAATGGCTAGGCGAATTGTACGTTTTCTTTATGTGTTTATTGTTCGTTTGATTTTGAGAAACCGATCAATGCTTTCTGCTGAGTTCAACGGATGTACAAACTAGGTGATTGCATGGTAGATTTTAATTTATTGTTATTTGTTGGATTTAGTAAGGGAAATTATGCCAATTCAAAGATAACTACCGACTTAATTGTTCATCTAATCGACTTAGTGAATAAGTAATTAATCAAGTTATTTAAGATGATAAGTCAAAGTTTGATGTAGTTATTATACCCTAGAGCGAAACCACCTACATCAAACCAACTAATTAAATGAACACGTGATTTGCTCATTGTGAGTCTTTGTGACAACGATAACTCATTTTTTCAAGTTAGGATACATAATAAAGAACATAATTAAGGAGATTAGGTGAAGAACAGAGAAGCCCCCACAATTATAAATTTATAATTATAACTCACGTATTTGTAGATGTATGTGATATACGTTAAGCTTTATCTCATCGTATAAGTTCGATGAAGTTATAAAGAAGAGTAATTCTACAAGACTATTACTTTAATGTTATTTTAGCCTATGTTGTAGTCTATAATCTTACACTTTGTTGCCTTAACATTAAGCATAATTTGAGTTAGATCATGCACATGATAGCGGGATCAACATGGCTTAATTTAATCATTTGATGTGTGATCGAGATATCTATACACCATGCAAATGATAATAGGATCATCGTCTAGACAACTCTTTCTAGAAGGTGTCGTTTGAACTTGATTCTCTATGCATGAAAACACTGCACTAAACTACTTAAGACTTGATACTCTTTAATGAGGTACGTAGGCAACCCATCCAAAAACGGGTGCAACCCAAATCACCAGAACCACCCCATTTTCGATATTTGTATCACTAGGATCAAAAGGTGAAAAAGTGAGGGCCGAACTCGAATAAATAAAAATAAAACAAAATGTGTTTGGTAAGTTTACATTCAAATAAAACATAAATATGTTTTATAAATGAGTGTATAATTTTACTTAACAAGTACACCGAACTCGTAGGGCAGACTAAGTTGAATCACAAGTTTCAAATTCATAATAGAGGTCGGACTGATTGATATGTTAACAACAACAATTGAAACTTGTAGGGTTTGAATGCAATCTAGACAGAGAAAAATAACATAAGAATTGTTTACATAGTTGACGAGTTGATGTTAATATACTCCTAAACGATTGATTGATATGTTAACAACAAAAATTCAAATACTTCATTAAGAACTACGTAAGAGTTGATGTTAGATCCTAAGCCTACGCCTCATCCCAACTCTTCTAGCCCAATATGTGTGGACTTCTCCATGAATAGCAGCACCCCATATTGTTATGAAATTTGGGTTTTGGCCCATTAAATTTTCAAGATTTGGGATTCGGCCCATTTAACTTTCCAAGCTTCAATAGGTACATCATGTATATAATTCGTTTCTCTCTTCATTCAACTTAACATGAGCTCGTTCATTTGTTTTCAACAGACTAATACGAATATATGTGATTAAACTAGGCTACATTTATGCTCAGCTCGAGTTGATCGGTTTGTTTAACTCGAATAATAGCCTTAAAAATGACTAAATAACTCAGTATTTAGAAAGATTGTCATATTATTTCGAGCTCGACCCTGACCTGACTTATAAAATTTGCAAGTTCAGACTCGTTCATTCAACTAAACAATGCTAATATGAACATATTTTTAAGTTCGGTTAAAAATTAGTTCCGGTTTACAAGTGTAAGGGCAGACACTGCCATATTCATTTTCTGAGGATTCTTGGTTACATATCTATGAACAACATAATGACTGCAGAATATATTTTGAAAAGCATAGTACATAGTAAAGCACAGACACGACACCTTAACTTGCATTCATCGGACCATATTTTGGTCCCCGTGTCTGCATTCGAATATACACAAAAATTGATACTGGCTAGTGTCTGCTCTCAAGATCACGCATGTGGTCATATTTATGTGAGCTCTGAACTGCATATGCATGGTGTTCCTGCATATTGTCCTTCCTAAATTCTTACCCAAATGCATTTTTACTTCATCGCGATGTAGTTACTTCATCATAACTAGGGGACCAATTTCTCTATCTTTCTACTTCTAACTCGAAGGTTATATGCACAGGATTAGTTTTATAATGCACAACATTAGACAAAACCTAAGTCACAACAACGAACTCAGAAGTTAATAATACAAAACTCTGGATTTCAGACACGTGGGCGTGTTTTGCACGATCGATGCAAGTTCCATATATTACGATTGTGGGCCTTTGTAAACAGGAGATGAAACCAACACAAACGTGTTGAGTAAGTGAGAGCACGATCGTACTTATGCTACACGATCATGATTTTGCTCATATTACTCACTTGTGTTTCACAAGTTTAAATCGAGTGTTGATTGTTTTTAATTCAACGCTTTTTGATCTTATCACAGATTACAAAGATATACGATCGTGTTATATGAAGAACGGTCGTGCAAATCACATGCACGTGTAGGGCCACGTGGCGGAAATATAGAGTTATGTATTACTAGATTCAATGGTTATTAGATTTTCTCCCTCCTTACCGTAAGGGAGTTGTCATACGATCCTATATGCATACATGGTTAGTTTCAAGTAAAACTAATTTTAAATTAAGAAATAATAACGAATCTTAGCTATAAAATTAATAGTATTATGGTTGTGATAAGGTAATAAAATTAACTATTATTTAACATAAAAATGTCGGTTTCCTAATCGGATAAGAAAGATACTAACTATGGTTTCTAACAATATATAATTATTACTTAATTAGTAGCACGATATCACTGGTTAGGTTTTGGCTCTCGGGTTCTCAGTTTTGAGGAATCTATTGCAAGACATCAAATGCTGACGAAAAATAGAAACAAAAATCATTATGATTTGATTGTTCCTGAAAATATTTTATCGTCTAGACGGCGTAGAAAATTGAGAATTCTAAGTTGTTTCAATTTAAGAAATACTAATTGTGTGGATAAAAATGAAGTATTTTGCAATGAAACAAGGTAAAAACATGTGGTCAATTTTTGGATGAAAGCAAAGATCTTGATAGAGATAAAATAAAATTAATTCAATTTAAATTCTTTCTTTGGCCCAATTATCGATTAGAAGATTTAGCTTGTATGAATGGTTGATACTAATAATGGTAGTCGTTTCAGTATATTAAGGATACAACATACACGCTTAAATAAGTGCACAAAGAAGTTCATTTAAATGACACGAGTGGAAAAAATACATTGATAAATATATATGAAATTACATTATGCTCTATCAAATTTTACAAGACGCACGATTAAATGCACGAACAAGTTCACTTGTTGTATGACTAGCGTGTTCTATTACTTGAAACTTCAGAATATTTTAATTCCTTAAGCATAAAGATCATATATTCCGTTATAATTTAATTACTCAATTCAATGCACAATTACCGTATAATATGTAACACTAATTATCACCGAAACCTAACTCTATATATATAATACGAGAACTTTTCATACGGTAATGATCTGAAAAAACAACGGTCTTGATTTCGTCACTTGCCTTGCACGTAGGGTAATAAGTGCATAATCGTGCACCCTTCTCAAATACAAGATGCACGATCATGCAACTTGTATTTGTAGGGTAATAGAGTGTTCTTGCATATGAGAGTAAATTCCTTCGAAAGAATGCTATCCTTATTTGTAGGGTAATAGAGTGTTCTTGCATATGAGAGTAGAATTCCTTCGAAAGAATGTTATAGGATGACACACTTCTAGAAAGTGATCATACCTAATCTTTTTCCTTACTCAATAAAAAAAAAAAAAAAGTAATCAATCTCCTTTGTGAGGACCTACCTCGAGGTCACCTCAACAATCTACTTTTAGCATGTCAAGACTGTATTATTCAGTAACGATATTTCTACCACGAGGTGAATCAAGTAACATAATTTTCTACATGGTATCACTTTTTAGTTTAGCCATTATGTATTATTTAGCCCGTCGGAGGGTGTTAACGATTTTCATTATGACGATGTAAGATAAGGTTATTCCCGATTGATTAGCTTCCAATTGATGGACTCTTACCCTTTTCATATTACTAATAATTCACGATTAAATACACGAAACAAGACCGGCTAAAAATCATAATGAGATAGGGGCATAACAATATCCTCGAAAGCAAACACATATACCTCGGAGTTGGTTTCATAATTGACTTCAATTAAGTTTTTACCATGGTTCAGTTCAGAACTTCACATAGTTGTTAGACCAACTGTATATCTTACAAGTGGTGCCATTTTTCGGTTTAAATTATTGTTAGGCTAACAATAATAACTCAATAAATGTTATAGTGAAACCGACTCACAACTTGCAGCTACGCTAAAGATATCTCTCGATGTCACTCTCTTGTTAATCTGGTATTCAAATGTCAAGAATTAATTAAAAGGATTAGATTATCCAGTTTCGCCATGTCTACCGCAAGACGAGGGTGTTATAAACTAAATTAATCATGATGTAATGGGTCGGATTATCCCGCTTGATGACTACTTAGTATTTTTCTTCTTAATAATAAAGCGCGTATAGATGTGTCGGATATCCCGACGCTCCTTAAACAAATAATGTTATAATTGCCCAAGTTCAATGAACCTATGAATAAGATATTTTAAAATACCATTGTGAATTGCAGAATTGGTAAAAAGTGAAAAAGTCTTGAGTTTTTTTGAAAGTGAGGTAATAAAGATAAACACTTTGAAAAATCATAAATTTAAAACATAAACAGGTTTAGAAAAAATGTGATGAAAGTCATACACCATACCCTAAACTCGGTCCCCTATAGCCTAAAACACCTCCCACTCATCTTCATGGGGCCCACAGTGGACCCCATCTACACAGGAAACTCCCCACCTACACACTCTCCAAAATTGAAACAAGAAAAGGGCAGCCTCGCCAGAACACACCAATCGCTTTTACTTTCAACTTCTCACGCTTCCCCCACAAAACACACACAGACTGTTTCTCTTTTACCATAAAATCAGAGCGTTTTTCCTTCAGCTTAAAATCATCGCCTTTTTCTCTGAATCATCACTTACCTGAGAAAACGGAGGCTTCCTCTTTCTCATGATAATGGGCAACCGCAAGTTCAAATTTTCAGAAATGATCCCAAATGCTTGGTTCTACAAGCTCAAAGAAATGGGCGGCCGGAGCAACAATCACAACCGCCACACCCACCAACTTAGTAAGAAACAAACCCCATCTCCTCCTCCGCCTCAACCACCATTAGAAACAGACCCTCTGTTTTCTATACCAGTTAAGCCCCACCAAGATTCTGTATCTCAATTGAGAAAATCTTACTACTTTACCAGAGAATTGAACCCTAAACCAACCCTCAAATCACCTGATACTACCTCTGATTTCCTTGACCCACCAAGAAAATCCTCCAAAAAAAGAAGACCCACCACCACAACCTCCAAGAAAACCTCCACTTCCACCACCACCACCACCACCGCCAAATGTTCTTCCTCTTCCTCGTCACTAGGCGATGAGAGCTGCATTGTGATTGATGTGGATACCAAGTCTTTGGATTTGAAAAAAGACGACTCTGTTTCTCTGCTTCAGCTTCCTCCCATCAGAACATACCGCAAGAAGTTCAACAATCCGGTGAAGGTCATCAGTGAGACCCACGAAGCCATTGATGAACCAACTAAGCTGAAGAACAGCTCATCCAAGTCTAGAGAGACAGGGGGTTATGAGTCTTTTCCGGTGAAGGTTCCGAGGGAGGAATCCATGGCTTCCTCTGTTTTCAAGGAACAGGGGATTCGCCCTGTCCGAAGGTTTCCAACCGGTTCGCCTCGTGTCAAGATCCGGATCAATTCGCCCCGATTAGCTAAACGGGTTCAGGTATCACTTGCTTCTTCATATGTTTTACATAAATCTATATTTGTATAAATTTTAATTCTGTCGAATTCCAGATAAACTCGAGTAGGAGAAGCATGTCTGCCTCCTCAAGGAAGAGCATATCATCGGATAGCATGGCGGTGGTGAAATCATCGGACGATCCTCAAAGGGATTTCAGAGATTCAATGGTAGAGATGATTGTGGAGAATAACATTCAGACATCGAAAGATTTGGAGGAGTTATTAGCATGTTATTTATCTCTCAACTCCGATGAATATCATGGTGTTATAATTGAGGTATTTAGGCAAATTTGGTTTGATTTAGACAACATTAGGGTAAGAAAAGTAGTTGCTTGAGAAATCCTAGTTTTGAATATATATAGTACTACATCATTTATAAGGTTATGAGTCTTTTGTACTCTTAACATTTTATAAGTGAAAGTACATGAATAGCCTATTGAGAAAGCAAACTCTCACTTTCTTCAAGGGGAGGGATGGTGTTCCATGTATTAGTTATTGAAAATAAGTTTCATTAATACTAATTTTTGTATATAGTAGGGATCATTTATTAATAAAGTTGATGATTTGTGAATAGTGTAATCTCTAAAGTTTTGTATGACTTGCATGAGGTATTTATCTTTGTATTGGTCTATTGTAAATATGGAATGATGTATATCTTAATAAGTAGGGTGATGATAGAAGGAGCTTTTTTAGAGCATGTTCATCCATGAAATAACTTTCCTAATTAATGTGGACTTATTTTGTAAATAGAAATTTAAAATATTTATTAGATTTTGGATCGAAATAAAGAATGATAAAGTAAACATTTTTTTCGAAAAAAATAAATACAATATTTTTATTTAAGGTTAATAAAATTAGATAAAATTGGCTCATATATTATGAGTTTTCATTACACGTATAGAAGTCTTTCTAGAAAGCGTGAAATGGTTGGGATATGAGAAAATAGATTAAGGAGGTTACTAATTTGAGTTATATGATTTGTACAAATTCTTTAAATTTGTGTGTTTGTTGGATTTTTTTTTGTGGTCAAATCTTTTTACCCATATCATTATCTCAACATAAGTAGTTTAACAACGCGTTGTAAAATTTCCTGGATAAATTGTTTTATATGCTAGTGGTCGGACTACTTAATATCTTGAAAATCACATACGGTCATCTACACACAAACTTATTTCTACAAAAATACAAACTTTTTAAATAATTTTATAATTTAATAGATTAAATTTGTTGAATAGGTGGTTCTTTCCTAAATTATTATACTTATTGACGAATTGATGTTGTTCTATTTTAGATTAAAAATCAATTTGTTATATTGAATGGAAAGGAATTTAGATAGAGTCCACCCTTCCCACGGCATCTAAATGGATGAGGTCTTCAACGTCTTCCGGTAGCACTTCGTCTGTAAATGTTGGGTCGAAACTGTGCAATGCAAGTCTGTCTACTACAATGTTGATTTTTGAACAATACACCGCTCAAATCCGGATATCAAGGTGGAGATGTCCGAGATGATTATATCCGTCTCCTACTGTAACACCCCAAATCTCAGATTCGGGGCGCTACGAGCTAGGACCTCACAATGGGTCCCGACTCTAGCTCGACAACAATATTACTGGATCTTACAGCAAGGCACAAACAATAAAGCGTAGAAATCCAAATATAATAGTGTGTAATGTCAAATAAGATAACAGACTCTCAGTCGAGGTACAAAGGCATAAACGAAATCCGCAAGGTAAACTGTCAGAGTCGACTAAACATAACATGTAAAAACCCACGCCTGTCCTATCACATGCGGGAACCCCGGCTAATCTCCTCCTCCGAATCATTCGGCAGCTACCCTATCCTACAAGGCATCTAACCACAGGGATAAACCATTAGCTAACTATAACATAAAGGAAAACGCTGAAGCACAAACACATATAAAGAAAAGGTAAACACAGATCATGCTATCACATAATTTCTTTATTATTATCTTCATTAAGGTCATCCACATTATTTAAATATAGGTGTGACACGAGAAGTCTTAGACTCTCGCCTTCGGTCCTTTATTCAGCTGGAGTGGTTCAGCGCACCTCCCCATATACACAATGGAGTGGTTCGGTACCCTCCCCGTATACCAAGTCTGGCCTAGTTGTGAAGCACCTCCCAAACTCCCTCGGGAGAACTAGAAAACTGATCACCATTTGTTACCTGTGGGCCAAGTAATAAGTCGGTATATATATGTATGAAGATACAAAACGTTACAACACAACAACACACACCTCTCAAGCATTCGCCAACATATCATAGAAGCTAAGTAAGTCCTAGGGACTTACCTGAAATCAAATACTCTAAGCTATCACACGACCCGATATGTAAACACTCTTCAATGCCTGATATAAGTCAAGGCAAGATGTTATAATCAATCCACATCCATATGAAGCTACATCCTAAGAGCTTCCTACTTTAAGCAAACCGCAACGCAACTCGGACACTAACCTAAATCTCACCCACTACATGGGATTTTCTCAAGGTCTTCTAAGCCACCTAACATGATACTACATTGTGATCAAAGGGGTACAAGGAAGGAGAAAAGACATAGCAAAAGAACACCCTTAAGTCACAAGAATGACTTAAGGGTCTTATTGGAGGAAAACTGCAGCCGTGGCGGTGAAGAGGCGCAGGGGCGGCAAAGACACCGAGGCCGCACCCGCCGCAAGAGCAAGGCGCAGGGGCGGTGAGGCGCGGTCGCGGGGAGTGCAAGGGCGGTCGCAACACTGACGACAACGATCTCCGACTTCTCTATCTTTGTGCTTGGCCTTCTTTCTCTTTCAATCCTTCATGTAACTCTGTGCCTACTCGGTCAGATCTTCATGTAGTCGCTAGGTAAGCAAAGGAGCGGAAAAGGAGAACGATTTACCCTTACTCATCAACAAAATCGAAGGAGGCGAGAAGTTCTTCTAGAATCCACAAGGACGGCTCCCTTTGTCAAACTTGTTGCAGTCCGGTGAAGATGAACAATACCATGTTGTAGGTGACAAAATCCAGAGAAGAAAGAGATGACGGAAGGAAGAAGAAGAAGTAACTATGAAGGAAAGGGAGGAGGAAGGAAAAGAAGGAACCTCGCCTACGTAAACCTCTCAAGGATGAAGAGCTCTAGAAAGAACGGCAATCTCAAAATTAGGGCAAGGGAGGTAAGGGTTCGGAATAAAGGAAGGGTTTCGTAACCGTCATCGGTTACGAAACAAAACGAAGCGATCCACTGCTTACCCGCCCCCACAGGTAACCTACTCGAGACCTATCCTAAAGAGCCTCCAAAAGAACCGGGTGTTACACCCACATTAACTTCAATATGTGGTAATTGTATTAATGAGCATGAGGTTGTCACCTTCAATCTTTATGGAAAGTACTTAAAAATTTTATATTATTGGTATTCTTGTAGAGTTTTTGGAGCATTTTTTTATTGTATTATTTACTTGAAGTTTTGTAAACTATTTTATATGTTTCATAGTTTTTTTTTAATTCAGAAATATTTTTGTCGATTTCATTATAATTATTCTATCACAAATCTACGTATTATTTACTCAATTTTTTTATTAATAGATATAAAAAAAGTCACATTTAAGTACAATGGGTATATGGAGTGTTGTTCAGGTAAGGGTGTTAATTGTGGTAAGGTTGTGCGGTCATCTAAGATGTTGACACGTGTCCAATTTTTTTTTATTTTTTTTAAGAAAATATATTCTGAATACTTTTAACAATAATGAACTACCATGTTATTAGTTCTGCACTATTCTCTTATAAACTTTGAATTATACTCATATAATTCATGAACTATTACTTTATATTATTCATGAATTAGTTTTTATAACTATTTACTATTCACATATAATTTATAAATTATTCCCTTAGAATATGAATTATCACGATATACTATTAATGAACTACTCTTTTATATACTACATTGAGTATATGCATGTAATTCATGAAGTAGTAATTCATGAAGTAGTACTTCACGATAATCTATTCATGAACAAATATTATATCTCCAATGAACTACTCTTATAAAGTTCATAAACTACTACTTTCAATACTTCATTTGTTAATATATTATCTCAAATTATTTATACATTAACCGTTTATATGTTATGAACTATTCTATTATAATTCATGAACTATCCTTTTATAAGTTATGCACTATCCCTCTATAAGTTTTTCATTATCATTTTAATTCGTTGTTAGAAGGAATAAGGGGAAAAACAATTGGAATGTGTCACCTTCCTAGGCTACCTTGACGGCTTACCGTCTTACCGTTATGAACTATTCTCTTATAATTCATGAACTATCCTTTTATAAGTTATGCACTATCCCTTTATAAGTTTTGCACCATCATTTTCATTCGTTTTTTAAAAGAAAAAAAAAAGACACGTGTCATTTTCCTAGCATGACTTACGGCCTTACCGGAAGAAAGGGGTCAACCTGAACAACTACCTGGGTATATGTAGAGGTTCTAAAGATCGAGAATTATAGAATTGAATAAATTATCTCATAAGAGCATTTTCTAGATAAAATATGAAACATGAGTTAATAAGGGTCATTTTTTACTAATCTATTTGAATTATAAAATTAAAATACTAATCACTAACATTTTATGATTTGGTCTATAACCACTAATTAAAAATAATTTTTTTTAATTTTTTTTGAGTCAACAAGTTGACCGTACGTTTTACACTTGTTGATAGTCCTAATAATATTATGAAAAAATGTATTTATTGATGATGTATTTTACACTTGTTGACGATCTATTTTATACTTGTTGTCTTGTTGACAGTTTAAAAAAATATTAAAAATATATTTGTTTACATTTCATTTTACATTTGTTGACGGTCCATCTATACTTTTTGATAATACATTTTACCTCCGTCTAAAATCCTTTTTATATTTGCATTGTCAACAATAGATTGTTAACAATTTGACAATACATTTTACACTAGTTGACAATCCGAAAAAATTATAACAAAAAAAAGTGTACTTGTTGACAGTGGATTTTACACTTTTTGACAATCAATTTAGGGCTTGTTTGGTATGACTGTAGGTAGGGGTGTCAATGAGTCGGATTTGGGGGTACCTTATTCATCCCCATCCCCGTTTAGTATAATGCTCCCCGTCCCCAACCCCATCCCCGTTAAGGTATTGAAAATTATCCTCATCCCCGTCCCCGTTTAATTTTTCTCATTTCAAAGTTTTATGGGTATTTCCCACAAGATTCGCCGTCCCCATCGGATATTAGTTCCCATCAAGGAATTCCCCATCCCCGCATTTGGATTCAGTGTTTGTTGGGGAGGAGATCTGTTTGGGTTCAAGTTATTTATCCAAAGTTTGTGGATGAGACTTGATTGTTAATCAGGTTAGTCGGAGTGAGTTGATAAGAGGAAGACAAATGGTGAGATTGTAGTGCATGTTAACTAGCTATGGATGGTGTTAACAACTAAATGTATTGGTGATGCCGTGAGTGTAACTTGACGAGACATACTAATTTTCTATTTTGCAGTCACTTGCTGTGAGTTTCCTTACTATAAATTATAGTAACTTGTTGATGCATATCTTTGAAATAAATACTGTTATATTCAGAACTGTAAAACCAAATTTCTAATCAAAACATGCTTCATAAATCATGGGGCTTACCCTTGAAATGAATAAGTTAACAAAGAAAGTTTATTTAACGAAACAACTATAGCAACTAACAACCACCTCTAAGTATGACATCAACTCATAAATCATGAGGCATCCCGTCCTATTCCCCCTCGGGGTTACCATTGGGCTTCCCCATCCGAATCCCTGTTTGGATTCCCCGTTGGGGTTCCCCGACGGTTTCGGGTTCGGATCGGGGAGCAGGGAGAATACCCCTATCTTCATCCACGTCCCCATCCCTAAGCGAGGAATCGATTTTTAACCCATCACCGTCCCCATTCCCGTTTAAAATCCCCATGACGGGTAATACCCGCAAATTCGGGAAATCCCCAACTCATTTACAACCCTAATTGTAGGAATGAGGTTGGAATAAAAATTGGAATGAAATGAAGAAGTGGAATAAGTCATTTCTAATACTTGATGTTTGGTATAATCTTGGAATGAAAGATTTTGACACATATTTTTTTAATTTTATATGAGTTATGAAACGAGAAATCGCATCATATTTGAATTGGTTATATATGTGTGAATGTTTATAATGTCGATATATACTATTTTTAAACTACATTTAAGAAAAGTACATACTAACTAATAACTTAAAGAATAAACGCTAAATAATCATCAACCCAAATAAATAGGTATATAACTTCTTAAATCAAATATATATTTTCTAATTGAACCAATTATATTGTTTAGAGCATTTTCTTGTTAGATTACATCTTGAATAGTTTTGAAAATTTTTTTTTTTGTCAAAATCATGTTTTTCTACAAAATAATAATATAATTCAAATTAATTGATGTACAATAATTTTTTTTTAATTATTATTTATATTTAGAGTATAGATCATATGAGAACATGCCTTATCGTGTAATCATGAGAACATTTCATAGTTATTATTAGTTTTGTTACGAAGGTGTCATATCGTTTAATACATTGTTCGTAGTTATTGTTGTTGAATGGATTATTCGTAGTTATTATTAGTTCCAAAATATTATTTATCTAATAATTATGATATCTACCCTAAATCTCGACCCTTAATACTCACCATCCGACAGTCTAAGATTGTTCTCATGAATAGACGATAAGACTGTTCTCATGGGAACCACACCCTATATATATATATATATATATATATATATATATATATATATATATATATATATATATATATATATATATAGAGAGAGAGAGAGAGAGAGAGAGTTTTAAATTTAAAACGAGTTTATATTGGAATGAATGATACTCACCTTTAATTTATGGAATCAATTTATTCTCTAGTGTTTGAATGAACCATTCTATAAAATCATTCTCGTTCCGATTCCAAGCCTTACCAAATACGAGGTATTGGTATGACTAATTCCGATTTCAATTCCCGATTCCATGATAATCGTACCAAATGAGCCCTTATACTTGATGACATCCCAAAAAATATTAAAAAAAATACTTGTTGACAGTTCATTTCGTTGATGTCTATTTTACACTTGTTGATGATACATTTTACTTTTATTGACAATATATTTTACTTTTACATTGTCAATTATCGGACACATTGTCAATAATTGGATAGTCAACAAGTTGACAGCCCGAAGAAAATTTTTTTAAAAAATTAAAAAAAATTTATAAATATTTTAGTTTAGTGGTTGAAACAAAAACATAAAAATTTAATGGTAATTTTTAACTATCTAATTAGTAACAACAAATAGATAAATTATAAAATAAAAAAAATAAAACTAAATACTTTTTCTTTAAATTACAAAAACATAAAATGAGTAGACAGGGCAGATGTTCTAAAAAGCAAAAGTGGTTGAATTTAATAACAACAAATAGATAAATTATACAATAATAAAACTGAATACTTTTCTTTAAATTATGATGTTTAACTTATGTTTCAAACAAAATTAGTTCAACGTCCGTTTACTAAAAAATTATGATGTTTAACTTACGTTGTGTTAGTCTTCCACGTATGACTCGTTTGTAATTCGTTTTTCGTCTTTGCGCTGTTTGCGTTTATAGAATTATCTTTTTCGACCAAAAAAATTGAAATATTGTAAATTATGTTTAATTTATGTTTACACCGTTCATTAGACTTCCAATATTTTAAATTTTGTTTGCACTTTAATTACTTATAATTATTTAAAATGTTTAATTTAAAATAATTGATTGTAAGATTGACACCTTTAATCATTATGATAGATTTGTTGAAATCGAAATGTGTACGTTGCTATTTAATATTATTAAAATGAGGTACCCGTGCAGAATTTTCCTACTATTAATTTCCCCAATGAAGAAATTGTGTAAGAAACAAAGTTTTGAAAGATAAGTTATTGTAGAAACATTTGTTACAGCCTTACAGCAACGTCAAAAGTACGTTGACATGATCCACAAAGCTGCACATTTGCTTGCTTAATATATATATATACAGAGAGAGTGTGGTTCATGAGAACGCCATTAACGTGAGAACACGAGAATAATCGTACACCGTTGAATGATGAGTATTAAGGGTTGAGATTTAAAGTAGATATCAAAAATAATAATAACTACGAATAATAATAATTAGGAATCCAACAATAACTACGAATAATCCACTCAACCAACAATAACTACGAATAATACATTAAACGATATGACACCTTCGTAACAAAACTAATAATAATTACGAATTTGTTCTCACGTTCTCACGTTAGGGGGTGTTCTTATATATATATATATATATATATATATATATATATATTCGTTGATCAAGTGAGTCGCCTAGAGTTGTCATGGCTAAATTGCTATTACCCGGTCTCGTTTCAACATAATGTTCTAGACTACGACAAACGTTAACACCAACGAAAATTGAGAAAGACAATTTATAGCTTCTTGTAAATTTCAATTACACGTTCGCTTGTAAAATGTTTCACATCGAATGCCCAATTCGATAATTAGTTTTCTAAATTTTTTTTACTTTAGTTGTATTCTAATTCTAACAAGATTATCCTTATTACTTGTAATGTTTGACTTGCATCCATATTAGGACAAAGTTCAACACATAAGTTCAACGGTATTTCACTGTAATTCAAATTGAGAATAGAAAGAGTAGTTCACCGATCTTATATATCAGTTTTGAAATGTATTTGCTTCAGATGTATTTAATGACTTGGAGTTTATTTGGTTCAGATGGGTTTCTTTTTTAAAATTGTGATAGATGAAAATTATTGGAATTCTTTTAAGAATTTTGTCCTCAAGAGATTGTTTTTAAGAGATTATTTTCTAAATATAACTTTAAAATATAATACAATCCTCAAATCTCATCTAATACCACACAACTCCCAACCGTAATCCTTAACAATCTCCACATCAACAATCTAAATGAATCTCCTACAATCTAATATCAAACAAACTCTAATATTATCTTCAATAAACAACCCAACTTTTATGAGCATATCGACAACGAAGTCAAGTACGTACGAAAGAATAGAAGATGGCCCCATACTTATACCACGCATGAGATATATTTGTATGTAAAATGTTGGGTCGAAGGTGCCAATAAAAAAAACCCTAATTTTATGATGGACGAAGGTACAAGTCTACAAAAAGTGCTTAATTTGAATGCATTTCACTCTCAAAGGCAAAAGCTAAGGAGCATATACTAGAAAAAGAATGGCTTTTTGTATTCCGAAGCTTAGAAATGAGGGGTTGAGTTGAAGAAAGGTGTCGGTAATTGTTAACCAAAAGGATCTCTTTTCATATTTTATGTCTTGTCCTAACTTTCAAAGCCCCTATTTGTTTTTTAAATATGTACACCAAAACAAAAGATAAAGTAGCTTTGGGCATTTCAAAAGTTAGATCGATATATATATATAGGTTAGATTTGAAAGAAGCATGCTCCATTTAAAGTGCATGTTATTCTTTGCTACATCTTGTACGTGGAAAAGGATTTCAAATTTTTCAAAAAGATTATATCTTTTTTATCCTGAAAATTGTTTTTTTCATTATTAAATTGAATATTAAAATATAATTTATTACATGACTTACGACGCACATGACGATTTTGTTTGCATGTCAATTAATTTACTAACTGCACAACACAATAGATATGAGTTATATCCACATAAGAAGAAATAGTCTCGTTGCAAGTATGGGCACAATATCCCTTTATACCTTGTTTTTACTCCCGATTATCTTAGTAAAAAAAAGTACAAATTTCGTTATTTCAACGAATTTTTGTTATTATAAAGTTTGAGCTAATATGCATGACCTGACCGAATTGATCACATATATTTGGCCGGCTAGATAGAATAAAAGACCTATTATAAACATCTTTATTATCATCATCATTATTGTTAGATATCTCAACAATAATTGAAGAGTAATTAAATAGTTTCAAAAATATTAATCATTTCTTCCCAATTTTGGTAAAAAGAGGTGTGGTTTCAGAATGAGTGAGTTCATTGAAATAAATAACTAATTGAATGTGCTTTCTATTATGGAATTAATAATTTTAAAATGATGAAAATAGACCCACCCAATGCCGCGTATAAATCCGACATCAAAATCGAAAAAATAAAATAGATAAAGCGGAAACGATGAACTAAAAAAGAAAAGGCTATATACATGCCTTTCGTTTTACTAGCATAAAAAAATCGTAATTTGTCAGCGGCCAGTGGACGCCGGACCGGCACAAAGAGCCGACGTCTAAATTATTATTATTGTTTAATTTTAATTGATTTGGTTAAGCTACTAAAAATGATTATTCATTATACTGTAACGTCCGGAATTTTAATTCCGGTAGGAAAGCGGTTTGGTAGTCTTTAGTGGTAGCCACCGCCCATGCGGCTTAGGCGAAGCGCGGTCGCGGCCATCCGCGGGCGCGACTCAATCGTTCCGCAGGTGCGGTGATCTGAGAGAACGGAATTTTTATTCCGTCTTCTTCCGACCTTTCGTTCCTTCCTTTTGAGATTCCGACCCCTCGTTACCTCTACCCTAAAGTGACACTTGACCTCCCTTGACCTCTTGTTTTCCATAGCAGAGAAGTGATTTCCTCTTTCCTCATTTCTCATTCACGTGTTTTCTCTTCTCCCTCTTTCTCCCTTCTCTCCTTCTCCTCCATACTCTCCCATGGTGCTTCTTCATCCTCTTTTGTGAAGTTGTCTAGCAAGTGAGGGACTGCAGATCTGGATTGACAGTAAGTGTTCTTCTCTTCCCCTCTCCTTATTTTTCCTTCTTCCTTCTTTGAGCCATAGGGTTGTGTAAGCCATGGATTCTCAAAGTTATCCTCTCTTGTGTTTGTATCTGTGTGGATCTAGTCTAGACAGTGGTTTATGGTTGTGATCGAGTGATGGACATCCATGACGGAGCAAACCAGCTAAGAGACATCTCTGCACATCAAGGAACCAGTCGAACACTCGTCGGGATCGTCTTTTTGGAGTTCGACCGCACACGCGACATGACAGAGCCGCGAGTGCGCCCACAACACCAAAGCCACGGGTGCACCACCCTGGAGCCGCGGGTGCGCCACCTTGGCCGCGGGTGCAGCTTTCATGGGTCGCAGGTGCGGGTCTAGTGCAGCTCGAGCCGCCGGTGCGGCCTTCTTGCCTTCTTCGTGGTCGCACCTCCTTGTTATGCGATCGTGTCTTTTCCCCAGTGAGTAACCTCTTCCTTGATCTAGTGAGTCTTCTCTTACCTTAAGTTATGCTTAGAGATAGTATCATGCTAGGATGACTTAGCATAACCTTGTGAAATGCCAAGTAGTGGCTTTGAACCTTAGATGAGTGTTTGAGGATTGTTGAATGTTCTAAGGCTTGAGGTGTTGTTGTTATCTTGTGAGGTTTGCTAAGACCTCGAATTATCTAGTTTGATCTTATGAGAATATGAGGCTGGAGGTTGTGACTATTATGATGGTTAAGATTGTGGAGACTAGGACAAGAGTATCCTAGCATGTGTTGTGATGGTTGAGATCTTGTGAGATCGTGAGGACTATGAGTTTGTTATCCTAGTATATGTTGTTATGGGTTAAGATCTTGCGAGATCTTTGGGACTAGAAGTCTAAAGACTTCTAGCATGTGAGAGAGATGTTAATTGTGTGCCTTGTTTGATTAGACGTTGAGTGCCTTCCTGCGGGAAGCTGAGTGTGGGATATAACCGGGTTATTTTTGAGACAGGTAAGTCAACGGACTTACTTAGCTAATTTTTGCGTATTAGTTGATGTGTGATGGTGGTGTGTGTTTAAGTTACGTTATAACAATGAAACCGGAATAGGTTGACCTTTGTATATTATAATTGGCTCATGTGTATGATAAGGGGCGGTGACATCACTGTCTAACTCTTGCGAGAGTTAGGAGATTCTCTGCGACTAGCCCAAGCAGGTAGACGGTTAGATGCATCAAAACCATTCCTTGCTGGTATATGGGGACATATGCGAGTTTCGGGGATTCTCGTGTCATAAATTGAAGTTGAATTAGTAATGAGAATGACGTAAATGAAAGATAATAAACCGGCTTGTGTGTGAGAGTATGATATGTGTTTATATTGACTTATGTGTGTCTATGCATTTACCGTCTTTCTAATGCTTGGAATGTTAGCTAACGGTTTTATACCGATATTGTAGATGCCTTGCAGGTTAGGGATGCTACCGAGTGATCCGAAGAAGTGGGCATTCGGGGTTCCCGTACATTATAGGACGGGATTGGGTTTATATTATTGTTGTCGTTTGAACGTTTGTTGTTGTTGTGGTTTTGTAAGAACTCGGTTGGAGTCTCCTTTCATTTGTTTTCGGGATCATAATGTAACATCCCAAGTTTTCGGAACTGGGGGAGCTACTGGTTAGGACCTCACAGTGGGTCCCGACTTTAGTTTGACAACAACTTAACTAGATCTTACAACAAGGCACCGATAAGGAAAAACCAGAAATCATGAAATGTTTAATAAAGTCGTGTATGTGACCAGAAATACTAGCATCCTGTAATAACAATGTCTCACAATCTGAGAACATTAAAATGTCATAGCTGAAAGAACAACAATAAAAGAAACTGCAACCCGTCCTAAGAAGTACGACACCCCGACTGACCACCACCATCCAGATCACTCGGCATCCGCTCTAACTTGTGGTAAGTCTAAACAACGATAAAACAATTAGCTAACTAATCAAATATAAGCAGAATAATAAATAGCACATACACACATAAGGAAAATATAAACACTCAACATGCTGGCACACAATCCGGTTATTATGTGATAACTTAGGTGATTCACTTCATCTCGTTTTAAAAGTTGTGGCACGAGAAATCTTAAGATTTCTTGCATCCGTTCCTTATCCAACTGGTGATGGTTTGGCACACCTCCGCCGGTGGCGTTTCCGCAAACCAAGAATGGACTAGTCCCGAAAGAAACCCCCAACGCCCTCGGGCTAACTGAGCATAATGCCACCGCCCGTTACTCTTAGGCCAGATATGTGGGTCGGTCGATAATTAGTATGCAATACACTTATACACACATCATTCAAACACTACTATCATTATTAGCACTCATATCTGAAAGTTAGCAAAGTAAGCCCAAATGACTTACCTGAATCAGATCTCGACTCTCTTAATCACAACTCGATCTGTAACTGTAGAAACTTAATTTTCTGTCAAAGGAGGCAAGTGGATCAACACATCTCCTAGGTACTTAGAAGTCTAAAACTCCTAAGATGTAAGATCCTATTAGAACAAAAACTATTACAATACTCATTTAAGGTAAAATGACTATTTTTCTTGGTCCCGAAACTACCAAAAATCTCATAATTTATGCTTAAACTCTTATTTGGGACTAAAATGTCATATTCTAGCTCTTAAAGATGAGTTTCGGTAGAAATTAGAAAACTACACATTTTTCTATTTTCCGAAAAGTCACTAGGGTCCAACTTTGGCTCCAAATATGAAACTCGAATACATTTAAACAAATTTCGAAATAATTCTCTAGATCATCTATGATATGCAATTTACTCATAGAAGAAAGAATTTCTTAAAACTGTCCAACCATCACTTCTACAAATTCTCTAAAGTCGGTTACAACAGCCAGAATTTCCATACTCAGCCAAATTTTCACTGCTGGAAAAACAGTTCAACTACTCTACTTTGGAACCTTATAACTTCTAATATGACCGTTCATTTATTCTCAAATTTTAACACAGTAAACTACATATACCCATCTATGACCTATCAAAATTTCAACGGTGGATCTTTAAACTAACTCCTTAACATTGATCTACAAGATGAGCAGTTTGCAACTTCAAAACTGAAGAAAAGAAAATTCATTTACAACAGTTCATTGTTTCTACCATTTTTGACAGCACACTCAACAATTACTTTCTACCTACACAACACAGGTTCAAGACCTAACCACAACAACTCACCACTCAAGTCCTAACCTAGACATATCTCTACAATAGAATATACAACTACTAGCAAGGTGGGAGGCGAGAGTGCTTACCCACGAGCTTGCAACTATCTGTCCCTTGCTGGGGTGTGTGCTGCAGACATGGCCCTCTCCTTCCTACCAACTACGCTGCAAAGGGGAAGACAGTTGAGAAGATTGAAAAGGTAAGCAAGGTTCTAAGGATAGATTGACTACATGCTCACACTGAGACTATGGATTGTCGACAGGGATGGTGGGGTGTGGCTCACTGGCTGTCACCTTCTGTCGTCATGCTTAGAAAGTCAGGTAATGTCCGAAACTGTGAAGGTTAGGGAGTGACAAGGCTCTTACTGTAGTGTAGCAGTAGAGATGTAGTTGTCTGTTGATGTTCTTGTCGACAAAAGTGGTGTCCGAGAGCTGCAGGAGTCCTAGGTTGTTGAGGGTCGAGCTGTCCTCAATGCCCTCCAAGGTCCTTGTTGTTGTGTGTGACGACCCCCCTCAGGCGTGACTACTGGTGTGGTCGAAATGGCGAACGGTACTTCTTCACACAGCTAGAGAGAGGGGCGAGGATGGGCGTGTTGTGTTGGTAGTACGGGAGACGGCTAGGTCTAGTGTTGTGCTGAAGAGATCGGTCGAAAGAAGCAGCCTACTGCAGAAGGAAGGACGGAGGAGAGGTGTTCTCTGAATGTAGACAGAAGAATGGGAACGTGGGGCTGCACCAAGGAGGAAGTAACGCTACTGCGTGTATCTAGGAGCGGTTACTTGCAGAAGATCCGTCCGCCTCCATTCAGCGCTTCAGTTACGGGGAGCAGCTTCCTTCATTGCTGGGCTCACTGGGCTATTGCCACACTGCTGGGCTGGTGGAGCATGCAAGCAAGGTAAGAACGTGGGCTGAAACAAAGGAAATTGTGTGGGTTGAAGGTTGTACGGCCTTGTCACATACTTGTCATGGCTTTGCCAAATATTTGTCATGACTTTGTCAAAAACTTGTCATGCCTTTTCCACAAAATAGATATATTTATATCTATATATATATGTATACATATATTAGGGCTCGCGATATAATTCTATCAATTTATGTGAATCAAAGCTTACATAATGATAGAATTTGTGTTGGGTATAACGCTAGGTAGAATGAAAAAGGTCAAAGGATCAAAATTCGATTTGACTCGGGATAAACGGAATAAAAATTTCCGGATATTACACATTACATTTGCATTAAACCTATTTCGTTTTGCCTTTTATTTGTTTCATGTTGCAAGATCGAGTGAAATTATTTTCAGGCTAAGGGTCGGGACCCATTGTGAGGTCCTAGTCCGTAGCATCCCAAGTCCCTCGGATTTGGGGTGTTACATATTCTTTCCTAGTAACGATAATCTCTATATATGGTTATATTTTTTTATATATAAATCTCATTCCCAATAATCCTCTCCAATCCCATAAACTCCCTCTATCAAGCGGACCCTAACTCGCTTACATTATTTTGTACGAGAAAAGGAGAAATTTATAAATTGAGGAAGTTAGTTAATTGGGTTCTTTAAAGCCTTTAAAAAAATTACAAATCAACTCCAACCGTCATCAGTCGGTGTCCTGATTGAAAATCAAAAAGAAAATTGGACATCAGCGCCAGCCGCTAGCGCTCAAACTACGCGTCGCCACCTTGCGACTTTGTTGACAACAAGTAATTTGAACGCCATGTATATAATAGGCCCCAACAAAAACTAATTTGAGAAGGCCAATCTAAAATGAAAAATCAACTAAACAAATATTTTTTTTAAAATTCAATATTTTTGTATATATAGCCCAAAATTGTTTAAGTGCACATACGCATTACACTCAAACTCAATATATAAGTCTAGCGGAATTTCATGATAAAATAAATTGACAATCGGAAGAGTAGTTGACTAAGCTTATATAATAGGCTCGGGAGTTAGTTGACACTTGCATAACAGTTAGGATTGCGGGCCTATTAGAGGTTAATCACTTTGATACCATACGAGCTTGTGTGTATACAAGGATTACAAGCGCACACGCGTGTTAGACTTAAGTCCAGCAAATAAGTCTAACAAGACTTCGTCATAAAATCGATGGGTAATAGGATTAGGTCACCGACCTTATTTACTAGGCTCGAATTCTCCTCACTTTAGATATGGACAGTTATTGTCTCTAATACGTCTTGCAAATTCAACACATAAACTTAGAAGAATTCCATCATAAAACCAATCGGAAAAATAACCCACCGAGTTTTTATACTAAACTTAAAATTTTTCTAATTTAGATGTGATAAGTTATTATCCTAAATAAAAATTGAATGGGTAAATATGAATTATAATTTAATTAATTAAAATTTTTAAATATTAACTGGCCGTTAAACCTCATGCCCTTAAACACTTGTATCATTGATATGATAAATCTTTTTTCAAAAATCAATACTTAAGTGTCGTACTCACAATTCTCACAATAAATCGTAAATTTAAATAAAATTTGATTCGCGGAGATCGTTTACAACATGTAATTTACTAACATTCAGTCAAATATTTATGTTGTACTATAATAGCTAAATATTACATATATTTATGATATTCTTTCATTATATTGTATAATCTTAAATTCTATATTTTTTCATCTATATATTTCACATTCTTAAGTTGTGAAAATTAATTTATTATTTATAACTATTTATATAATCGTAGACGATAAAATTTAGATTATCTTTAAATTTATTTATTTATACAATCTTATTATGATTTTATTAGAAATTTTCAGTTTTTATATTTATTTGTTTCTTACATTAGGAATTATTTAAAATTATAATTTTTAATGAAATCGATACATTATTTACGGTAATACAAAAATATCAGTTTTAGTTTTTACAAATCTCCTCGAAGAAACGGATATTAAACCAGTTCAGTAATAAAGTTGTGCCATTCGAAAAAGTTGAATGAGTGATATCTAAAAGATTGAAATTCAAATCTTTGTAATAAAATAAATGGAAATTTTGTTAGTGAGAGGAGATTTTTTTAACTAGGATCACTAAATATTAAATATAAAATAAGGAATCCAAGTAAAAGCAAGATAAATAAACAAAACCGGTCCAAACTCCGCATGTGCCAAAAATGAATAGTAAAATATATTTGAAATGTCAAGCACGATTAATTACACCCACAACCACAACCCCAAACCCTTTTTTTTCAATTTAGTTATGTGAATGACCAAGAGAAAGACAAAGCGATGATTTAGGGATTTGCCTTGTCAAAGTATTTCCAAAAGTCAATTATATAGATTCTTGTCTTTTAATTGTGATTTACCAACTTATTCTTCACTTTAAGATTATTCATTACCATACAATACAAAATAATATTTACTTTAATAATTAAAATTTAATATTGTAAATTTTTAAAATTTTAACTCACAAAATTAACCTAATTATTTTTTTCTCCTTGATCGTTTTCATTCCAGCAAGTCAAACCAAATATACACTAACTGTACTCTTTCTTCGATCGGTTTTATTTTTAATATATTTTATAAGATGTCTTAACTAATCTTAAAAAAAACCGCTAATTCTATATTTTTTAATCAATAATTTATATTTTAAGTAGTTTTTTCTAACATCTCAACCTTTCTGTTAGCGTCCTTGAACATGTTTTTTCTAACTTCTCAACCCTCTTGTCAGCGTTAAAACCGTCTAACAAATGAGTCCATAAAATCTAAAAACGGGCAAATAACAACTTTTAACTAGCAATAATGGAGATACACAAGAACAAAACCTACACGAACCTAATTCTAATACCATTTTAATATCAATTTCAACGGATATAATATAACGAAGTAAAAGTGTATTCTAGTAAGCCACACATATAAACACAAAATTTTATCATAAAATTAATAAATAATAAAAAATGCGATAGAGTCGAATGCATATTTTTTGGGTGGCCGTACAAGTCATTAAAGTGGGAATCTTATAAAATGATATTATTGTCGGGTGTCAAAATGAAAATAGTTGAATATTTGATGAAAAATAGTTGAATAGTCCTAATATACTATTATTGTATAGTAAATAATTTGTCATTATTGTGTGTACGTGTATCATATTTGTATTGGGAATGGGATGGCGGTGTCCGGTGGGTCTAACAAAGCCGCAAAACGCCCTAAAGTCCTAAACTATTTTAAATTTCATTGTCGCCCTAGCTACTTCTATTTATTATTCACAAAATTATGATCCATATTAATATTATATATAATGCTTTAAAAAACAATTAATGAAATTTTACTCCAATCCAATGAATATCTAAATTATCGATTTAAAAAGTGCATAAAAACCCGAAAAAGTAAGATGAGGTTGTGCACATTTAGACCGGAATATCGGATTGGAATCAGATTCTGTCCGGATCATTTTTTATACTTTAAACGCTATTTTTAAAAGAAAGTGGATTCAATTTGGGTTTGGATTGAAATGTATTTAACCCATATAAATATATTTTTATATAGAAATTTTTTTTTAAAAAAAAGTCAATACGATCCGGATTGTATTGGATCAAACTGTAATGGTCCGGCTCATAGACCATTACATAAAAATACAACAACTCTGTCGCTTTTATAACACAATATTATGTTATTAGTAGTTTTATATCTTATTTAATAATATTATTTATTTTTAAAATATTATATATGTGCTGCATATACAAAAATGGTGTAAAAATACATTATGAATTAGCAATATTTATAATTTTTAATCGTCCGCGGATGAACCCGAAAGTCATCCTAACATAGCATGACCTTCGGTTTCGTCCGTGGGTGATTAAAAATGTCTCACCCAAATTATGTCATCCTTAATTCTGATAGATAATGCTTTCATATTCTTCTCATGAAAATAGAGGGGGTAAGAGTAATTCGGTTTGATATTTTTATTTAAACGTTTCGGTGATCCGATAAAAATATATCGTGAAAATAATTTCTTATAATTCAATTGGATGATTTTTTTTTTGTATCTATTAGAAAGGTGTATATATAAAATTTTTACAAATATTTTTTTTTTCTGGAAAAACCACATTTCTAAAAAGTTTATAAACATACCGGCTTACCAAATCTATCTAATTGAATTGAACTATTTATATTGTTTGTAAGTAAATTTTTGGTCAATATGTTAGCAAATTAACCGGAAGGTTCTTATTCTACTCGATTACTAAATTTTTAAGAATATTTTATTTTAATATGTCGAATTAGTAGTCGGAGTAACTTGTTCAGTGTTCACCCACCCAAAACCATTCCGGGCCAAGACCCAAAAAAATAAAAATAATTTGCGTGGGTTTGGGCCTTGATCAATTTTTCGGTCCAAGTGTTATGGATTTTGGCCGAACATGCATGTTCGTTTGTATGCATACGATCACAGTTTATATTGTATGAACTTTAAAAGTATCATTGAATTTGAGGTGTTTTATTTTAAAAGTTTGAACTAATGAACAACTCACAAACATAAATCTGATAGGATTCCATTCTAAACCTATCAACAGAAAAACTAGTCCGCTAACCTTAGTCGGGTTGAATCAATATTCAGTTATTCCACTTCAGAGGCTATCATAATTAAGGGACAAAGTGACTAAACAAAAGAACCATTGACATTAGAATTTCGAATAGGTAAAAATAGAGATGTATAACGGATGGGTTAGGTGGGTTCGAGTTGATTTATATCGGTTTTAGATCATTTCATTATGGGTTGAAGTAGGACCTATGACTAATTGGGTTTAGTTGGGTTGATGTGAGTTAGGTTAGGGACAAAGTAACTAAACAAAAGAACCATTGACATTAGAATTCTGAGTAGGTTAAAATAGAGTTGTTAAACGGGTGGGTTAGGCGGGCTAGGGTTGATTTATGTAAGTTTCTGGGTCATTTCATACCAAGTTGAAGTTGGACCTATGACTAATTAGGTTTAGTCGGGTTGACATGGTCAGGTTAGAGACAATGTAACAAAACAAAAGAACCATTGACATTAGGATTTTGAATAGGTAAAATAGAGGTGTTAAACGGGTGGGTCAGGTGGGTTCGGGTTGATTTATATCGGTTTCAAGTCATTTCATACTGGGTTGAAGTCGGACCTATAAGTAATTAAGTTTAGTCAAGTTGATGTGGGTCAGATTAGGGATTTTTCACTTTACGAAATTCGGGTTATCGGGTAATTTAAGGTCAATTTACTTTGGGTTATTTTCGATCATAATATTCGTGTATAATCTCGGGTTCGGTCATTTTCAGGTTTGGGTTATATTGGTCATTTGATCGGGTTGATTTGGATTACTTTGGATCGGGTTGCTTCAGATCCTCGGATACTTACGGGTCAATCTATTCGGTCATAATCGGTTCCGGAGATTTCTGATTTGGTGAATTTTTTTTTTGGGTTAAACTAGACTTCATTATCTTTTACATTTTTGGATATCGGCCGGGTTTGGAACAAGCAAATTGAATCGGTTTGTCCGTGTCGGGTTTTGGGTTGACAACTATAGGTAAACGCGACTCCGGAGAAGACTCAACCCTCGTTTGGTTGTAACTCCGATAACGAAAACGGAATGAAAATGAATTTAGTCCATATGTGATCATGAATTATTTCTTGTGGTCTCATGAAAAAATGCATTTGTTTCCCTGTAGGATATCAAAAGTAATCATTTATTCCAATTAGTTCAAATGACAAGGAATGATTCTAAAAAGTTTTATGAGTAAGGATATACGGATGAACTAGATTCGTTTTCAATATCTTTCCTTTTCCGGAGTTTAAACCAAACGGGCCGAAAGAACCCAGGTTAGCAAGGAAAAATGATTGTATGTCAATACTCTTGCACAATCACGCAAATAATCGCACAAATTACCCAGATTTTGTGGAAATTAGTCACAGCTCTTTTCCTATTGACACTAGGATTTGTAATGAAACTAGAGACATTCGACCATTAGTGCGATTTACTTTATACATCCAAATTACAGGCCATAAGTTCAAACAATGTACATACATCCTATACAAACCACAACATCCAACCACACTGTAGTCAAATACAAACATCAGGAGCTTACAAGCTTCCAACAACACTCTCCCTACTGTCCTCCAAAAATACATTACCCCTAAACTGCTCCATGTGAAGATCCATCTTTACCAGACATCCCAGGATCCTGAAACCCAATGCCTTCTACTGCTCCAACCGTCTTGAATGTACGCCGTCCGTGCATCGCCTGCTTCAGAGCCTTGTGCAGGAGCTGGCTCCGGATATCCATAAACGACCGAAGCTTGCTCATCTTCGTCTCCGCATTTGCTTTCACCTTGTTGGACTTGGAGGGTTTCATCCCTGCTCTTTCCTCTGGACAGAACCGGGTTGATCCGATGCTCTTAGAGGTAGAGGAGCCCGGTTCCTCATTGGCGTAAGAGTAACTTACGCTCGAGTAGTTGAATGAACCGTAAGAACTCTGAGAGCTCATGTCATCATTGTTGGAAGGGTTCTCTTTATTGTTACTGCTGTTGTCTGTTCCTTCCTCTTCCAAGGTAAATGTATGTGGGTGAATGTTGTGAGAGGAGAGGTGGTAATCTTTCCATGTGGGAACTAAAGCTGAAATCTCTTTCTCAATCATCACAGCTATCTCAAATGGCTCCCAATCTGCAATGTCCAACTCATTTACCATTTCCATTGCCACATCCATGGTGGTATCATGCACAACATCAAACGAGAAGTGGACATTCCGAACATTACCTGTAGGAAACGCCACAAGACCACAAACATTAGCATCTCTGTGTTGAAATTTACCAAATGTTAAGGAACTGTGTCATACCATCAGAATCAACTATCTGCACTTTGAGGAAAATGCCGTTGTCCTCTGGGTTGACCTTTCCGGTGATGGTCATTTCGGTGTTCCTAGCCAAATCATCCAACAAAAGAGGATGCTCTGATGATTCGCCTTTTGGAGAATATACTTGAAGAGACGGTGAAGAAGCAGGCAAGGGTACTTCAGTTGTAGCAAGAAAAGGATCCTGCAATAGCTCATGGGCAGGTAGCCTTCTTTGAGCAATCTCCAAGCACTTCCCAACAAACTGCTGCGCTTTGATATCTTGTATACGGTAGAAGGCATTCGGCTTCTTTCCCTAATACATGTCCAGGAAAGCAAAGCACTTCACTAAAATGTCAAGATATGATCTAGAGGAGGAGGATAAGATATTCTTCTTAGACAAACAACTATACCGAAATAACTTTCTTGTAAATCTGGGCTGTGTTGGAGCACTCGCTATAAGGATACTCAGAGGAGAGCATCTCCAGCACACACATTCCGAAAGAGTATACATCAACGAGTTCGTTGTATTTCTCTTCATATAGCTCTGGTGCCATGAACTCCGGTGTCCCTAAAATATCCAAAGTACACAATGGAAAATAGACATACATTAAGCAGCAATCATCACAGGGCTGATTTGTGTGGCACAATGTGCTGAACATCATAAGGACATTATGGCAAACAAATCCTAAAACAGACCTATCACGCTATGCGCGTGAAGAGAGCCATGAAGGATAGCAGCTAGCCCAAGATCACCAATCTTGACTTGTCCAAGATGACCATTGACAAATATGTTATCACATTTGAGGTCCCTGTGAATCACCGGAGGATCATGGTTATGTAGATAAACAAGACCGCGTAGGATTTGCCTCGCCCAATTCTTGATAGCTTGCATGTCCACTCGCTTGTACTTCTGCCTGTAACTAAATTATGATACCACATTAAGCCAAACCAACTGATTTTCTCAATCCGAAATTCAGATGATAAAAAACGGGTACTTACTTTCTTAGAGTACCGGAGCTGAACATTTCAGTGATGAAGTTAAATGTCCGCCTACCATTGTCGATCCAGGATGTATAAAACTGGATAATGGAATCGTGCTTGAGATTCTTAAGGAGATGAACCTCGGTATACAGTCTTTGTATATCATCTGGGGACAAGAAAGCATCATTAAGCATAACCTGATTCCACGCCACCTCCATTCCAAGCACCTCGTCAAATGCTCGATATACGCTCTTCATAGATCCTTTCCCAAGGATTTCTCCAAACTGCTCAATGGCCCATAAAATCAAAGACGAGTTCATATGAATTCAAATGATTAATTAAAACTAAAAACTAAGTTAATATCTTAATATGTATTAAGAATCATCATATCACAACTAATCTGATTCCACACTTCATATATTTTAGTATCTTCATACGTATTAATCACACTTCATAATTACAAATGGCAGGCTACCCACCTATAGCATCAGAAAAAATAAACAGAGCTTCCAAATTTTTTTATTAATTCATATCTACACTTTTTAATATAATAGTTTATTATGTTTACTTGTACAAGCACTGGTAATTTTTTAAAGGATGCAGCATTTTGCTGAAAATTAGTTCTACTTCACACTTTCATAGAGCTTGCCTCAGGAGATTATTGAGAGAAAAAAATGCCACATTCGGAGAAAAATTGCTTAAGAAAATTCAGACAGGAATTTAATTTCAACATGACTCGAATTTCAAATGCATTACGGCAAAAGAAAAACGAAGGATAGAAATTCTATTTAGAATAGAAAACCAAATTCAACAATTGAATTAGAAACTTACACGACCATAGCGACCAGAGGGATCGGTTTCGACATAATCCGCCATGTTTGAATTCTCCATGCTCGAAGATCAACACACAAAATTAACAAGAAAAAAAGGAAATTAAAGCCCCTTCAATCCCCAATTTCCTATTAGGGTTAATAAATATAATTCCCTAGACTCCAAAATTTCTAGGTCATGTAAATTATGAGGGGGAAAGGCAAATGACTACATGATCGTCAGGTTTCCGTCGTGGTAATCGTAGGAGGAAATACCAGACAGAGACCAGAAGAGTCTAGAGTAATAGTCAATACAACAAGACATTCTACGATTGCGGAAGAGAGGTTGTATGATTTGCAGAAATTGGATATACAATATAGGTTTTCGTAATTCAATTATCGAAAAATGAAACAAAGAGACCTGAATTTTCGAGATATGGTTTGTTAGTAGTGAAATTACATGTATGAATACAAGAAATTTCTCGAAAAGAAACAAAAGAGGAAGAAGACAGGGAAACTGAAAGGCGAAAATGGACGGAAGGTTATAGAGATTATTAAACTGGGATCCCGGAATTGAAGAATATGTGGGCCATCTTTGGAATCACCATTTGTGTTGTTGAAAAAGTTAATCATAAAAAACTCAATAATAGAGATTCTTGTAATGATAAGAGGAAAGAATGACAGAAAGAAGAAGTATGATCGTAAAGGAGGAAGTGGAATTGCAATCACGAAAGCGATGAAGACTGCAGATATAGAGAGAGGCAGAGAGGTATAAGCAAACGGTTACTGAACATGTTGGGTCATTCTTGGGGGCGTTGGGTTGGGTCCCACTACCAATTCTCTTTGTACATTTTCATGTCTTGTTTTGTGCCTCATTCTTCTCAATTTTTAGTCTTTTTTGGTTCCATTGCGGAGAAATAGTGGACTGAGGTGTATCAGTTCTGAGTCGTGTTTGCCGACTGCAAATCCCCTAGGACGACATACTCGTAGCTAGTCGTGTGCATACGACGACCACAATTGGTAACATCAAAATGGTGTTTATCACCGCTTTAGAGAAAATAACTGAAGAAGCATAAACAATTGACCATTCTGTTAAAACTTTCACGATCAAATTTTTTTGGCGCCGTTGCCGGAGAGTCAAGTTGTTTGCTTGGTTGTATGTTGTCGTATATGCTACTGTCGAAAGTCGGGTCGTGTGTTAACGACTCCCGTACCATAATAAAAGTCATCCGTGATTCAGAGGGTCCAAAAACCATTATGAATTTGTCGAGTATGAACGAATCTACCGGTCTCATATATAAGCTTTAATCTCTTTTTGTAATCATATGAAATACTTTGTTCATCATCTTTGACATGGATATAAAATTGTCCCATATTAATAATAAATAAATATGTAATTTGATATATTCTTTTTATTATTAATTGGTTTTAATATGACATATCATTGTGTATCAATGTTTGATCGACGATGTGATAAAACAACAAGTGATGAAAAACGATTCTCTTCCAATAGTACGCGCCCCACGCGCCCCTAAATGTAACCCTAATACGACACTCCTTTCATCCTCTCCGATCTGCCTCTCCTCCGTTCGAATCCCCTCCTTCTACTCGAATGAAAAAGCCGAGTACTCTCCCCAATCTATCGGCTGATATGCCCAAAATAGTGAGACATTTGTGCGATGTCTGCTCCATTCTGAGCTCTCAAGCAAGCAAAAGGCGATAAAATAAAAGGCCTGAAATTGGAAGATGGAGGTGATACAAATGAGGAAGGTGATGAGCTTCCAAAAATGGCGAAACATGCCTGGAAAAGAAGGAGAAAGGAAAGAGATAAAGATGGGGTGAATCAGGGAAGATCTGTGTTTCAATTTCGTTGGTGGCTTCCGGTGCCGATTTGTTTGAGTGAAGATGTCAGTCCGAATCTCATCATCAGGTTCGAATCTCTGGCCCCTGCATACCTATTCATGAACCCTAGAAATCGATATGAACCAGAAGTCTCTGATTTGCCTTCTCTCTCTGATGACGAAATGAGTTGGGCGATCGTTAGCCCTGGAGCAACACTGAACTGGAGGGGAAAAGAGATGAGCTGGGCGATTGCTAGCCCTGGAGTAACACTGAACTGGATAAGATCCGAAGATGCACAATCATGCTATGCTCTGCATTCCGGCGAGACCAGGTATGCTACTTTCCTCACTGTGATTGTTCTTGATACTCTGAGGGTTGACTTTGTGTTTGCTTTGCTTTCTTGTGATTTTGTCTGTTACCAGAAGACTGATCCTGTCTCTTGGTATGATGCCCTCCTAGTAGGGTATCATGCTGCTTATCTGAACTTGTTGCTTATTTTGTGGTTTGTTAAACTAGAAATGATATTGAGCAAACACCACTATAAAATGAACTCTTATCCTCCAGTACCAAGACAAACTAAACATATACATATTGCTAAAGTCATAGAGAAGCTAAGTATGAGTGATAGGAACAAATCCTTCAAGGAAAAATTGTGTGAGATTCCAAGCAATCCTTCCAATGATAATCATGGAAACTATTCGGCTGTTAATGATGATGTCCATAATGAAGTTAAAGAGAACAACACTGATGGAGCTAATCCAGGAGAGCCCAAGGCTGAGCAGAAGCCTCTGCTGAACAAGTCCAGGAAGGGGAAAGAGATCATGGATGAAGAGGTCAACCTCGATGAGTACCTTCAAATGCTATCCAAAGTGAAATCCGACTTCACTAAAATCAGGGAATCCTCACTCATGGGGAGAATTTTTGGAATCCCACTTGAATTTAGTAAGGTACGTACCAAGCTCCTGTTTGAGTGGAGAAACATTAAGGGTGAAGTTCAGTTTATCCCTAAGCTTAACTACTGGTTTGAAATTAACTTTTCCAACCCTTATGATAAAGCTATGATCTGGGAGAAGAGACCTTTCCACATCTTTGGTCATATTCTCATACTCCGTCCCTGGAAGCCTAACTTCAATGTTTTTACAGAAAACATATCAACTGTAGATGTATGGGTTAGGATCCCTATGATCCCTCCCGAATATATCAATAAGGAAGCCATTAGAACTATCATTGAGGTGAACAAAATTGGCAAATTCATTTGATTGGACCCCTTTTCTGAGAAAGGTATGGGTGTGAATTATGTCCGTATTTGCATTAACTACGATGTTGAGCTGAGCTACCAGAAAATGAAAGAAGTCCCTATACCTGATGAGGAGGGAAAGACCAAAATGTTCAAAATTTGGTTTGAAGACTTCTCCAAAGGATGCGGTTTCTGTGCTAAGAAAGATCATGGTTTCGACCAATGCCCTATGAGAATGACCACTGCTAAGAAAACTAACTACTCTTTCAGGAATGGTAAAAAGTGGGAAACTGGCATGAACAAGAAGGGCAAGGAAGAGGAGAAGGATGCGGACTGGACACCAGTGATGAATCATAAGAAAAAAAAGAGAACTCCAGTTGTGGTTAGTGGAGTTAAACCCTATCTCTCGGGGTCCACTGGTATCACTGTTGCCTTCAATGACATATCTTCCCAAAGTTCGAAGAGCAGTTCATTGGGCCCTTGTGAGAGCAAGGAGCCTATGACTAATGTGAACCCCAATGAGGAAATAACTGAGGGGCAGCCCCCTAAGGATGATAATATTGAGATCTTTGGTAGTGACCTAGTGCAGCCCACCTTCCTGGAGCAAGAGATTGATATTCCCCGGCCTGAGGATGAGCTGTTTGCTTTGAACATGATCAACGACCAGGGTGCTGGAATGACACTAAGTCCAACTGAGAATGGTATAATCCTTGCTAACCTACTGCACAGAGTCCCAGCACCAATTGATGATGAAATTATGATCTCTGAGGGCTCCTTCCACTCTTTCCACACGAACAATACTATGCACAGGCAGCTGGAGGAGTTGGAAGTGAAAATTGAGGGGTCTAAGTCAACATCTAGCAAAAGGAAGGTGAAAGGAGGCACTAGCGACACAGCCACCTCGACACTGAAGGGGGCTAAAAAACCTAGAATCTGATTCTCTCTTCGAATCTAGATGATAAATAAATGCTATCTTTTGTTAAGGGTGTGTGAGCCTACCCTCAGGAAAATGGCCGTAGTTTCTATGACTAAAATAAGTGTGGTTGTGATCTGGCTTTCATGCCATGAAACCTACACTAGAATATTTGCTATTGTTATGACTGTCTATATGATCTTGCTAGGAAAGGAAAATGTGTTACCAATATTCACCATGGCACCACTGATCTGCCTTGTTTTAACTGCCTGTTATATATGAAAACTCTGAGCCATGCCTTCTATTTTGCTCTAGTTTGTTTGGCTTGTTGTTGCCGGTTGCTCTTGTTGTTTTACAGGAAGCTGCGGCAATGCTCTCCCGCATGGAACCTGAGAATTAGACACACGCATAAGTTCAAACGAACCCAATGGTGTCATTTAGAGGAACACAATCTCACTGCAATTGGCTTAATGAAGCACAGGAGGACCACCGAACTGTAGATCTGTAGAGAACTTTATCTAAAGCATGAAATGGCTGGTTTTTGTCTCCCTTTGTATGCCAAACTATATTCTAATTGTGTTAAAGTCTGGATGATCTTAGAAGACCTTGTTTCTGCTGCGTTTTTTGTTTTTTTCCCATCCATACTACAAATTTGTCTTGAGAATTATGAACTGACTTCTCTCGTTGAATCTTTGCATAGTGAGTTGTATAAAAATGTAATGTGGACTCGAGTAACCCAGGTGCAAGGTAATAAGAATAGAGGGTCCTTAAAAGAGACAACTATGCAAATTGCGCCTGTTAGGCTACACATGAACAACAGGGATCTTAAGGGTAATTACCCCGGATATAGTAAATTTTATATTGAAAGGCCTCTCAAATTACTGGATGGTAATGTGAGTCCGAAACCACGAAATAATCCAAAGATTGAATTTAAGTTCCTTGTCGATACAATCTACTTCAAAATTAAAGGAAGAACTGAAACTCCCCAAAAAAGCAAACAATTTCCGATAATTAGATGGAGTAAGGTTGACCTGCCTAAGGGCAAATCAAGCTATTATAACCTCCAAAAATTGATCTACGCTAAGAAAAGAACTCAAATTTTTTTGGAGTTAACCGTGGGATCTCCACCCGTTAACCAAAAAATTGTTTAATGAAAGTAGCCTTCTGGAACTGTAGAGGTATAAAGAAGAGGAACTTTTGGATGGACCTTAACATCACATGCAAAATTGATAAAATCCAAATGATCATGTTAGCTGAACTAAAGACTAGTGATGAACCAGACGAAAAATCCTGGAAAGGAGCGGGATTTGATAACATTTGCTTTGTCCCTGCTGATGGATTTTCGGGAGGACTTTGCCTCCTCTGGAAAAGCTACCAAATGCCAAGTGAACAGATTAAGATAGTTAGTAAAGAAAAAAGGCGAGTTACTATCCTACACAAAAATCTAATAAACAATGTAAACATTCACATTACATTCATTTATGCACCTCCACATGAGAATCAAAAAGAAACGTTCTGGACTCAATTGAAAAACCACATTAACTCTGGGGATTTGCCTTCCATCGTCATTGGGGATTTTAATGACCTACTCCAGCTTTCGGATAAAAAGGGAGGGATTGAGCCTTCAGTGAGTAGAACTAGGAGACTATACGAACTTACACAACAATGTAACCTTGTTGACCTGGCAACAAAGGGGAACAAATTTACTTGGAGGAAACGTAAAGAGGGGATTGACAACACCTTTGAGAAATTAGACAGGGCAATGGTACACCAAGGAGTGCTACTGGCATACCCGAATATCTTTACATGGAATCACGCCTTCACTACCTCGGACCATTGTCGCATCTCATTAAATCTCCAGAACCCCGAATATCAAATTAAAAATAAACCTTTTAGATTTGAGATGATGTGGACACAAAGGAAAGAATGTGAGATGATTGTTAAGCAAACCTGGAGAACTCAATTTCAGGGGACTGATATGTTCAACCTTGTAAAAAAAATTAGCTTATTGAAAATTAAACTGAAAAAATGGTGTAAAACTAGCTTTGGAAATATCAATAAACAGGTTGGTGAAGTGGAAACTGCCATTGAGCAATTACAAAGTATGAATGCCTCTAGCTACTCGGTGCAAACTGAAACTAAATTGAACAGACTAAGCAAGAAAAGAGAATGTCTCATTAGTTATCAACACAAGTACTGGACACAGCAGGCAAAATCAAACTATCTCCGGTTGGGAGACAAAAATACGAAATTCCATCACGTAAAGCAACGGGAAGGAGAAACCATAAAAACATAGCAGCAATCAGCACTAATAACAGGGTGCTATTGACTACTGAGGTGGACATTGAAAAAGAATTTGTCTCGGAGTACGAAACCAGATTTAAAGCCTCAAATATAAACTTAGATGAGCTCCACAAACAACTTGAAGTTCTGACGAATGAAGTCTCGGAAAGTGAGAATGCTATGCTAACGAAACCCTTTTCTAATGAGGACATCAAAACGGCAATGTTTGAGATTGGATGTGAGAAATCCCCCGGTCCGGATGGATTCCCGGCTGGTTTTTTCCATAAATACTGGCACATCGTTGGCCAGGACGTCATTCGAGCAGTTAAGAGTTTTTACAGAAACGGAAATATTCTTAAGCAAGTTAATCATACATTCATTGCCCTTATCCCAAAAATCGACAATCCATCAACAACATCACACTACAGACCTATTAGCCTATGCTCTACGATATACAAAGTCATTGCAAAAATTCTAACAAATAAACTTAAGATGATCCTCCCTAACCTTATTCACCCATACCAAGGGGCTTTCACCAAAAATAGATCTATCCATGATAACATCCTGATTGCACATGAAATTTTCCACGGATTTAAAACAAAGAAAGGCAAAGCTGGATATGTAGCTATGAAACTGGATATGGAAAAAGCATATGACAGGGTGGAATGGCCTTGTGTACTAGCAATTTTTAAAAAACTGGGTTTTTCTGGAAAATTTGTTGGATGGATAAAAGAATGCATATCGACAGCCTCCTACTCCATCTTAATTAACGACAAACCGACTAAAATCATCTATCCAACAAGAGGCCTTAGACAGGGCGATCCGCTCTCTCCGCTCATCTTTAACCTTGTTGCGGAAGTTCTGGCAAGAAATATCCAAAAAGCAAGCTATGAGGACAAAAAAAACATAGTCTTCCCAATCACTAGGGCGGGGACTACTATTCCTTTCTTAGCATTTGCTGATGATATCATTATCTTTGTAAAAGGAACAAATCAGGCCTGTGACAAAATACTAGATATCCTTGCAAAATACTGTCAAGTGTCCGGACAAAAAGTTAATTACCAGAAATCCGCCTTCCAAACATCTGGGAATCTAGGTAACCAAACTATAAGAATGATACAACAGAATATAGGTTTTCTACCGAGCAATTGTCTGGAAAAATATTTGGGTTGCCCAATTATCAATGGAAGGGTTAACAAAATGACATTTCAAGATGTCATTGAGAGCGCGAGGAAACAACTAACGAAATGGAAAGCATCCTCCCTATCACAAGAAGGACGAACGGTACTTATTAAAGCTAATCTAAACGCAAAACCAAATTATATTATGCAAAGTTTCATGCTCCCCTCATCGATACATAAGGAACTAGACCAAATTAATAGACAATTCTTTTGGAACAAAGGACCTAACTACCATCCGCTTATAAGCTGGGATAGGATCTGCAAGCCAAAAAATAAAGGGGGACTTTGTATAAGAAAAGCGGAAGATATGAATAAAGCACTACAAATGAAACTACTTTGGAAAATTATGGCCGAATCAGATAACATTTGGGTTAAAATAATTGAGGAAAAGTATCTGAAAGGGAATCAGCTATGGAAATATAAGCTGGGTAATAACACATCTTGGCAATGGAAGAGACTGATGAACCTACGACCTGAGTTCCAGCAAGGGATCAAATGGAATGTAGGGGATGGGGAAACAATCAGAATTTGGAAGGATAGGTGGATTGATGATCGCCCATTAGAACAGTTGGTTCCCAATAAGGAAACTATAACCAATATTGAGGAAACAGTAAGCACACTTATTACGAACAAAAAGTGGGATCTCGCGAAAATAGATTATCTGAAAAACTATTTGAACAGCCAGAATATTATCAATAGAATATTAAACCACCCGCTCCCAACAAATGAAATCAAAGATAGACTATATTGGGCCCCTAGTAAGGATGGTTGGTTCCGCACAAAGGATGCTATCTCCTTCTTGTATGACAAACACAACACCAATATAGGGCAGAAAGATATCTCATGGATTTGGAGCGTTGACATAATGCCCAAAGTCCAAAACTTTACTTGGAAATTAGCAATAGATGGCCTGCCTACCAAGGAAAACCTTGAAAAACAAAAAATACCTACGCCGATGCCCTGTGTCCTTTGTCAACATCCATATGAAAGTGCAAAGCACATTTTCTTTAGTTGCCCGTATACTATGGACAATATAGCCAAGGATGAAACTAGAAAATTTTTAAAGAGCAATGGTATATCTAGTGTAAAGCTAAGGGAAGCAGTGTCACTTGTTAGAACTAAACTTGCAGAATCTTCACTCACCGCTCTTCTTGTTACTTGGTGGAACGTTTGGTTCATGAGAAACAGGATCATCTTCAATACTGAAAAAATTAGTAACATCATATACACGGTTGAATCCCAACTTGAGGACTGGGTCAAATCAAAAGAAAGGAAAATTACCACAAAAAGTAGCCAAAGGAAAACAAGGAATATCAAATGGTCTGCGCCTATCCCAGGTGTTGCCAAACTCAATTTTGACGGATCTAAACGTTGTAATGGCCAAAGCATCTTTGGATATCTAATAAGAGACCATAAGGCTTCAGTCATTGCACTAGACTACGGAAGCTGTGAGGAAGCTTCTATCCTCCAGACTGAAGCATATGCGCTAAAAAAGGGCTTAATTAAAGCCAGACAGCTTGGTATAAGTAAACTCGACATCGAAGGGGATAACCTTACAATTGTTAATGCAGTGAAAAAAATTTGGATGCCTCCATGGGAACTGGATATTACCATTTCCGATATTTCCATCTTACTCTCTGGATTTAAACAGGTTCAGGTCAACCACATTTTCAGAGAGATTAACAGTGCAGCGGACAAGCTTGCAGCGCTTGGGCATGATGATCAGGATGCAAATCCACAAAAGCTGGACAGGATGATAACTGGCCGGCGGGTCCCAGCTCTGCTCGAAGCTATCATCCGAAAGGATGCCCTAGGATGGTCAACATCTAGACGCTGACCATTCCTAAACCCTTATCCGATTTAGTCAAAAAAAAAAAATGTTCGATCGACGATGAACAAACTCTTGTTTTGATGGAAATTTTTTTGAAGAGAAAATGGAATAGAAATTATTTGTTTATTTTTAGTGAGGGTATATATAATATAAGCATATTTGGGAACCTGCAGCCTAACAAACATGAGAACCACTCCATTAGTGCAGATACTGTTAGACTATGCTAATTTGCTACATAAAATAATGGTATTTTAATGGGGTGTGATTCTTCATGCACTTATACAATTCAGGTTTTTTGTGTAATCTCTAATTTTAAGTTTGTCTTTTATTTTTAAAATCTATTATCACATTTGTCAACTAATCTTTATCGTATTTGTTACGATTTTCTTTAAAAATACAGCTTAAATTAGTTTTTTTTTTTAAATTCTAGTATAGATAATTTATAAAGTAAAACTCACTAATTTGATTAGTGTATATTCATTTTTTTTCTGTTAATTAATCTTATTCAAATAACCGTATAAACACGGGTCATAAAAATGACTGAATTTTGTAAGTAATTTTATTTGAATTTGAAATTAAAAATCTAACCTTTATTTTTTTTAATAAAAAAGTGAAAACATATTAGAAATTAATTTTTTTAGACCCTTAACAAGGGAAAATTTTCAATCTTTTTATAAATATTTTTTTAATTAAGCAAAAAATTACACAACCACTTAATTTGGGTGCGATGATACCACCGAATCTCATCAGAACTCCAAAGTTAATGGGTAACACCTGAAAAAGCTTCGTGTTGTAACTCCTTTTTTTCTTTTCCGTTCCAAAAAAGTTACCCTACCAACCTTTTCTCATAAAATTAAAAAGTGAATTATTTGAATACCATATGGGTAGACCTGTACAAAAGGGGTTCGGGTCGGGCCACGCCTAAAAACTCTACCCGTAAGGTGCGGGCCAGTCCGGACCACAAACGCTGCCCATGTCCACCCATGTAAAAAAGCGAGCGAGGTGTCGGGCCGGTTCGGATGGCCCGTATGTACTTGATTGTGCGTTTTTTCTCCGGAATTTATCGTTCAAAACAAGTCATATGATGTATTTAACACACACTTTCAATCCAATTATACTTGCATAGTGCACTATCAGCAACAATCAACACACAAAATGAATAAATCCAAATACCTAAAAAATAACAAGTATCATTACACTCAAGTGCAATCTTGTATTACAAACGAGTATAACTCGTCAAAATACTTCAAACAAACTAAATGAAAAATTAGAGTACGTGACACTCAAAACAATATAAATTATATACACATATATTAAAAAACTTATTTGTACAAAACTATATGCGGGCCGGGTTGGCCTACAAGCCAAAATGTTTACCCGTACCCGTCCCACCAAAATACGGGTCGTGCCAGGCCAGGTCCAAACAGACCAAAATCGTTACCCATACCCATGTTTTCTCTCAGATGGGCGGGTGGACTAAACGGGCCGACCCCAATTTATACAGGTCTACATTTGGGCTATGAAATTGTAGATAACCCTCAACTTTGTATCTTTGGGTTTCTTACCCTCTATCTAATAAAATAATTATTTTGAAATTTAATATTTTTTAAAGTGCAATTGCTTTTACAATTGGTGTTAATACAATTAAAGGTAAAATGGGAGAGTACGTAGGTTTTGTAACCATGAGCATAAATAGCGCCCGGAGATCTTTCTCTCTCCTATTAACTATATTTAATATTGTTAATTAAGGAAATTAATTATTCTTCTATCTCCTCTTAATATAAAAAATCTTAGTTTGTCAAATTTAAGATTTAAACTCTGGATGAGTTGGACCTCCCTCATTCAAACTCTGGATGAGTTGGACCTCCCTCTTACCCTTATACCATCTACACTAATCAAACTTTGTGTATTATTTTGACGATACACAATATTAATACACAATTTTAATTACACAATTTTAATTACACTATATTAATACACAATTTTAGTTACACTATATTAATACATAATTTAATTACACAATATTAATACATAATTTCAATTACACAATTTTAATTACACAATTTCATTTGTTATGTCAATTTTTGTAGTTAACACATCGGTCTTTTTTTTAATTACACAAGTTCCGTTTTGTTTATGTTATGTACATAAGTCTGTCATTTAAACAAGGTTTGGTTACACAACTCTGTCATTAACAGTAGGTTTGGTTATTTGCACATGTTTTTGTTACATAAGTCCATCATTTACATATGTTTTTGTTACATAATTCCGTCAATTACACAAAGTTCCGTTTGTTTATGTGTTAACTACATAAACTGACATAACAAATGAAATTGTGTATGAACATTGTGTAATTGAAGTTATGTATTAATATTGTGTAATTGAAATTGTGTATCAATATTGTGTATCATCAAAAGAATACACAAAGTTCAATTAGTCTAGCTGGTATCAACTCATCTAGAGTTCGAATCTTACATTTGACAAAATCTTTTATTTATTATATTAAGAAGAAAAAGAAGAATAATTAATTACCATAATTATCAAAATTAAATTAATTAACAAGAGAGATAAAGATCTTCTAATTTCCATAATCTCATTTTTATTTTAATAATTAATTATATCTCCTTAATATTGGTAACTGCCTAATAAAGGACATATTAACATCCAATTTATCTTTTTTTTAAATTGTTAGTATTAGGGGTATAGTTTGTTTTCTAAAAATAAAAGGTGTTTTAGTAGCTTATTCTTCTCTACAATTAATGATAATTAGAATTGATGACCGTAGGCTGGTGATATGACGATGAATAATAGTATAATCGAAAATGATGATAATTGTTGACAATATAGTTTATAACTACACAATTTATGAAATAGATATAGTTGGTGAAGACATAGTTGGTTGCTAAATAATAATAATACATAATTGGAATGTATTGACGACAACAATACAGTTGATGACAACATTGTTAATAACAACACGTCAACGCAACAATTCGCAATAGTATACCGAGATCTACACGAAGAAGAAAGAAAGTGAGGAAAAAAAAAAAAAAAAAAAAAGGACAAAAGATGCTGGAATATGACAAATCCTAAAGCAATGAACATCACTTACAGTCTTAGATCAATTATTGAATAACCTTCAAGTACCAAAATCAAACTAAAGGCACCACCACGTATTATCTAACGCCATGTCAACCACATGAATTATAAGTAAATATCATATTTATTGTTTAATATAATCTATGTTTTATGGTTCAAGGTTAAGAAAAATAGATTAAAAATATTTTTCCACCATAATAATAATTATAAAAAATTATTAACTAGATTTTCTTTCAAAATTTACAAAATTTTTAGAAAAATGGATATTTTAAAATCCTAATAACCTCTATATATGGTGTTCGATTTACCAAATACGTGGAAAATCAAAAAAGTTCTCTATATTTAATTTGGAAAGTTGGAATATGGTAACGCTAAATAACAAATCAAATTTATACGTAAGAAAGGAAATTAACTTAATAACAATAGTTTCTTATTTTCATTTTATAAATTTGTTCTCATTTTTAATTACTTTTATTTACTTCCTTCAGATTTAATTCATTATTCCACACTAGATACATTGACATTTCTCTCCTCTTTCTATCATTATTATGATTATGTTCGCCAATATCTCCTCTTTCTATCATTATTATAGGATTGAAAATATAAACTTAACCAAACAATTATTTCTCTATTAAAACGAACGTTTAAATTATATTAACTATAATTTGAAAATTATACTTTTTCACATTCACAAGCTTATCATCCTTGGATATTATGACAATGAGAGAAAATATGTAGATGCTAATTAAGGATAAACAAATTATCGTAGAGACTAAACAAATTTAATCATTTTTTTTGTCGAAATCACCACGCCTTAGATATGTGGACAAGTGTTTGTTTGTACGGCCTATACGTTTCACAAACACCAAATATTATATCGTATAAAAAAATCATATCTAATCAAACGACTCACCAAATTAGCGGAGACGTCAAACAAATAATAAATCAATTACAGAATAAGTCAAACCATCAATAATTGCAAACAAATAATTGAAACAATAGTATAATACTATCACCAAAATTTTCAGCTAAAAGACGAAACCTTTCGGTACGTCCAGTGATCATATATAAAAATTATAATATTATAAAAGGCTAATAAGAACATCTCATTTTGTTTGAAATTCGGAAAAGAGCACTATTTTAACATAATTTCGGAAAAGAACACTATTTTAACATTTTTAAAATGCTCAGTTAGAATTCAGGTTGCCAAAACTCGCTTGTCAGCTAAAATAACATTGTAAGGTTATAATATTAGCAGAGCGGCTCAACAAAGCCCGAATCGAATGATTCACTCTCAAAACGAATCAAATATAAACATATTAAAGCTCTAGTTAAGACACAGCTTGGATTTGAATCGGTCGGTTCAAATAACGGGCTGTAGGCATCATGTTGACAGTTTTGGCACACAGCAATCAGCATGCAAATCTTTAACATTGGAGGCACAAAATCTGTAATTTCTTACACGCCCAATAATGTAACAAGGTAAAAGAGAGCTAGTGGCTTAAGCTGCAAAATTACAGGGTTCTAAGTATAAGAATATGAGACATCTAAAACAGCCACAACAAATGGCCACAAAACCCTGGGTCAGATCAAGATGAGATCCTATACATTAAAACAAACACCCCTCAAATTTCATGGGCATAAATATTAAAAAGAAAGGAGGGCTAAAATTTGGATCAAGATAGATGTACACACTGACAAAAACCATAGCCACGGGGTTGGATTCAGGTTCACCAAGAACCCTTCATCAGGATGTCCAGCATTCATTCATCCCTTGTTCATGGTTTCGAGTATCAGGAGACCGCTTCAATGGGTCTCGTCTGTTCCTACATGAATTAGATGGATAGAGGCGGAAAATCCTCTTCGTCTTTTAGTTGGTACAATTGAGCTGCAAGCCTACACGTCCAATATTTGAGAGGAAAATGCAAGGAGATTATGTACTTGTTTGGATGTAAAACACATTTTGTTTTTAATGAATTTAAACATGAGGTCTTACTGGCAAACCGCTTCTACTATTTACACTACATTTTACATCCAAATACTCTATAGCCCAATGGTGCATAGTTTGTGTTATAAATTTAATGCATGACATCCAAACAGCAGTCCTGATGATGTCGAACAAACATTTCATAGAAAGGAAGATGAGCTTGAGAACGTACCTGCTATCATTCGTCACCGCAAAGCCTTCGGGTGCAACTACTGGGGCTGGATTCAGTTGAATCCTTCCTTCGGAAGAGACTGCTTCAGGCGGTGATTGACGAATGGAGGCGAGTTCCTCCACTCTCTCAGGCTGTTGTTCCATGAAACCGTTGGTGTCTTTCCTAGATTTTCCTCTAGGAGAAGGCCCGGGAGAGTGTGCAAGGGACTGCACTGACTGGTCACGGTGGTTGTTCCTCACGTGCGAGTTTCGATCTGAGAATGTTGCAACTCGACCGTTTCCACGGGGAGACTTCAACGGCGCCTGAACTCTGCCCTTAGCCTGAGAAGTCCTGTCTCTGTGACTGTGACTGTAATTGTAGTAGGTCTGCAAAAAATATAATGATACAATACAACACCTTTATCGAATTTGTATCCACCAAAGAACAAACATATAAAGTATGGTGGTTCATTAAGATGAACAGACATGACATTCTAGGATTGTTTGGCGCAACATGCTGATATGATACTCTTTGTCGATACGACCTTATAAAGTCGCTGAAGATAAAAGCATGCAGTGCACCAAAAAGGACTAGCTTTGATGTATATGGCAAACAGTATCAAAAGGTTTATTGAAGTATACCGGGTTTGGGAAGTATGTCCCTGTTCCACGTGGCCTTGGTAAATCTTCAAGAGGAACCATTGGAGTCGGAGGAGGGAAAAAGGGTGGCGGCCTTGGCATTACACCGTTTATGTTGACTTGAGGAAACATATTTGGTGCCATATGTGGAGGGAACTGCACTGCATCCCATGGGCTATTCCCCGGGACCCGCTGATGCATAGCCGGGAATGAAACACCAGAAGCAAGATCACACCACCTCCTAGCATCATGCAAATTTTCAAGGTGGTGGGCAAATGCCCCCGAAAGATCAGGCATAGGATTTGAAGTTTCACGGCATCCAACAGCCTCAGCCGAGAGTCTATCTGAACAACTACTACTACTGCTACTACACTGTGGATCTTCAGCGCACGCGGATTCTTGAGTTAGAGCCCATGAGCTGTTTTTCTCCCTCCCCTCCACGTGTGTATGATTGCCATGCAAATGCATAATTTCTTGTTCACGTGATACTTCAGAGCTGAAGTGTCTACTCTTTGCAGGATGTTTATTATCTTGAAGACCACTTTCCGTGTTTCCATTAGATAGTGAACGAGAAAAGTGAAGGCGAGGGGCATAAGTAACACTCTTCACTGGAGAATTACTATCATTAGGACTTGGAAGTGTAGGGCTGTGCAAGCCATTGGACATTATAGTACAAACACCAATTGTAGCCATGTCCTTTGCATCACCAGAAAGTCGTAGACCGGAAAAACATATATCGTCCTTTGCTTTCTCAGGTTCAGCAAGGGCAGATTTCCGCAACCCTCTTTGTTGCCAATCACTTGTCCTATTGTGATCTAAATCTATCCTTATTCCCACAGAGTCATTGACTGCATCCTGTAACTCACCTTTATTGCATCTGCCTGTTGAATTTATGTATTCTGATTCATGTGATGCCATATCTTCTTGAGCAAGCTCAGAAGCCGAAAGTAACAGATCAGGGGCAAAATCAGAATGTGGAACTGGGAAGGGATCTTGAACATCGGGTCTCAGTCCTTTTCCATGCCTAACCAATGTGTTTGGAAAAAATTTACAAACTTCTCCAGCTATGTCTTCATTGGGCTTCACAAGAATTTGTCCAAGTTTTCTCGCCCCATAGGAAAAGGCACTTTTTATCCGGTAGAAATTCCCTGTAAAAACAAAAATCTTAAACATGTTAATTTGTTTGGCAGAATTAAGGAGGCAATCATTAGTAACTTCAATGAAATTTTATGGCCATATTTGCAAAGCTCATTAGAAATTAGCCACTACCCTATAAAAAGCTTGCTCCCACGATGGGGGAGGTGGGGGGTAGGAGTTCGAAAAGCTTCATGTAAAGCATCATGACGCCAAACTATTAACACAAAATGACACTCCCCATCCTTGTACAGTTGTCTACTTCGAAAACAGTCTAATCAGTTTACTTCATTCTATCAACGCAACTAGTTTCATACTTCATCTGAAGAACATAAACATCACAGCTTCCACAAGACACTGTTACTATTAGGTACATAATCTTCTTCTAGTATTTCACTAGATGTAGCCAATTTTAAAACAAAGACATTTCCATCTTTTGTTCATCTGTATGACCCAATTCTACATAATTTTAACCTGATATACTACACTATTTGCATCAAACTTCAATTGCACCAGCTTTTTTATCTCATATATCCCAAGCTGATGCACTTACATCATTCTCTTCAATCAACTAAACCTACAGCTTTATTAGATAACTAACCAGCCGTGTAACTTAGTGTCATGTCATGTAGACTACATTGGCCCGTTTTATAGTACACTGTTCCACTTAGAAAGAGAACTCATGAAGAAATTCAAATTTTTGTACAGCCTGGCAGCAACAAACCACAGCTTGAAATAGCCTACACAATAGCGTGTTTTTCCGTAATCTAGATAAGCATTACACAATTCCAGCTCGTGAAAAAATTACAATACGACTGCCTTCAACTGTCTGAAAGATTTACATCATCTTATCCCTAACTATTCTACTTTTCCCTCCAAGGTTCTGACGAGTCTAACATGCCCTTTACTTTTTACAAATGAATACCTAAGTCCTTTAAAAAGTTAAAAACAACGTGATAGTCCTACCTTTTAATGGGCAGACAAAAAAATTAGTGGTGTGCTATCAGGTTCAGTCAATCACGGAAGTGTAGAACCATTAAATAAAACTAACTATTTTCCACATTGTGAAAAATAAGTTTTGCATGCAACTTACATGTCCCGAAAGAAAAAAAGAACTACTTTCAAAGTTATATAAATTTATAGACTAGCATGACATTACAGCAAAAGCTAAAGAGAATAACGCCAAATATAATTGTGTTTCACCTTTGCTAACGCTGCGTCCAAGGTTATTAGTTTCTTTAAGTGGATCAACTATATTCAGATGTTTTTGGCTAAATGCCCTAAAACTTGTATCTGCCCCTCTTGCAGGAACTGAAAACTTCTCCACGCATTCTTTGAGGAACTCATCAGTGAGCAGCAAATTGCTCCCACTATTTTCAGGTTTCTCAACTACAAGAAAAGATTGAAAGCATAAGAAGTTGTCTGCGATTCATAAATATTATACTAAATGTGAGAATACAGACCTCCTTTGACGATTCCTGGAAATGAAGATATAGGAATTGGACCATTTAAACTAACACACAAATTATCCCAATCAAATTTGCTGAAGTAGTCCAGAAATTTGTACAGAACCTGAAAATTTTTGCTCAAAATCAGAATAAAAACAATCCACAATCAGTATTACTTAACAACAAACTTTAATATAGTTAAGCAATTTTCTCACTGCAAGGGGACCATTCAATGATGAATGGAAGAGGTGGAAAATGTAAAGAACGAGAGTCTCCAGTGCATAAGTAGATATTAAACCATGATGTGCTCCAAGAATGCGGCTCTCATAATAGCACCAAGTTTTAATCAAAATGATACTGCGTTTGAAGAGATGATTTTTGCCAATCAGACGATCAACCTACAGCAACCATGTTTCATGATATAAATTCTACAGGATTAGCATACAATTAAAATCAGACTATAAGAGAGTCTATATTCCACTAAGGAGTTATAACTTATCAGTAATTAACCTAGGCACTCATTCACAGTTAATGAATTATATAACTCAATAAGTATATTTTTTTAAATCTGCTTTTAGATAAGTCACATCATTAAGACAAGCATACCTGCTCAAGAAAGCAAAGTGTGCAAAGGCCCCCCAATTGGTTAAATGATATGTCTACAACAATATTCTGAACCAGGCACTTTACAAGTTTGACCTGTCACCAATAACAAGATAGTATTCACATAAGGATCCAGAGGGGAAAATGTACAAGAAGCTAAACAGCAAAACATTTGTTTCCATGTCATAAGAGCAGAAAAAATCTTAAACTTTGAATCATCCTTCAAGAATGAAAACTAAGAAGTGAGTATTCACACATATACACAACACGGCAACACCACTAGTAAAGGTTATCAATTTAAATTATCCATCCGGCAAAGGAGACTCAACAGTAGCATTGGGATAGGAATCACAATTATTGTTTCCATGCAATCGACTCTGCTATGTGCTGTCATCAGTAAAGGGGAGGGAGATATATATTAGCTCAACCAGCCATTTGCAAACTAAATACAAAAACAACAAGCATCATGGTTCTTGAGATTACCTCTTCCCACTCTAGAACCAACTACCAAGTGCTTCACAATGAAATATCAACATGCATGTGAAAAATCTTCCAGATGCAAGGACAGCAATCCAAAGAGTAACAACTAGATTCAGTTGCATATTTGGAGAAAATGATCCAAGACATTTGCTATCTTAGAAAACTTGAAAAGTTGTATAGAAGATAATTTTAAAAAAAAAAACAACTAGCAAAAGCCATAAATTATCCAGAATCCTTTGCACTGTAGGACGGAGCAAATTGTGTCCTCTTATACTAGGGGGAGAATGAAACTTGAAGAATCAAAGTACTGCCAAAAGAAGCTTGAAGCATTAGAGTTCCCTGATGTTAGTAATTGCCTAATTCTGATTTTAAAAAACATCAGGTTTCAATCAAGAAATTGCCATCAAGACTCATCAAAAAGAGAAAGATCAAACCTCTGCAGGAATGTACTGCACATCTTTTACTATACACTCAGCAGAAGGGTTCTGATCTTCTGCCTCTAGTATTTCAGTGACGGCATGTGCAAGAGGTTCCTCCAAACTAGAACCACCAAAAGCAGTCAAATCTATGTCTCCATCAGGAAGATATGTCTTGAGAGGTACTGATCCAAATGGAAAGACCTGAAGAAGAAGAAAAAAAAAGGATATGTTTTATTAACGGCGCTGATACACAACAATTTTGTCGTTTCTACAAAAGTTGGGATCCATAGAATTAACAACATAGCAACCTAAGCCCCGACTAGTATCATCTTTTATCGAAAAACATGTGTACCTAGATACCAGAACATTGACAACGAAGATGAAATAACTGTTGTATGTGGAGAACAAAAGGCAAGACGCAAGACATTGAAATTTTACGGCAATTTTATAACTGGGTCTATCTATGGCAAATTGGCAACTAAATGAAGTTGTCATATGAGTGGCATTATCTTATCATATAATAAATACAAAAGTCATAAATTCATTCCTTCCAAAAGCATATGCATCCCATATGTGGACACAAGAAACACCAACATTTCCGGTAGGATACAGATCTGATAACCCTACGTTTTTATTTCAACTACAAAGGGTCTCGACCCTTTTCTAAGGTATCATAAATCTTATGTTTACTCGAAGAAATTTTCCAGTACAACTATTATAGCTTTTTCCTGGAGAATCTGTGAGGCCAGGAAGGATGAAAGAATGGTGGAATAAGAGCAAGATGAGGGTTAAAAAGAAGGTAGTATCTGGGAACAGAAGAGAAAAAAGGGATCTTAGCCAACTATTCCAATCTTGAAAAAAAAAACCTAAGCATTTCATTGTCCTTTGTACTTCACTAAAATAATAACCAAACAAGAAAAACAGCTTTGAACTCTTGCTACGGTGTCAACAGCATCAGAACCAACGAATCTTTTGGATACAAAAACAAGATATCAACCTTTTTTCACATTCATTCTTCCCGAACACCTGCCTACTACACTAATGAAAAGTATCAAAGTTCATATCTTTGGTATAACCATCGTATGCATATTGAAACCCTTAAAAAGAAAGAATGTCATCATATGTACTCCTATAATACCATTTCTACATGGCTAGATTAATTCGAAAACCGACTATGTTCTAAATGTTGAAACTTGAAACTTGAAACCTTCTCCACTAACTCTTCTTTGCATTTAATTACTAAGAGCACCAAGGCAGCAAGATGAAACATAGATAACCCGACCAAATTATAACTTGGACACCTAAATGTTGAGAATGCAATGTTTAATAAATCTACACCACCAAAAATGCTGCCCGATGCACTATGAACCCCTAAGGGAAACATACAAGATCAGTAGATCACAAAAGTTAGGTCCTAGATAGTAACAAAGTTCAACCAAAGCAAGAACATCCTTTTCATGCCCTTGGATTCATGCTCACATAAGCTGTTGTCATATGATGCAAACACAACAGAACCACAAACATAGTAAAGCTAAATTAATCCAACTAATCTATACTAGACTCAAGAGAACCAGAACATACGTAAATAAACATTCAATCTCACCTCACATACAATCTGACTCTTGAGGAGCCTCTGCACATAATCGATGACCTTCCTCCTCCTCTCCTCAGAAGCAACAGTCGGCTGAATCTGACCTATAATATCCTCCGTTGCTTTCTCAGCGATGACCCAGGGCTCCGACCCAATTGAAAACGGGTCTAAACCTAGCGAAGACGACGATGGAGGCGGAGACTGCGACAGGCTATCGTCCGAACCGACATCGTTGAGCTCGCCAAATCCGTCCATGACCACAAACATGGGCTGATTCTCACCGAACCATTCCCTTGTCCGAATTTCGACGATTAAACACCATGTGCCAATTGAAACTATCAACTTTTGGGGGTTTAGATAGAATCCCTTCGATCTGCAATTGGTATGGGCAAAGACACAAGCTTGAAATTGGGAATCAGAGAATGAAAACAGCTATCGAGCTTTCAGGGGTTTTAGGGGTAGAGAGGGATCGAATCTAAGTTGTATTGTGGGTACTTCGAATTTGTAGTGGGACGATTCTTTCTTCTTCGAAGGGTACAAATCACAAAACTTGTGTTTCCTTTTTCACCTTCTCTTCCTTTATTTTTTTTTTTATTTTTTATTTAGGTTTTAATGATCTTGCTGATTATGGCTTCCAATGTATATGCTTTGATGGTTTCTTGCCCACCTATTTAATCGCCAAATAGGGTTTTGGGTTGTGCCGCCTGCTGCTACACGGATTTTGCATTCACCGCACATGCCCCAATTCTACCTAACCTAGAATTCTTTCTCGTAGTCAGCCCAATTTTTATCTTTATCTAATCTTTGAAATTTGCCCTATAATATTTTGCCGTCGTAGACTTTCGTAACAAAAAATATTACACTTCGCTTTATATTTTTAAAATTTTGAGGACGTGATGACGATAATATTTTTTTAAAATTTGTTGCATAGACCTAATTTTGTGTTATATAGTTTTTATTTTTTATTAACAATTATTTAATTTCATTTGATTTAAATTTCTTCATATATCTACAAATTCTATTACAGTCAATTATCTTGCTCCTTAGTATGTTTTTATAGCTTTGTCAATGAAAAAATGTTGTTTCTTTTACACAATGATAGCAAAGGGATCCGTCTCTAGAGTCCAACCTCTACAAAGCATCGAAACAAAGTTTTTAACATCTTCCGGTAACACCTCATCAGTTGCCGCTAACGTGAATCCATGTCAAGCAAGTGTTTCTGTTATTGTGTTTATTTTCCTAAAAATATTGTGAGCACAGTGATGATCAAATCAGGTGATCAAGGGGAAGATGTCCGATATGATCATTTGTCTCTCAAGGTGATTTCCAAACATAGTTGATCGCGTTAATGAGCAAAAGATTATCTACTTCAATTTCAATTGATGACCAATGTAGGTCTTCACGAAAAGCAAAGATTTCAGCTTCTAAAACAAAATCAACGGAGCATCTACCTTGTCCGGAAGCCAAAGGAGTAGCCAAATTGTTCCGTAAGATGTAACCAAAAGTATACATATCCGCTTGATTATTTGTAGAGCTAAAATTAAGTATGACATCGTCTTAATGTTCTTAGTTTTCTGAAAAAATCTAGTTGTAGTAGTATTTTTTGGTTCAAATGTTTTTTTGATGATGAATTTATTTGATATTAGGAAGAAAAAAAATTAATATGTTATCTCAATGTTTTTTTTAAATTTTATTTGATATTTAAAAACGAAAAAAAATTGGCAAATAATTACAAATTTTTTGAATCAAATATATATGGTGTACTCGAAGTCTCAAACCCTGGAATATGTCGGTTAAATAAGCTCTCAAAATTTTATAAAGATTTACTTTTTAAGACGATTTTGTTATTAAACCCTACTTTCTTTTTTGGTCATTTATTTTAAGGCCTAATAGGTTAATTTTTTTATTTTTGTAATACGTAAACTTCATCTTTTATTAGTTTCCTAATTATACAGATTTTTACGCACTTTATAAGTTTATCACTTTTTTATTTTTGATAAAATGTTATACTACTCCACGCTTACGCGTTTATTATAAATAAGAACTTGAATTACATAAGTTTATCACCTTTTTCATATGACAGTTTATTGTATTTACATTTACATGACCGAATATCAAATGATCTCTACATTCGACTCACTATATCGACCATGTAGATATCAATTATAAAAAATATGTCATGATAAATTATATGTGAATGTCTTTGGGGTCATATTCAATGTCTTTAATTTTAGAATAACTGTACTTATAAATGATCTCATGCTTGCGCGATATCGTATCGTTAATAATAGAGAATCACTAATCTAACAATAGAGTATTTTATGTTATACTTAATAATATTTTAAAACTTAGTAAGTATATAAAAAATATAGATATTGTGTAAGTAAAACTATTATAGCTAAATGTATATTATTAGCATGTACTATGAACTTGGATAAGTTGCACAATTAAGAGTATATAATTGCAAGGTTTGTATTGGACTGTCGAGATATGGCATTGGGGAAGAACTTCAACGTACGCAACAATAAAGTAATCAATTTTGGTCCCTATATTGGCATGATTTTAAGATGGAATCTTGTCATCGTTCATACCATCTCAATTGTCATATAGATATAAAATGTTATATATATATATATATATATATATATATATATATATATATATATTCTGAAAACGATATAAGATTCTCATATAATCGGTCACTTTGAGGTTTTGTATATCTTAGGTTAGTAAATTTTTAAAAGATGATCCGGTCTAACTGTTTACCATATAATATAAAGAAATTGGAGATTGGGAAAACTAAAGAAACATGATACAATTGACGTGAGTTGAAAATGGATTAAAAATACTAACATCATTTGATCTTTATTACAAACGAGTTTAAGACCGGAAATAAGATATATATTTAAACAATTTTTTTATTGAGTATATTAATATATGTTGAATATTAATTATCGAACAATATGCATAATATATAACATAAGCTCTTACATATAATGTATTGATGTAGGTCAATTGTTATATATAATTCTAAATTAATTATATAATAAAACAAATATAAAAACATTATTTATTTATTTTTGATGAAAAGGAGTGGTTAGCTCTCACCCGAAGGCCTTTATTGAGAGAAAGACGAGTTAAAAACGAGTGAGCCGGGGAAAAAGCACCCCCCTCATATCCTCTAAAATAAAAGCTTTACTACAAAGCGGGGGCAAGAGTGAACGATGAATACCAAACTCGTAGGAGAAGGCTAGATTCGCTAAAATTACCTTCCCGGAAAATATGGTTGAAGCAAATACTCCAATCGCGAACAATGAAGCCTTGGCAGCGCCACCAGGCTAGAGAGCGGGTGTGCGGCACTCACACCCTTCTCGATAAAACCAACAATCAGTAGAGAGTCGATCTCCACCTCCACGCAGCAATACCCCATGTCCCATACCAAATCGAGCCCAATAATCACTCCCCACAACTCAGTTGTTGGTGTTGAACATGCTCCTAGATTTGCAAGTACCCCCTGCGCCTAGTTTCCTTCCTCATTCCTGATGACAGCTCCTACAGACGCCAAACACTGACTTCCCTTAGACGCTCCATCACAGTTAAGTTTAACCCATCCTTTCTTGGGTTGGCACCAGCCCACAATAACCGTCCTTTTCGGTTTCTGGATTGAGTTTTCCTTCCTTGCCATAGCTATATTATACTCATCATACTGTTTAGTTATCATCACCACCTTGGCCGAAGGGATACGGCCTTCTTCAAATACCCGATTATTCCTCCATCTCCAGATGAACCATATTGTAGTAGCGAAAAGGTCTCTCCAAACCTTCCTGAGACTTGTAACCATACCGACGCTGATATTTTCAAAAAGCCAGCTATCCCAGTCCAGCATGAAGAAAGTGGCTTGGAGTTCAACAAGAACCAGATCTTGCCATATATTTTTTGCGTAACTACAGTCCCTCAACACATGGATCAAACTCTCATCCTCATCCGGACAGGCCGGGCAGAAAGGGGAGGAAGCCATCTTCCGTCTACATCGTTCGGCATTGGTCAGGGGCGCGTTCCATGCAAGCTGCCAACAGAAAATACGTATACGCTCATGCACCCTCAGGGTCCACACTTGTGCAAACAGTGCCTTCCTAACATGAATAACCGGACGAGTCACTCTTATCTGCTCCACTGCAGAAGCTATAGAGTAGTTCTCATCCCTAGTGGGCATCCATCGGATTACATCTCCTCCTCCATGGTCCCACATGCTCGATGCCATAAGCAGCAGAAGGCATGAGTTATTGGCCCGGCACGCAAGGTATTGAACGTCCCACGTATCATCCTCTCGTCAGACGTCTCGTACTCTCATCTCGAGCTCTTGTGCTGAAAGCTAATATTGGCATATTTGGGCCAGCGGTTCTGGAGTCAACCAAGCGTCTCTCCAGAATCTTGCCCTTCTCCCATCTCGCACATTCCACCCCATATTAGGGTTGACTACCTGATTGTATGCTTTAATTGTCCCTTTCCAAATGTATGAACTGCCATTGTTATAAGTCAGACGAGAAGGCCACTCTGATCCTCCCCTTGTGTATTTTTTGATGAGAACGCTAGCCCATGCCTGATCCTGATTGTGGTAAAGACGCCATGCTAGTTTCCCAATCGCAGCCAGGTTCGAGTTAGAAGCATGCCGGAGCCCTAATCCGCCTCGTTCCTTTGGCTGACATACTTTATTCCAACCAATGAGGTGAGTCTTTCTACTCCCCTCCTTCGATCCCCAGATGAAACCACGACAAATCCTGTTTAAATACTTCATCACACTCACAGGGAGAGTTAAAACATTCATATAATAAGAAGGCATAGAGGTTAGAACAATCTTCACCAAGGTGACTCTACCAGGAAGGTTGAGCTTGATTGCCTTTCATCTAGCTAGTCTCGTACTAACCCTTCCATCAAGGGATTGAAAGTAGCTCTTGACACCGTATCATGCAAAAGGGAAATACCTAAATACTACCTAATGTTTTGGGCGAACGGAATCCCGCAAACTTCACTGAGTTGGGCTTCCACGCTTCCTCTCATATTGTGAGATACGAAAATTCTTGATTTACTGAGACTCACTTTCTGACCAGATGCACCACATAAATCATCAAGGATACATTAAATAGTTATCATCTGAGTGATCGATGCCTCTACAAATAAAAGAATGTCGTATGCGAAGAATAAGTGTGATATAGGAAGGCCTCCTCTAGACATAAGCATGGGTTTCCACTCTCCTTCCTCAACTGCGTTCTCAATAAGATGTTCAAACCGTTCTAAACATAATACAAAGATGTATGGAGAGATTGGATCGCCTTGCCTCAACCCTCTCGACATTTGAAACTTATATGTACTCTCACCATTCCAAAGCACTCGCATGACACTAGACGACACACATTTTTCGATTCTTTTCACCCAAGCTATAGGAAGATGGATATCCTGAAGGGTATCAACTATGAATTCCCACCTCAATCTATCATACGCCTTTTCGAGATCCAATTTGAGAACAAACCATCCCTTTTTTCCACGCTTACGCTTCTTGAGCCAGGATAATATTATCCGAGATCAGTCTTCCCGGAATAAAACTAGATTGCATCGGCCCGACAAGGGAATTCATGATGGGTTTGAGCCGATTGGTGAGCATCTTAGTAATCACTTTGTAGGACACATTACACAAACTAATGGGCCGGAATTGTTGTATCGTCTCCGGCTTTGCCACTTTACGGATGAGAACTATAAGCGTTTCATTCACCAAATTAGGAAGATCCTCCGTGACCCAGAAGTTTCGGATTAAGTTGGTGAGCGACTGACCAACCGTTCCCCATAACCTTTGGTAGAAAATGGGTTGGAACCCACCTGGACCGGGGGCTTTCAGGGCTCCCATACTCTTCAGAGCGTCAATGATATCTAGATCCAAGAACGGGCAAATCAAGGCTCCTTCTTGCTCCCTAGTGAGAGAAGGGAAGCGCCCTCTGGGCAAGCATTGCAGTGGTGCTAAATCTTCTGGACCATAAAGTGACTTAAAGAACCCGGTAGCATGTTTTTCAAGCATCTCCTCATTGAGGCACCGTTCACCACTGTCCAGTCTCAGAGCTTCCACTCTGTTCTTCTGTCTCCTAATAAGCGTGGACAAATGGAAATAAGCCGTGTTCCGGTCTCCCTCCCGAAGCCACTGTTGTATGGACTTTTGGTACCACATCATTTCCTCTTGTTCAAGAGTCGTGTCCAGCTCCAGAGAAGCTTTAGCTTCCTTCTGTATAAGCTCATTTGTAGGGTTTCTGGCCAGGCCTTCGGACAGCTCCTCCAGAAGTTTCAACAAATAATTTTTACGTTTCTGAATATTGCCGAAACTATTCATATTCCAGTATTGTAGCACTTTCTTGAGTTTATTAAGTGCTACAGGGAGCCCACTCAGATTCTCCCAAGCTCCCTTAACAAGGTCTTCGAAATCCGGATGAGTAAGCCAAGCGGCTTGGAATCTAAAGGGCCTTTTTTTAGGATTCCCAGGTTGAACTCCATCGAGGTTGAGAAGCAAAGGGTTATGGTCCGAAGAAAGGCGAGGGAGGTGCCTAACCGAAGCCATATGCCATTTCAACTTACCACTCGGGCTAGCCAAAATTCTATCCAGCCGCTTCATAATTCTTGTGTTGACATCCTTACCTCGAGCCCAGGTGAAGGGTGATCCCACGTATCCCAAGTCAATAAGGAGGTTACGTTCGATCCAGTTAGCAAAGTCAACCGAGTACTGGGAGAGTCTGTTGGAACCACCCAAACTCTCCTCCAAAGACCTAATCACATTCAGGTCTCCTCCTATGATAACCGGGATGGTTGAAGCTGAGATGATAGTTTCCAACTCGGACCAGACTCCTCCTCGCATACTCGGGTTTGGCGCAATATAAGCAAAAATAAGCGTGAATGCTTATGCTCCTGTGCCTATCTTAGCGTGGATAAATTGGCGATCTTTTGTAATGACTACCACTGGGAGACTTGAAGGGTCCCAAAGTATCCATATACCCCCTCTATGGCCCTCAGCTTCGAATCTCTCTCCCGAATCAAAGCCAATCTGATTACAAATCTCATTTGCCCTTCTACCTGAGCAATGTGTCTCAAACAAAGCCACAAAATTCGGTTTATATTTTCTAATCATATACCACATCGAACGACGGAAGTTCTTCTTAACCGTACCACAACAACCATAAGATTCCTATCATTGGAACACAAAAGAGGATTAGAAAAGAGTCCTAAAGTATCCATACTCCTCTTTTGTGTTCCAATAATAGGAATCTTATGGTTGTTGTCTTTTACATCCTTGTAAAATAGCTAAAACTGCATTTATATATTTTCGTCATACATATATTATACTCATTTGTATAATTTTACAAATATAATTTTTATAATTTATATTTAAAAATGTCCATCAATTAATTTAAATTATATTTCAATTATTTTATAGAAAAATTGTTTAACAAATAAAATTATTAAATTAAAAATTAACTATAATACGGGTAGATGGTATGTCATCGGAAAATGCTGAAAAACAATATAGCTAGTTTAATTAGACAAATAAATTTATATAAGAAATTATATACTTATTTATTTAGGTTGACTATTGATTAATGTTTAAATATTTCTAAGTCATTACTTGGACTTCATTTTTCTTAAATATAGACTAAAAATAACAAATATTTACCATATAAATATACACGTGTATCTTTAAATATGATATTCTTTCTCATTTCATAAATCAAATAAAAATAAAAAATATATTTTAAAAATATTTATTTCTAACATCGTACCAAACAACAAGTATAAAACATGACTTACTCAAATTCTTTATTCTATTTCAATTTATAATTTCAACCTCGTTCACACGGTCATACCAAACAAGTCCTATATATATAATATTTATAAAAACAATTATAAAATAATAATTAAAATATATTTCAATAAACCATGCATAAAAATTATAAACAATTTACCTAATTACAAAATTATCATAGTTTTCATAATAGGTCATTTGATCTCTATTATAATAATATTTTTATATACATTAGTTTTATCATTCTAAATAAAATAAAATTTAATGACATCTAACTAAATCAGATCTATATATCTTACTAAAACAAAACCCACTTCGTCCACATATCGCGTGTTAAGGCTAGCCACATCAGCTTTTTTCCAATTTATTTACAATATTGCCACAAGATATTTACAGATTTGCCATAATATTTTTCATAATAAAAAAAATCATTAAAACTAATAAACAGTCATCAAGCCAAATCATCATTAATCTAATAAATTATCATGCCACATCAATTTTACTCAAATATTAATTAAAACAAAAACATAATAAAAGCACATCTAGATTTTGTTTTTATAAGTTTCAAAAAATAATTTGGGCACATTTTAATTTACAAAAATTAATTTTTGAGTTAATTTTATAATTTCAATTTTTTTGAAAATTTTATTTTAATTATATAATTTTATTTATAAGTTAATAATATCAAGTTTTAAAACTTATTAGGTAATAGTATACGAGCTACATAATTACATAAACATGATTCAGTCTGACCTTTTCGGCCAACAACAGAGGATTCGATCTGACCTTTTTGAACCAACGATACGAAGTGAATGTCGACACTCAATTTTATAACTACTAGTGTATAGCCCGCACCTTGTACGGGTATCTTAGTTGTGCGAACTAAAGATATATTTATGAAATTTTATAATAATAATTTGAATTTGATTATTCTCAAAACGAAAAAATAGTCACAAATAAAGAACTTCTTATTATTCTACATTTCATAAATTTAATGCTTGTACAATGCACAATTTTTTTTAAAAAAAAATACAATGCACAACTCCGTTATAGACTTATAACTGAATTATTTTAATATATTATAACTATCTAAATGGAACCCGAAATATAATTTTGTAAAAAAAAAGAATTTGAAAGAAATGTGTGATAAATGATAAAATAAAAACTGAAAGTTTTTTTTAAAAAAAATACAAAAAAATTGAAATAAAGTTTAAAAATACAAACAAAAGCAAAACAAATTATTGGATGAACGAAATTTAAAATCTGAAACTTTATTCTTATAACAACCGATATAATATAAAAAGAATACCCGTATTTTATGATTAAAAAACATAATAGGACACAGAAAAAAAAGATACCCGTAAAGTAATATTTTTATTTAAAAAACATACATTTTCAATAAATCAATTATATTTAAAAAAATCAGAATCTGAAAATTTGTAAATTAAAAAACAATTTATAGATGACGATAAAAAATTCTATAATATAAAATTAAACAAAATATCATACAATAACGAATAAATTAATATTAATTTATGAAGACAATTATAAACGCTTTTCAAGTTCTCAAAGCATCAGTCTTACTTAATAATCGATGTGGGATAACAAATTCGCTAAAAACTGTAAGTAAACGACCCATAAAAAAGTAGGTCAACGACCCATAAAAAAGTAGGTCAACGACCCATAAAACATATATTAATCCGTTATGAATAAAAATTATAGCTCAACTTAGCCAAAAGGCTAAGAAATGTATCAATTGATTAATCTTCAATATCCGTTATTAAGCTCTATTTATACAAGTTCTCAAACCATCAGTCTTAGTAGGTCAACGACCTATATAACGGACATTAATTTATGAATAAAAATTATACTTCAACTTAGCCAAAAATCTAAACAATCTATATTATACCTCTATTTATACAAGTGAAAAACCAATGTGGGAAAGCAAAAAAACGCTGAAAATACTTAGAGACCCACAAAATAGTAGGTCAACGACCCACAAAACAGTAGGCTAACGGCGACCCACAAAACAGTAGGTCAACTACCCACAAAACAGTAGGCTAACGACCCACAAAACAGATCTTAATCCGTTATGAATAAGATTATACTTAACTTAGCCAAAAGGCCAAGAAATTTGTGATTTGTTTAGTCTTCAAACCGTCTATTTATACAAGTTATCAAACTACCAGCCTTACTTATAATCAATGTGGGATAGAGAATTCCGTGAAAATTTTTAACGTAAATAGATTGAGCTTATAATCCTTCAAAAATAAATTAAGAAAAAATAAAAATATTCCCAATAAATAAATTATTTAAATTTAGAAGGCTTAAAAATAAAAGAAATACGTAAACCAAATTATTTTTAAAATATTTAGGAGATCTTGTTAGTTAGTTTTTGAAAATTTTGTTTTATTTTTGGATTAATAAAAAAGATTTTATGCTTTAATAAGTTAGTTAAAAAAAAGAATTAACCCTACAAAATTTGTGAGAATGACACGTCAACTTTAGTGTTTTCTGTTTTAGTATAATATAGATATAGATTATTTTAATAATAAAAGATTTTTTTGGTTTAAAATATAGTATGAAAAATAAAGATATACTAATTTGGTTTCTATAAAATTATTATTTTAATAATAAAAGATTTTATGGTATAAAATATAGTGTAAAAAATAAAGATATACTAATTTGGTTTATATAAATTATTATTTTAATAATAAAAGATTTTATGGTTAAAAAATAGTGTAAAAAATAAAGATTTATTGGCTTTAATTGTGGGAGTTCCATTTCAAAAATACTGCGTTCACAGTGCGCCACGTCATCGACTCGTGCTCTGTTTTAGTAAGTATAATAGATTATCACCTCTTACCATTTGTTTATTTTTCGTGTTAAATATCGAATATATCTTTTTATTTTTCTCAAAAGACCCACATGTTACGTTATAGATTTATGATTAGGGTTGAGTAGAAATTGGTTCGGTTCACCGAATCAAACCAAAATCGCAAATTGTCGCAATCAAACTGCAGCTAATCGGTTCGCTTTGCGGTTTATCATATTTTGCGTTGCAGTGGCGGTTCATCTATTTTGCGTTGCGGTTTACTGTCGATTAATGAACCGAACCGCAAAATGCGGTCCAAACCGCAACCAAACCGCTATATGCAGTTCATTTGCGGTTCGAACCGTAACCAAACCCCAACAAAGCGGTTCGATTTGCGATCCACATTTTATAGGTTTGCGTTCGGTTCGGTTCCGACTTGTGCGGTTTTGGACCACTAACCAACCATATTTATGATAAACAACCTCGTAAATTAAGGTTGTGCAAAATCAGACCGGACCACGGTCCATGTTTTTTTGAAAACCCGGGTTATGGTCTTTGTCTGGTTTTGGACTGTATTAAACCGTAACCCGGGTTGGACCGTAAATTGCATATATCCGGTCTTGGACCGGAAAACCTCACTAAAATTGTGCAATTTAGGTACAAACCGGTCTGGTTCGAAATATTCAAAATTGCACAATTTAGGTACAAACCGGTCCAACCCGGAACCGACCGATCTGGACCGGACCGTAACGATCCGGTCCCAGTCCGATCTACGGTACAGGATGTCATCAATTTCCGGTCCACCGGTCCGGTCCGGTCCGGTCCATACCGTATGCACACCCTATCGTAAATACACAAATCTTGTTCGAAATACGTCATTGCTCTCATCATATATATTAATAGGATTTATTATGTTATTGAATCAATAAGAATGTTTTCAATATGATTTAAAAAAAAAATCATATTTAATGTTACGATTTTATATGACTTTGAAGTACTCATCCAAAATGATGATGCAAGTGGTGGTGCTCTTGTAGAAAGTAGATTAAAATACTGGAAGAATGACGTGGGTATTGGGCAGGATTGGGCTAAAAAGCCCAAATTTAAACTGAAGACTGTAAAGGGCTGCCCCTAGTATAGGCCCAAGATCCAGGCCCAAGATCCAAGCCCATTCGAGGGGCTCTATCGAAGTGTGAGGTCACAAGAACACCAAAATCGAGAGAGAAATTCGATTGCTGGTGAGGAAGCACGAAAAAGAGGAGAAATCAGGAAAATGGAAATCCATGGTGGACTACTTTCCTCCCTAATCTCAACCCTTCTTCTTTCAATGGCTTCGGTCTGCATCGCGTATAGGCCCGGCGATGTAGTTCCTATGAGCAAGATGGGTCAATACCACTCTGTGAGCCTCTCTCTCTAGCTCAATTCATTTTCAAAGTAATTTTTTTAAGGAACTTCTATCTCCGCGTTTAATTCAACATTATTTTCATTTTTTATGGCTTGGATTTTTCAGTCCAGGACTGTTTGGTATGATATGATCGGCCGCCATTGCCCAATTTTTGCTGTAAATCGCGAGGTGCTAACTTACTAAACCTCTTTATACCGTAGATCTTGATTTCGCGATTGTAATCGCCTGAAACCTTGAGCACGTTCTGTTGATTTATTTTTTTAGGCATTGATTCCTATACCAAAACCGGTTGGATATACTGGTGCAGATGCTTATAAGATGTGAGTTTCTTTTCCTCATGGTTAATTCTGGTGTAATTATGGTTAATCGGGTCTTTTGTTAAATCCACCAGTTTTGTTTATTATGCAGATCACATCAATTTTGCAAAAGCTAAAAAATCGAAATTCATTGCAAAATCGTCACTAGCAATTGCAGAAATATGCAACATAAGTAGAAAATTGAGCAGTGGAGTGTTGCTACTTTTTCAAAAGTCATAAAATCAAAATTGTAATAAGCAAGCCCTAATTTGAATCCTAACATTAAAACAACGAAGCCCCAGTTTGACGTGTTTTCAATTTTTTTTATTGATGCAGCTATTGCCTAGAGACTTCCAATGGATATTGATTTGGTATCAACGCCTAGTAATTGAAGGTGGTTTAGTGTTAAGAAATTAAGTTAAGGTGGTGTATAAAGAAAATAACCCCTAAATTACAGGAGTAGTTACCCCTAATTTTTCTATTGTTTTGTATTGTATACCTTAAAGATTTCTTAGTTTTCGAGGAAAGTGTTTTGTTGTGGAAATGTTCTTTAGAGAATGTTTTTGTGTTTTTTTGGGAATGAAATGGAAAAGATAATATATGATTTGAGATATGAGAAAATCTTCATAAATCAATTATGAGGGTTGACTTTTATGCAGAAAGTGTAACATTCCCAAGATTGAGATCATAGCTTTCTTATCCTCTATATGGGTTTTGCTGAATTAATTTTTTGTGTGACCCTATACTGTAGAATATGCCCTTTATTTCTCCTGAATTGATTTATGTACGGTTTTAATTTATAGCACGGATGTTCAAAGATGTGAATATGTGATAGATTGTGCTTCTTGCAGATCCTTTCAAGTAGGGCGGGAGAAGTTTCTGATTCCATGGCTTTATGTCATCAACAGGAATAGTCCTGAGGTTCCGATGATTGATGTGCACCTGGTAATGGTTGATTAGTTTGCATTCGAATTTTTTTTACTGTGTTTGAGATTGAGCTTGCTGCTACTTGCATTCATATTATTACATTATTTTTGGTTTTAATTCACTGTTTGTCTTAATTTATGTGCCATGCAGAGGTTTGCAGGGAGTGATTTGCTCGGCGTAACCGCTAAAGTTGTGGATATGCCTCATCATTGTATGTAGCATCTTCTCAGTTGTCTCCCCCCTTACCGCATAGTTGATTTCCATGTGAAAGTTATTTGTTAAGGTCTTGCTATGATGTTCAGGAGGACAGTTTGCTGTTTAACCATATTTTCCTGAATATGACCTGCAAGGCCTCAAGCCTGCAACGTCAGTTCAAATTACACCCTAGACATAATCTTGAACACTTGTGAGTCTGTTGGATATGTAAGCGGCCCTAGACCAGTTTCTGAAAAGGATTGGTTTGATCTTTAGTGCCAGTGTAGTGCATGCCATTTTGAAGCAGCAATGTTGATTTGATTGAACTTTTACATGTGATATATGTGAACTTTGAAGTACTTGAAGATAAATTCTGCACTAAGTATAAAACTTGCTTCTGCTAGCGTGTCATTTGATTTCTTGTTCTGTCATATATTCATATGCTCTTTAAATACATGTTAGCTTGTGCTGTCTTGATTTCTAGTGTATTTTCTTTTCTTTCTTTTTTTTCTTTTACCTATTTTCGATTTATTTGTTTTTCTTCCTGTAAATAGCATGAAAAGTTTTATTAAAGTGAAAATTGGAGGTGTTGTGACCCATTCTTAATTCTGTGTAGTGTTTATCTTGCCCTATTTTTTTAAACTAATTTTCCCCCTTAGTCTTACATTTTTGAACACAAACTTGTTTGTAAATTCTTGTAAAAGAATTTGCGCTTCTTTCATATTATTGAAATCTTGTATTTTTATAAATCAATTTCTTGTACTAAAATTTATAGAAAGAGGACATTTTGTTATAAATTTATTGATGGGGGGATAAACACTAAAAACGTTTCAACATTAGAGGCTATTTACCCAAATCACTCAAGTTTTAAATCGTCATATTTTGACTATTTTCCCCTTTCTAGGAAAAAAATGTTATGCTGCATTAGGCTTTGTCGTTATCATTTTAATTTTCTTCACAGATGTTGAGATTCATCCAGACATCAAAAAAAAATTTTGGGATCCTCAAGACTGGCCGAAGCACGTCCTTGTCAGATATACATGGTCAGTGTTTCTCCTGAATAAATAGAACTGCTTGTCACCTCTGCTTAGCAAATATTGATTTCAAGTGATGTGCATGATTAGCCATGGATCAGTTATGTGTTGTCGCGAACCCTATTATGTAACAAGTTTCATATACCCTTTCTTTGGATATGTCATCCCTGTGAACAAAGATACAGATAATTCAGTGTGTGTAAACAATCTTTGTTGCATTCATATTTGATATGTGAGGTAATAAGCACTTACTGGGTGATGCATCCGACATTTTCCAGTCCAATTGAGCTTGAACTGTAACACTCTTAAGTCTTTTTTTTTCCCTTTTTTCTTCCTGTTAGTGTTATCCAGTTTTAATTGCATGGAAACATATATATTCTTGATGCTTATGCTTTAAGTTCTTTGATATCTTGAACCGAGTTATGTATAATGTTACACTGCACTAGTATCAGACTAGCTTTATTTCTATTATGTTGCATTACAGGGAGGAGCAATCAGAGATAGATGTCGCATCTGGATTCTATGTCCTATTTGGATCAGGTAAGAAATGGTCTGCCCTACAGCTAGTATAACCTTGTGTAAGCTATCAGCTATTGATCATATCCTTTTTTAATGATAGACGTCAATCCTTGTCAGCTAATTTTATCTTATTTAGATGAAGTCAATTTTTAGTTGGGGATAGGTTTGAAATTGATAAATTCTTGTCCTAAATAAGTTTATAGGTTAGAAAGTTATGGTACGATTTTTGTATGAGGCTGATTAATATATTCTATTTTCATTAGGTGTTTCGGACTTTAGGAGTAGTCTAAATAGTAAATAGTAAGAGAAATGTTATATAACATTCACATATCCATCGGTTGAATCTTAGAATAAATTTCAGACTTTTAGCTAGGAGCCTTGGATGGGAGATTTTCCCCTTGGAATAGGGACTCCCTCTATTCTTTCCTTGTTCTTTTTCTTGACTAATGTACACAAATGCCGTTATACTGATCCTAGAATGTTGATGTTGACGTGTTTATGTATCACTTGTGCTTGTGAACAGGGCTTCTGCTGTCGTTCATCTTATCAGTCTATGTCTTGCAATCGTCTAAAGAGAAAATAGCAAGGTACTATTCAGAGTTACATCTGTTTTGATCTTCATAGATTAACTCCGTGTTTTTATTGTGAAGATCAGCCGTAAATATGAGAAATTTGATTTTAGCAAACATCTGATCAGCTCTTTATCAGTTTAGCATCTTTCTACTAATGATGCAATATGATTCCTGGCTTCAGATTTGTGCGAGAGACTGTTGTGGAAACTAACGTGGCTGGTGGAGTAGAGAAGGTTGAATAGTTTTAACTCATTTCCTCAATGGAAAATCATTGACGCGTATAGAGAAAAATTACCCTACAAAAGAGAGATTCTCAAGAGAATTAGAGATCTTGTGTTCATTTATGAATTGTTAGAGATGTGGGCTTCTGCGATTTGGGTGCAAAATTGAGTTGAGCTTCTCCAAGATGTCCCGGCACTGAAGTGCACACCGAAAGTTCTTGATAGCCTTAGAGCATTATAACTATGCTTCTGATTTCGAATGATTGCGTAAGACTTGCCTTGTTAAAGTGGCGTCCAGGTGAAGCATACGGATATTTTTGTACTCTTTGTATGATTGTAATCAAACGTAGATATGTTTCTTTCTTTTTTCCTTTTTAAATTTCCAATTACGTTTTATCTGAGCTCGACTAACCCTATTGTCCACCATCAAGGGTTCAAGCAAATTTTGTTCTCGGATGATGACTTAGTATCGTCAAAAGTAATATATTCGTTAAATAGGTCACCTGTAACATTGCCTCTCCGATTGCGGTCTGCACTATCCCTTCCATAGTTCCATTGTTCATAAGCAACTGCTCTTGGCATGATCGTAAATCTGTGGTTGGCTCGCAAGCGTTACGGGTACGGTCACCTGTAACGTGCTTTTGGCACTTCCACCGCCACCAATTGGCCCCCTTACCGTTTTTTCCACCTATACTTTCACCTCCCTCTGAGGAACCCGAGCCCTTTACACTTCCTCCATCACCTCCACTGCCTTCCCGCCATTGCTGTTGTTTACCAGTCCATTTGAAAAGGTTCTACTAGCATAGCATCTGAGTGCATGCGACAAGTGCAGCAAAAGATTAATTCATGAGATGAATATTGCTGATTGCATTCTTCAACTCCATAACATATACAGAAAAATCACTCAGTTATTGGATCTACACAGATTCAGTCAAGTCAACCTAGCTATACCTAAAGTGGGTTATCATTCTAACAACTTTGAACCCGGTTCCATTGGTATTATCAAAGCTTTACCCTTTATTCCTGTTGCTCCTCTGTACTATGTCGTGTTTGGATTGCACAGGTTTACAAAGCAATGGAGGCAGATAAGATCTTGAAAAATTGGGAGCTGAATCAGCTGATGCTTGTTCAAATCCCTTATGCATCCATGGCGATTTATTCCCATTGTTGAGATTCTCAATAAGATCAAAAGGAAATTATGGCAAAAGAGGATGAACTTTTGTGGGTTGTGATGATAGGGTAGCCATTTGATGAACTGAATCAATGATTTCTTCCCCCATTTTTCCACCAAGAGTTATTCGGGGGTTGTGATCTTGGTTACACATTGGGAGATGATTAGTTTAGTATAAATTGCATTTAAAACACGTTTTGGAGATATTAATCTAAGCATTTTACTCTTCTTCAACAGAAGTGACGCCAAGTGCACCGGCATCTCAATACAGAGACAATTCTTTCGAGACTCAAAAGATTATGAATCGAAAATCATGGCACAATTTCAGAAAAACCAATAACATAGTCAATTAACTCCTCATACATAGAAAACCATCAAGCAGAAAACCATCTCCTGTGTCTTCATCTTCTCCTTTATCACCCTCGGCTTCACCAAGCCCTTGTCCTACGCTCCTCCACCACCTCCATATCAGCCAAAGAAGCACCACTGCTATTATGGGACCCAACGCAATAGTTGCGAGCATGAGCCTCAACACGTGATCTGCAAATTCAGCGCTCATAATACTCAACAAGACTTCCATTAACTGAAAAGGAATAAGCAATCCTTGTATCATGATTTCAGTAACTGGATGAGTCAAGTGTATCGGTCCCCGTCCTATCGCAGTCTGTACTATCGCTTTTCCATAACCCATAACCAACTGCTGGCGGCGTTATCATAGCTTTGTTTCTGGTTGGCAACCCTTACTAGGATTGACCGGCCACTTGTGACGCAGTTTTTGTACCGCCACTGCCAGTAGTTGGGTCCCATCATGGGGTTTCCGCCCACACTTTCACCTCCCCCTGAGGAACATCTCCGCTTCCTCTTCCTCCTCCACCTCCATTGGCATTTGCGACCATTGTCGTTGTTTGCCGGTCCATTCGAGTAGGTTCTGCTACCATGATGATCGAAGTTTTAGTTAACTTCAGGTAGAGATTAACTCGAACCACAATCTAAATTACAAACCTTGATCCTATTTCAGTTGGCGTATTTAGAAGAAAATGAGGTGCACATCTTACATTTCCAAATGAAAAGCTTTTTATTGCAGAAAAATCAGAAAAGCTCCTAAGAATGGCCTTGATATGCAGCTTCTTACAATCGTTTCAAAGCTCTGACTTTTTTTTTTTGCGTTACTCCTTGGCGCAACGCTGTGTTTGGATTGAACTGATTTACAAGGCAATGGAGGCAGATAACATAATGGAAAAGGATCTGATGCTTTTTCAAATCCCTTGCGCTTCCATACTGATTTTTGTCCACTTTTCATGGGTCTTGAATTCACATTGTAGGGGATGCCTTTTGATTAAATTAATATCTCCAAAACGTGTTCTAGATACAATTTATACTAAACTAATCATCTCCCCATGTTAAACCAAGACCACAACCCCCATAACTCGGGTTTGTTTGGTATTGATATCAATCCAGATATTTTTTTTTTTTTTTGATACAAGGGTAAGCAAAATGGGGGGAAAGTCTCTAAAGACTTGTCGCCCCAAAGCATCCAAAAGATGAGGTCTTCAACATCTTCCGATAGCACCTCGTCACCCGCTGCTGATGCGAAATCAATGCAACGCAAGTAAATCTGCTACGGTGTTGTAAAACCAGCAAAGTAGTGAGCATAAAGCTGATCAAAACCGGAGATCAAGGAGTAGACGTCCGAGAAGATCATAACGGAGACACGGAGAAGAAAGGTGGAGCCGGAGGAGGACAAACAACACGACAATGTAAAGCATCTCTCAAAGATGAAACGGGTAATGGGCGAGCCAAGCACTATCAGAATAGCACCGCCAGACGCATGTACAGCAGGACACGAACTCCTGGGGAAGTGAAAGACGATAATCGGGGAAGAGCCTCCATCAAAAGAAATCGTCATGAAAGAACACCACCACGACAGCAATCCAGTCACGACTCTAAACATACACCGAAATCTGTAAGAGAGCTTGAAAACAAGAGCATGCCAAGATCCACCTCAACGAAACTCACGAACATATTCATAAGGAGCTTTTCACTCAATTTACAACTTCAAAGATTGGTTCAAATAAGAGGAAACATCTCTGTTTTTTCAAGTTTATCAGTTAAAAGCTTTGTTCTAATCAAATTCCATAGACAGAAATGGTCGGAATTTGTGAATCTTGGGTGAGACACCCTGATATCAATCCAGATATGGCTAAGTGAATATAAACTAGAGCATAAGAAAATACAAACGACAGACATTCAACATACACAAGGCCAGATTTCAATTTTACCTCCAAATCTAATTCTAAATCGAAAAAACATGGCACAATATCAGAAAAACATAGATCCAAGAACTAATTTAGAACAGAAGATCGTGGTGTGTCTTCATCTTCTTCTTTGTCACTGTAGCGATCTTCACCAATCCCCTCTCCTCTATTCCTCCACCACCTCCAAATCAGCCAAATAAGCATCCCTGCTACTATGGCTCCCGACACAAGAATCGCGAACATAAGCTGAATCACCCCCTTCTCAAATTCAGCGCTCGATACATACAACACGAGTTCTATTAAATGAAAAGGAAAAAGCAATCCTTGCATCATGGTTTTAATAACTGTCTCAGTCAAGCGCATCCCTTCCATAATCAAGCCCCTGTCCTCAGGGACGGATCCAGGATCACAAATTTGGGTAGGCTAAATATATATATATATAATTTCGATTTTTTCCCCATTTATCGTCATGTATTTAGGGTTTAAAAATTAGAGTCTAAATTTTACAATATTAAAATCAGCTATAAAATAGTGTAGTACTTTACAAATTAAAGTAACTATCACAAAAAAAACATATAGTATATGTATATTCATTACGATATTTTTTAAAATTGTATACAGGAGAAAATTAATCCAAACAAAATTAATTGAGATCAATTTTATTTGTTATAAATTATAATACAATTTTAAATTAAATTTTAATTATGTATTTAGTAATTAATAAATTACCTCTAATTAGAGATCTTAAAATAAGAGTACATTTCCTTCGGAAAAGAAGAAGATGAGTATAAGATTTTTTTACTAATTAGTAGGAGTTAAGAAATAAAAAATTAAAGTTATTATCATAAAATCATATAGTATATATACATTTATTATGATAGTTTTAGAAATTTAAATAAAGGAGAAAAATAATTAGAAAAAAAAACTTCATTGAGATAAATTTTATTTGTTATAACTATAACATATCTTTAAACAAAATATTAATTATATATTTAGTGATCCAATAAATTATCTCCAATTAGAGAATCTAAAATAAGAGTATATTTCCTTCATAAAAGAAAATTATAAGACTTTTATACTAATTAGTAAGAGTTGAGAAATAAATAATAAAATGTAGCACAAAATTAAAACATAAGGCCATTTGAACTTAAAGAAGCAGTGAAGATAACTTAGGAGGAGCAGTGAAGGGCTTCGAACATGAGACCTTCGAATAAATAATAAATGTAGCATAAAATGTAAAATCAAAACATAAGGCCATAGAACTTAAAAGCCAATGGCAGGCTTCGAACATAAAACTTTCAGTACCCCTCTTTCTCTTTCAAAGCATGATACCACCAGGCTACTTGGGAATTCATGCACATAGTTTATTTTTGTTATTTTAAAATATGGGGTGGGCTGTAGCAAACCTCAGCCCGCCCCTAAATCCGTGCCTGCCTGTCCTCGTGTTATTCACATCAGTAAACTTCCGATAACGAATAAATAAGGTATCTAATTAGCTTAATAACATACTTCAAATCTAAATAAGGTATCTAATTACATAGCATCTGTCAATTAAGAATACCTTAAGTTGATTAGCAAACCCTAAAATCAATATTCAAGGCTGATGTTATTGAAAGAAGATGAGTTACATACCTTACATCTACAAATGAAGAGCTTTTCCTTGCAGAAGAATTCGAAAAACTTTTAAGGATCACCTTGAATTGACGGGTTGGAAACCCAATTGCCCCAGATCTGTAGCTTCTTACAATCGTATCAAAGCTTTGGCCTTTCTTCGCGTTTCTCCTTGGCGCTATGCTGTGTTTGGATTGCAGTGATTTACAAGGCAATGGAGCTAGACAACATAATGGAAAAGGAACCGATGCTTCTGCAAATCTCTTGTGCTTCCACATTGATTTCTGTCCATTGCTGAGATTCGTAGCAAAATCAGTAGAAAATGATGGTAAACGAGGATGAAATTTTGTGGGTTGAGATGATAGGGTTGCCATTTTAGATGGTGAATCAATGGTCTTTCAGCTCTATACTTATGTAGGGGTGTTGATTAGCTCCTGGTTTCACATAGTTTGAAGTATTAAATTGATTTAGGAACACGTTTTGGAGATTTTAGTTCGAGTATTTTAGTCTTCCTTCGAGAGAAGTGAGGCCATGTCAACACTTTCATGGAAGATTCTCGGATAAAGCTTGTAGAGCTGCATTGCAATAGAAAAAAGTAGACTGGTGTTAAACATAGGTAATTCTTTTTTCTTTTTTTTTTTTCCTTTTGAAAACACCGACAAGAAAGTCCTCTAACTAGGGCAGTGCATTGACACACTGGAGTTTTGAACTCTGGCGGCAGTGCATTGACTGCACGGGAATTTTGAACTCTGGTGGTGACGCTAGAGTTTAGAATAACAAGTCGTGGTATCGCAATTCCAATCCACTTAAACAGAACATACTCGTTCAAATCTAAAACATTAAGCCTGGAATGATGCACAAGATGTTGCGAACTCAAAACTAAATGATTGTTTGGTATCGATACCAGATTAAAGGTATGAGTATCACCCATATTTTATTTTGGTATTTTAGGATACCGCATTGATATCTCAATTTCTAAAGGTATCGGGTCTTTTTTTTCACAACTACTTCCTTTCCTCTCTCGACATTTCCCTCTTCTTTTCTTTTCTTTTCTTCCTCACACAATTAATCAGGAAAGTGCAGCAACTCCATCTCCCGCCAACCAGGAGAGTCACTGCCGACCGGAACAAGGAGTTGCGACCACTGCTGCCCTACTAAGGCCTAGGGTTTTTTTAAGGAGACCAAATCTAACATGAAAGATTCGCACGAGGAGATTGATAGGGGTATCAGGCAAATTGCACCTGATGCTTATGTAAACAGGCTTGATGTACTTCAACGCAATGGATGGATAGTCCTACCAATCTCCGTTAATTTTGTTTTGTTCTTGCTCAATCTAATATCCGTTAATTTTGTATCAATCAGGTATCGACACCATTACGATCCTGAGATATTTTGTCATTTTGACTTTCAACTAGGGATGACAATTTCATCCGAACCCGACGGACACCCGATAACCCGATCCATATTAAAAGGGTGAAAACCCGACATGAAGCGGGTGAAAGCGGATGACGGATGAAGCGGGTGATGGATCGGTTCGGATTCGGATGGACCTTTCATCCACCCATCACCCGATCCATCATCCGTCCACCCATCCGACCCGTTTCACCCGCTTACACCCGTTATAAATTTATTGATTGTTTACTTGTTTATTGATCTTTAGTTCCCTTTTGATTTATAAATTGGTGATTTACGTGATTGTTTAGCAAAATTTGTACATTTGTTCAGTTCCTAATATGATCTTATTGTATATTTTGTATTGTTAAATTTCTCTATTTTTTAAAAACTTAAACTTATAACACTTCTTGTAATATTTTCACTTGGATGATTTGTGTTGACTTTATATTTATCATGTTTTTTTATCAATAATATTTTTTCAGATTGAATTTATTTTATTATTATTAGTTTTTTGCATTCGAATCCGAATTTAATATCGATTTAGAAGAAATGCGTAGAACACCCGAATATCACCCGATCCACCCGCTTCATCCGTTGGATGCGGGTGGTGGATTTGGCGGGTGGCGGGTCGGGTCGGGTGGGGTGGATGAGATTTTCTCGCGGGTCGGGTGGCGGATTGGGTCATCCACCCACCATCCGATCCATTGCCATCCCTACTTTCAACGCAACAAAACAAACCCAATTTAACTCGTGTTGGGATCTATTCTTAGGTTGTGTTTGGCATGACACTTAAACTAGTGTATAAGAGTGTTTGAGAGTGTTTTAATATTTAACAAGTGTTTGGCATGTAACAAAACACTAATTTTAAGTGTTTTTGAAAGTGTTTTTAAAACCCTTATCTGAATGAGGGTTTTAACCTTAACCTAGTGTTTTAACCTACAAAATGACTATGTTGCCCTTAATAATTTTTCGTACTTACGAATTACCAGGTACTTAAACAACATTCTCTCACCTCACCACCACTCCAGACGGCACTCTTAGACCTTCGTTCTGCTCGACAAAGAAGAAGGAGAACACAGTCGAAGAAAATGAAATCCGCCGAAGAACATTGATGAACCACATATTTAAAGATCCTTGTCTCACTCAAAGAAGCTTCTCTCACTCAAAACCTTGCGAATTGAATTGTGCTGCTCGTGTTGTTCGTCAAAGAAGAAGAAGAAGACATTCATCGACAAACTTCTCCCATCACCTGGGCTCCATCGACAGACTTCTTCTCCCTCTTGGGTTGCAAATCTACAAATAATCTCTTTCTCTCCTGGGTTAGGTTTGAATTAGGGTTATTGTCTTGAAAATCTACAAATTATCCATCTCTTCTTCTTCGTTGTTCTTTGGAATTAGGTTAGGAATTGGGGTTTAGTCCAACGTTACTGTTTGTGTTGGAATCAGACTGCCTGTGTGATCTTCTGGAATTGATATTGTTGTTGTTTGATTAGTGTGTTACGGATTCTGTGCCGGAATCAGGTTGCCTGTTTGATTAGTGTGTTCTGGAAAATGCAAACCATCGCCGGAGTCGTGCATATTTCTATACCGAACATTCCAATTCAAACGTTGGCGGTTCGATCCATCAAACCAATTGGCATAATTTCCGACAAAAGGAGCTTCAAATTATATATTAGTCCGAGAAAGTTGCGTTCTTTGATGATGACAGACCAGCAAAAGCAAGTGCACCCATTCATCTCTCTCATTATCCAGGTTTTTCTTCTTCCATTATCTCTATCCCTATTTCCTCGGAATTGAATTTGGGGTTTGCTCTTTGCGAAATATTCCATATTTCAAGGTAGTTGTTTTGATTGTGGGTTGTGTAAATTCCGAAATTATAGGTCAAAAGAAGATGTGAAGAAGAAGAGGAAGACCGTCAAGAAACAACAATTCAATCACACGTGATATGCACATGCCTTTTACACAAAATAAAAACTAGTAGAAATTGTATAAATTATAATATCCAACCAAACACTCGTTAGTTTTTAAATACACTAAATACTAGTGTTTTCCGAAAACTCTTCCAAAAACACTAGTGAACACTAACATTTTTCTGCTGCATGCCAAACATAGCCCTAGTCGAAGTAAATAAACCACACTGTAACCACTAGTGAACACTAACATTTTTCTGCTGCATGCCAAACATAGCCTTAGTCGAAGTAAATAAACCACACTGTAACTGAGACACTAAACAAGCTGACAAATTCCACCTCTCACAACCAATCTCTCATACTCAGAGGACCATCGGAGAAGAACACAGCAGATGGATACATTCAACTCTATTACCAATAAGGTTTACTGGCTTTGCAATCGCATACTTAATGACATCTTTGTGAACAATAATCTACTAAAAATGTCTAAACAAATAGGTCACAACAGTAACACGAAGAATAGTTCAGCACTGTTGCAAGTTTGAAATTTCAAGCAAAGTTCAACCAAAGAAAAGTAACTTTTCCAAAAATGCCTAGCTTGCAGGAAATTTTTGATCAAAATATCAAATCATACTAAGCATGGTAGTTAAACTGAAAAAGATGTCAATGCTAGAATAAAAGAACAAGGAATATGAACTAAATTCAAGCCACGTAATAAAACAAGGTAATCGAGATAGGTTAAATCTCAGGAAACAATCTAAAAGGCAACAAGTTAACAAAATTTGCTTGAATCTCATAAAGAAGTTTATATCTAGTTCATCTGCTAGCTTGTTCCACAAGTAAACCAAATCAAAGCTAACAATCTTTCAGGGAATAACAAAACTAAACTCAGAAAATGAAGCATAGTGTCTCGGATTTAACACATTAAGCAGCTGCTGGTCTGGGAGCTCCTGGAGCACCACCGGGACGGGGAGCACCTGGTCCAGCCTTTGGTACATCATCCTGCCAACAAATAATAGGAGGTAAAAATATGATGTTAATGTACAGTTTAGCAAGCACTACATTGTGAACAAACCAAAAGGTTCAATAGAATCACAGATGCATTACTTCACCCCCCAAAACAATAACAAATAAATCTTTGATAGGCAATACAATGTACTACAGTAAGAGTTTTTAATCCAACAGATACTGTAATTCAGACATACCCTGCGTCTGTATCGCTGTGGTGGCTCACGGTTCTTCCTGTCAGTAACAGAACGAACCCTGACAACGTGAGAGTGGATAGCACATGAAACACAGTGCTGAATCTTGGTGTAAAGCTTGGGTAGGGTGTATCCTGATCACCAATTTAATGATATTTATATGAATAAGGTAAATCTAATTACATTACAAATTAAAATTAAGCTTCTCAACATAAAATGCAACAGAATCGTATGACTTACCGTCATAGACGCAAGCTTCTTGCACATCTCTCACAGCAGCTTGCTCTACAATGTTCCTAACAAGGAATCTCTTGATGGCCTTGTCCTTAATATTCCAAATGATTAAAAATTAATCAGATACCCGTCTACAGATTGATCGATAGGTGGAATCAATAACCCTTTAAATGTACGAAAATTGAAATCCTGACCGAACTTACATAGTCTAATAATCAAATCCACCGTAAAATAAACATTCTAGATCTATTATAATCAAAACAAAACTACAATCACAAAGAAAAGTCTCAAGTGGTAAAAGCCCTAGATTTTCGAAGAGAGTGTGTTTACCTTAGGGCAGCATTTGCCACAGTTAGAACAGCGAATGAATTTGACATGGCCACGTCCATGCTTGTTGCGACCTCCGTTCCTCCTCTTGAAAGTCTACACACGACCAGATATATGTATGAGAGAGGATTAACATAAAATCGAAAGCGAATGCATAAAACGTTTGGACAAAGAAATTCACCATGATCCTTAGCGGCGGAGGTGTGCTAATTCTAGGGTTTTGCTGGAGGTGAGGAAATGAAGGGAAGGGTTTGTGGGTTGAATATATATTATAAAGCATATATACGGGCCTAATCTTTCTGCTAGGTCCAACTTTGCGCTCCCGTATTAGTATTCGAAAGGCCCAAAACAAATTGGGCTTTTGAACTGGTCCCAACCCGTAAGAGTGGAAGTTTATCTAGCAAAAAATTTTACAGAGGAAGATTAAAGAAAAAAAAACGTTTACTAATAAAACTTTAAAGTGGATATTATTTTTAGTTGCAACAAACGGTATAAAAAAATCTACAAATAAAAGTTTACATCGAAAAATTTTAAAAATCTACAATTAAAAGAGTATATCAGAAATTTTAATATTGATAAATCTGTATTCGTAATCTTTTTAAATGTATTTTATTTAACTTATCTAAAAAACTTCCAACTTTATTAACTTTGTAATCAAGTTTAAATTTTTGAATAATTTAAAAGTATATATATATATATATAGTCAAGTACAAATCATACACTTATAGGATTTAGTATGGAAATATTAATTAGTTTTAATATTAATGTTTATAATCAATTTATTATATAATTTTAAAAATATTCTGAATTTTTTTGAAAAAAAAGTAGTATATTCAACATATTAACAATCAAAATTCAATTATAAAATATAGAAAATTCAATACACATAATATTGTTAGGTATTACATTTATAAGTACATATTAGATATTTTATAACAAAATGATTAAAAATAACACACGTATTTATATTTATCATCACAACTACGCACTTTAAAATTTTCTAACTATGTATATAGGGTTGCGTAGTTGAGGTGCATGAAATTGACTCATATGAGAATAAAACAAATTAAATTAACCTAATTTCATAAAATACCATCATAAAAGTATTGAAAATATTTATAAATTATATCAAAAAATTATAAATCACTATTAATTTGGTCATTAAACTGACTCATAAGTGATTTTGAGGTAGTCCCCAAGGAGGATCGGGTGGGGAACCTTTAGTCTCACTCCATTTTATGGAGACTGACGTTTAGTTCTCATCGGATACAAAGAATTCTTCGCCCGGGAATCCATCCTTAGCTAAGCCCTAATTAGATAGAATGTACAAAGATGAATAGTTGAAATAAAAACAAAGTGTAAATAATTTTTGGTTGGAAAGTGTAGAAGTAAAGATTATTTGCGTGGTAGAAAAGTGTGGGCGGCCAGCAGGTCCACTAGCCATCGGCAGATTGAAAAAGTCTTCCGACGACCCAGCCGCCCCCACTACCTAAGATAGTAAGTTGATGACCCCATTTCTAGGTAGGGTCATCAAATCTAATGTATACTTAAAGTCTTACACTTGAACGAGTAGTCTATAGCTGTGTAACCAGGTTTGGGAAGATTACAAACGAGGATAGAGTGATTATAGGCGTGGCTCTATCGGGACGATTACATGGAGGATGACATGAGCAAAGCGTCATGCTGACAGCATCAGACTCATGACCCGTAAACAGACACTCCCATTCCACAAATGAAAACAAAGTGGAGATAAATTTGTTAATGGGCTTCCTAGATGTTACTCAATTACCTTTGCTGCATATAAAATTGTTAAATGACCACTAAAAGGGTGAAAAAAGGTAGTTGAGGAACGATCATTGCGAATTTGTCACTGACAGTTAGTCAATTGGCCGGCCGGTGCAGACGCCCAACCCAACCACATAATATACGCTAAAAGGGAATATATTTGTTAAATATGAGATGTATTGTCCAAAATGGTACCGACCAGAGCTTTTTATAAAGATGACGGAAATAATGCTTGTTAGACCGCTATAAAAGCGGATTCGATTCGAAATCGGATCATACAAACCTACAAATTTTCAATCCAATTATATATGAATAGTGTATTATCAACGAGTTTAACAACAACCGACACGTAAAAAGACACAATTCAAATACGTAAAAAAGTGAAAAACAAGTACAATTTCAGTCAAATTATCTCTACAATCTTATATTACTAACGAGTATAACTCATCAAAATACTGAAAGTTATGTATATAGCTATATAGGACCGGGCCGACCCGCATGGCAAAACGTTTAACCCATACATACATCTCCATTTAAAAAATTGGGTCCGAGTAGACTCTCCATACCGGACCGGTTTTGTACGTATCTAATGCTCTCATGTATCATGTGTTGGTTCGGTTGGATGGTGATTGTGTGACGGTGAACTTGAATGGGAGGAAATGCATGGTCATAAATCAGGATGAGTGTGATGAATGGGTCATAAACCCATAAATATCATAAAATCCAGAATTTGTGCAATTTTATGTAATTAACCCTTAAAATAGAGGTCGTAATCGAGGTTGCACCGACTAGGAGAAAGCTAGGAGTTGAAGAATAATTGGAGGGAGGGTGAAGAAAGAAGACAAAACAGTAGAATAAATCAGTAAACTACGGCCATAGCATTAACATATAGTGAGTTAGTGGGCAGGCTGCTATATAAAAGCTACTAGATACATAGATAGATGTGGTTGCATCCTAAAGCTATCCTACTAGATTCAGACTTTTATATACAGTGGTGTGACAACCATTGTCATCCTCCATCATCTTCAACCTTCAATTGGTGTACATATCCCCACCCCCACTATACAATTTGATTGCAACAACCTTATAAGGACACTCATTGTGTTTGCCAAATCAACCAACTTGGCTCTTCAATTCTGCTTCTTTCTAACTCACAAGTCAAACATACCCTACTTGCCCACAACAGGATTCTTTCTACCTATCCTACTAGTTTAATGTTCATTAAAATTTATCTAATTCTGTCATTTATTACGCATCAAAAAGACTAGCTAAACTTGTAAATTCCTATTTCCTATTATGATATATATACATGACCAAAGTTTCATCCGTCTTGGAAATAAGGGTTCCTCAATATAAGCTTCAAGCGTCTAGCCATAGACTACTTTGTTTTCTTGTAATATTTTTTCTTTCTATTTTTTTTGATATATTTAATAAGATTTTTTTTAAAAACAACTCAGAACCCACCCAATACAACTAAGACCTTAATCTAAATTTTGGACACGGCCCGAGTCTAACCCAAAAAACACATTTTTGGAGAGTCATGGTAGAGTTTGTATTTATTCATGTCAATAAAAATCTTTTTGTTTTTATATATTTTTGTTTTATCTTTTATCTTTCAATAGTATTTTTAAGCAACTAAACCATGGAGATTATTGTCTTCTCCCGAAACAATTCGGTTTACTAGGTTTTTTCTACTATTGTGTTTAGTAAATGTACCCCTTGAGCAAAAAAGTATGTAGAGTTTGAGAATAAATACAAAAGTTGGGATATACTTACTTAATTGAAACATTAAAAAGTCAAGTTACTATTATAGTTTTTTAAAAAGGCCTAGTTATCAAAATTGTCCTCCCCTTATACATACTATACTAAGTTTCTTAACTCTTTTATTTAGAATCAATACTCTTTTTTTTAGAATCAATTAAAAATGTCAGATTAATTTATTTCCATAAGACATTTTACTTTGATTTAAGCTTTGTTAAATATTGAATAAACTCATATGCCCTAAACACGCTCAATAGTAGGCGTGGGTAATGATAGTCCAAATCATACATCATTAGTCTAAGACAAGGATTATGAAATGGCCCCCACAAAACCAAAAAGGAAAGATTGCACAAGTGGTCCCAACAGAAGCCTCCCCTCCAACTTGTATATAAAGCAAAGCAAAGCAGCCTCCTTCCAACTACAAAACTTACTCTTTCTTACATACTTCCATATCCAACACACACAAAGCACCTGCAATCACATATCAATCAACAGATTCTTAGACTCAGAATGGGAAATTGCTTGAGAATCCAACAACAGATTCTTAGACTCAGTACAATAGACGACAAGGAGATCGAATACAGATCACCCTTGTCTGCCCACGAGCTTTCATCGGATGTAGTTCATCATCGTCCAGCAGTGTCGTCTGATACCAAATACAAACAGCTGAATCTGAGGAAGAAGGTCAGGTTTTCGGAACCAGAGGTTAAAGAAAGCGCGGGTTTGCAGGTTAAGGTTGTTATCAGCAAACAAAAGTTGAAGGAGATGATAGCAAGAGGAGTTGTGTCCATTGAAGGAATGGTTTCTGAGATTGTACAGAATCAACAAAATGAAGATTATTATGAATCTTGTAACAAGAATGGAGCATGGAAGCCTGCTTTGAATAGTATTCCTGAAATCGACTCTTAGTTTTTGTATTCAGGAGAAAACAAAAGAAAACTTGTTTTATACAGAAAAACTAACAGATATACTTATATGAAAATGTGTTGTGCAATATATATATATACAACTCTGGAATTTCCCCTTCACAGTTACTCTTTTGATCGTACACCACAAGTTATACATCTATATTTGGATAGTGTTTCATTTCAACTCATAGTATTTGAAGTGAGATGAATGGACTATCAAGTGATTTCATATATGTAACTGTGATCACACAAAACAATTGGATGCAATGATCATTTTTGTTTATTAGTAAAATAAAATAGACTTTTTTTTTTTTTAATTTTGACATTAGGTTTTGCTAAAATAAAGTTTGTATCTTTTTGTATTTGATAAAAACAGAAATTGGCTAAATAAGACCCTTTTGTTAAAACTAACTAGACCCTTCAGTTTTTTTTTCTCAGAACTAGACACTTCTTATGTAAATTTAAAATTCTGATAAATTACAAAGACTAATATAACTAATTAGATGAAATGTATTTCAACATAAGCCTATAATTTATTAAATAAATAGCATCATTTAACCAATAATGATAGATTTTATCCCTATCACCTATCTCAATTTATTCTATTTAGTTACAAGAATAAATCTACAGAAGCTGAAAATTATAATCCAAAAATCTAAATAAAAAAAGGTGAATAATTTACGAATATTCACGCTGGAACGTAATATCATTGGGAAAAAAAATCTCGCTCAACAGTTGAAACGCCAACCCAAACCCATGGATTAATATACAAGAAAGATACAAGAATTGAATACACATGATTTACATGGAATTGTACAAGCATGTACAAGCCTAGGAATCTCACACGTTGCCCTACAAGTAAATTGATGATTACCATGTTACATGAACTACATATATTAGTATAAAATAGTAATACAGTATTAGAGATCTTCAATGTTACATGAAACTAGTACATACACGAGAAAAGTACATGAAAATTCAAGTATCATAATTAACGTATATTTATAACTTGCAAAAGAAGAATAAATAGTAGGATTCAACTTGTCTGGTTGGTATTAGGGTGGGAAGGAGGGACTATAAGTGCCATTTACAAGAATAAATTATAAAATTACAAAAAATACGTCTCATTTACAAGAATAAGACTAAGTTACAAGATATACGTCTCTTTTACAAGAATAAGTTACTAGATATGCATCTCATTTACAAGAATAAGTTAAAATAGAGTGTATCCAGAGAAAAATATTATAGTTTTTGATACTTTGATTGAAAATTTATTACGTTAATCTAAATTATTAACTATTAACGATTCACCTTTTACAATTAGAGTATATCATTATTTAAAAGACAATAATAATTGTAAAATCTTATAACTGCCATGAGAATAATTTAGTCTTAAAATTTAAATGATATTATATTCTAATAAGTGACTAAACAATATTAATGATCTACTATTACATTAGCAAATTCACGATATAACATATTAATATATTATAGCACAATGAGGCCACTAAACTATCAATAATAACAATACACGACCCATTAACCACACGCGATACATTCCAACCAGAGCACGATGGGCATACACTGCCGTCAACATCCAATGTGGACATGCAGGAAAAAAAGAATAAAAGATTCTTAAAATTCTTGCACATTCCTCTGTTTCTATAGCATATGGATTAGTAGCAGTAATCATCCCAAAAATCCACCAACATCTGTAATAAGTAATTCGCACGATAATGGTGAGTTTAATCCATCTAATTCAATCAAAAATATTTGTTTGTTAATGCACCATATAAAAAGAATCCACTCTTACAAGTCAATTCAACCATATTGCGCCTTCCATTTATATCCTCCATGTCAAATGTGCATCAAAAGCCATCAATTTATACGCACGAAACTCGCCAACAACATTATACATATTCAGAAAAGCCCTTCCACAATAATTTTTTTATATATAAATTGGTTATTTTTATCTCGGAATTTATAATGTACAAAACTGTCCTTATGAACAGATTCTCAAACACTTGTTAGTAAAACCAAGAACTATAACCAAACATCAAAGCTTGAACTAATAACAAAAACCATTTCTACTTTGTCTTTTCAACATCATAAGTTTTGTTGTATATTGTTCGTTTGACATGAAGTACTGACAAGGTATTTGTTTGTGCAAATACGGTACTTGCAAGGTCACTAATAAGATCAACCAACGTACTAATATTGCACAACATAGTTATATTGTTATTGGTCAAGTTTCCGATTACTTTGTAATAATATATAGATTATAGATAATTTGATGATATAATTTCATATTTTAGATAATATTTGTTCTCTTTTTAGTTGAAAGTTGTTACGTCTTCTTGTATATAAGCATTACAAGTCACATCCCACCAAAAAAAAAAACATTACAAGTCACTCAATAAAGGCATGATTTTCGGTCTACTACTATCACTATGGTATCAGACTTAATTCCTCGAAACACCACCATTCCGCAAACCTTAACAGTTAACACAACTGCACACCACCCACCGCTGCCTCCGGAGGCTCTAATGTCAATGAGTCCCTATCACTAGCAGTCTAGCACCCTTTCGATCATCGGAGTCCAGTTATATGCCCCATTCTACTCACCAATGGCAACTATGCTGAATAGTCCATTGTCATGTCAGATGTTTTATCTGTCAAACTAAAGTTTGACTTCATTAACCAATCCCACGTTGCATTACAATCCTCACCAAATGCCTTCAAGACAGCCAACAAGCTGCTTCCTATTTCGGAAACCTAAAGAAGATTTGACATGAAATTTCATCCCAGAAAAGCAATTGTGTTTGCACGTGTAGATCTCGCTAAACATTGTATTAATGAGCATCCTAGTAAAGCCTTGCTAAAAGAGAAATGGACTATTTACAGTAGAAGGAAGATATCATCAGACAAACATTTCATGTATGAGAAAAGAGAAGTGAACATAAACTAAAGCTAGTGATAAAAAGACATCACCATTTTTGTAGATCTGCTGCCTGCAAACGTCACAAAGGCATGATATTTTCTTGTAACTGTACGATAAATCCATAAGAGGAGAAGACACCCCAACAGGCAGCTACCTTACCTGCAATGTTACCAAAAGAAATCAGTGGAATTGGAAATTTACATAATCTCATAAGCTGGAACAGAAAGCCCGCACTTGGGTTTCCAGCAACAAGATCATGCTCGTTTTCCACAATTATATTTTCATCTTGTACAACCACCACAGTACCTTCAGATACAACTTTTCTTCAGTCTTGTTTGGAGAAGATAATGACAATGATTTAGGAGAGGTTGACCTGAACTTTACACTTCTACACTCCGGTTGATTTGATTTTGAATCAGACATTAGATAGATGAGGAGTAAAATAAGGATGACCTGGATTTTGAACCAGAACGGGAGCTGGATGCTGAGGAACTTCGAGACATTGATCGTGAATGTGATCTCCTTGTCTGTTGATGATCTTTGAAAGTCTCATTTCCATCCCCACTCGGCTTTCTTCACCAACCTTCACACCATCATTATGCCCTGCAGACACAAGGGAACTCCAATGCCTTCCTGACCCAGAATCCTTTTCCCCTCTCACTCTTCCTTTTAGTGATGTTGAAGATAACCTTATCCTTGAAATGGTTTCAGCTTCATCTGGATCTATATCAACTATGTGTCTGCTATTCACCACACTACCTCGTCTATCATTAGACTGGCCTAATATCTTTTCTATGAGAGGCATCTTGCAGTGGGCAATCCCGCATTTTGTGACCCACGTTGCCATACTCGAAAGTCGAGACAAGCTTTTTTTTTCTTGGACTACTAAGAGACCGTCATGTAGCATTGGGTCTGGTCTCTCGTAATCATGGTCCGGTTCGTATCTGTCCCATCTTTCGGAAGGACTAGCTCGATTTCAATCTCTTTTCTTTCTTCTCCAACTATAATACAGTTGCTTTCTATCAATCCAATACCACAAGAGCTATAGTGAACAGTAAACGGAACAAACCCCACCTTCTAACATCAGCAGTCAACATTCAACAATGTATAACTAATAATAACCAAACGGACAAAATTGTAAAAATCTGCACTAATCATTGATGAACAGGAAAAAAATAGAGGGAACTAATAACAGCACAAAAGCAAACGAGCAAATCAATTAAGAAAGATTTTACTAGATCCACCCATAGGAAACCATGTCTACAAGCCATACAAAAAAATGAGAGAAGAAGGCGAGATTCGCCACAAGCAGGAATAGGATGAATAAAAGATGAACTATTTTGGTAGATTTAAGAGGATGAAATGCAATCAATTTCAAGCTGAATGAATCGAGCAAGAGGTGTACACCTTACGGAGGAGGAAACCCTAATCCACCGGAGTGTATCAAACAAAGAGGGGTTTTGCAGGGGAGTATCTGAGGTGATTGCAAAACCAGCAAAAAGCTGTAGTGTGTAGTGGCTGGACTGTGCCCAATCAGGATAACTTGCCAAAGTTAATATACAATTGTAAAAAACCAAACCATCAAAAGGTTCATGTGTAGAAGATTAGACAAAACACTTGAACCTAATCAAGGTTAAAACATGTTCGGATATAAAGAACTCTTATATTAAGTGCCAAATTACATTCTAAAAGGTTTTTCCCCTTTCTACTATCCAAACTACACTTTACTAGCGTTCCTTACAATGACAAATTAGCACATTCAAGGAGATTTAAAGTATTGCCAAAAAAAAAAAAAATATCAACTTGTTTCTTGCGTAAATATTAGGATGGGCACCAAGTTACTTCATCTAGTAAACAAACTTTTGGTGAATAGCTCATCAAACAATGAAAGTCCACTTCTATGATAATCAACAGCTGAACAATTAAGCTTACCAAACCCAGGACTCACTTGCTGTTTTTGTATTCTCTTCTCTTCAACCACCTGGGAAGTGTTACTAGTATGACACAAATCTAGTACACAAATTTTGCTTCCTAGAAATGAGATCAAAAGCAAGCATGAACATGAGCTTGGTGACCTTATCCCAGGCCAGGAGGAAGATCTGGAAATAATTTCAAACTACTTCACAGCCCCTTAGGTAATAAAATAAGACAGTTTTACACCAGAATGTAAAGACACCACCCACCAAGATCAGATTTGCTAAGTTGGAATCTTTGAGCATAGGAATAAGATTTGCTGCTCACCCCCTGGATAAGCCTAAGAATCTTATAGATGAACATATGAGTACCAAGATAACTGATGGAGAATGTGCAACTCAGCAACAAACAGAAATTTGCTTGGTGTCTTTCATTAACCCCTGCTGGGTACATAAATATTTTTTAATGTGTAACCAGGCACACTAATATCAATATCAGGATCAAAGTATATAAATGCAAAGAGGAAGAAACCAACACTTGTGGTGGAGGTTGAATCTCTCCCTCGGGAGAAATAAAAAAAAGTGAATTATAGAACCAGAGAGCAATTAAGGCAAGGAAAGAATAATCTGATGCCCATCAACAAACCAACAGAGTATGATTTGTACATCTCAAATACAGAAAATCACAAGTAAGCATAGTCTTTCCATTTATATTAGCTACATTGTTGTTGTTCAAGTTTCTATTCAGGCAAATACCCGTCTTCAAATTAAGTAACCATACATATCAAGTGGTGACTATCCGATTATACATATACATGTAACAAGTATCTTTAAATGTAGTTTAAATTATAAACATACTATTGTATTACATACCAGGCTGTAGTTTAATTGGACAGGAATACAGGATGGTGCAAAACAAGAAATTTGATCCCAAAAGCACTGTAAGGGAGTGTAAGTACTACTGTCTCCTTTCGACTTCCAGTGCAATCTCATTGCGACGCGTAAATGGCAGCGTGAATGGCGGGTTGTACTGCAAAATCGTTCAGTGAAATTTATAATCATAAGATTCTTAATGTAGTTATAATATTTTTCTCTTAGTACAGCTGACTGGTGAAATAATGACATGCATAATCATACCTGCGCAATTTCCAATTCAGCTCCCTCTTTAATTTGGAACTCTCTGTCACTCTTCAGTGCCTCTCTCAGAGTAGACTCCCTTCGTTTAACCTCATCGTCTGTAACAAAACCTGGTTTTACAGGAAGACCATTATATTGATTAAGATAGTGTGATAACATATATGTAGAGAAAACGCGATATCAAATCTGGCATGGGGTATATTATGTAGTAGTAGTAGTAGTAGTAGTAGTAGTAGTAGTAGTTAGTAATTACAAAGGAAAGAGAGAGGAAGTGCATGCCTCAAGAATGAGTGGAGCGATACAAGGTGCAAATTAAGTTATTAACCACACCCAACTTCCAAGCAATAAAAAAACATAGAAAATATTTGAGCCATAAAAGGCCGCGTTGATAAGATAATTTGGGAGTGCTCCCCTTTGCCTCGATTTTACTTTATTACATCTCATCACAAGGCACAAAACTAGGTGTCTCCTTTTTATTCACAACAATAGGTGTCCCGGGGAAGGAACGTTATTCATGCAAAGGAAATATATCCATATAAACTTACACTGTATATTTGAAAAAGAAGACTCAGCTGGAAGGAAGGAAGACACTGAATAAGCCCTCTTTCCCTGCTCAGCAGCTCAGATTTTTGGAGTATATGCCAACACATTCAGAACCACTGCATATTAACTTGGATGAAAGGCTGCCCTATGGGATCAACAAAATGGGGGCCAAAGAAGTTGCTAAAAATTTGTGTCTATGGCTAAAAGATATATGTAGCCAGCATTTTGTGCGTCGTGGGTAGAAACTAAAACCAAGGATCCAAACAATATAAACCAAGGGCAACGACAATCACATTAGATAGCCAACATTTTGTATGATTTTATTTAGTTTACGTTTTACTATTTTGATTAATGAAAGAAAATCTAAGAGAGTAAAGGAAATAGAATTAAAAAGGAAGTATTCAACAAATGTATAACTGCAATAAAAAATTAAATCATCTAAACATACCAGAAAAGTTGAATTATTGCTGTTCTACTAAGGTTGAAGATAATATATCTTTATATAGACTAAAATCACTACAATCTCAGACAATAATATGCAAAAAATCACCTGAAAAGGCAGCAACTGCCAGTATTTTCTTTGGAACTTTAGTGATCCTCACAGATGGATTGCTTGGCAATGGTAATTCAGCACCATATTTGGAAGGCAAAATAAAAGACATCTGCCACTTTTCTTCATCTGCTGTCTGTAAAGTTCGCAAGAGATACAATCTTCTTATAACCTTCGTAATATATCCAGCAAAAAGGAAAGAGATCTTAACGGGCTGCTATTCCAGTTTAATACATAAAACTAGAAAATAGAACTCTTAGGAGTCCCGCACTATATCATCTTGAGGGCCAGAAGAAAAATGCTGGCATATTATCTTGGCATGTAAATGGCTGGGTAGAAAACTGTAGATCAATGCATAGAATATCTAAATAAGCACAATATAGGCGTGCTTGAACGTGAATTCCACGGATAAACTGATTATAAGAGCCTAACTGCTTTAGTTTGAAAATGCTATCTGCTTATCACATGCATATGGATCAAGCTAAGGTGCAAACACATGACTAAGTGAGCAAGAACTCAAGTGCGAAGACAGAAAAAGAGAAACAAGTCTATTTACAACTTACAAGCAATAAAAGTGCTTGCAAAAGCAATTAGGACTTACCTTCTTTGTGATCACAGGCGTTGTCATTTCCATCCTTTCTCCAACAGATGAAGTCTTACGAGTAATAACAGGGGTAGTCATCTCCATCTTCTCTTTTGGAATATTCTGAATGATTCAGGGGCATAATAAGAAGAATGTCCAACTAATATCAGATAACAAAACAAATGTTCAACTTCAAATTCTTTCATGACTACCTTACCAAACAAATACTCTGCTAATACATTAAAGGATCGAGAAGCTCCATTGAAATCAAATCCTGTCTTTCCGGGCATGGTCGTCTCAGCTATGAAATATGGCTGCTCACAGTAATATTCAGATAAACATTAGTACATCACAGAGCTCAGCTAGAGAAACTTACAAGCACAATCATTATCTCATTTACGATATTTGGGATAATAAAAGCACCAGTAAAGGTACAATAGCTAAACTTAGCCACTGGTCAGTTGTATCAAAGATTCAAAATGACCTCCCCAAACCCACTAAACAACAATGAAAGGAGTATCCGGAACATAGCTTGCTGAATGCTGATATTAACTTTACGCATCACAAATAGTAATTCTACAGTTCTATTATATTTTCCCTTTCCAACAGAAAGATCAAGAGAATTGTAACTTTAACAAGTATGCTGACTCAAATCACATTGGGAACCAACAAAAGCCAACAAAAAAAAAGAATCAACATACCTCAACTTCTCGGATTTCATATCGACCATTCCGGAGCAACACCTTAAAGTTGAATGTTTCGAGATCAGGAACTATCAAAAGCAAAAAACCATATTAAAAAAAAACAGAATCAATATTTGCAATCACTCAAATGCACCTCAGTCAACCATCAGTTCAGCAAAAGAAAAACACCTGACATCAAAGCTTCTTCGAGATTCTGAGACTCGACTTTTCGAGGTAAAGCGTATTTAGCAGTTTCTGTAATCAAATCAGCCAGAACTGCAAGGACAATTAAAAAACTGAAAATTACGACTACAAAACCTGATTTCAGAAAGAAATCATGAAAAGAGAGGATTAACATGTACGTCGTTGAGAAACAGAAGCGGACTGAGAAGCCAGGGCTTGAATGAGAGACACTCGAGCTTCAAAAGCCGACATGCTTTGTCTCTGCTTCCGAGGAAGAGGAGACCTTGTTCGATCAGACGCCATTAATTTGGGGATCTTCATAGAGGAGAATCCAGGAGAGAGCATGGACTGGGTCGCCATTGAAGCGCTTCGGAGGAGAGCATTAGCAATTTAGCATAATCGTTAAAGAGGGGGAGAGAAGTAAATGTTGTTTTGGCGCTACTTGGAATTGTGGTCATGAATGGAGTCTTTCTGAAGACAATTAAGCAACCGCTAAAATAAGGTGATCTTTATAAACCACTAGAATTTAGAGATTTTTATAAAACTAATCTATAATTTTCGCTTTTTAATAATAAAAATACACACATAATAATATTAGTATCATTTTTCTAAAGATTAGCGTGCCTTTTTATTTTAAAATGACTTCGTCGTTATTACAAGTGATATAACTGTGAGGTATACTACTCCATAGTAGGTTTACAGTTCTGTACATGAATTTGTGTGAGTGCTACAGAAGAGAACTTTTGGTCAGCAGCCACCTCTTTGGCATTTTGCTAGCTAATCTCTTGCTCATAGTCTCGTAGTGCCAAACTGCCAATACATGCTTGTCCTCTGATTTCATTTCTTGAGGAGCCGTTACCATATTCGAACACGCACAACCCTCCAAGAAATACGCGCATATGGCTTATCACAACCAAATTGTTGCAAATATGAGTGTCCTCACATTTTACTAATACCAAACCACAAGATTATACACACACTGCCATATTGTCATCTACTTCCAGACACTTCCAGTGCCACAGTGCTCCTGTTGTTAGACAACCCATCCATTAGTCTATTGTAAGTCGAAATATCAGGTATAAACCCAGCTTCCAACATCTCTTCAACAAGGCGCTTCCCGTCCTTCCTCCTCCCTTCTCTTCTGTAGCCATCAACCAATATGGTATACGTCGTAGTATCAACGTATAAACCTTTGCTTAAAGCTAGAAATCTTAGTCTATCAGCTTCAACTGTTCTTCCCTCACTACAAGCATCTTGAAGAACACAGTTAAAAGTCACAATATCAAGCACAATATCATCCTTTAACATCTTCCCAACAAACATAAGTGCTTCCTCGGTACTACCTATTTTTATTAACCCATCAACTAAAGTAATACAAGTGATCAGGCCTGGAGCATTTCCCTTCATCCACATTTCCTTCACAACCTCTAATGCTCTAACCACATTTCCCTCGCTACAAAGCTTCTCAACAAGAGGAAAACAGTCAAACCCACTACACAAAACCCCTTTCCTTGCAAAATCAGCCAACAAATTACACGCCACCAACAGATTCCCTTCTTCTCTACAAAGTCCGTCGACAAGAATTTCACAGGTCACACTAGTAATCTTATAGCCCATCTCAATCATGTTGTATGCCATCCTTACCCCTTCATCAAACCTTCTTTCTCTAAAATATCCTTTGATCAAAGTATTGAAAGTAACCTCATTTGGTTCACAACCATTAACCTTCATCTCTCCAAATAAACCCAAAGCAGACTTGAAATCTGAGTTCCTACAATAGCCATTAATCAATATATTGTATGTGAACACATCTGGCTTTACACGATCCCTATTCATCTTTAAAAGAATATCCAATGCCATACCAATTCCCCCTCTCTTCAGAACCCCATGAATTAGGATATTATACAAAGCAACGCTGGGTTTGCCATCAATCAATTTCTTCATGGTATCGAAAGCTAGTAAAGCATCACTTAGCCTCCCAACCCTGAAATATGAATTGATGACAAATCGAAAAATGGATTCAGTTCTCGGGCACCCAAAGATGCCATCAGAGCAAGGGCAAGGGTTAGAGGGCAAGGATTGGAGGAGGGTAATAAGGGCATCAAACCGGTCAGACACAGCAAGAGTTCGAGCCATCCACTCATATGTTTGGTGGTTATGGCGGAAACCATCAACCGTGCACGCCCACTGGAATATATAGAAGTCATAGTGAGTGAATTTAGGGTGGTAGTGGAGCTTGTTCTTGAGGAAGTGTAGGAGGGCTTCAGGGGTAATTGGGAGAGAGAGGTGGGCTTTGAGGAATAAAAGGAGTTGTGATTCAGTGGCAGGAGGGGAAAGAGAGATGGTTGGGAAGGTTTGTGTGTGGGTCGGTACAGTGGCGCCAACGAGCGGTGATGATGAGGGTGCTAAATTGGCGATCAATGATCTTGATGGCCGGAGGGACCTGAGGTTAACCATCCTCCTTGCAGAAATGATCACAGATGAGGTTTGCCTTGCCCTAAAATCAAATAACAGATTTTTGTCAAACTCCTACGAAAATGTAAGCAAAACGAAGCAATTTCGTAAGTTTCAGAGTGAATGATTGCATGACCCTAGATTATGTCAATGCAGATTATGCAATGAAAGAATTGATTACTCACTGAATAATGTCCAATGATTAGAGGAGAAAGAAGGTGAATATCTACTAATAATTTGGTTATTGTAAGACATTGATATGATAATTGTAGGGGGGAAATAAAGAGTTTCCTTTCAGCCTAGATATATGATTGTCCTCAAACTTTTACCTCTCTAAGACATGATTTTAACTTGGGCTTAAAATTTTGAAACATCTGCCAACCATTTGCACGTACATCAAATTAAACTCGTGGGGAAACTCCAACCTTCTCGTGTCTCCTACGTCATAAATTGTTGCCCTGTTGGGGCATGCCCCCTACCATGGCTAGTTTTTATCATCTAAATGTGTGTTGCGGAATCCTTAAAACTACTACTATATACAATATGATGTGTGAAGAACTGAAGATGCTGCCACCCTTCCCACGACTGCTATGTACTAATGGCACTGTACAATTGTACAACAATGCAAAACATATTATAGAAGTCTATAAATTGTTGCACAAAAGCTAAGCTCCGCTTATTAACAATTGTGAACCAGTAAAAAAAAGCTAATCTCCATTTCGAATGCTTCTCAGACTAATATATCCTGCAATACCACCACTAGGGCTCAGCGGTTTAAAACCGCAAACCGATAATTGGAAAAACTTGAACCACAACCGCAAATTGCAGCATAGGTTCGGTTTCGGTTCAAACCGATGCAATGCAAAGTACAGTCTCTGCAGACCATGCCAGACATCAACCCAACCGGCCAGCCCTAGTTTAACTATATCATATATGTAGAGCACTAGTGCAGACAGAAAATCAAGAGCAATGCTCAGCTATATCCAGTGAAATGAAGAAGAAAGAAACGAACCTGAGGGAGTCGCTGCCGTCGCCAATATAGAGAGGACTTGGGACTGCCGGACTGAGGAACGGGAGCTGTTGAAGAGAGGAGTTAGGAAATGGAATTCCAGAATTATTCAAATCTCATTAAAATACTAAAATCGAAATTGAAGTATGAAGAGATGACTTAGGAGAGAAACGAACCGGGACTGGGGACGTGAGCACCGGCGAAGGTCCATGCGAGGTGACGAGGCGACGGGGCAGCGGTGGGATTGAGAATCGCCGGATCGGGACTGGGGACGGGAGCACTGAGCAGCGAGCGAGATTTCAGTTCCACCTTAGTTCTCTCTCTTCTTTTCCACCCACAAACGCAGCGTTTAGGCGGCTGGAGCCGGTTTGTTTTTTTATTCTGGGTGTATGGCGTGAGGGCAGGGGCAGATTGGAGTCTAGGGGTGGGCAAAACCAATCCGATCCGCCGGTCCGGTCCGAAAAATCCGTCGACCCGATCCGAAAAAACCCGATATTTTACTACCCGTTTTGATCCGGTCCGAATCCGATCCGATCCGGGAGATTTTCCCGGATCATCGGATCGGATACAGATCGGGGTTTTAGGCATCCGGATATCAGCGGATAACCGAATAAAAACGGATATCCGCGGATATCCGGGTATCCGGATAATCAGGATATCCGGATACTCACGGATCACCGGATATCCGCGGATCATGGGATCGTCTTGGGTCACCGGATATCCGGATAGCTCCGGATCGCTGGATATCCGGATAGTCCCTGATCACTATATATATTCCCGGATATCCGGCTATTAAAAATTTTTATTATAATTTTAAATGTATTTGTTTTGGGAAGGATAAATAAAGATTGTATATTACAATTATGTACTAATATTTATATTTAAAATAATATTAAATGGGAAAATATTTGAGTTAGGCAAAGTGATGAATTAATAATGTGCATACTTAGTTACTCTATATCTTTATGTAATTTTGTATTAATATTTGTAGTTGACATATTTTACAATATACATGTTAAATTATTTTAGTTAATCAAAGTAATGAATTGATAATATTTTTTGTATAACTTTATACGTACTCACATAGTCACATTGATCTCATCTAATTTAACTAAACATATATACATCTATAATATATATAACTTTATACATACTCAAACATTCATACCTTTCGGAATAAATACTCATAATATTTTTGTATTATAAATTGATCTAATTGTAAGATATATCTTTTTATGAATACGATTATAAGTTGGTCTTAATAATAATATTTTATTAAAAGGTTGTCTCATTTGAATGAACAAATGTTCATAATAATCTTTTATTATTGATTGGTCTCATTTTTAAGATGTTGATTATTATAAATATGATTATAAGTTGGTCTTAATAATAATATTTTATTAGAAATTGATCTTATTTAAATGAACAAATGTTCATAATAATCTTTAATTATAAGTTAGTGTTATTTTCAAATATAGATTTATATAGATATGATTATAAATTGGTTTCAATAATAATCTATTATTACAAGTTAGTCTCATTTAAACGAACAAATGTTAATAATAATTTTGTTAATTATATCTCATTGTAAGATATAAGTTTTATAAGATGGTCTCAATAATAATCTTTTATCAGAAGTTGATCTCATTTATATAAACAAATGTCCATAATAGTATTTTATTATAAGTTGATCTCATTGTAAGATATGCATTTTTATAAGTTGCTCTCAATAATAATCTTTTATTAGAATTTGATCTCATTCAAATGAACAGATATTCAAAATAATATTTTATTATAAGTTGATCTCATTGTAAGATATGTATTTTTATAAGTTGCTCTAAAAAATAATCTTTTATTAGAATTTGATCTCATTCAAATGAACAAATATTCATAATAATATATTATTATAAGTTGATCTCATTGTAAGATATGTATTTTTATAAGTTGCTCTCAATAATAATCTTTTCGTAGAAACTTGTCTCATTTAAAAAAACAAATGTTCATAATGATCTTTTATTATTATTTGATCTCATTGTAAGATATATATTCTATAAGATGGTCTCAATAATAATCGTTTATCAAAAGTTGATCTCATTTGAATGAACAAATGTCCATAATAATCTTTTATCATCAGTTGATCTCTTTGTAAAATATATATTTTATAAGTTGGTATCAATAATAATCTTTTATTAGAAGTTGGTTTCATTTAAATGAACAAATAATTATGATAATGATAATTGTAAAAACATACATATAATAAATTTTATCATAAGGTTGTAAAAACATTACTAAATAATAATGGTCTATAACGAGCATTTTAATTTCAATTATTATCATTCTATTAAAGATAAGATATGTGGTAAATGTCCATAATAATCTTTTTATCATAAGGTTGTAAAAAAATTATTATATTCTAACATGGTTAAAAGAGTTAAACATACATATAATAATTTTTGATTCAAATAAGATTTCACTATAATTCTAAAAAGTCATTTTTATATATTATAATTTACTATTCATATTAAATACTATAGGTTTGTAACGAGTTTTTTAATTTCAATTCTTATCATCCTATTAAAGATAAGTTATGTGATAAAGTCTTAATATAAGTTCTCATTAAATAAATAATGATGATAATGAAAATTGTAATTTGAGTAAAAAAAAAGTTAGCACAACGATTTTTCGAAAAGGCTTCTTAGAAAATAATATAAATAAATTTAGATCCAAATAAAAATTACTTTTTTACTTTAGTTCTAAAAATTATTTTTTTTAAAGATATTAAATATAACTTTTGGTTTTAACTTCTAGTTCACTATACAAGATTACAAGTACAAAATTACATACTATAAGTTTATATAATGATGTTTTATAAGTCTAACTATTTTAACCATGTTAGTCATAAGATTTGTGTTAAAGTCTTAAAAATAAGTTTATAAATAATATAAGTAATGACGATTATGACAACTATAGCTTTAATCATTTTTTTCTTAGCAACTCAACCTTTTATTAGAAGATCGTCTCATTTAATGAAACCGCCTATATATACATATATATATATATGTGTATGTGTGTGTGTGTGTTTTTATATAAATACAAGATCGTTTTGGAATATATACAAAGTTTTATATTATATTATAATTTTGTAAATATCGTTTTCTTGTGTAATTATTATTCATAATATTTATAATGAAATACAATCAATTAGCTTTTGTTAAAATTAAAATAAGTTAATTGACTTTGATAATATTTAATAATAATATTTTCTATATATTAATATTTTCAAGAATAAAAAAATTAATATTTATCCAAGTTAAATAATTTACTTACTTTAGCATTCTCAAATTTTTTTTATTTGGTATTGTATGAAGTATTTATAAAGTTTAAAGTTTAAAGATAAAGATATTTATTGTTTTAAAACCACATTTTTATTTTCTTATTATAATGTATATTAATATTCTCATTTTTTTAATTATCTATATGATTATCAATTTTATTTTGATTTTTTTCGTGTCTTTGAATTATTTTTATTACATTTTGTAATAAATAAAGTAGCAAATACATATCCGGATTAAACGGATATTCGGGTCAATCGGATATCCGGATCTGGCTAAAGTCATTTTTCGGATCAACCGGGTCAAGCATAAGTCATTCGGATCAAACGGATCATCCGGATATCCTCGGATAATAATCCGATCCGATCCGGCTAAAATGATTTTCGGATACTATATTTTGAAATTCGGATCAATCGGATCGGCTGGATATCCGCGGATAATTATCCGATCCGATCCGGGAAAAAGTGCCGGATATCCGGCCGGATACGGATCGGATCCGGATCGGAGTTTTATGAAAATTTCTATTCGAATATCCGGGTATTCGGATCGGATCGATCCGTTGCCCACCCATAGATTGGACTCTGACGAGGGGTGGTAGAATTTTCAGAGTCAACCATTAATTTCTCATTTCTTATATACGAAGACCTAAATCTGTAAACTTTATTGCTTTGCCATCCATAGATTGGACTCTGACGTCGACGGGCATATAAGCCGTGACGCTGGCAACAAAGCACCATCATGGATGGTTTTACCTCCTAAAAGACCTAAATCTGTAAACTTTATTGCTTTGCCATCCCTATTATAGGCTAATTTACAAATAATCACCCTTAGTTGGTATTTATGGATAAATATCCACCTCTTTAGGTTTGAGCATTCAGATTGCCCCTAAATTTTACAAATGTTTGATTTGTATCTAATTTGAGCAATTTATTTATTTTACAAATTTTATTTTGAACGGATTGAACATCGAAACGCTATATTTTGTTTGTATAACAATCAATTATACTGTAGGATTGCTCAATACACGGCGTCGAAGGGTTGAATGTTGTCTTTGGATGTCCTTCATCACCTTCGCTTCTTTAATGATTTTCGTTGGTTTAATTGCTTTGGATAATGGTGTGTGTTTAGATGTTTGTTATGTTTAAATCTTACCCACTTCTCCACTCTCACTAAGATTTTCTTATACATCAAAGGCTCAAACCCTTTTTCCTTCCAAGAAAAAAAAAAGTTATATGCGTACTAAGTTTCTCCGGCTTGATTTTTTTTAATTAATGAGGGAAATAGGACCCCTTAAATTTCTCTTTTGTAAAATGTGCTTCTAATATATTCTAGGTCTGCACCCTAGAAAATAAGTGCGCTATTGCAGCCCATATTAAAATGATGGTGACTGAAAAAAATTAAAATAGTGATAAGACGTTTACTTTTTGGTTATTGGTTTTGTAAATAGAAAACTGCTCTAAAAATAAGGTTGAAGAACGTATCCCCTCATTATTCAAAAAAACGTATCTCTTGAGGAAATGATGACCGGCGAGACTACGATGGCGGAGGAAACTAGGTTTTCCGCCAATACTTTTGCCCCCAATTCCGGCAAGGCTACAGTTCTTGAGGAGTTGAAAATGGCTGGAGTTTTTGAGGAGGCTAGAGTTCTTGGGGAAAGTGTATGCATTTTTTGGTATTGCTTATTGAGTGATTGTTATGCAGTTTTGAGTATTACTTATTGAGTGATTGATATGCATTTTTTTGGATATGCATTTTTGGTATTATTTATTGAGTGATTGATATGCATTTTTTGGGTATTGTTTATTGAGTATATGTGTGTGCAGTTTGGGTATGCATTTTTGAGTATATGTGTGTGTAGTTTTGGGCATTACCCAAATATGAATTGTAGTATTTTTCTGATTATTGGATATATGTTTATTGTTTTTGTGGTATGTTTCTTATTGTTGAGTATGCTAAAAGTGATATTTTTGGTATGTTTTATGGTTACCCAAACTGTGTTACAATGACCAAATGTCATTTGGTATTGATGTTTGTGTACAATATTGATTTGTGTAAATTTTGGTTATGACAAATTCAAATTGGATATGATTTTATACGTGTATTGACTTTGTAGTATATTTCTTATTATTGAGTATATTTAAAGTGATACCGTGAGTATGTTTTATGGTTACCCAAACTGTGTTATAATGATCAAATGTCAAGCGGATTTTTGGGTAATGACCAAATGTCATTTGATATTGATGTTTGTGTACAATATTGAGTTTTAAAAATTTTGGGTATGACAAATTTAAATTGGATATGGTCATTGTATTGAGTGATGTTTAATTTGAATATAAATATAAAATATTATCCAATTTATGGATATGGTTTTATTTTGATATTTGATTTTTTGGGTATGTTGTTTTCGAGTATGTCTATGTACTTTGACAAATTTATTATTGGGTATGATTGTGACATTATTTGGGTAAGCGAATTTTGGGTAATATGTGAGAAAGTAGAGATATTGAGAATTCATTTTTCAAATTGATGTGACATGTCAGATAGTACAACATGTCACATCTGATGGGCTGTCAAACTTTGCCCTTTTTATGTACTATATTTCCTGTACTCTATTTTATAGGGGGTCAAAATATCAATCCCAAATACTAGGGGTCTTCTTTCTCAATTGATTTGTTTTAAATGGCTAGTTTGCCAATTTGCCTTAATTTAACATGGAAAACCATTCGGGGCCCTAGATAGAAAGTCTAGTGGCCCGAGAGGTCATCTACGACAAACAACAACAAAATGTGATATCACAAACCAGGGCCTAGTCCTCGTCACTGGCCGTTGAAAGGTATCAAAAAAGATGAGCATCGCTTGAGAAATATCAACATTGACAGTAGAGTGTAACTGGCCTAGGGTAGCAAGAGCATCGGCCACAATGTTGACTTGAAAATATGCTTGCTCCGAACTTCCTTAAACGGTTGCAAATAAAATAAAATGTCACCTATAAGAATTGATGCTTGTCATGGTGGTTTCCAAATACCCTTGATACGGTTGATCATATTGAGATTACCTCCCTCGATCTCGATCTTTCACAATTCAAGTTATTTTAACTTTACAAGACCCTTTAAAAGAGCGTGCAATTTTGTTTCAAAGACTGATAGTCTTGGAAACCTTTCATACTCTATGGATACGAATTTAGCATTGTGATCTCGTACGGTGAAACCAAAAGCGGATGAATTATTAGCCGTTATTGATCCATCGAAATTGATTTTCACAAAGTCAATATTTGGTGGTTCTCATTTTATGTTTTTCCTTTTCCTCCTACTACGTTGCATTTTCTTGGTAGAGTAGTCATTATCTTCTCCATTCTTGACTTCCACCCATATTTTGATATGGAATAATATAAATTCCATAGTCTTTTTCATAAAATTTTTTTTATTGAAAATCACTTGGTTCTTGAAGTACCATATACTCCACCAAGTAAAGAAAGTAATTCTTAGTTCTTCCCACTAAAGGTTGACTCTCAATTGATTTAGAGTCTCACATTGTCCGACTTGTATGATAAACTTTGTGGATAGTTGAAGTTTATTTTTCTCTAAAGTTTAAGTTTTTTTCAGTAGTAGATAATGTAGATTTTCAAAAGGTAATGTACAACATAAATATTTAATAAAAAATCTAATTGATGTTTTATAAAACGTAGTTTTGTTGGAAGATTTTGTATGGTGCATTTATTAAAAAAAGATAAAAGTAAATATATTTAAAGATGTGAAAAATATATAAAAGTTACTTGATAATCTATCCAAATTTCTAATGAAAATTAGCATTCAAAACTTTTTAAAGTCACACAAAATATCTTCTAAAACGACTAATAAAAAGTTAATCCACCATATCAAACAACCTCGAACTTTCACAAGTTACTAAAAAAACTTCGCACAATTGGTTGAGATATAGGAGGTGATGGTCTAAGCCCGAGACAAATAGGACCGAACGTAGATAGAGATAAGTTTTTCATATCATCCAATGTAGTCAATATACCCCGTATTTGGCTTCACTTTTGTGTTTGGATGATACTTACTCCACCGATGCTTGAGACACCCTTCAACCCTTGCCCTTTTATCTCTTGACAATAAAAAGGTTATTAGTTCGTGTGATATTTGTTTTCGGGCAAACAACCTCGTTGTTTGTTTCCTATTAGTGTCTCACGTTCGTCTTTATTTGATTTAGCTCATTGTGATGTTTGGGTCCTTATCATGTTTTGTTAACTTTGAGTTCTTCTTATTTTTAACTATTTTGGATGATGATTCTTCTCGTTGCACACGAGTTTGTTTATTCAAACACAAAAGTGAAGTTTTATATATCATTCAAAGTTTTTGTGTCATGGTTCTACTCAATATAATTATCTATTTCAAACTTTTAGAAGTGACAACGGTAGATAATGTTTATCTCTTAAACCTTTTATGAATTCTCGTGGTATAACATTGGAAACCTCTTGTACACATATTCCATAATAAAATGGGAGAGTTGAGTGCAAACACCACCATAACTTAAACGTTATCGGGCTCTAATGTTTTAAGGTAGCCTACCTTTTTAGATTTTTTACATTAATGTATTTCTACACCTTGTTACCTCATCAATATGACACCCCCACCCCGCTTATAAACAACAAAACGCCATATGAACTTCTTCAGGATCGAGATTATTCCCTTGATCATCTCGGGGTCATGGGATATTTAGCCTATTATTTTGTTTTACCTCAAAATCCGGATAAGTTTAGTCCATTGGGTCACAAATATATCTTCTTAGCCTATCCACGTTCTCAAAAGGATTACAAAATGTTTGATGTCACTACTAAATTTTTTTACGCCACATGATTTTTAGGTTCTATCTAGATGAGCCCCATCTAGACATTTTTTACGACCTCCATCAACACCTACTCCCCCAAACCATATCTACCAGACCACCATCACTCAAACTCTTTTCTCCCACTATGTACCCATCGGCTCTTTTACATTGTATTGAGCGCCTATTGGTGAAAATCCATGTCTGACGAGCAACAAGTTCTTCACTAGAATCACACTTGGGATTATGTTGACCTACTGCTCGATTGACGGGTCATCGGCTCCAAGTGCGTGTTTTGAATCAAGTGTAAATTGGATGGTCAAATAGTGTGCTACAAAGCTCGCCTTGTGATCCTTGGTGATCACCAATATGAAGGTATTGATTGTACATAAACCTTCATTGTAGCGGCCAAGCTTGGTACTCTAGGTAAATAGTAAATTCTTAGAAAAAGAGAGAGTCTAACTGGGTCCAAATAGGACTCAGTCAAACATGCGTAACAAAGTATATGTTGTAGGGTTTTTAGATGTGTAAAATCGGAATTTCAGGAAACAATTTTCTAAACATCTAAACAATAATCGCATGCATAATTGATTAGATAAAGGGAAAATGAATATCTTTTGATGCGTGTTCAAAACTCTTCCAAGGATATGTAAAGTCCCAAGTGTTACTCCTCTAGTTGGTCCATCCGAGATAGAACAAGTATCGCCTAAACCTTCGATTGCTAGAACCAAGGATAAGCTTTTGAGAGAGAGTTGTGGCGGAGGAAAATCGATTGACTTGCTTCCTCTAATCGATCGATCGATCGATCGGTATATATCAAAAATCGGGTTGGGCTTTTTAACTAATAAAATCCTCCTAATATTTTAGATATATATTTTAATAATTAATATAAATAATCCCTTTTTTATTATTAATTACCAACTCCATAATATATTTTGCACTCCTACAAAATATATCATTTTCCACCATATATTCCTATATAGTAACTCTCTCATATAATTGATTCAGTTCACATGCTCGTTATGGTGTGACCTCGTAGGACCCGATAATATTAGCAATACGTTTATCATATAAACGTACCGATAATGGTTAGCTTCTAGCAAAACGTCATGACCCCTAATATCATTGGATTATATATATCCCTATATTTAATATTTTATCTCATCATCAGTAATTACACCTTGGACAAAGGACACAATTCATTCAGTCTCCCACTCGTACTTTCATACAAGTGTGCAATGTTAAAATTCTCTTATCGTTTAATGTCCTTATCTGACTATGTGATGAAAACCATCTTTGCCATTATATATGTTTCTTGAACTCTTGAGATCAAACTATCAGTACAAATCAAATTTGAGCATAGTCATGCGTTTACACAGTTCTCACTCTTCAAGTGGCCAATACACATCATTCACAGCGCATCAAAGTATGCCTGGTATAGAAATCATCATTATTGAAACTCTGCTACATATGAATAAGTAATTGAATTAAATAACTAACATGTCTTCTATTTGCCAGAGATGAATCATGGTCCGAGATTGCCACTTATGTACCAGTTCTTTATGTGGTTTTCCAAGTAGGTAGGATTGATGAAGACGTAAGAATACATCAGTACATCCTTCAGCAAGGACTCGTTATCGTGTGAACTTTACCTTTTATTATCTTTATGGCACTTCTTATATTTAGTTGAAAAGGGAAATATGTATAATGTAAAAGATGAGGCATCCCAATGTTATCAATATTTATGAGGTATATGAATTTCTCACCATTATGGATTTGCTAAGGACAATCATGTATAAAGTTTGAAGAAGCTATCATCTGCCCTTGTTCTGTTGAAGAATTTTTCATTAGCTTGGAATAGTGAAAGATCAATATGAAGCTCATTATATCAGTTGAATTGTATATTCTCAAAGAAAATTGATTTGGAGCTAAATGAGCTTCGTGCGCATGTCATTCACGAGCATTTGAAACTGTGCATAATTTCCTTATGTGAGGAACTAGATCATAATTGGAAGTAATGTTTTTTTTTTGAAGACGGATAACGGTTAGGAAATACTTACTTTTAGAAGTAGTTCATCCTAAAACATCCCTGCGGATGAGAACACGAAGTTCGGGATCGTTAGAAAAAGGTGTGTTGGGGTTCAAAATTCCCGGATGTGTCAATCAGTCATCAACACATTTAATTTTTCTAAACACATGTATGACCTAGACTTTCTCAAAGAAGTGAAGATCAAGTATGGAGTTGGATACGATAATCTTGATCTTCAAGGACAACACCAAAGTCCTTGAAGTGCCTTGATAGCACATAAGTATCACCCTCAATTTCTAACTTTTTGATCTTTAACCCGATTGCTTCTTTTAGTCCAGCTTTTAGCGCGAATGATTTTGCTTTAATAACTGAGTTAAAGTTATTTTTCCTAAGGTCCAAGATAATAACATTACCGTAATGATTTCGTATAATAAAACCAATAGATGTTATATCCGAGTCAAGTTTTGAGACATCAAAGTTAAGTTTGTGGAATCATACTTGGAAAGTATATGATTTTAAAAACTAAGTCTTTTGTGTATGCACGATACAATTTATTTATAGCCATAGTTCCAGTTAAACATTCTCTCCACTCCTGAATTTGGACCCTCAACTTGTACCAATAATTTTGTTTGTCGTTAACACTTGATTAAGTGAGGAACTGAATCGTACATAACAATTCTATAAAACTAAATTAACATTCTATGTTCGATTATAACTCATTTTTATAACTAATCAAACCGTGTTCACATTTACGTACAAATGTTTGATGTTCCAGCGTACCTTGCAGAATTATAAGTCGCATATATAACGAATAAAATCACGCGCGCGCAGAATTACAAGTGGCTAAAAAAGAGTCGCATAATTTTGTAGGTTTTTCGTGTTCACATACAACCAACCTTCTAAATGTTTTAAAATTTATTTTCCGGGACTCTTTAATAAAAAGACAATGAGCAGAAGAAAGGGAATAGCCAAGTCTTCGGCCGACTAAACAAGTCAACGAAATGGGGGCCTTAGAAGACAAATATTCAATCCAAAATCTTCTCTCTGCCCAAAGGAGGAGTAAACCCCCTTGTTCACTCCTCACCTAAACTGCTCCCATGGATTCCGAGATCTAGAAGAAGACGAAGAGACCTTACGCCACTGGCTTCCCAAGCAAGCCGCGTCTTCTTAATTTGCTTCGAGTCTCATGCCTTGCCTTCCAAAATATTCACTGCGAATTTCGGAGAGGAGGACAGCTTGCATACTTTTGTCCTTGCGTTTGAAAATGGTGCTTTGTTGGTTTCGAGATTGATATCCAAGTCACACCAGAAAGCTTGTCTTCCTAATTTAATGGCGGAAACGAGTCTATCTTCGGAATATCGTGATATTTAGCGCTTCATTGTCGAGATTAGGGTTTCTCGGAAATTGGATAGCGACTTGTCCAGTTTGGGTTCATTATAAGGTGGTGACGATATTGAATTTGGCTCTTACTTCTGTTCTTGTTTTGATTTCTTCCCTCCATCTTTCAGTTCCGTGTTAGGGTTTGGGCAGTATGGGAAGTCCGGTTTGGGCTAATTATAAAGGGGGTTGATCAATTTGGGCTCTTTTTGGTATTCTGTCCTTAGTTTATCTATTTTTAGTCCTCATTTCTCCGATCTTAATCATCTTTATCCTTTGGCGGGTGTCCTCTGAGATGGATGAAAATGCGGCTGCTCTACACACCGCCTATAATTCAGTGCAAGCTCTTGGGAGGGGCTTTGACGTCAACTTTGATACCAGGCTTTTGTACTGCAAAGGAACCCTGGGTTCCAAGATAGTTCAAGTTGATGAAGAAAACACCAGGGATTTGTGGTTATATGACAATTTGATGGTTCAAAATGTCTCTAGAGACATCAGGCACACTCATTGCAATGTTCAACGTGAAAGCTTTGGTGTTAGCAGTTTCGACGAGGTACTGTTTCTTCCAGCTTTATTTGCTTTCATGTATAGCTTGGTGACAATGGCATGTTATATGTGATTCCATGACATTTATACTTCTGATGGTCTTATAAGTAGTGAAGTTTCACCTCATTTCAGTTTGCAGTTTCTGTGTATCAAACTTGGTACAAATCATGGCTGCTCATAGTAATGTTAAGATCTAGCTAAGCTAAATTAAATCTGTGTAAAGGGCTTCTAAAAATGGATATGACTATTTTGAACTCTTGAAACTACTGACTGAGATAACAACCACTTACCCCAAATGCCAATAACAAATGAGTTGTGAAAGCTGAAGTAGTGATATACCGGACTTCCTTAACTGTTGCTTTTTTTCCAAACCATAGGCAACAGTAATGCGATATTCAAACAGGTAATTGTAATATGTAAAGTGTCTTGGGTGATCAAATCTCATTTACTCTAGATCTTCACTCCCCAGTCGCTGAGACAATCTTGTATCCAGTTTATGGACATTATCAGATTGTCCGGGGAAGAAATAGACTATTAGTAGAGCATTTCCTGAACCATTACAAAAAGCATTAGGCACAAAACATAAGCATGTCTAATGGTTTGTGTAAGATTTTAAATTTCTCTGTTGTTCTGTAAATGAACTTTGATGACCCAAGACACTTTACATATTACTCTTAGTTTTCTGAGTATTGTACTATTTTTATTATATGGGATAGAAAAAAAGTAGAGCTGAGGGAATATTGGGGATACTACTTTACCTTTCACAACTAATATTTGACTGACATTTGGTTCAGTCAGCAATTTCAAAAGATCAAACGGTACTAACTTTTCTTCTAGGCCTTTGTATACAAAATGATCTTTAGCGAAATCTCAACATTACAATCAATAATTATGGATGGCACAAGGACTAGGCATATCTTTGATGATTTAAAAAAAATGTTCTAAGAATGTTTTGCTGATAATTGGATGCAGATGGTCGAGTATTTTAATAAAAAAGCAAACCTATCAGGAGGTGCACCTCTTGGCAGTTTCAACTCCGCATTTAGCTTTACTGGATCGAAGTATATTGATGCTGCTGCAACAAAATCCTTAGCTGTTGATGGGTTTGTTATCCCACTTGCCAAAGTTGTGCTTGGATCACCGTTATTGTTGAAAGATAATGTCAAGCGAGCTATCCCGAATTCGTGGGATCCACCAGCTTTATCTGGGTATGCAGATTTATTACATCTTTTCAATTGTTAGAAATAGGGGGGACAATAATAGATTTTAAAACAACTTAGTATATGTTTTGAAAGATACTCGGGTTCCCTTGTAGCACATTATCACCTTATCATCTACCTTACATTTTAGGTTGATCAACTACTTGTCTACCTTATGAGCATCATTCACCCATCACACCCTTGTATTTACAATATCAAAGTACCTGCAATAATTGGCTTCTTTTGTGCAGTTTCATTGAAAACTTTGGGACCCACGTTATAACATCCGTTACCATTGGCGGTAAAGATGTAATTTATGTTAAACAGCACTTTTCATCACCTCTTCCGCCAAAGGAGATGAAAAATTACGTCGAGGAGATCGGGAATCAAAGATTCTTAGATGTGGGAAGCCATGCCAGTTCAGGTCCTATTAGAATAAAGGACAAGGCTAGTCTCACAAACACTTTACGAAAAAGGTATCATAAGTTATTTTCTACTGTGACTTTAGGTTTATGTTTTTACCTCTTGTTTTCAGGGTGTTGATTCAGGATTGTTCAACAGTCAAGGAATATATCCCCATCCGACTGGTGCCCCTTATCTCAATGGGAAGGAGGCAAGTGGATAGTTTCTAATTGTTATTCTATATCCTCAAGTTCACAATTAAATAAAAAAGATCTTATACGCTCCTTGAATGATTTTTAATATTGCTGATGCAGGACATTACTGTCATTTTTAGGCGGAGGGGTGGCGATGATCTTGAGCAAAGTCACACTCACTGGGAAAGAACTGTAAAATCTTCTCCTGATGTTATCGAGATGACCTTTGCACCCATCACCTCTCTCATTGATGATGTATCAGGAAAGGAATATCTTGCCCGTGCAATCAACCTTTATCTTGAATGTGAGATGTCATGCATTAAATCTTTTTCCTGCTCTGTGAGTAATTGGCCGTGGATAGTGAATTTCCAAAGAGGAGGTTGAAAACAATTCCATTACTCGTGCAGACAAACCTCAGATGGAGGAACTTCGATATTTCCTCGAGTTTCAAACACCTCGGATATGGGCCCCCATACAGGATAGACTTGTTGGTCTTCAAAGAAAGGAGCCTGTGTGCCCAGCTTTGCAGTTCAGCCTTATGGGACAAAAGCTTCATGTCAGCCAAGAGCAGGTGGATGTTTTATGTTGCTATATGATGATTTGGTTTATTCATGGCAAAATTGCTACATATGTTATAATCACCTCGTCCAATATAAATAAAATTTGGGTGTCTTGCTTTCAACTAGTTGAGGAGCTTATCTTGTATGCTTTGGCATTTGAGACTGTTGAATAACTTAAATATATTGACCTTGTACCAAGCTAGCATATTAAATTTGTGAAAGTTAAATGGAGAATTAGAAATTTAAATGCACAATTGCCATCTCTCAAAATCTTGATGCATGCACATGCAGATTTCAGTTGGTCGCAAGCCTGTGACAGGTCTAAGGTTATGCTTAGAAGGAGCCAAGCAGAATCGGATGAGTATTCATGTTCAGCATTTGGCATCTTTGCCAAAGATATTTCATCCATACTGGGATTCTCATGTCCCTATAGGTCCTCCAAAGTGGCGAGGACCCGAAGAGCAAGATAGCAGATGGTTTGAACCAGTAAAATGGAGAAACTTCTCTCATGTAAGCACAGCACCTATAGAGAGCCTTGACAGCTTCACTGCTGATCTCTCAGGTGTATTCGTCGTAACCGGAGCTCAACTTGGAGTTTGGGATTTTGGGTCAAGAAACGTCTTGTACATGAAACTTCTGTTCTCTAAGTTACCCGGATGCACTGTCAGAAGATCGTTGTGGGATCATACACCAAGTGACAGATCAAAGAGGCCTATTGGTACTGAAAGAAGCGTTGAAGTTGGATCGAGTTCCATTTCTAATGACATTGCTTCAAGCAACAAGCTTGCGAAATTTGTGGACATGTCCGAAATGACAATGGGTCCTGAAGATCCTCCAGGTCACTGGTTGGTCACAGGGGGTAAGCTTGGGGTGCAGAAAGGGAAAATTGTCTTGAGAGTAAAATACTCCTTGCTTAACTACTGATATCTGTCTTATATAATCATTCTGCTCGGACAAACTAATTTGCAGCCTGATGAACAGAGCCAGATTGGGTTGACGGGTGTCGAGGATTGATGGTATGTAGCTTTTTGGCAGTTTTGCTGGTAGATCTGTAAGCGTATTTCCTGTAAAACTTGTAGATATATCACATTTGAACCTATGGAAGACATTGAAGTTCCATCATGGACCAAAACACCTCTTTTCAAGCTCACTGGCCATTATGCGGACGATGAAGGCAGAATGCTGCAGTTAGATGTCACTTTTTCTTTAATACAGGGCAAGAATTGAGCTTACTGGCCATTAGATGTCACTTTTTCTTTTAAAAAATGAATTTACCTTTTAAACCACACTTTTCATATTTTTATCTAAAAGTATTGATAAATCTTTATTATTACCTTTTATGTTTCATTATCTTTTTCAAAACTCTACCATTTTCAAAATTAAAGTTACCTATAAATTTGAACTAATGATAAATTTTATTTTATCGAACAAGTAGAGCTAGAAAGAGATAAACAAAGCCTTGGGCCTTAATATATTGTTAGACAGAATTGGAGATAGAGAGAAGGTGTTGAATGAGTGGAAACACAAGACACCAACTACAACCTAACCCGGCTTTCAATAAAAGCTTGACAAATAGACAAGTCACCTCAAAGTTTTCCAAACTACTCTCCCATTGGCATAATTGTTATTTTGGGTTACATCTAACCTTTTGACCTTTTGGTGTATTCAAACATTTTCCAGAAAAATAAAATAAAATCAGAAGTGCTCTAAAGTAATTTTCCGATAATTCAAGTTCAATTGAATTAAACAAATGTCGGAATAATATCCTGCGATTATAATCTCTGATAACCCCGATTATCTCGGGTCACCAAATGAACCTTGTATGTTTTTCACATGGTATGGTGTCTAGTTCATTTATCTAAAGTAATTTTCGCCAATCAACGGCATAAGTCTTCGTAAAAAATGATCTTTTAAGTGGTTTATTTAAAATTATCAAATTATGAGAATGAATTTTAATCAAAGTTCAAATTCTAAAAAATTGTGTATAAATTTCTCAAACAAACAATTATATGGAGATTATAAAACCATTAGTAATCTAATAAATTGATATGAGGAACGTGAATTTATATGTAAATAAACATCTTTATAATATATGAAATATTTATAAAACTAAGTCAAAGTTAAGCAAAATATTGAAATGCAAATTTGACAAGTTAAGTTCTTCGATAAATTTTATTTGTTTTGGGTTTGATACATTCACCCGCATTTATTGGAAGAATATGAGTGATAGATAATATTTGTATGAAGACAAGTTCTTACATAATTTAATGATTTAGGTGTACTAATTGGACACCTGTTAAATGGGCCCTTTAAATTTGAAGTCGTGTCCAATGTCCTATTTACACCATAGTTTATAAATCATGGCTTTACGGTCAAGTTATTATAGAGTAAATATTCAATAAATTTTAATCATTAAATTTTATTAAATTTATTCTCTCCAAATTCGTTTTTAATAAATTTGAGATTATAACTTGAGTGATATATTTAAGTTTAAATTTTAAAAAAATTATAACCTTCTTTCCAAAGTTAGACGAGTATATTTTTTATGTGTTTTATTTTTTATAAAAGTAAATTTAAAATTATAGAAAGAATTGGGTGAATTGAATTTTGTATGACTTTTTATTTTGTAAACTTCTCTAATTTTTACTACTCTAATTAATTCATCACTATTAGGGTGTGTTTGGTAGGAGATGGAGGTTATTTTGAAGATTAATCTGTATGGAATTTAAAAGGGGTTAAATTTTATGTGGGATTTATTATGAATTATTTGATGTAAAATAATCTATGTCATGTTGTTTGGTTGAAGATTTTTTAATGGGTTTAATTGATACAAATTTGTAAAATTGAGTGAATCCTAATTGATGGTTGGAAATTAATCTCCTTTAACCTTGGTAATATGAGGTTATTTTTTTGTCATTTTTAATCTCAATTAATCCCTGATATAATCTTCTTCATAATCTCCATCTTCATCAAAACACTTACATAAATTAACCTCCTAAATTTTAATCTAAATTAACCTCCTTTAATCCTCAACCAAACACACCCACTCTATTAAGGATATATTTACTCAATGAGTTTATACTAATAGAGCAACAATGATAAACGATCTAATTAATCATTTTCTTCAAAAATATATAACTAAAGCCGAATTATAATTTCATCTAAAAACTTGAAAATAAGTTATAACTCAAATAACTTTATTTAGATTAAAAGAAGTTCGTTTGTTATTAGTTTGGGAAATCAAGTATGGAAGTAAGAGTGATTCCATTAATACTTGTATTCAGTAAAACTTAAAATGATAATCAAAATAAGGTTAAAAATGACGATGTCAAGTATATTAGTAATTTTTTTCCTAAATCAAAATGGTGACTTGAATGTTTTCATTACATAAATTGTCCACCAAAATATTTTTATATTTGAAATGGGTAACTTGTGTCATCCTTCCAATGATATTGTGACACAAATCATTTCTTTAATAAATGAACTATCTTTACTCTTCTCTATTTTTCATTCAAACTTAACAATTTTTTCAATAAACTTTACCAAACACCCCCTTAATCACAATTCCATTTAAATTGTTGATATTTTTCGGACAGTAAATTACACATTATAATATTATACTATCAAAATGTTTATAATATAAGATCGAAATTCACCATATATTAGAAAAATCAATCTTAATTAGAATTCTTAACTCTAAATAATAAAACATAATTAGATGGGTGGCGAGTACCATACTTATTAAAAAAAGTATGAATCACCTCGATCGTAGCTTTCTCGTGTTTTGGTAAGAACTCCCATCGAATAATGGATAGACCGGGTTTAACATTATTTAATTGATTTTGGTTTGATGTTTTTTTTTTGAAGAAGGTTACGTAGATCACCCGGTTCGATCGGCTTAGCCGATCTACGTCCGGATCGGGTAGAAAGTCGTGGCCCATTACTAGGGGATACCCTCCCAATATCAATTTTTCCATACATGCCGCTAGGGTTTGATGTTTTCAAGCAAACTAATTGATGTCGGTGATCATATTGTACATGCCCATCATACCTATTGTGTATGTATAATGATCGGAGAGAATCAACATCAAGTAAGGAAAACCGAGTAAGAGAAAGCGACGAAAATAGAAAAGCATACACAAAATTCGTGAAAATAATGTGTACGTCTTTAATTTGTGTCCCTCTCAAGAGCTACTATTGTAGTCTAGTCTATTAAGAACGCTATGATCCGGATCTCTTGTCAATATTAATTTTACATCAGAAATTCAAAAACTTAGTTAATAATATTATGTATTACAAATGTTATTAATACTTAAATTTTTAAAAAATAAAATTTTATCTACCTTTAATTTTTGTATGTTATTTGTAATTTTAAACACTATTTTCTTTATTCCTACATGAGTACATAACTCTTTATATCCATCAATTTTTTATACAATTTTGTTAAAGTTATATTGCATTGATAATTATTATACTAAATATTAAGAGCTGAATGGAGTATTAGGATCGTGTGCAGTTTTTAATTAAAAAAACACAAATAATAATATTTGTGATTTTATTCCATAGTACATCACTCTCATAAAATTGAAGTGAGGTAGTTTCTAGGTTGGAAATTTTCTGTCATATCCATTTATTCAGTGCTTTTATAATATATTATGTAATTGACCTAAATAATTCCTTCGTTCAGACAGAAAGTGTCGTCATAAGGATGTTGAAAACTGCGAGATTGCTATTCGTACAACCTGAAATATGCTATTTATATCCCGAATACGCGTACGCAATGCGTAACCGTAGCAACAAACTCATTTCGTTAAAAAATAAAGGAAAATAGTTACGACTATGCTTGACGGATGCGTAACCATACTAGTCGTAGAGCGTATGTGTAGTAGTCCATAACATATATTTGATTCGAATAATTAAGGAAAACTTACTACGCCATTGCGTAGGCGTAATAAGGTTAACTTTTTTTTTTTTATACGCCTACGCATTGCGTAGGCGTAATAGGTGTACATATAACATGACTAAGGTGGTACGAATAGCAGGAACCTGCCTTTCTATTTAGCCAAAAGTAGTTTCATAATTAGTAAATATTGTAATATTTTATCTATGTAAACATTTTTTACATAATTTTCTTAACTTCACGTGACATGTTAAGTTTTTGTGTATTTTAGTTTTATAATTATAATAATTAATTAATTAATAAAAAATTATTAATATAAACAATAGATATATTATCTACATTTTTAGTTACACCACAATCTTTAATATATTTTTCGGATATTCTTATCATATTTTTAGAATTTTTTGTCACTTTTAATTATAAATTGATTATATAATTTATTATTTTAACTTTAATATTTAAATATATAGTTTTTGTATTAATTAGGATATAAAATAACTTAGCAAATGTATAAGTTATTATAACATAATTATTACATCTTATTTATTTTTAAAGATATTATTTAGAAGTACCTAAAGTTTTGTAATTGAACTTTTTAAATGTTCTATTTTAACATTTGTATTTTAATTTTTAAAGTTTATTTCTATTTTCCTTTTAATTTTTTTATTTTAATTTTACCATCTTTATAAATAGTCACTACACTAATTTTAACAAAGATATGTAATATTGTTTAAATTAATCTATTTTTATTGTTTATTTAAAAATATAATTAATTTATATTAATTTTTTTTAATTAATTAATTAAAATCATTATGTTTCATTAATTTTTTAATAAATTAGAAAAAAAATATTTATCCATTAAAATTCAAAACAAAAGCTACACTATTTACATTCCATTTTGTAAACTGGAAAAATTAAAATATAACCAAATAACTTATTATGTAACGTCATGAACGAGAATATTATAATATATAACGTGATTAACCTTATTTATGTCTTAATATTTCACTTATTCAGTTGAGCAAGTTAGTATACTTTATATATGTTCTACATAGAAATAAACAATATAAGAAAAGCTCTCTGAACCCAATTTTTTCAAGTAGGTTTGAACTAATAATAATTAATAATTAATAATCAATTTGCAGATGCTTTGTCAAATAATATATTGTTAGAAAATATTAGACGTGTTCTTTGGTTTGATTCAAAACTACGCAAGCAATATAGTTATCGTTTTGTTTGAGTGAACCTGTCATAAGTGACAAAGTGATAGTTGTTGAGTAATGTTTCTAAGATTTGATTATAGGATAATTGGTTTGACTTTTCCGTATATTATACAAAAGTTAATTGCACAAGTAATATTGCATATCAAACTCACCTTTTTATAGAAAATAAAAAGGTAACATCCAAGTCTCAGAATTCAGGGAGCTACTGGTCAGAACCTTAAAATGGTCCTCACCTTATTTTGACAATAAGGTTACTAGAATCTTACAAAAAGACACAAATGTATCTAAATTATTTAAAACATTAAATCATCTTTACATGAAATATATGTATGAGCCTTACAAGACAGAAATATAATGTAACGTATATGATGAAACTGAAGACACCCCGTCCCATCTAAATGAGTACGTGGACCCGGCTGACCATTCCCTCCGAATCTCTCTACAACCGTCTTAACTTGCAAGACATCTACAAAGCGGCATAAAACCGTTAGCTAACATCCTAAGCATTAGAATAAAGGTAAAAGCGCATAAACACATAAAGAGACAAACACACACACAACATGCAAACACTCAAGTCCGGTTACTATCTTTATTTACGTTATTCCTTACTAATTCAACTTTCGCTTTTGTGACACGAAAATCTCCCCGAAACCCGCCTCTGTCCCCGTTTACCAGCAAGGAATGGTACTGATGCATCCGACCGTCTACCTGCTTGGGCTAGTCGTAGAGAACCTTCTAGCTCTCGCAAGAGTTAGACAGTGATGTCACTGCCCGTTATCATACACTTGGGCCAATTATATAATATATATAGGCCGTCCTATTCCGATTTCGTTGTTTAACATAACTAACACACACCACTAATACACAACATGTTAATATGTAGAAGCCAGTTAAGTAAGTCCGTGGACTTACCTGAATCAGGTCAAGTCCCGTCAAGCAAAGCACTCGATCCCGCTGAGTATACTATCTGACCTCTAGAAGTCGCAACTTCTAGGTCAACGATGGAAAACCGAAAAACCGCACTAAACCAACTCTTTTCTAAGAAAATACGGTTTTACCCCTAGGATGCGGAAACTCTAAAATTTTTCTGAGGTCTCAAGAACTTCCACCAGAAACCTAACCCAGATATCTTACTCTCCAAGGGAGGATCTACAGAGTTTGAGAGATGATTGTCTTTCAAACTTACTACCTACTACTAAGGCTCAACTAGCATACTACTACTAAATCCCAAAACATACCGAGACACCTATTCACATGCCCGACCATGAACCCCTATAATATAATCCATAAACATATACACTCTCAAACCATCTCCAAGAACACACACTTAAAACTAAACTACTATTATTTGAAATAAACCGTATAATATCGTTTTAATTTTTGTAAAGGCCTCTAATATTTTTTGACACGGGGCCTCCGAAATCATTGAGACGGCCGTGATTGTCATAAAGCATTAACAATCAATCTATATACTATTATTAAAGTCAAATAAGTATTTGCCCGTGTCACTTCTTCATCTATTTGCTGTCACGTATTAGTTTTATATAATTTTGATTTTTTTTTGGTTAAAATATACATTGTTGACGTTTTTTATATTTAAATAACTATGTCACAATGCATAATAGATATCTACTTAACAGCCTTACTTTTTAAATATTTATATTACACTATATGTTAAAGTTATATAATTAGCAATAAATTAATATCTTATTTTTAAGCTTACTATAATCTTTTATATTTTATAAGATATCTTATTCAATATTTTTTTTTAAAATATTTGTATTTTTATTTTTATATAATTTGATAATTTCATATCCTAACTTTAACATATAACATATAGTTTTTATATTAATTATTTACTCACTAAATATAAATTATATAAACTATTACTATATATATATATATATATTACATCTTATTTATTTTTTAAAAATTATATATTTATAATATTTGGTTATAAAACCCCGTTAAATCTCACTATAAATGAAAAATATCGAAGTATTATATATTGAAACATTACTAATTTTGGAAGGTATTGTACGTGAATAACTCCTCCATTGATAGTCAGTACGTTGTTATAACAAGTTCGACACAAAAAGAATGTATATTAGCGAAGTCGTATGCATACGAACCCACATGTACACGTAAGTTCAATAACTTAAAATCGTGTGTATAAACAAGCATACAAATCTAACACATAAATCCATCCTAAAATTAATAAAAAAAAATGACTACCATCCTTATAAGTTATATACTATGTTAGGGCTATCTCACCTTTAAAATAGAAATTATATATTTTTATTGTAACTAGAAGAGTACAAGACATAATCGCAGGCGATTTATAAGACGTGAGCGGCAGAGCATTTAATAGGGATTTATAATCACCCCATCTAACTTCCAACTAATTTCTCTTGCCTTCCAACTAACGCAATCGACCAAACAGCGCCCTAGATTAATACAGACCGACACATGTCCACAACCCTTCCACACTAATCATACTTATTATCAACTAGTTTAGTGTTCATATTTTATGCGAGTTTTTTCTGAATAAAAATATTATTTTTAAATTTATGCATTACATATTAAATATTAATTTATAAAAAATATATTTTTTTAACTAATATAAATAACATATGTGAGAATTAAAACATATTTTTTAACAAATAAAAATACATAATTAACAATCTGTTACAAAAAGTATTATTATTAGACTATTATATTCATACCTTAATATATTATCACTTTTACAGTTTTACTTATATAAAGTTAAAAGAGTAAAGTTTGATTTAGTTTCAAATTTAAAAAATGTGTAAAATTTTGTTATAAAATAATTAATAAAATTAATTTTTTTAAAATAAAATTGACAAGATGACTGTAAACTAATTCTAATAAAAAATTTATAAAATAATTAATAACAAATATGTAAATATATTGTGGCAAATCTGCAAATAAATTAAAAAATACTGGCATGGATGACTTCAAAGGTTGAGACATGGGCAAAATGAGAGATGTTTTAGTGATATACATAGATTTTGTTATTGTAAGAGTCTGGCCTTGGTACCCAGGTGACAAATCTAGGACCGTGAGCCGAATAAAGGACTAACTAGTCTGATATCATGTATGGGTCTTATACGAATGAACCAGGTAGAGCAAGGTCGTCTACATACAAGCGCGCATGCACGTTAGGCTAAAACCAACAAAGTTTCACCGACCTTATATACTAGACTCGAAATATTGCGACGTCAGATTTGAGAACCTGTTATCTATATTTGGGTGTATCATATTATGTTTTTTCTTATTTAGGAAACAATTCATTTTCAAAATTAGAAAACTAGAAAATTTTGAAAGATAATCACTAAAGCTAAAAAATTGAAAATAACTTTTTTCCATTTTTTATTTTTGATCTTTTAATTTTTATATATATATATATATATATATATATATATATATATATATATATATACTAAAACAACCCATGAACTGAAATAAAACGTTAATTTTGCACGTGTTGTCTATTCTTTAACCCACATCACACTGACATCTAATTAATTAATATCTTAACAATTCTCATTCAATTCGAGATTCTAAAAAACTCTAATTTTATTTTTTTTCTTTAAACATTTATAATAATATTTTTTTTGATATTATATAATTAAAATCAATTGATATTAATTTTTTTGATTATTAATTTAACAATTTTATTCCTATTGTTATTGTAGACTATAAACATGATCTATTTAATAAAAGTACAATATTATTGATCAATTTTGTATATGAATTAATTTTTTTGTTACTAAGTTAATTTTATCTAACGATATATTTTGAATATTTTTTATTTTGTTGAGGTCTTAAATATATTTTATTACGATTGATATTTTTACTATTACGATTATTTCGATAATTTTAAATAAACTTGCTAAAGTGACACTTTTTAAAATTATTTAAATATTAATTCCTATATTTTTTAACAAATAAGATCAAATCTATATTAATTTTCACGTCAAATTGTTAAAAGATATATCCAACAATTCTTTATAAAATAATAAAAAAATTTTCTCATAATTGTTTTTAAAATCTTTTGTAATCCATGATTTTTTTTTAATTCATTCATATTTTCATGTATTTTGCAATCCTCATCGGTGATCAAGTAAATTTGACAGTTTGAGAACTTGCATAAATAGATATAAAAGGTTTGAAAATAAAACAAATTATACATTTCTTGACCCTTTGATTAAGATCAAGTATAAAATTATATTCGTATCGGGTTAATATCTGGTATGGTTGGGCATGAGACGGGATGAGATTTACAATTTTTTTCTTCGTCCCACGTGGACCCTGTCTCACATGGGACATGATGGGCATAATCCAGCAAGAACTATGCACAGGTTATATTCAACGATTGTTCTTGTTTTCTTTCATGTTTAAAGACACAAATGATATAAAAAAAACTCGATAACGAATTACCGATTCAAGATGCCTACATTAGTGGGTAGTACATTCAAAACGAATACAAGTTGCACCAAAGTGTGTCTTACCGATTCACATTAAAAAACTCTAGCACCGCACTACACTAATGATAACTTTTTTTTTACATGTCAATCACAAGAGATAATATACAAAAGATAATAGTCTTGTAGTATTTAATTACTTTTATAATTCTTATTAATATAAAATAATAAGTTATATATATTATTTATCTATATAATATTTATAAATATATAAAAATATTATTTATATATAAATATATATGCAGGACGGGACGAGATTAACCGGGATGAGAAGTTTCTGTCCCGCGTCACGTCCCGCAAATTTTTCATGGGACGGGATACATTTTTTTTTCAAATTCCGGCGGATCGGGACGGGATCGGTTTAACCGGAATTTATGCCCACCCATAATATCTGTGGGTCACCGACCTGCTGGTTTCACTTTTTAATCCCCATAAAAATTTATTGTAGGCGCATTTTTTTATATTTCCTTTTAAAATATGTGTTATTTAGTAATGAATATTTAAATTTGATCTTTTATAAAAAATTGAATTGAAAGATTAAATTAACAATACGTTATATATCTTGATAAATAAATTCAACATATTATTATCAATATACTAATTTTTTTTAAAGAAAAAAAAAATATATCTTATAAATATCCATGCATGACACGGGTCCTAAACTAGTAATAGCTAAAAGCAAGATTTTTTACTAAAATTTTGTATAATTGACAATAAATTTTTTTAAATAATTTTTATAAATTAAAAATCAAAATATAGAAGATTGTTTACAAAAATCAGCCATCAAGCAGATCCATCCTCCTAATTACACATATTACAAATTGAGCTCACAATTTGAGAGGAGTAAACACTAATATTTGCTAGTATTTATGCGTGTTTTTATATATAACGGTTGCTTGACAAGGAAGAAAGCACTAGTGACTAGTGTTTCAGGATCAATTTTTGAAACCCTCAATGGAGCAACACTAGTGTTTCAACATAGGATTTGACTCTTTTTCCCCTAGAATTTATACATATTTACGCTAAATATCTACTATATAATTAATATTCTCTCACCTCTCATTATCAAAAGAAGAAAGACGACGTCCTGCTCGTCAAAGAAGAAAGACGACGAAGAAGATGAACGTCATCTATCTACTCTCTTCTCACTTGAGAAACACGAGAAGTCTCTTCGTTCGCCTGCATTTCCATTGTCAATCATCCATTTCTGTTGAAGTAGATCCGGAGAGCTAGGGTTTTCGCGAAGTAGGACGCGACTTTTCATATAGATCCGACTTGAGAAACAATCAGATGTTCAATATGCTTCACAAGTGCATCATCTAGGGATAGGTTTTCAATTTGTATTGCCGGCGGGATCGTCATCAAGCACAACAAGTAGCTCGTCATCCATGCCGACAAGATGGTCATCAACCCACGCCCTGGACTTGCCTTTACCAGTGTCATCTCTTGAAACTCGCTCTTCATTGCAAATAGAGGATAAGACTTAATCCAATAAAAAATTCTAGACCAACAAAACGGGCCAACGCCATTCTACGACCATATACAAAGTTTTAATTTTGAAAACGATATCAGACGTTTACCTCGACGACGATGGACACAAGACGAAGACGGCTACTACTAGAAGACGGCGAACAACTTAGCACTGAGAGGGTTGTGCATATGTTTTTTCGTTCCTTCATAGTTTCAGAGAATCGCAGGGTACTTTGCACTTTTGCATGCGATTTGTGTGACTAGTTGGATTGGAAATCCAATCCTTTGCAAATTTAGGGTTTTTTTTTTATGTTCTTACGAATTGTTTGATTTGATTGTCAGGTGATTTCGATGATGAGTTCGGGATTTTGGACGTGCGTAGCCATTGCTAGTGAGCACTATCTTTGGAGGAATTTGGTTATTGCTAAACGTTCCGATTAACATAAACCCTAGATTTCTTTGTGGTTGTAAAAATTGAATTAGGTTATGAATTTGATAAATTTAATCCTTCTGCAAAATTAGGGTTTTCATCTTCATACTTGATTGTGTGAACTTTTTCTAACAATTGTCATTGATGATTTTGATTTAACTCATAACTATAGTCTATATATTTCATTTCAATTTTTCTTAATCCATATATGTCCTTGTTTCATCACTTCAATTTTCCAAGAAACACAAATTCTGAATTTGATAAATTCAAAGAACCTTCTCTTCGGCTGAGATGTCGGAGCCGGCGGGCACCGTGGCTGATCTCCTATTTAGGCTGAGATGTCGGAGCCGATAATAGCGACAAAGGTGTAACACCCCAAGTCTTCAGAACTCGGGGAGTTACTGGTTAGGACCTCACAGTGGGTCCCGACCTTAGTTTAACAACAACTTTAATAAGATCTTACAACAAGACACAAATAAGTAAAACCCAGAAATCATAAATTAGGTCTTAACAACGTTATGAATGTGACCAGAAGTACTAACAGCCGGAAAACACAAGGTATCAACAATCGATAAAAAGAGACCAAGGTCCTAACTAGAAAACCAACAAAAAGGAAACTGCAACACGTCCTACTAAGTACGACACCCCGGCTGACCACTACCATCCGGATCACTCGGCATCTGCTCTAACCTGTGGTAAGTCTACACAATATAACAACTGTTAGCTAACTATCCAAATATAAGCATAAATAATAACATCACAAACACACTCAAGATAATATAAACAAACATCATGCTGGCACACAACCGATTATTATCTATTACTTAGGTAATTCATCTTATTCAATTTTACAGTTGTGGCACGAGAACTCTTAACAGTTCTCGCCTCCGTTCCTTATCCAACTGGGTGTAGGTCTAGCTTACCTCCGCCGGTAGCATCACTACAAACCGAGCATGGACTAGTCCCTAAAGAAACCCCCAGCGCCCTCAGGCTACTGAGCAGAATGCCACCGCCCGTTACTCTTAGGCCAAGTATAGGTCGGTAAATACTTATTACAACCTATAATTCTAAACATCTCAATCACACACCACTATCATCATTCATACTCATATTCAGAAGTCAACTAAGTAAGCCCAAAGGACTTACCTGTTACAAGTCTCGACTCTTTGAAATCCCAACTCTCTCTGTAGCTGTAGCAACTCAGTTGCCTGTCAAAAGGAGGTAAGTGCATCAGCGCACTTTCTAGGCAATTAGAAGTCTAAAACTTCTAAGCTAGTAGATCTTATTAGGATTGAATCGATTACAGTGCTAATTTATGGTAAAAAGACTATTTTACCCTTCATTCCGAAACTTTCCAAAATTCTATAGTTTAAGTGTAAACTCTCTTTAAGACAAAAGTCATTTTCTAACTCTTAAAGCTTGGTTTGGTTACAAATTAGCAACTTACACCTTTTTCTTATTTTCCGAAAGGTCATTAAGATCTAACTTCGGCTTCAAATATGAAGTTCGGATAATTTACTAAAATTTTCAAAACAATTCTTAAGGTTATCTGTGATACCCAATCTACTCATAGGATCAAGAATCTCTCAAAAGTAATCAACCATAACTCTTACATAACTTCTTAAAGTTGGAGTAAAAACTAGTATTTTTATACTTAGCCAAAATAATGCCCCTGTTGGAAAACAGCCCTACAACCCTACTTTGAGGCCTCATAGGTTCTAATCCGACTGTTAACTCGTTCCCAAATTTTAACACCATATACTACGTATATCAGTCTACAATATATCCAAAATTCAACGGTGGATGTCAAATTTAAAGGGTCGAAACTAGTCCTAGAAGTTGGCAGGTTAAGGCTGGAAACTAAGCTTGTATCAGGTCTTCACTTCGATTCTTACTGTCCACAAAAATAATCCCCATTTATTTGTACACAGATCCTGTGTTCAAAACTCACGGCACTCAAATACCAGAAATCACACAAGGTTTCTACCTCACATCTAGTGTTCGATCCCTATGGACGTCACTCACACACCCAACCCAACTTCATCAAGGCATAAGCAGGAGTAGGGGCGAGGGGAAACCTTACCAGACTAGGCTCGAGACGAGGTCTGACCTTCCTGCTGTAGGGATTGGAAGCTCCTAAACTGGCAACCTGCGGTCACCACGGGTCTGAATGAAAGTCTGTCTTATACAGATACATATACGTATCTTTCATGATCGATACACTCAGGACATGAAGGTAGGAAAATCCTTACCCGGATGGACAAATTCAGGCTGAGTCTCGTTCAATCTAGAAGGCAGTGTTGGTCGCTTATCGAGACTGTAAGAAACGGTGGTGTGAGTTCAGCAGTGAGACTAGCAGAAGGTAGAAGTGTAAGGGAGGGAAATGTCTACCTTGCTGCACTTTACAGGTTCTCAAGGTTGAAGTCGTTCCAGTTGTTGCGGCGAGAGAAGGAGATTGGAGTGGATTTGCAAGGCGTCTGTAGACCTGGACAAAAAGAAGGGTAGGTGTAACGAAAGGTTCGAAGGATGAAGATACGCAGAGAAGGAGAGGCGATATACGGGGTGATGATTGAGGCGTTACTGCGATAGGAGAGAGAGTGAGAAGATTAGACGGTTAAGAGTGCAAGAGGAGGTTCCATAACAGCTGCTTCGCTGGGCTCCTCAAGTCGCTGGGCCGACGCAACTCCGGGCTGAAGCAAGCTGCTTCGCTGGTCTCCTCAAGTAGTTGGGCCGACGCACTTTGGGCTGAAGCAAGCTGCTTCGCTGGTCTCCTCAAGTAGCTGGGCCGATGCACTCCGGGCTGAAGCAAGGCCAAGACATGGGCTACAACAAGGAAGAAGGATAGATGGGCTTGAAAGAAAATGAGGAAAAAATGTGGGCTGAGTATTGTCAAGACTTTGTCAAAATATGCCATGACTTTGTCAAGTTCATGCATGGCTTTGTCATAATCTTGTCATGGTCTCGTCTTGGTCTCGTCCAAAGGACGTCACGGTTTTGTCAAGAACATAACATGTACAAATTATGGTTTGAAGGATTAGGGTTGATTATAAGAATCTTATTATTTTATGTGAAATGAAGTTACATAAAGTGATAAAATTTTGAATATTGTGTCTAACTAAGTAGACAGATAAAGCTCAACGGATCGAAATCCGGTTTGCTACGGAATAAACGGAATAAAAATTCCAGATATTACAAGAGGTGGAACCGCAGACACCGTTTTTACCTCACGTGATAAGAAGAAACAGTGTGGTAAGTTGTTGGTTCATCAAAACACTCGTTAGCGTTTAAAAAATACTAATACTAGTGTTTTTTCTTTGCAAGTCAAACACACCCTAAACCTATTCAAAACGTTTTTTAGGCTTGTGTGTGGGAAAGGGATACCATACGATGTTGTACGTTGGTTTCAGGAGTCCAGAAATCGCACTCTCCGCCGACCCTATGTCTACCTAAAGGTCTCAAACCTGTTGGATGTTGATGGTTTCTGGGACAGTGGAGACTCAGTCGAATCCAGAATCTCTTCTTGAGCAGTGAGACATCTCTTGCCTCAAACCTCGCATTTAGATGCATCAGACTCCTCTTTATGCTGTTGTTGTTTATCTGGCCCGGAGACTGAATTCCACGCGGAATTTGGTTGCTCTTGGCCTGGAGACTAATGAACCTATTTCAGTGAAAGATTTTTCCCTTAGCGCGTAGATTACATGGATTTCTCGTAATCTCCAGATATATAGCGATGAGTATTCTATAGACATATATATACATGTGAATGTTGAACTAATAGGGTGATTTATATAAATAAATTTGAAGTTGTAACTACCCTTGGAGATTATTACGTCTAGCTGCTATGTATATAAATAACATGCAAGTAATAGATGAAAGACATCATTCACTAAATAAATATTTCATTTCCATTCATTCTCTCTCTCTTTTTCCTCAATCCAATATGTTGATATGGTATAAGAGGAAAACATGTTCATGCTTCCAGATGAGTTCTGATCTTCTTCTCTTCTCGATCTAACTTCGTCTTTATCCTTCACCGCATCGAGATCTCTACTTAGCTATGGCAGCAAATGGAAACAATTTGAACATGAAACAGATCGTGGGAGACAGATTCAATGGAGCAAATTCAAATGATTCACTCTACTTATCCAATTCAGATAATCTTTGTATGCAGCTCGTTTCTACTATATTTGATGGATTGATTTTCATTTCCTGGAGAAGGAATATTCTAATGGACTTGGGAGCAAAGTTAAAGTTGAGATTCATAGATGGAACCATTGATAAACCTGATTTTGTTGAAGAAAAATTAGATTGACTAGAGTTGACTATATGATTCGATGCTGGTTAGTTCACGCTATGTATCGAGAAATAGCAGAAGATTTCTCATATGATGAATCATCTAAAGAATTATGAGATGAACTGATTGATAAATTGAAGTTTCAAATGCTCCTTTAGTCTATCAATTATACAAAGATCTTGCTAACGTAAAACAAGAAAATCTTAGTGTTGTTGTTATTTTAGCAAGATTAAGAAAATTTGGGATGAACTTCAATCTATTGATGGCTCACCTTCGTGCTCCTGCAAAGCGTTGTTCACTATAAATGCGACATTTTTAAACAACTTGTTGAAAGAGAAGCTAAGGCTCGTATCTTACAATTATTGATGAGACTAAGAGATCAATTTGATCATATTAGATCTAATATTCTAGCTCTTGATTCTTTACCTATTATTAGTCAAGTTTATCACATGATTTTGCAAGTTGAAAAGCAATAATAAATTGCAAGCCTCTCTGTTCATGCTATCATTACACATGATGCACTTGTTGTCGATAGATCTTTTCCATCAAGACAAGCAGGTGGTAGCAGAAGATATTACATGAAGGAAAAGCTGGATATGCCACGAACTTAATGCAGGGAGAAAGGTCATTTAAAAGAGGCTTGTTTCAAGCTTACAAGAATTCCTGAATGGTATAAAGATATCGAAGGGAAAATGACTGATAGTGTGTCAAAGGCCAAAGAATCAGGTCATATTGCTGCTAATATTCAGGATACTCCTATTGGAAATTTTCCACTTGATTTCTCTTATGGATTTGTTAATGATCTATCACTGGTGAATTCAATAATTTTAGAGGTTATGAGGTTGATGCAAAATCATAATCAAATGTCACCAGTTTCTAACTCACCTCCAAGTTCTATCAACTTTGTAGGTAATCTATTATTTTCTTACTCAAATTCCAAGAGTGATGCTCATACTTGGATCATTGAAACTGGAGTCACATATCATAAATGTCATGATCGAGCCTCATTCTCTCAGATAGAACCTATGGTTCATTTTATTTTTGTTGGTCTTGCAGATGGCTCTATTAAACAGGTAACTTACAATGGGGTTATTGTTATATCTCCTTCTCTAATCTTGTCCAATGTGCCATACATACTTGATTTCAAGCACAATTTATTGTCAGTGCCTAAGCTTATTCACAATACTGATGTTGCAATTGTGTTTAAGTATTTTGTCTGCACAATTCAGGTTCTTTCCAGTCATAAAATCATTGCTCAATGCAAAAGGAAGAGGCCTTTACAAGCTCATTTCAGATCCATTCTCTACTAAGTTTGCTTCTGTCAACAATCAATATTTGTTGTCTATTACAAATAAAAATGTACATCTCTTTCATGAGATACTAGGTCATACATCTATTTCCAAATTACAACATTTATTTGGTTGTAATATTACTCACAATACTGCCATTCATTGTGATACGTGTGTACTTTCTAAACAACATTGATTGCCTTTCTTTCCTAGTACATCATATGTAAAGAAGCCTTTTGATTTTAGGTCCGCAAGCTTGTAAGATCTGCTTGGAGCTGCTTGTGATTTGTTGTAAGACTGTTGTAAACATCTATCTAGCTAAGTTCTTTTACTTTCATTGTTCTTATTCTCATTATCTTACCATGGAATGCATGCATGCTTGTATGATAGAATCTGTCTTTGAAATATATGTTATTGGCTGTGTAGTTGTGATTCTAGGGTGAAGGATAGATGGTTATGGTTTGGATGATGATTGTGTGGACTTGCATGTTAGCTTAGGATGGCTTTGTGTTCGAAAACCTAGCTCAATTAAAGATCTCGGTCTGTTCTTCATGCCATTTCTGCCGAGATGTTCATGATCCACCCGAGATTGTTGTGTTGTTGCCCTTATGTTGATGAATCCAAATGTTAGGATGTATTTCTAGAAATCCTAGTGTTTGTTGAGCCTAATCTAGCTTAGGGCGACCTATGTTAGCAAACTAATTGAGGAATGAGACTTACCCGTTGATTTTCACTCTTAGGTATAGAAGATAATGAACCCTAGGTAGCAGTGAGCCAAAAAAGCCGCTATTAGATTGAGTGTGTTGGGATTGTTGCCTACGACTTACCTTTTCCAAGACTTACCCGGTAAGGAGGGGTTTGGCCCTTAGGTAGTGCCTCGGTTTGTGTAGAATTCTTGACCTTAGCTCATTGAGACTTACCCGGTAATAGGACTTTGGTTTGAGACTAGTGGAACACGAGACTTACCCGGTAATATTCCTATTAGAGAAACGCTCCTTCCCAACAACCGCAACTTTGTCCTTATATGTTTAGATGCTTGAGTCGAATGCCATAACCAGAATCCAAACTTCTAGAATCCGCATTTCTTACCTCTTATCACCTATCTTGTTTGTGTTAGTTGTTTGCTTGATTATTTGCATATCTTGTGATCCTTGTTTGATCACCACAAAACCAACCAAAAATTTTGTATTTTCATTCCTTATTCCTTGCTCATCTTAGTTTGGATTTCCACTCTCCATGATCATTGAATGGTTTAATTTCACCTCAGTCCTTGTGTTCGAACTCAGAATACTTTCATTGCTACGAAATGACCCATACACTAAGGGTTCGTTAGGAGTTTAGGAGATTAGATCGAGTTTTAAATTTAAGGATTTTGCGTGGTTCATTTGTAGCGTAACATGGAGTTCCCATCAAGGTGAGTCTCTTCACCATTTTCTTCAGTTCAACAATCTCTTGTGATTGTTCCGGACGGCTGGGATTGATGGCATGGACTCCTCTTTTGGTAGAAGTTCTACCAAAGTTCCTTGTACCTTCCGCCATTTCCTGGATTTTCTCCATAGAATTTCAGGAGTAGAGTTAAGAATATTACCTCCACAAGCGGCGTCCACAATTCTTTTTTCGTTGTCCAACAACCCATTGTACAAGGAAAACACAAGAACCTGCGTAGAATATCCGTGAAAGGGGCAAATTCACCTTAGCTTAGCAAACCTTTCATAATACTCATAGAGAGTTTCGTCCGATTCTTGCTCGATGTTGCTAATGACCATATTCAAACTGTTGGCTCTCTTTGCCGGAAAGTATATTTTCAAGAAAGCCTTATGGAGGTTCTCCCAAGTGTCGATGCTTCCAAATGGGAGATGGTAGTACCAATCGTCCACCGCATCCTTGAGAGTGAAACCGAAGGCCCTCATCTTGATTTGCTCTTCGGTCACGTTTGCCGGCTTCATGCTCATGCAAAATGTGTGGAACTTCCCCAAGTTCTTGATGGGGTCTTCTCCGCTCAGCCCATGGAATGAAGGTAGCAAATGGATCAAGACCAGCTTGAGCTCAAAATTGACCCATTCTCCAATTGCCGGTATGGCTACTACAAGAGGGTGTTGGGTCAAATCCGGCTGCATGAGTTATCGGAGTGTGCCGTTTGCCATTGGTTCTTCGTTCCGACGTTGTCTTCTTTACCGATTGTATGTCCTCTCGTTTTCTGGATCAAAGGGGGCAAAATCTGAGTTAGTAGCACGGGTTTGAACCATGAAAATGGTCCAAACCAATAATTGATAATGAAAGACAAAAGTTATTTAAAACTCAAACTCCCATGCAACAACGCCAAATTTGATAGGCGTAAATCCTATGGTCGTTATTTTAGAATTATCAAAGAGAATTCTGAACTTAACTACTAAAACAATGTATAGTGATTAGGCAAGAGTCGAACCCAAGAGAGTGAGAGTGTGATTAAAGTGCAGTTTAGATTCAATTTTCAATTATTAGTAACATTGGGGGGGGGGGGTGTTTTGTTTAGGTACGGTTTATAATTTCGGGTAGGGGCGTGCGGCTGAACGTAGAGCTGACACGTGTCCCCCAAAAAAAAAAAATTCTTCAGAAACGATTGATTTTTTTTTTCTTCCCAGAAATGAATGAAAATTTTTTTTTAACTACCATCTTATAATTTCTGCACTATTCTCTTATAAACTTTGAACTATTCCCATATAATTCATGAACTATTACTTTTTAATATATTATATCAAATTATTTATAATTAATCGTTTATATGTTATGAACTATTCAATTGTAATTCATGAACTATCATTTTATAAGTTATGCACTATCCTTTATAAATTTTGCACTATGAACTATTCTATTATAATTCATGAACTATCCTTTTATAAGTTATGAACTATCCCTTAATAAGTTTTGAACTATGAACTATTCTATTATAATTCATGAAATATCCTTTTATAAGTTATGAACTATTCCTTAATAAGTTTTGAACTATTACTTTCTGAAAAAAAAAAAATTTGGGACACATTTCAGCTCTACGTTCAGCCGCACGGCCCTACCGGAATAATGTGTCTTACCGGAACATCACCCTATATATATATATATATATATAGGATCCAGTTCCGGTGAGGAGAACCCTTGCAGATAGGAATGAGGAGAGCCGAGGTGGTGACATGTGGCATGCCACGTCACCTTTTTTTTTCAGCTTTTTTTTTTGTAAATAAAAATTGGTGTTCATATTTTTATGAGTATGTGTTCATTTTTAAAAGAGTCATTGTTCATATTTTATCAATAAATGTTCATTTTTTCCCAACACTAACTATTTGTTTTTTAACATTAATTGTTCATTTTTGTATTTTTCTAAAACATTTTTTTGGATTTTTTTTAAAAATTATACTATTCTTTCAAATCGTGTGAATAAAATATGATGGTCATTTTTTTACAAGTATGTATTCATTTTCTTATACAATTATGGTGTTTATAATATGCTGTTCATTTTTTTGAAAATTATACTTTTCTTTAAAATCGTGTTTATAATATTAAAAGATCGATTACAAAAAAAAATTGTGAAATCAAAGAGAATACAAGACGATTCAGGTTTTGTTTCTTCGAATTTCTACTCTCACTGTTTAGATTTCCATTCTTAAGGTTTAGTATAAGCTATTTTGGAGTAGGCGTCTTTCAAATCGTGTGAATACTGTAAAATTATGGTCATTTTTTTACAAGTATGTATTCATTTTCTTATACAATTATGGTGTTTATAATACTTTTCTTTAAAATCGTGTTTATAATATCTAGCGGATTTTCAGTTTGGAGTAGGCGTCTCTGGTGGCGCAGAAGCTATTTTGCATAGTGTCAACAGGGTTTTGAGCGAGCGGCATGATGATGGTTCGCTTGCTATGCTTGCAGTAGATTTCTCGAATGCTTTTAATCTTGTTGATAGGACAGTATTGCTTCGTGAGGTGAGGAGAAGATGCCCATCTATTTCTTTATGGGTTGAGTTTTTGTATGGTCAGCCTGCTCGACTGTATCTGGGAGATAGATTTATTTGGTCATCCACAGGAGTTCAGCAAGGTGACCCCTTAGGGCCACTTCTTTTTGCGCTTGTCTTGCATCCACTTGTGCACACTATCCGTGACAACTGTAAGCCTCTTCTTCATGCTTGGTATTTAGATGATGGGACAATCATTGGTCGATCGGAGGATGTGGCTAAGGCACTTGGTATTATTTTGGAGGTTGGTCCGAATTTTGGACTTGAGTTGAATGTTAAAAAAACTGAGTTATTTTGGCCTTCATGTGATGGTTCGAAGCTTCGGGACGGGTTATTCCCTAGAGACATTGCGAGACCATCTTTGGGGTTGAAGTTGTTGGGAGGGGCTGTGAGTAGAGATAGTGGTTTTATTAAAGAATTGGTTATGAAGAGAGCTGATAAGGCATTGGAGTTGATGCGTCTTCTCCCTCAGCTTAGGAACCCGCAAAGTGAGCTTCTCTTACTTCGTTCGTGTTTGGGTGTAGCGAAGATGTTTTTTGGCCTGAGGACTTGTCAGCCAGAGCATGTGAAGGATGCAGCATCTTGTTTTGACGCGGGACTTCGTGGGTCGATTGAGGATATTGTGGTTTGTGGGGGTCCTTTTTTTGGGGATCTTCAATGGCGGTTGGCTTCCTTGCCTATTCGTCGTGGAGGGCTCGGTTTGTACTCTGCTATGGAGGCGTCTTCTTACGCTTTTGTTGCCTCCAGAGCTCAGTCTTGGGTGCTCCAAGACCATATCTTGCGTGACAGTGGGCTATCCGGTATGGATTCAGATTTTTACAAAGCTTTAGATGACCTGCATGTTGCTATTCCGGAGTTCGACCTTTCCAACTTTACCAGTAAGGACACCGTCCCCCCTAAGCCCCAACATATTTTGGCGGATGCTCTTTTTGGTAAAATTGTTCAGGAGATGGTTGAGAGGTTTGATATGACTAATAGGCAACAAGCAGTTTTCGGATGTCTGCAAGCGCCGCATAGCCAAGATTTTCTTCTTGTGATTCCCATCGATGGACTTGGTCAATGCATGTCCCCTGTGGAGTACCGCTCCATTCTCAAGTACCGACTTATGATTCCGCTTTTTTCAGCTGGTGAGGTTTGCCCCATCCCTAATTGTCGGAGGGTGTTGGATGCTTTTGGGGAGCATGCTGTACATTGTAAGGAACTTCCTGGCTTCAAGTATAGGCATGATCTGGTTCGTGATGTTCTTTGTGATACCTTTAGACGGGCCGGAATTTCTGTAAAGAAAGAAGCACCTGTGAACTTCTTGACTGATCCGCGGGATGGAAGGTCGACATTGCGGCCGGCGGATGTTTTGGTGTTTGGTTGGAGTGGAGGGAAGCATGCATGTATTGATTTGACGGGGGTCTCACCACTTGTGGGATTAGGGAACGGACCTTTTGTTGTGGGTCAGGCAGCTTGTAGAGCGGCATCAGCTAAGGTGGCCAAGCATGGAAGGGCGTGTGTTGAAAACCAACACGTTTTTCTTCCATTTGCTTTTGACACGTTTGGATTTTTTGCACCCGATGCTGTTGATATTCTCAAGAGGGTGCAAAGAGTTATGCATAATAATATTATGTCCTCTAGATTGGTAGATGTTGTTTTTAAAAGGTTAGGTTTTGCCATTCAAAAAGGGGTAGCGGCGCAACTTGTTGCTCGCTTACCTTCTTCTTCTTCTATGTAAATAGGAATTCCGTATAAATAAGATTTATATTTTAAAAAAAAAAAAAAAAAAAAAAAAAAATTTGTTTGAATCATTTTGTGTTTGATAAGTTTGATTGAGAAAATACATGTATATACATATGTTGAGTTGGTCTAATAGCTCCAATTGAATAATCTATATGCTCCTTTTCGTGTGCACGCAAATTGTTCGGTAAAATGCCTTATAGAAAAATAGTTTATAATATTCACAAGAACAATGATATAAAAAGTATGAACACTGACGAATAAAAACATGAACAATGACGTATAAAAGTATGAACATCAATTACTTATCTATAACTTTGACACATACATAACATATTATGATAATCTTTTAACGTTTTTTGATGAGTTTTTTTATTTTTTGTGGTTATATACTGTAAATGAACATCTATGCATTATAAAATGAACACAAAAAAATAAATGGACATGACATTTTGATGAATAAAAATACTATGAACACCGATGTATAAAAACATGAACAATGACATATAAAAGTATGAACACCGATGACTATTTTGAACGTAAGGGTATTTTTCCAGATTTTTAGTCAATTTACAAATATGCCATTAATGATGAGCGTGTGAGAGCCCTTGATTTAAATTCATCCAATGGCTTACAACCCTCCTAATTCCTATCTACAAACTCTCTCCTCACTTGAACTTATATATATATATATATATATATATATATATATATATATATATATATATATATATATATATATATATATATATATATATATATATATATATATATATATATATATATAGAGAGAGAGAGAGAGAGAGAGAGAGAGAGATAGAGAGAGAAAGAGAGAGAGAGAGAACAGGCTTATTGTGTAATCATGAGAACATATTCGTAATTATTATTAGTTTTGTTACGAAGGTGTCCTATCGCTTAATGTATTATTCGTAGTTATTGTTGATTGAGTGGATTATTCGTAGTTATTGTTGGTTGAATGGATTATTTCTAATTATTATTATTATTCGTAGTTATTATTAATTATGATATCTACTTTAAATCTCGACCCTTAATACTCATCATCCGACGGTCTAAGATTGTTCTCATGATTACATGATAAGTGTGTTCTCATGGAAACCACACCCTATATATATATATATACATATACATATATATATATATATATATTAATATATAGAGTATATATCTTATGAGAACATGCCTTATTGTATAATATATTATTCGTAGTTATTATTAGTTTTGTTACGAAGGTGTCATATCGTTTAATGTATTATTCGTAGTTATTTTAATTATGATATCTACCCTAAATCTCGACCCTTAATACTTACCATCTGACGGTCTAAGATTGTTCACATGATACACAATAAGATTGTTCTCATGGGAACCGCACCCTATATATATATATAGATATATTAAGCCAACCGGAATTAATATAACTTAACAAGTTACTAATCCGTAAACCTACAAGACCGAACAACCAGTTAACATTCAACCAAAGATAAAGAGATACATAAAAGATAAACAACCTGTTAATCTTATTATGTAGTTATATTCCTTTTACACTTGGATATTCACAACCCGTTAAGACCTAAAGTGTTTGCTACTGGATTAATAACCCGAACCCGGAACCAATTAACCTTAGCCTTTTGCATGCAATTTAGACAACTTAGGTGATCAAACTAAGTGGAAAACAATCGTGCAAACAAAGTTAAATACAAGGAATAAAAAACAAATGTAATACCAAATAAAACTTTTATTAAAAGAGACTTACAACCAACTTATACGAAGCTTCAATCAACCCAATGTAGCAAGGAGACTTAGCACTCCATACAAATGACAAATGACAAAGAGAGATTTTTGTGTGAAAGTGAGGTGATTTCAACAGCAGCCTAGAACCTCTATTTATACTAAAAATCACACTAAATGAGAGTAAATGACTGTGTAAACCTCCACCTTAATGGCCATAAATGTGGGGTTTAAACAACCGGAGTAATGTCGTCTGTTGCACAACCACGACCGCGGATTTGGGAGCCGCGGGGCAGTTTAGTGCAAAACGCTCCATCTTCAACTTAGTCGCGGGTGAGGCTTGGGAGTGCCACGGGGGAGGCATCTTTAATGCTCTGGGAATGTCTGACGTTGATCTTCTGACGTTTTTGTCATCAATCCGCTGGTGCGGCCTTGTGTCACCGCGGGGGCGGGGACACTGTCGTTTGGGCTCCTTAGGTCCGCAGGCAAGAGGCACAGGGGTGTTGGCCTTCGTCTTCAGATGGTGTCACCGCGGGGACGGTGACAGGGGACTCTTCGGGCGCTGGTGAGGCGTAGGGTGCGGTGCTGAGTGTGCCGGTCACCGCGGGGGCGGCTGAGCATCAGAATGTCGTCTTGGTTGTCTTCTTTCTCTTCCAAATGTTGCTAAATCCTTATATTTTTTCATTATGGACTTCTTCATTTGTATTTACATAATAACAACAACAAACAACCAAAATACTCTAATAACATGCTAATTCTACTAAGATATGATACTGATTTCATCACCTATCAATACTCTAGAAGAGGATTTGGATAGAGCAGTGAAGCTTTTCTCAATCACGGATGTCAAGGCTTTGAAATGAATCTCAAGGCCTTGAAGTCGATCATTGAAACCTGTGACTAAAACTGTATATCAAGGCCTTGAAGCGAATCTCAAGGTCTTGAACCAGTAAAGATTGTTAGTCACAATTTCAAACAAATAAAGTGCGGAAATAAAAAGAAGATCAACACGGATATGTTTACGAAGTTAAGCTCTAATAGCCTACATCTCCGCTTACTGTTTCCAACCCTAGGATTCAATTCTCTATTATTTCGCTTCCTTAGAGTCCTAGATACAACTTAACCTAGAAGAACTTCCCTTCTTCTCTCACTTGTAGCCTTCCCGCTACGATCTAGTCAACTCAGATCCAAGAAAACAATAGCTGAATCACTCAAGGGTGTCGAATCTTCGAGTATTACAATAATGATATGCCGATAACGCTCGTTTCATTTTCTTAACTCTCAACTAGATGAAACTATGATAACTTGTGTGAGAGAGCAAGATGAGCGAATGAAGCTTTGTAGATTGATGCTTGTAAGTCCCGTTCATTCACTTGTTTCTTCACTGTTTGATTGATGCTTTTATAGGCGTTGTTGTAGGATCTTGATATCTTGATCTTTCCACAAAATCTGCACATATCTTGTCCATTTTGTTTCCACAAACTGTATGAATCTTGGTTGTTTTGTTTCCACAAAATCTGCGCGAGTCTTGGTTCTTTGAGTCTTGTAGAATAACCCACAAAACCTGCATTAAATCTTGTCTGTCTGAAGTTTGTTTGTCCCATAAAATCTGTGCACATATATAATAAACACAACCACATATATCCATATAAATAAATATTGATATTTGATAAAAAAAAAACCTACCGTTAATTTGTCTTCCGTCATCCTGCAAATACAAACGTTAACATATTTATCAAGGTATGGGCCTACGATACACTATTGGTTGGCTAACATAAAGAGAAAGAAAGAAAGAAATGAAACACGGAAGCGTCTGATAAAGGGAAAGGAAAATTGTACGATCAGTTGGGGCTAGTTAGTTAATTATTACCTATGCATCGATGCGATCAAGTCTAGTATGTTATATGTTATGTTATGATTATAAATATAAGATGTGTGATATATAACATGCTTGAATGTCTATGTGAAGTGTGATATGAATGGTTGTGGAATTAAATGTGAATGGGGATATGCATGTATGGACTTTGCAATGTGAGAAATGGTATAGAGTGTTCTTTGGGGACATGATATTAGATATTTATATATATTGGGGAGTGTGATTTCCATATCCTTACTGAGTTTGTAACTCATTGTTGTTATATCTACATTTTTTAGCTACTCACACTCAGCCTAATCAAGACAAGGATGTCGGACCCAACACCTGGATTTAAGATCATACCAGGTGGGTTGTTATGGGATGCTGTAGCCTAGGATGTTGTGTGGTTTTAAAAGTTGTGTGTTGATAAACAAGTTCTCATGACATGTGTCAGTATGTGTGTTATAAGATAAAGTTTTAAAATTTTACATTTTCCGCCTTTTGTTTTAAACAGGGTTAATTAACTAGTAATAAACTAGAAATGAAATAGGTGTCACACAAGGCATCCCAAATCAGAATCTAACCAACATGCTAGAAGTTTTCGTTTCTAGTCTCATTGACCTCTACAAGGTCATACTACAACTTGCTAGAAGGTTTCTACTTCTAGTCTCAATGATCGTACTCAGATCACAACACCATGCTAGCTAGGATGTACTACTTATAGTCTCAAGATCCTCATGGATCCACATCAACACAACTAGCTCAAGGGTTCTAAAACCTCTTCCAAACACTTAGGAATCCACAAGCCACTAACTTGCAATCATACTAGTGCATCTAGGTCCAACCTAGCATGATTTAACTCAAGGAACAATATGGAAGTGAGGAAAGAAGTGACATACCACAAAGACGGTACCCATTGGAGGTAAGGCGCGACCGCGGGTAAGGAGGGCGCGGGCGCGGTGACAGGGCTACGGATTCCGCGATCGGGGTGAAAAGGAAGCGCGAGAGAGGAGCTTAGGGAAAAGCGCGGGTGCGGGAATGCTCTAGGGGCGAATGTCGAAGTCCTTCGACGAACAACAACTCTTCAAAGACGGATCTACTCTCCTTTGCGTTTCTCATACCACAACCACTACTAAGACCAAGGTTCACATAACAACAACACATACAAGCCATCCATAGAATCAAGACTCAATCTTGATTCTTTGCTAAGAAGAAGAAGAAGAAGGAGGAGGAGGAGGAGGAGGAGGAGGAGAAGAAGAAGAAGAAGAAGAAGAAGGAGGATTGTAGTAGAAGAACGAGAGGGATGGAGACTTACTTTCGGATCTGCAATATCAATCTCACGTGATGATGGTTGTAACTCAAGATCTTGGATATAGGAAGCACAAGTGGAAGAAGAGAATGGAAGAGAGGAAGAAGAAGGAGTTACGTAAGAGGAGAAGACCAAGGCTGGAAAAAAGAAAGAGGAGTAGGCTGTTAGGGTTAGAAGCATCAGAACGGACGACCCAAATGGAAGATAAGATCTTCCAAATAAGGAAAGACAAATGACAGTTACAAAATATCGCAGCGATCTGTTACAAAAACCGTACCCGCGACATGATTCTACCGCGACCTAGTCACAACGTCCGCGGGCTCCTAGGCCGCAGGTGCGGAGACCCCTTTCGGCACCACTTAAGTGGTTCCGAAAGATGTATCAAGGCTCAAAACCAGGATGAAAATTCCGGTTGTTACATCTGTTTTTTTAATCAACCGCCGAATGAAGCATAAGTGGAAGAAGAAGCCTCGACATGCTCATTCATTCCTTTTCACCGTCCTCCCACAAGCGTAGCGTAGATAATTCCAAATCCCAAGTTACAGCCTCGTCGTCGTTCGCCTCCAAGCCGCCACCACCAAGAACAAGGCCATTGTCTCCTTCTTCGAGTCGGATCTGCTTCATTCTTCTAGATCGTCTCAACGGCTCCTTGGTTCACCGCCTCTGTCCTTCGTCCAAGCCATCATCAGAAGAACTCCCGTCGGAGAAGAAGGTCAGCTCCGCCACCGAGCTGCCTTCGCCTTTCAATGTTCTAGACTAGTGTCGGAAACCAAAACCGACGCTGGATGAAGCCGTCGCCTGAGTCACACTAGTAGCCGCCGTCACCGTCTTTACCGTCGCTCGCCGTTGGTCACCCTCGCTGCCTCGGAGCTCTGACTGAAAGCCAACAACCTCTAAGAACTCTCCCGGCAATCCTAGATCGGGTTTCATCATATTTTGGGTAAATTACAATAGGGCACCTATACTTTGTAATTACGTTCATGATCCACATTTTTGGAGTTCGCAAATTTTCCCTTAAAAGAATAATCACATAAATGTGTCAATGTTTATATTTACGGAAATAACCCCAAACTTTTGAAAGTGCACCAAATGCCCCGAATTTATTTATTACAGAATATGACCTAAGTTTATAATTATTGAAAATGTCCCAACAATTATAATAATCCGTAAAACATGCACACCTTCATCTCAACTTATATTATCAAGCTTATCACCGCCTATAGATAGCCTAAACTATTTACATATATGCATGTAATATTCAATATGTATATATACATGGCAAATTTGTTATCAATTACAAAATGATAATTAATTTTGTATAAAATTATTAATTTTATAAACTATTCCTTATTATAATATGTTTTTTTTTTTTGTCATAATAATATAAATGAAGTGGCATATAAGCTATATATTATGTCAGAAACCCTAATCCCTTATAAAACTCTGTATATCTTTTCGGTCTTCTTCCTCTTAATTTTCTCTTGCATATGGTCAAAAATCTTGGGTTTGAAGAACTAACAGTTACAAATGAAGACATGACTGTACAAGAAGTAGATCTTGCAATTAAACGAAGATTTGGACGTACAGATTTTTAGTTGAATTAGTGAATGATAATTAGTACCAAGTGGACCAATATTTATATATGAAAGTGATAGCTAGGTTAGGTTAAAAAGGACATGAACCGTAAATAAGTGATACTGCATTTCCTTTAATTTCTATAAAAGCCCACATCGGCAACATCTTCTAAACCATCAATAGCTAATTACAACCAAAATCATTCTCTCTTCATCACAATATGGCTTTCTCCTACGCCAAGCTTGCCTGCCTCTTGTTGGTCTGCATGGCAGTGGCAGCTCCGGAAGCCGAGGCCGCCCTCTCATGCGGGACCGTCACCAAGAACCTCATCGCGTGCCTCCCTTACCTAAAGGGCGGGGCAGGCCCCTCCGCCGGCTGTTGTGGTGGTGTGAAGACGCTGGCCTCGCTTGCTACCACCCCTGCCGACCGCAAGACCGCTTGCGGCTGCCTCAAGCAGTCGTCCGGTGCTATTTCCGGCCTTAACTTAGCTAATGCCGCTGGCCTCCCCGGCAAGTGTGGCGTCAGTGTTCCCTACAAAATCAGCCCCAGCACCGACTGCTCCAAGTAATCTCTCTCTCCTCTCTCTCTATAGTCTATACATATACACATCAAGAATACGTACCAATAAATCTTAATGAGAAAGGTACTCGCATGCGTACCAATGCCCCAATATTTATTCCTAACTAATAATAAGTCTCTTTTCGTCATAATAAAATTCAAATTATAGCTAGGAAAATTGAGTAACTTGCTAGCAAATAATAATGACTTGTAGCTAGCTAAACGTCTAACCTAATTTATAGAAAATGATCCAACAATATGCTATTTTCTTATTACTAATTGTTTTAAAAATGTAACATTGACCATTAACTTATAACCATCTTATAGCCGCTTGGTAAAGGATTTTTTTTCCTCAAAGTTGAGTTGAGGGATCAAATTATTCGATAATTATAATTACTGTAATAACTCCAATAAATCAAGTTGAGTTGGATGATCTTCCACACAAACCCATATTTTTTTTTATAATATTTTCTTATTAAAACCACGTTATAGAGTGTAATTAATTAATTTGAACCATCAATGATTTTTCATTTTGAAAAAATTGTATACTATCTTGATTCAATACACCGTCACCGTATTTACCGAAGTATGATTTGATTTTTATTTTTTTTTAAAAACCACGTTATAGAGTGTAAATAATCCGTTGATTTTCTTAAGTAAACCTTTTGAAGTATGAACAAATTAAAGTTTTTAAAACAGTCTATAAAAAAGCTTAGGGATTTCAATGCACCTTTTATCCAAAATTCAAGAAGTTTGATTGATTAAATGGTATATAGATCTCGAATTTTTTAAAACTTTTTTCTCCAAACTTAAAAAAAAAAAAATTATACCGACAAAGCTTTAAAACAGTAAATAATTTCTAAAAATAATGGCGATATAGAAGCGGCTTAATGAAGAAAATTATATTATTGATCCTTAATTAGTTTGTTGAATTAGATATGCATTAGATGCAAATGATGCTCGATCTAAATGGGCTTGTTTTAATTCGGTGATTGCAGGGTTGGCTAAGCACCATCAATATTAAAATTAGAGAGCATGATGGAGGTTGGGGATGATCGATTTTCTGGTCTACTTCGATATAATGTTTTACTAAAATAGCAGTACGTAGTAGGCAGCTTTGGAGAATAAAAGAGAGTTACGAGTTACGACTCCGCACTCAGCGAGTCCGACGCACTATATATACACATATGTTTTGTTATGGTTTTCATTTTGTAGTCCTACAACTCCATTATGCTCATCTATGGTTCCTCTCTCTATAATGTAATTTCATCATATTAGCTTTGTGTTTATGATCATTACAAGTCTTGCAATATATGCCTACTCCATTGCCCTTTTCATTAAGCTTTCGTTTCCACAAGAATCCGATCATTGGATTCAGTATTGTCGTAATAAAAACTTTTCATATCTCAAGTAATAACTACTCTTTTCATTATCAATTAATTTTAAGATGAAACATTACTATACTTATGTGTTGAGGTTCAACCTACCGTGTATCTACGCATATGTACATGACCCAAATATGTATGTAGTTCTATGGACTTAATTAACAACTTCAATTCTCTTGTTCAATTTAATATTTGGAAAATGATATACAACAACCACCAATCACAATCATGTCACATGCTTATCGTCGGTGATAATAAGGTCGGTACATACTCCTCCTTGCTAGTTACTTTTAAGATAGAATATCATTGGACTTATGTGATGAATTTGATTTAACACGTATATGTGTTCGTACGCATATGATTCAGACCCTCTACGGTGTGTCGTACTTCAATATTTATAAGAAATTAAGCACCACGTTTGTACTTTGTACACATTAGTACGTACATTAACACCAATAGTGAGACGACCAAAATTCTCATTTCATAGTCACACTTTTGAGTAAACAAGCGTCGTATTCTCATTCACGTACTCACGACTTAAATGGTCCATCGAAATACATCACGTGTTTTGTAAATTAGAAAGTGACACAAATAATAACAAGCGTAACTTTTGAATTTAACATTGAATTGAAAATATTGTGACTCGCCGGAGGTTGTTTTAGGCCTATTACACCACGAGGTTAGAGGTCGAGGGCAACTAAGCTCGAGGTTAATGGTAAAAATACCGCCACAATAGATGATAGTGTCCGGCGGGGCAAGGGCAACTTATGCACGTCGTCTATGAACACTCCGACCCAATATGGATATTTATTGTTAGCCTCAACAATATTGGAGATACCTTGTTTGTTTATAGATCAAAGACCAAAACTTGAGTGTCATGAATTTTTTTTTTTTATATAAATAATTATATCGGTTGTGCGGAATTATGAAAAAAGACTTCATTCCTCTCAACCCCAAATTGAATATGCGAAGGGTGACATTTCAAGTATATCACCCATATCTCATGAATTATGTTGGAATAAAATCACATGTATATTAAGTTTATTGTGACCCTATATACAGATACTTACAACAGCTAACAAAGATAAATTGTATATTAAGGGCCCGTTTGGTTTGAACTCCGGAATCGGAAATGGAATGGAAACGAATCTAGTTCATATGTATACCCTTATTCATGAAAGTTTTTGGAATCATTCCTTATGATTTGAAGTAATTGAGGTGGAATTTGATTACTTTTGATACCCTATAGGGTAACAAAAGATGGGGAGGCAAGTGTATTTTGCATGTAAATACATGGGATGATTCCGTAGAATTTCATGAATAAGAATATACATATGGACTAAATTCGTTTCCATTTCGTTTCCGTTTTCGGAGTTGGAACCAAACGGGCCCTAAGTTTATTGTGACCCTATATACAGAGACTTACAACAGCTAACAAAGATAAATTTTTTATAAGATTGAATTATATCATGGTGGAATAAACCCACATTATCTTGTTGTTGTTTTTTTCTAAATTAGAAAACAAAAACAAAAAAACCAAAATATTTATATGGATCAAAACAAAATCAAATCAAATAACAAAGTGATCTAGTAACGGAATGAGCAAGTCGACAATTTGATAATAATATTTGTTAATCACCGGAGATATGATTATAAACAAGTTCCTATTTTAGGAATACCTTGTGTTTCTCGTCAATCTCATTTTTCAAAGTTATTCATTTCTACATGTCAAGTGTTCCGTGTTTTGCAATAGACTCTTATGAGTTTTAAGCAAATTTCATCTGTGGTAGTTAGAGTTGTTTGTCTTGGAGGGGTTGTGGATTTATGATCGACTCGTTTAGACTCTACTTCAAGTCCAAATTTGAGGTGTCCATAATTGTTCTTCAGACAGCAATTCTGTCCACTTCCATTGACGACAAATGTTATACTCACCGTTCTTCACTAACTAGCTCACTATCCGTTCCCTTCAAAATCTAGCTACTTCCGGATATACTTGTTATATTTTTGTGTATTTCATGGAGTTGTTTTGTTCAGGACTTTGTAACGGTGTATCAATATACCGATTTTATTGAACCTTTCAATTCATTAAACTTTGTGTCGTAAGCGTGAACTTTGTTTAAAAAAAAAAACTCACAAATTTAACCGGTTTACCCCCACAACTAACTACGTTACAAGTCACAACCATGGGTTCTATCAATATTCCCATGATCGGTAAATTAAGCTATAAAATGTTTTTATATAAATTATTATAGTCCTTAAAAATTTAAACCTCATAGAATTAAAAGAAAAGAAGTATGACAATAAAAATATAATCTACATTATATAGAATCAAATCATATGTATAATTCACTATCTTCTTATTAAGACATAAATCAAAAATATGATTTTCTACTCTTTTCTATGATCGATTGTTTTGATCATCTAGCTAATACATGCACACTAATACATTATAAATATAGATCGAAATCACATACACTCGGCCACTTCCAAACTTGTTGAACATGGCATTTTCGTACACCAAGCTTGCCTCCATCTTGATCGTGTGCTTGGCCGTGGCTGTTCCGGCAGCCGTGGAGGGGTTCACTTGCGACGACATCTCCAAAAACCTCCTCCCGTGCGCCGGTTTCCTTGTGGGCGGGCCTGGACCCACCCCTGATTGCTGCGGTGCTGTGACGGCACTTGTTGGAATGGCTAGTACCCCAGCCGACCATCAAAAATCTTGCGGCTGCCTCAAGCAGGCCGCTGGCGCCATCGCCGGATTTAACTGGAACAATGCCGCCGCCCTCCCCGGAAAGTGTGGTGTAACTGTTTCCTTCCCCATTAGTCCCGACACCGACTGCTCCAAGTAAACATTCCGTACTCTCTCTATATATATATATATTGATCGTAAAAGTAATGGACCATTCTTAATATTGTGATTGCAGGGTTCAGTAAACATGATAAGAACAAGGAGGAGTCAAAATAGAGATCGGGCATGCATGATGGAGTTTGGCAATGATCTTTGAAGTTACATTTTGTTTTCTTATGGTTTTCATTTTGTATCCATTTCCATTGTACGTATTCCTGGTCGATCTGCATCTCTCTAATAAAAAAAGTTATTTATCCTACGAGTTTATATGATACTCATTTGGGTTTGGACTTAAAGTGGACGAATAGGAAATGTTTAAACCGGACGAATGAACATCGAACTCGAACAATAATCAACATTTGCTTTACATTCGATAAATAATGCCGTACGGTTGCCTAACAGTCAGTAAATTGTTGGCATATTAATTCGTAGATTAGAGCACCATAAAGTGCAGAAATTAGAATGAATTTGAGAAAGAAAGAAAACCATGTTTAGTTTACTTATGCTTGGCAAGACTTTGTGCTGATCGTTACTCACCAGGATTTTGACACTTTCTGGTGTTCGAATACAAGAAAGACTCGTGGAATTCATCTTTATTTCGACGCATTGATAGAATTTGACTTCGATACGAAAAGTGTAAAGATTTTAGATTCGTAAAAGCATAATATCAGAAAACAGTAAATATCTCAACGAGCAACGCATGCAATTGAATAACAAGTTTGATAAAACTCTATCGCTTTTTCAAATCAAACACGACTGGATCCAGAACGAACCAGTGTTTCAAAACCAGATGAACACAAAGAGTTTGGTGACGCAGTTCGAGTTAAGCTCTACTCTGCGGGATCTCAGGAGGGGAGAGCCAGCCCAATCCACTAGGTAGAGTTACAGTGAAGAACGGTTACAGGAGAAACACACAGAAAACACAAGAAAACCATACAAGATCAAGAACAGAATAACAAGAACAAAGATAGGCGAGAGGTCTGTAAACCACCACTGGTAAGGATCTGTGCTTTGAGGCAAAGCAAGATCTAGACAACAGAGAACGTCTCAAGATAATCACTCAGACGAAGCCCTCGGCTCGGATCTCTCTCTCACTCTTGTCTCTCTCTTTCTCTCTTTCTCTCTTTCAGATCTAGGGTTTCTCTCAGTGAAAGTGTTTAGGCTGCCTTAGGGTTTCATCGACAGAGAAGGAAGCTTAAGTACTCAGTGCCACGAGGTGTTTCTTCAGCAACGCTGCGTTTAACCATGCAACGCTTCAAGCCGCTCCACAACCTGGTGAGATGGACTGGGGCGCTTACCATTGGACCTCGATCAACTAGGCCCAACTGGCCCTGCATTCAGCCCATCCTCAACAGAACACAAGCACCCTGTCCAACCCATCAACAAACCCAACCGGCATAACACTTAAACTCAGACCCATTAACCAGAAGCTAACACGAACCGGGTTTAACTAATTCCTAACAAATGCCCTCCTAAACCAGGTTCTACAGCTGCATACTGCCAGTAGTGGATTAGGGGTACTCCTGTCCTTCATAGATCCAGTGTTGCTGCCCTTTTTCAGCCATCCTCAATACGCAAAGAGTCTCTGCAATATGAGAACTTGTCAGCTGGGACAATCTTGGTTCCAAAATCAGCTGGATTTACATCTCCTTTGATTTTCTGTATCACCAGTTGCTTGTGCTTGATCTTCTTCCTTATGTAGTGGTACCTGATATCAATATGTTTTGTTCTTTCATGATACATGGGATCTTTACATAAGTACAAAGCACTTTGACTATCAGTATATACAACAGGAATATAGGTCTTGTTTTCTATTTCCTCTAACAAGCCTTTGAGCCATGTAGCCTCTTTAGCTGCTTCAGTAGCTGCCATGTACTCAGCCTCGGTTGAGGACAGGGCCACAACAGATTGTTGTTGAGACTTCCAGGAAATGCAATTCCCAACCCAGGTGAAGTAAATATATGGCTGTAGTAGACTTCCTGTTATCCTTGTTACTAGCATAATCAGAATCTACAAATCCAATCAGGTTAGTACGAGAGATATGTTCTTTATATACAAGACACTTATCCTTGGTTCCACACATATATCTGAGCAGGTATTTCATAGCATCCCAGTGAGGTATACCAGGATTAGACATATATCTACTCAATACAGATATTCCAAAAGCAAGATCAGGTCTAGTGCACAACATGTCATACATTACAGAACCAACAGCAACATCATATGGTATATTAGACATTTTATTTTTGCCTTCATCAGAGGTAGGGCAATCCCTTTTTGACAACTCAAGGTGCCCTCCTAAGGGTACATATGCAGGTTTACAATTAAGCATATTAAATCTCTGCAGAACTTTATGCACATAATCAGTCTGAGATAACAACATGGATTTCTTAGATCTATCCCTAGATATGGAGATTCCTAATATTTTCTTAGCATGTCCTAAATCTTTCATGTCAAAATGATTTTTCAGATCATGTTTTATGCTAGCTATAAGAACTTTAGAAGGAGATATTAAAAGTATGTCATCAACATAAAGTAACACATACAGTGGATCATGCTTCTTAACATTCTTAAAATACAAACATGTATCATAATCACTTCTGACAAAGCCTAATTTAGACATACAAGAGTCAAACTTTAAATTCCATTGTCTAGGAGATTGTTTCAATCCATAGATAGATTTTTTAAGCAAGCAGCATGCATTGGTATTTGTAGAATCAATGAAGCCCTTAGGCTGTGACATGTAAATTGTTTCATTTAAATCACCATGCAGAAAAGCAGTCTTAACATCCATTTGTTCCAATTCCCAGTCAGAAACAGCAGTCATTGCAAGCATAAGTCTCAGAGTTTTATACTTAACTACTGGGGCAAAAATGTCATTATAGTCTATTCCTTCTCTCTGTGTAAACCCTTTAGCTACCAATCTAGCTTTATATTTGTCAGGTTCATTAGGAGATAGACCTTCTTTTATTTTATAAATCCATCTACACTGAACTAGCTTAGAATCTTTAGGTTTATTAACTAAGGTCCAAGTGTTATTAGCATGCATAGAGTCAATTTCGTCTTTCATAGCAGCTATCCAGTTTTTTGAATCCTTACAGTTAACAGCTTGTTCATAAGTTTCAGGAGTGTAGGGATTTTTCACAATTGAAGCAGTAATAAGAGCATATTCAGCAATATTAGCATATTTCTTATTTGGGATGATAGTTCTAGGGGCCCTGTCCCTAGTAAGCTGATACTGACCATGAAAATCCCAATGACTTGAGTTAGTGCTACCTTGTCTTGTACCAGGGGAACTCAGGTCATTGAGGCTTTCATGGCCTGTTCCAGCACTGGGGGACAAGGTAGGATCCCTAAGGTTATCAGAAATATTAGGCTCATCTACCCCCCTTAATTGTTGATTATGTGAATTATTACTATGTTCAGGTTGTGAAGGGAAGCTACTACTTTCATTAGTAGTAGTATCATCATTAGGTAGATCACTACCTTCAGAATAGTCACCAATGTCGAATTCAGTTTCAGCATTGTTGTGACTTACACTGGGCATGTAAAAAGAGGTTCCAACATTAGAATTCTCTTCAGACTCACCAACAGTGCCACTAGTCTCACTGGGATGTTTATTTTTAAAGTGAAAATCAGTTTCATTAAAGGTAACATTCCTAGACACAACTACCTTATACCCTCCAGGTTGGATAAGAAGTAGTTTGTAACCTTTTACACCCTCTGGATATCCTAACATAATACCCTTTTTAGCTCTTGGTTGCAGCTTGCCTTCACTCACATGAGTGTAGGCCGTGCATCCAAAGGGCCTAAGGTATTTGAGATTAGGTTTCCTATTAGTCCACAGTTCATACGGAGTTTTGAATCCTATAGCTGAGGAAGGGGATCTATTAATGAGATAAGAAGCTGTAGTAACAGCTTCTCCCCATAGGGAAGGTTTGAGACCAGCACTAACTAGCATACATCTTGCCTTTTCAAGCAAGGTCCTATTCATTCTTTCAGCAGTTCCATTCAGCTGTGGTGTTCCAGGGATGGTTAAATGTCTTTTAATGCCTTGTTCTTTACAAAATTCATCAAATAATTTGTTACAGAATTCAAGCCCATTATCAGTTTTTAGACATTTAATCTTCTTATTAGTTTCTGTTTTAACAAGGTTTTTCCAATTCTTAAAAATTTCAAAGGCTTCATCTTTAGTTTTAAGAAGATAGACCCAAACTTTCCTAGAGAAGTGATCTATAAAAGAGATAAAGTATCTTCTTCCACCTATGGTGTCAACCTGTGCAGGTCCCCAAAGATCAGAATGGATGTACTCTAGAGGTTGTTTGGCTACATAACTAGAGGTTGTGAAACTATGTTTAGTTTTCTTTCCTATATTATCTATTAGACCTTGTTGGTACAAACTAAGCATTCCCTTATTTCCCATGTGTCCCAGTCTACTGTGCAGGATAGTAGTTTGGACTAGAGTCATTAGATTGGTTGTTTTAGACAGATTAATTTCAGGTGAGGTAATAACATGATATAGACCTCCTTTATTAATGCTTCTAATTAGTACAACATTATCTCTAATCACATCTCTAACACCATTTTTGGTGACAATTGTACAGTTCAAGTTATCAAAGACAGATTCTGATAATAAGTTTCTCCTAAGTTTGGGAACCCATCTAACATTTTGTAATACTCTAGTAACACCATCATGCATACATAAAGGTACATTTCCAATTCCTTTTATAGCTAAACTAGTGTTATCACCTAGCATAACTTCTCCAGCATTATACAGATCGATGCTACTAAAAACAGATTTATTAGAAGTAGCATGCATAGTACATCCAGAGTCAAGGATCCAATCATTCATGGTATTAGAAGAGGTAGCACACATCAGTATTTCATGATGATACAAACATGCATTAAGAGGCATATTATACTCAGAGTAATCATGTTTAGATGAGCAAACAAGCAGTTCATTAGGATAATCAGATGCACATAAAGATGCAGAATGAGTAGATTTATCTTTACTAGATTCATCTTTCTTTTTCTTCCTACATTCTTCCTGGTAGTGTCCTAGTTTACTGCAGTAGAAGCATTTTTTATTCTTTTTATCAGAATCGTTTGAGTAAGTATTTTTATTCTTTTCTGGTTCATATTTCTGCTTATATTTTGATTTGTTTCTTTTATTTCCTTTCATCATAAGGGCCTCAGATTTGTCATCAGTTTTATGACTAGTTTTAAAGACTTTCATACTTTCATTTTTCTGTATTATTTGTTCCAGTATTTTGTCCTTAGATATTTCATCCTGACTAAACTGGATAACATCTTTAAAATTGTCAAACTGACTAGGCAGGGCATTCAATAAAAGTATAGCAGAATGGTCATCAGAGATCTTATCATTACATCTTTCTAGGTCTTGAGTTAATTTCAGAAAAATATCTAAATTATCATGCAAAGACAAGTTGACATTCATTCTAAAATTAAACAATCTACATAACAGAGATATACGACTAGGCAAAGATTTTTTCAGATATAGATCTTCTAATTTTTTCCAGAGTAAAGAAGGGTCAGTGAGACTTACAACCTGACGAGCCACGTCGTCAGCTAATCGTATAAAAATCTCAGAGTGAGCTTGCTCCTCAAGCTCTTGTTTCCTATCTGGAGAAGTATCCGGAGGGAACTTTCCTTGTACAGTGGTCCAGCACTTCTCCTTGATTAGGATTGCTTTCAGCTTCAGTTGCCATATGGCAAAGTCAGAGGTGCCATCAAAGGGCTTAATCCTCACTGTGTTTTCCGACATAGTCCCGTGTCTAAGGAGACACGATCCCAGATGTCGTACTTAGGGTCTATGGTGGAGGCAGCCTTTTGGAATTAAAGATCCTGCCGTCCTTTGTTAAGAGATCAAAGATCCTCAAAACACTGTAAGTTTTGAGTTCTTTCGATCCTCTTGTACCTAGGGTTCCTTAAGCAACAATGCTTGAAGGAATGATCCTCTTTCCTGGAGTTTTTAAAACAAGGCAGAAGTTTTCACAATCGGTTTTGAAGAAGGAAAAAACGAGAAAAGAACGATAGATTTGAGCGGAAGCAATTTTAAAAAACCAGAAGTTCCAGAGAACGAAAAAACTTGAAGAGTAAAAGAAAAGTCGATTTATGAAAACCAGATTTTCAACTTTAAGAAACGAGAAAACCTTGCTCTGATACCAATTTGATAAAACTCTATCGCTTTTTCAAATCAAACACGACTGGATCCAGAACGAACCAGTGTTTCAAAACCAGATGAACACAAAGAGTTTGGTGACGCAGTTCGAGTTAAGCTCTACTCTGCGGGATCTCAGGAGGGGAGAGCCAGCCCAATCCACTAGGTAGAGTTACAGTGAAGAACGGTTACAGGAGAAACACACAGAAAACACAAGAAAACCATACAAGATCAAGAACATAATAACAAGAACAAAGATAGGCGAGAGGTCTGTAAACCACCACTGGTAAGGATCTGTGCTTTGAGGCAAAGCAAGATCTAGACAACAGAGAACGTCTCAAGATAATCACTCAGACGAAGCACTCGGCTCGGATCTCTCTCTCACTCTTGTCTCTCTCTTTCTCTCATTCTCTCTTTCAGATCTAGGGTTTCTCTCAGTGAAAGTGTTTAGGCTGCCTTAGGGTTTCATCGACAGAGAAGGAAGCTTAAGTACTCAGTGCCACGAGGTGTTTCTTCAGCAACGCTGCGTTTAACCATGCAACGCTTCAAGCCGCTCCACAACCTGGTGAGATGGACTGGGGCGCTTACCATTGGACCTCGATCAACTAGGCCCAACTGGCCCTGCATTCAGCCCATCCTCAACAGAACACAAGCACCCTGTCCAACCCATCAACAAACCCAACCGGCATAACACTTAAACTCAGACCCATTAACCAGAAGCTAACACGAATCGGGTTTAACTAATTCCTAACAAAGTTTAAGGGGGAATTCTTTTGATGCGTGAACTGCTACCTTGAAGAGAGATTTGAGAGCCTCAAATGCGAGATCTAGATCGTATCCAGACGGTTCTGATACCTCGACTAGAGTCGTGTGAATGAAGGGTTAATTTTTTCTCTAGGAAATTAAAACTCGTATTTTATAATGCTTTTCGGATAAGATTATGTCTTTAAATTCTTATCTTTTAACATTAATCTTTATTAAAAATAACACTTTATTATCTAATACATACACACTCCCATGCCATATCAAATATAACATTATAACTTATACTATTTTATATATATAGAAAAATTATGTTTATTAGAAAGAGGATAGGATATACAACAAGTCTACTAGACTAGAGTGCACATATGTGAGACAATGAACAAGAGAAAGAGGGAGGTAACAAGAGTGAGCAGGAGAAGGGAAATCAGTGTAGATGAATCCCAAGAACCTTAGCCCAGAAGATGGAGTCAGGAGATCGATCGTTCTAGAGTTGAGAGGAGAAATTCTTGATCATGAGGATGATGTTGTTAAGTGATGGCATTGGCGGGGATGTTGTTAAAGATGAGATCATTCCTCGTCTTCCAAGTGCAGTAAATGAAGGTGGTAATGCTCTACAGACACGAACATTTTTTATGAAGCTTTGTTGGTTTCTTGTTTAAGAGGTAAGCCAAATCCAAAGATCATGTTAATAGGGAGTGGTGAGGGGCGGCGGGTCCCTCTTGAGATGATGTCGAGAACCGGAGAGGTGAAAGAGCAGTTTGTCCAGAGGTGGCCTTCATCTTTAGGGTGACAAAGGCAAAGTTTGCAGATGTTGTTAGGGATGAGGCGCTAGTTGTGTAGTTTTGTGAGGGTGGAGAGTCTTTACTGACCAGCAAGCCAACAAATGAAGCTGCATTTGGGTGTCTTTAACCCATTCTAGATAGTGCACCAAGGAGTGGCTAGGTTGGGTTTTTGAAAAGGTTGTAGGACATGGCTATGGAGAAGGAGCCATTGGGTTGATAATTGAGTTCATACAGACATCAGGAGTCAAGGTAGTTGTGAGTATTTCGTCACGAATCTTGACAGAGTTCTAAAAGACAACCGTCTAGACGGTGGACGGCCACCAGCCGTCCTGACTTGCCCTAGGTGGCCCTTCTTGGATGGTTCAAACACTAGGCGGTTTAAGACGGGTTCTTCAAGACGGGAAAATATGAATTTAGACGGTTTCAATACAGTCTAGACGGTTTAAAACCCTAATTTCTAAAACCGAACCCTAAACAAATTAGTTTTCATTTTTGAAATTTTGAATGTTCACGTGTTGTGACTCTTGTGAGTTGGGTAACCTAGCTTATTTTCATGTATTTTAGGGCAAAATACATGAAAATAAGCAAAAAAAAAAACATCTTGGCCGTCTAAACGGTAGAGATTGCCTCTCCATTCCGATCCGTCTCCGTCTATCGTCTTCTTGAACATTGAATCTTGATGATCATGTTCCAATTGTAGCTGAAAGAGGTTTTGGCAGAACAATTCCAGATGGTGCAGTTTTTGAGAATGTTCTTCGAAATCCAAGAGCACCATAGGTTGGGGTTGTTAGAAGCTAGCTCATAGATGAAACGGGTGATGTTGTCTTGTTCCAGGCGAGGATATACTCTAATATAGTATATCTTATTATTAAATAATCTAATCTATCAACCCAATAATTGTAAGGACTCGAATAATATTAACAACATGTTTTATCATATAAAATGTATAAGTAATAGTTAGCTATATAGCAAACCGCTATGACCATCTAATATCATTAATATCTTAGGATAAACGATACAATTCCTCTAATCTTCCGCCCGTACTTTATATAAAGTGTACAAAGATAAACGCATTTGTCCCTTAACGTGTTAGTAAATGATGGGAACCATATCTCTCTGCCATCAAGTATGTTTCATGGAATGTTGAGATTAAACTATAATCATGATCATTATAACTTAATCCATCTAAACCTACGCACGCATTTCACAGTTTTTTTTATTTCCGACTATGGCATTCCAATGATTTTATTTTGTGAAGTGTGAAATAATGTTCTTCCACAATATACTATATTATCCATTTATAGTTAAATATATATTTAGCATGTTTTAATTTCACTTACAATTTCGTTGCATAATTATCACATCACGTAACTTTTGGGTCGCATTATGCTAACTTTGATTACCCGGACGTCTCAAATCACTCTCCGGCCCTACTATACAATGAGACCCTGGATTTCAAGCCCCAACCCCCCTTCAGATTCAATAATGAATGGGCTAAATATGAGGACTTCATTCCTACGGTTGAGAGTACCTGGGGGACTACCATTGAGGGGAATGTCATGTACAAACTTGTCAGGAAACTAAAGCTCCTCAAATCATTGCTAAAAAAGTTCCCAAGTGCGAAATTAGAGGAATGTCACTCGAGCATCGCTGAAAACATAAGGCTTCTCCATGCTATCGAGGATCGGCTGACTGCTTCTCCCCATGACCTTACTCTTCAGGAGGAAGAGCTTAAGCTGTCGGTCTCCTTGAAAGCCAGCACTCTCTCCCTTCATGTAACCCTAGCCCAACTCTCTAAAGCCAAATGGTATGCTCATGGGGACCAGTGTTCCTCCTACTTCTTTAGAGGTGTGCAATCCAGACGTTGTGCTAATCGAAATAACTCCATCCAAACCCCTAATGTTACCTTCTCTGCTGACCCTCTCACCAACGATAATACCTTTGTTAACCACTTCCAAAACATACTAAACCCACCAACTCAAACCTTCCTGCCCCCAGCTAGAGAAACCCGGCTACCTCACCTTAACCTTGACGACTTTGCATCTCTGGACAAGCATGTTTCTCCCGATGAAATCAAAACTGCACTCTTTAGCATTGGAGACAACAAGGCGCCGGGACCTGACAGTTTCAACTCTTTTTTCTTCAAATCTACCTGGAACACAACTCAATAAGACTTCACCGACGCTATTCTTGATTTCTTCTCTAAAGGAAAACTATTGAAACACGTCAATCATGCCTCTATATCTCTCATTGCTAAAATTGATAACCCTCTAGCTCCTTCTGATTTCAGGCCGATCTCTTGTTGTAGTACCATCTACAAAACAGTTGTCAAGGTCTTATCGGCTAGAATTAATCTCGTTCTTCCTCGACTAATCAGCTTCAATCAGAGTGCCTTTGTCTCCAACAGATCAATCAGGCACAACATCCTTCTTTGCCAGGAAATGCTCAACAAATACAACCGAAAACACATCTCTCCAAGAGCCGCAATGAAAGTGGATATCTCCAAAGCCTTTGATACCATTAGTCATGAGTTCATCTTAAACTGCTTACATAAAATGGGCTTCCCCGATCACTTCATTCACCATATCAGCGAATGCATTACTACCCCCATCTACTCCATCAATGTTAATGGTAACCTTCGAGGACATTTTCAAGGCAATAGAGGACTGCGTCAAGGCTGCCCTCTCTCCCATCCTCTCTTCACCATTGCAATGGAATACCTGTCCCAAATGATTCACTACAATACCAGAAACCCAAATTTCAATCATCACCCCAAATGTTCAACTCCAACCATCACTCATCTATCATTTGTTGACGACCTACTGCTCCTTTGCAAAGGAGATATCCCCTCCATTAAAATATTGAAGGATACCCTTGATGACTTTGGGTCCTTATACGGCTTGAAGATCAACCCCTCCAAGTCCCTACTCTTCATTGAGGGAATGTGCAATACCGACCAAGAACTGGCTACCAGACTCACCGGGATGCCTATTGGTACCCTACCTTTCCACTACCTTGGTGTGCCAATAGGTTGCAGAAGGCTTGCCATTGTTGATTATCTACCCCTAATTCACAAGCTCACAAAGAGAATCCAATCTTGGAGCTCCAAGTCCCTATCATACGCAGGAAGAGCCCAACTCATTAACTCCATTCTCTTTTCGATCAACCAATATTGGAGCTCTATGTTTTTGCTTCTTGCAACGGTGCTTAGTAAAATTCAATCCCTCATCCGCTCTTTCTTTTGGTCGGGAAAGAAGGATAGCAGTAGGGCCCTTATCGCCTGGTCTACACTATGTAATCCCAAGGCGGCTGGAGGCCTTGGTTTCACTGATTTAACAGCAAGGAATAAGGTCAGTTTGGTTCGTCTCATTTTCGACTTGGATCGGGGCGCTAATAACCTCTGGGGGGAAGTGGGTATCCCGCTACATCTCTAAAGGTTGTAACATCTGGAGATGCTAGACAAATCGGCACCATAGCACCTTCTAGGAGAACCTCTTCAAGGTCAAAGACAAGCTACTCATCTCCCTCCCTAGTAGGCCTTATCCCATCCCCATTACTAAACCTGACGGCTCCTTCTCCTCAAGGCTAACTTATACCCTCTTCAAGTCTGAGCCCCAACTGTTACAACAAAACCCTTATAAGGCCATATGACTCAAGTCTAACATCCCTAAGTGCAACTACATCGCTTGGATTGCTTCTCATAGACGGCTACCAACTCTGGCCAGAATCAAACATTGGAACTTGGTTGGTAATGACACTTGTAAGTTGTGCAACAACATGATTGAAGACGATGAACACCTATGATTCACCGGTAGTTACTCTTCCCTTGTCCTTGACATCCTCTCCAGATGGACTAGGGTCCCTTACCCGGCCCCCTATATCCGCAACATCTGGACTTGGCTGAGCTCCAGGCCGAACCCCAAACACAACTTCATGGAAAGTATAAGAATTGTCTCTATTACCTCCTTCATCTACTTTGTGTGGAAAGTTAGAAATAACCTAGTGTTCAATAACACTTTCACTAGAGCAGTTGAATGTGCGGATGAAGCAATCAAGGCCATACGATTCCACTTTGAGCACAACTGGAAGGACAAATCCCCGCTTTCAAGGGCCAATGCAAAAATGATGGGGATCCATCTATCTTAACTCCCTCCACCCCTAACTCACTAGGTTTTGAGCTTGACTATGTAATCCCCTCTTCTCCCACTAGGTTTTTGAGCTTGTCTATGTAATCCCCTCTTGTACATTCCTCTTCTCTCAATATAAGTAAACTTTAAAAAAAAATGTAGAATTAAACTTTTGGGTAAGATGATTTGCCTTAGGCAATAACTTTTCAACAAAACTAGTTCATATCCCGAACCTTGTGCGGGTATATTTAAATATTGATGATCTTCACAGGCATATCTCGGAAGATCTGTCTACGAGTAAGTAAGTGAGAAGAAAGGCGGAAGGGGAGAGACTTTCATAAACATGTAATAGTGAATGTAATACCCGGAAAATTTATTTTCCGTTTAATACCGATCAAACCGGATTTCGATCCGCTAACCTCTTCTCATTCTAGAGAATGTTATACATTATGAAAATTTTATCAAAGTTCTATCATTTTATGTAACTTAATTCACATAAAGTGATAAATATGTAAACTGAATAACATTTCCGTATGATAAAAAAAAAACAAAAACCGAAGAGTAGTTCCGTATAAGTTAACGACTCATTTAATAGCTATCATCTAGTAGGATGAGTAGGCCCATCGGACTAAGCCCAGTAGATAGTAATTTCCGGCCCAGCTGGCCCAACCCATATTTTACCCTAATCCCTAATTAATTAACCTAAACCTATTATTTTTTCTAACCTAATTGCTGCTACATTCTCCCGTTGATTTCTCCCTCTCTACCGCTACCACTCTTGCCTATGTGGAAATCGACACAGCAGCAGGCCAATGCAACCTAGATCGCAACAGCAGCGCCGAATCTCTTCTGCACGTCTGGGCTCGCAACAGCAGCAGCGCCGGATCTCTTCTGCACGTCTGGGCTCGCAACAGCAAAGCATCCAGATCTCTTCTGCACGCCTGGGCTCGCAGACAGCCACGCAGCCAGCCGGAGACTCCAGCAACACGGTCGCGCGACTGCAAGCGCAACACAAGTCTACAGAGGCGCCTAACCTTAGTCGCTGGAGGGGCCGTGAACCCAGACTGCAGGAGAGCCTTGGCGTGGACGCTGGGGTGTGTTCTCCTTGCAGCAGAAGCACCCATCGACAACAAGAAGCAACAACCTTTGGGTTCTCGTCTTTCATACCTTCGAGTCTCGGCAAAAGGGTAAGCTTATACCCCCTTGATCCATTGCACTTCCGTCCACATATTACATGCCTAAGAGTACCTTTTATGTTTCCTAAAGCTGCCCAGAACAGCCATAGAGGAGTAGTGAAGAGTCATGCTGTTTCCGAGTTTTCATGAAGTGACAAGCAGGCATTTTCAAGTCCAAATTTGGGTATGTTAGGCACCTCCTTTCTTGCTGATTTTCAGGTATGTCGTAGTCAGTGTTGCATAGTATATTATACTAAAATTTGGGAACAATCGGAGTTACGGTGTGAGAGTTATAGTATCCCGAAGTTGGCTATTCATGCAGTTTTTTTTTAGTGTGCTGAGTTTGAGGAAATTTGCTTGAGATGCAGTTTTGTGGAATAAATTTGGAGGGGTTATTGACTTCTGTTAGACTTGAATTTCTGACAAGATATAGTTGATATAGTATAGTAGATCATACTAAAATTTTAGAGGAATCCATGCTACGGTTTGAGAGTTATGGTGTCTCAAAGCTGACTCCTCACACAGTTTCTATAACTGTGCTGAGTGTTGGGAAAAACAGCATGTGATGCTGTTTTGAGAGATAGTTTTGAATAAGAGTTTGATCTTTGTTTGACTTGAATTTTGGATATGATATAGTTGGCATATTGTGGTGGAACATATTAAAAGTTGAGACCTTAAACAGTTTTCTGGATGTTGCTGAAATTGTTAAGTACTGGAATTTTCTGGGTTGTGCAGTCATGTTTGAGCTTAGGTTTGGATACCTTCGAAACATAATCCACCGTTCATTTTTAGTATGTTATAGAGTGTCATACATAGTTCAATATATCAAAAGTTGAGATCGATCCAACGGTCGGATCTGGATCCATAGGAGCTCAAAGTAGGCTAGTTGAGCTGTTTGAGAAAGAACTCAGAAATTGGCTAAGTATAAATTTCTGGTTTTGGAACCGACTTTGAGAATTTGTGTAGAAGTGATTATTATGTATTTTTGGGAAATTCTGGATACTATGGATAGAGTGCATAGCATAAAAGACTTAGAGATTTTTGTTAGACTTTTTATATTTTTATTCGGTTTTCATATCTTAAGCCAAACTCGGACGTTAGCGACTTTTTATGAAAGTCAAAAATGTAGTTAACTCTTCTAAATCTTTAGCAAACCTTCCTTTGAGAGTTTGAGTGTGGTGTTGAGTTCCAAAGAATAGTTTGGAACCTTGTTATGGAATTTTATAAAGTTTCGGGATCAGGGGTAAAACAGTCATTTATCTGTATAAGGGTATTTTGGTAATTTAGCTGATGATAGAGTTAAATATCTTAGAAGTCAGAGACTTCTAATTAAGTGGGATATATTATTGATCCACTTGCCTTTTATAACAGGCAGTTGAGTTCCTGCGGTTACAGACCGAGTCGAGATAACGAGATTATGTTTGAATTCAGGTAAGTCCTTTGGGCTTACTTAGCTGACTTCTACATATGAGTATGAATAATGGTAGTGGTGTGTGAATGAGATGCTTATAGTTATATTTTAGTAATATTTATATACCGACTTATACCTTGGCCTAAGAGTAACGGGCGGTGGCATTCTGCCCAGTTAGCTTGAGGGCGCTGGGGGTTTCTTTAGGGACTAGTCCACACTCGGTTTGTAGTGATGCTACCGGCGGAGGTAAGCTAGACCTACACCCAGTTGGATAAGGAACGGAGGCGAGAACTCTTAAGATTCTCGTGCCACAATTGTAAAATGGAATAAGGTGAATCACTTAACTACTAGATAATAACCGGTTTATGTGACAGCATGATGATTGTTTATGTTACCTTGTTTGTGCTTGTGCTATCTTTATTCTGCATATATTTGGATTGTTAGCTAACGGTTTATCCGTGTTGTAGATCTGTAGAGATAGACAGTTGTAGAGAGATCCGGAGCGGATGGTCAGCCGGGTCCACGTACTCATTAGATGGGGACGGGGGAGTCTTCCATACGTCATACATGTTATGTATCTTTATATATGTTTGTAAGGCTGTCACCTGTGTATTTTCATACCATTAAAAATATTATGTTTTGGAAATTGTTTTAAATACATTTGTGTCTTGTTGTAAGATCCTAGTAAAGTTGTTGTTAAACCAAGGTCGGGACCCATTGTGAGGTCCTAACCAGTAGCTCCCCGAATTTTGAAACTTGGGGTGTTACAGTGAAAACCAAAGTTGTTGAAATAATAGTTATTGAAAACATATTAAGGAATGAATAAACAATAGCAGAATGAGTGTGATGATTGAACACGTAGGGAATAACGTGAAAATTTAGACGAAGATTAGTTGAAAAAAGATTTCTTATTAGATTTTGTTTTAGTGAAAAAAAGGTTTTATGGCTTAATTTTTTATTTAATAAAAGATTTAAGGGAGAATTTGACATACTAGGCTTTTTTTAGTTTTTGTTTAAGAAAATGTACCCCAAATTTTTTACCACTTTCATTTAATAGTAGGTAAAAGTTATTAACCCTTCTATTAGAAAGAAAGAATAAATGATGTTTGTTATTTGTTATATAAGTATAATTTTTAATTTTTAATTACTGAATTTGTTTTCTTTTATTATTTTTCTTGCCTTTTTTTATTTATTTATTTTTTCTTTTTTATTTTCTGGACTGAATTTCTCATACCGAAAATTCTCATACCAGAATTTTCATACCAGAAATTTCATACCAGAAATTATCATACGAAAAGTTCATACCAGAAATTTCATACCAGAATTTTTTTCATACCAGAATTTTTTTCATACTAGAATTTTTTCATACCAGAATTTTTCATACCAGAAATTTCATACGAAAAGTTCATACCAGAAATTTCATTCCAGAAATTTCTGAATTAAAACTAGCGCCACAATCAGTACTTGATCCTTGTGCTTTCTGTCCACTATTTATTTTTGTTTACATAATACTTTTATTTTGAGACAATTTTAAGATATAATTCTCCACTCAAATAATGCTCAACTCCTCCACGTCTTGTCAATTTGTCATTGTCAACTGGGAAAATGAACAAGTCTTTTGGAAACCAAAAGAGACGGTGATGGACCCATTTTTGCAAACCGTCATCATATACGCAAATTACAATAAAAAAATTGCAAAATTACAACGAGCTCCCTAAAATTTGCAAAATTAAATATTAGACAATTAAAAATTCATTCCGGTATGTAAATTTCGGTATGTAAATGTCCGGTATGTGAAATTCTGGTATGTGAAAATCTGGTATGTGATAATTCCGGTATGTGAAAATCCGGTATGTGAAATTCCGGTATGTGAAAATTATGGTATGTGAAAATTCCGGTATGTGAAAATCCGGTATGTGATAATTCCGGTATGTGATAAATCCGGTATGTAAAATTCCGGTCCGGTATGTGAAAATTTCGGTATGTGAAATTCCGGTATGTGGAAATTCCGGTATGTGATAATTCCGGTATGTGATAATTCCGGTGTGTGAAAATATTCTTCATTCTAGAAAATAAATAAAAAATAATGAAAATAAAAAGGACAAAAAAAATTAATAAAAGAAAATAAAAAAAAAAGAAATTCAGTTTTTAAAAAGCATTTGGAAGAAAGAAGAGAAAACAAGAGGATGGAGAAGGTTTGATGGTAAAAAAAAAATAAGAGGGGTATATTTACTTAATTGAAAAACAAAAAAGCCTCTTACTATCACTATTTCTCTAAATAGCCTACTAACCAAATTTGCCCAAGATTTAATCCGGAAAAAAAAGCTGGAGGCGCCACGTTAGCATAGTCTAGTTTAGTAGTATATATAGATATATAGATGATTTATTATTTATAAAACTTTCTTATTTCTTATTAATTATTTAGAAGATTAGTTGAAAAAAGATTTTTTATTAGATTTTGCTTTAGTAAAAAAAGGTTTTATGGTTTAATTTTTGATTTAATAAAAGATTTAATTCGAGAAAAAATCGGGAGGCGCACGTCAGCATCAGTGTAGTCTAGTTTAGTAGTATATATAGATATCGATAGCACATAAAAAGCAGGGCCGTGTGCGAAGACTGATACCAGATTTATCATTTTAGCTAATTATAATTCTTATAAAAATAAATTAATTCGATAAAAATATAATATTCATTAAAATAAACATAACGAAAGAAATGTTTCGTAGCGTGAAAGAATAAAAACATTAATAGTATTTTAGAAATTGAAAGTTCGTATATTTATCACTTATGAAAAAAGACAAAATAAATGAAAAGGGACATAATAACTTGACATTAACTTATTTTAACATATTATGGGCTAAAATATATGAACAACTAGCAAAATAGATATTCAAACGACAAAATAATTTTTAAGATGATTAGTTAACCTACGTACAAAATTTGCATATATAATGGACTCTAAAGAATTTAAAAGTAGAATCATAAAATAACACAATTCTAATTTTTAAAAATAAAAGTATATGTAGAATTCATTATCTTCTTATAAAGACATAAATCAAAATTATGATTTTCTACCATTTCATTTTATTGATTTGTTTTGATCATATCACTTGTACATACACACTATAAATATCAACATCCACAACCTCCTTAGTAAATTAAAATCACACACACACTTCGATCTCGGCTCTCCACTTCCAAAGTATGACATTCTCCTATACCAAGCTTGCCTCCGTTTTGATCGTGTACTTGGCCGTGGTTGTTCCGGCAGCTGTGGAAGGCTTCACTTGCGACGACATCGCCAAGAGGGTCGTCCCCTGCGTCGGTTTCCTTATGGGCGGGCCTGGCCCCAGCCCCGATTGCTGTAGTGCCCTGTCGGCGCTTGTTGGATCGGCTAGGAACCGGGCCGACAAACGAAAGACTTGCGGTTGCCTCAAGCAGACCGCCGGCGAAATCACCGGCTTTATTTGGAAGAACGCCGCCGTCCTCCCCGGCAAGTGTGGTTTCGTTCTTCCCTACCCCATTAACCCTAACACCGACTGCTCCAAGTAATATAAACATTTTGTCTCTATTTATATGTAGTTTAATTTGTTGCATGCATTGGATGCTAATCGATCTTAAATGGGTTTGTTATAATGATATTATTGCAGGGTCCATTAATCAAGATTAGAACAAGGAAGAATCAAATTAGAGATCGAGCATGATGGAGTTTGGGGATGATTTTCTGGTTACTTTTTGTTTTCTTATGGTTTCCATTATCCCTCCATGTTCATTGTACTCTACTCTTGCATGCTTCCCCCCTCTAATTAATAAAGAAAATTACTTGTCTTACCAGCATAAATCATATTCATTTCGGTTCGGACGTAACAGGATACTACCGTGTGTATATATATATATATATATATATATATCCTTTTTATTTAATACGAGAATACCATTGAACCTTACATGTCGTCCTCTCCTTACGTTATTAATACATGTCGCCTTCTCCTTCTTCTTTCAAAATATGCGTCTATCAAAAGACTTTATTCGGGAACTAAAATCAGGTACCAGACCGGCTACGATAGAGTTTAAGTCCTTGGGGTTCCCTTCTTATTTACAGCCTCCTCCTAGTTAGTTCCTTTGTATAATTTAATTCCTTTCTTTTTCTTTCTGGATTTATCGGTGATTCGAGCACGTACTTTCTACTCATCGATTGTCATCTGCTTCGGCCTTTGGTAGAGGGAAGAATATGAAGCTTCAAAGAAATGATGAAATCTAAGGCACCAACAATAGAGCCAGTAAGAAAGGTTCAATTCCAAACCCTAATCTCCGTGCTTTATTCTATTTCATTCCCGATGAGTTTCCTTATTCTTCTTTTAACCGTCTTATCTTCTTAAAGTTCATCTTCCCCACAATTTCTCTTCTTCACTTTCGTATCGTAGCTTTTTAAAGTTTGGGTTTCGGTTTCGGTTTCGGTTTCGGTTTCGGGTTTCGGGTTTCAGGTTTTCGGGTTTCGGGTTCGGGGTTTCGGGTTTCGGGTTCTATTCTTAGATTTAAGAGATCCAATCATGCATGTTTTTGCTAACTGATGATTTTGTGATAAAACTCTATCGTTTTTTCAAATCAAACACGACTGGATCTAGAACGATCCAGTGTTTCAAAACCAAATGAACACAAAGAGTTTGGTGACGCAGTTCGAGTTAAGCTCTACTCTGCGGGATCTCAGGAGGGGAGAGCCAGCCCAATCCACTAGGTAGAGTTACAGTGAAGAACGGTTACAGGAGGAGCACACAGAAAACACAAAAACACACGAGATCAAGAACAAGATAACAAGAACAAAGATAGGCGAGAGGTCTGTAAACCACCACTGGTAAGGATCTGTGCTTTGAGGCAAAGCAAGATCTAGACAACAGAGAGCGTCTCAAGATAATCACTCAGACGAAGCACTCGGCTCGGATCTCTCTCTCACTCGTGTCTCTCTCTTTCTCTCTTTCAGATCTAGGGTTTCTCACAGTGAAAGTGTTTCGGCTGCCTTAGGGTTTCATCGACAGAGAAGGAAGCTTAAGTACTCAGTGCCACGAGGTGTTTCTTCAGCAACGCAGCGTTTAACCATGCAACGCATCAAGCCGCTCCACAACCTGGTGAGATGGACTGGGGCGCTTACCATTGGACCTCGATCAACTAGGCCCAACTGGCCCTGCATTCAGCCCATCCTCAACAGAACACAAGCACCCTATCCAACCCATCAACAAACCCAACCGGCATAACACTTAAACTCAGACCCATTAACCAGAAGCTAACACGAACCGGGTTTAACTAATTCCTAACAAATGCCCTCCTAAACCAGGTTCTACAGCTGCATACTGCCAGTAGTGGATTAGGGGTACTCCTGTCCTTCATAGATCCAGTGTTGCTGCCCTTTTTCAGCCATCCTCAATATGCAAAGAGTCTCTGCAATATGAGAACTTGTCAGCTGGGACAATCTTGGTTCCAAAATCAGCTGGATTTACATCTCCTTTGATTTTCTGTATCACCAGTTGCTTGTGCTTGATCTTCTTCCTTATGTAGTGGTACCTGATATCAATATGTTTTGTTCTTTCATGATACATGGGATCTTTACATAAGTACAAAGCACTTTGACTATCAGTATATACAACAGGAACATAGGTCTTGTTTTCTATTTCTTCTAACAAGCCTTTGAGCCATGTAGCCTCTTTTGCTGCTTCAGTAGCTGCCATGTACTCAGCCTCGGTTGAGGACAGGGCCACAACAGATTGTTGTTGAGACTTCCAGGAAATGCAATTCCTAGCCCAAGTGAAGTAAATGGATGTAGTAGACTTCCTGTTATCCTTGTTACTAGCATAATCAGAATCTACAAATCCAATCAGGTTAGTACGAGAGATATGTTCTTTATATACAAGACACTTGTCCTTGGTTCCACACATATATCTGAGCAGGTATTTCATAGCATCCCAGTGAGGTATACCAGGATTAGACATATATCTACTCAATACAGATATTCCAAAAGCAAGATCAGGTCTAGTGCACAACATGGCATACATTACAGAACCAACAGCAACATCATATGGTATATTAGACATTTTATTTTTGCCTTCATCAGAGGTAGGGCAATCCTTTTTAGACAACTCAAGGTGCCCTCCTAAGGGTACATTTGCAGGTTTACAATTAAGCATATTAAATCTCTGCAAAACTTTATGCACATAATCAGTCTGAGATAACAACATGGATTTCTTAGATCTATCCCTAGATATGGAGATTCCTAATATTTTCTTAGCATGTCCTAAATCTTTCATGTCAAAATGATTTTTCAGATCATGTTTTATGCTAGCTATAAGAACTTTAGAAGGAGATATTAAAAGTATGTCATCCACATAAAGTAACACATACAGTGGATCATGCTTCTTAACATTCTTAAAATACAAACATGTATCATAATCACTTCTGACAAAGCCTAATTTAGACATATAAGAGTCAAACTTTAAATTCCATTGTCTAGGAGATTGTTTCAATCCATAGATAGATTTTTTAAGCAAGCAGCATGCATTGGTATTTGTAGAATCAATGAAGCCCTTAGGCTGTGACATGTAAATTGTTTCATTTAAATCACCATGCAGAAAAGCAGTCTTAACATCCATTTGTTCCAATTCCCAGTCAGAAACAGCAGTTATTGCAAGCATAAGTCTCAGAGTTTTATACTTAACTACTAGGGCAAAAATGTCATTATAGTCTATTCCTTCTCTCTGTGTAAACCCTTTAGCTACCAATCTAGCTTTATATTTGTCAGGTTCATTAGGAGATAGACCTTCTTTTATTTTATAAATCCATCTACACTGAACTAGCTTAGAATCTTTAGGTTTATTAACTAAGGTCCAAGTGTTATTAGCATGCATAGAGTCAATTTCGTCTTTCATAGCAGCTATCCAGTGTTTTGAATCCTTATAGTTAACAGCTTGTTCATAAGTTTCAGGAGTGTAGGGATTTTTCACAATTGAAGCAGTAATAAGAGCATATTCAGCAATATTAGCATATTTCTTATTTGGGATGATAGTTCTAGGGGCCCTGTCCCTAGTAAGCTGATACTGACCATGAAAATCCCAATGACTTGAGTTAGTGCTACCTTGTCTTGTACCAGGGGAACTCAGGTCATTGAGGCTTTCATGGCCTGTTCCAGCACTGGGGGACAAGGTAGGATCCCTAAGGTTATCAGAAATATTAGGCTCATCTACCCCCCTTAATTGTTGATTATGTGAATTATTACTATGTTCAGGTTGTGAAGGGAAGCTACTACTTTCATTAGTAGTAGTATCATCATTAGGTAGATCACTACCTTCAGAATAGTCACCAATGTCGAATTCAGTTTCAGCATTGTTGTGACTTGCACTGGGCATGTAAAAAGAGGTTCCAACATTAGAATTCTCTTCAGACTCACCAACAGTGCCACTAGTCTCACTGGGATGTTTATTTTTAAAGTGAAAATCAGTTTCATTAAAGGTAACATTCCTAGACACAACTACCTTATACCCTCCAGGTTGGATAAGAAGTAGTTTGTAACCTTTTACACCCTCTGGATATCCTAACATAATACCCTTTTTAGCTCTTGGTTGCAGCTTGCCTTCACTCACATGAGTGTAGGCCGTGCATCCAAAGGGCCTAAGGTATTTGAGATTAGGTTTCCTATTAGTCCACAGTTCATACGGAGTTTTGAATCCTATAGCTGAGGAAGGGGATCTATTAATGAGATAAGAAGCTGTAGTAACAGCTTCTCCCCATAGGGAAGGTTTGAGACCAGCACTAACTAGCATACATCTTGCCTTTTCAAGCAAGGTCCTATTCATTCTTTCAGCAGTTCCATTCTGCTGAGGTGTTCCAGGGATGGTTAAATGTCTTTTAATGCCTTGTTCTTTACAAAATTCATCAAATAATTTGTTACAGAATTCAAGCCCATTATCAGTTTTTAGACATTTAATCTTCTTATTAGTTTCTGTTTCAACAAGGTTTTTCCAATTCTTAAAAATTTCAAAGGCTTCATCTTTAGTTTTAAGAAGATAGACCCAAACTTTCCTAGAGAAGTGATCTATAAAAGAGATAAAGTATCTTCTTCCACCTATGGTGTCAACCTGTGCAGGTCCCCAAAGATCAGAATGGATGTACTCTAGAGGTTGTTTGGCTACATAACTAGAGGTTGTGAAACTATGTTTAGTTTTCTTTCCTAAAATACAGGTTTCACATATATCTAGGTTAGTAGGTTTATTATCTATTAGACCTTGTTGGTACAAACTAAGCATTCCCTTATTTCCCATGTGTCCCAATCTACTGTGCAGGATAGTAGTTTGGGCTAGAGTCAGTAGATTGGTTGTTTTAGACAGATTAATTTCAGGTGAGGTAATAACATGATATAGACCTCCTTTATTAATGCTTCTAATTAGTACAACATTATCTCTAATCACATCTCTAACACCATTTTTGGTGACAATGGTACAGTTCAAATTATCAAAGACAGATTCTGATAATAAGTTTTTCCTAAGTTTGGGAACCCATCTAACATTTTGTAATACTCTAGTAACACCATCATGCATACATAAAGGTACATTTCCAATTCCTTTTATAGCTAAACTAGTGTTATCACCTAGCATAACTTCTCCAGCATTATACAGGTCGATGCTACTAAAAACAGATTTATTAGAAGTAGCATGCATAGTACATCCAGAGTCAAGGATCCAATCATTCATGGTATTAGAAGAGGTAGCACACATCAGTATTTCATGATGATACAAACATGCATTAAGAGGCATATTATACTCAGAGTAATCATGTTTAGATGAGCAAACAAGCAGTTCATTAGGATAATCAGATACACATAGAGATGCAGAATGAGTAGATTTATCTTTACTAGATTCATCTTTCTTTTTCTTCCTACATTCTTCCTGGTAGTGTCCTAGTTTACTGCAGTAGAAGCATTTTTTATTCTTTTTATCAGAATCGTTTGAGTAAGTATTTTTATTCTTTTCTGGTTCATATTTCTGCTTATATTTTGATTTGTTTCTTTTATTTCCTTTCATCATAAGGGCCTCAGATTTGTCATCAGTTTTATGACTAGTTTTAAAGACTTTCATACTTTCATTTTTCTGTATTATTTGTTCCAGTATTTTGTCCTTAGATATTTCATCCTGACTAAACTGGATAACATCTTTAAAATTGTCAAACTGACTAGGCAGGGCATTCAATAAAAGTATAGCAGAATGGTCATCAGAGATCTTATCATTACATCTTTCTAAGTCTTGAGTTAATTTCAGAAAAATATCTAAATTATCATGCAAAGACAAGTTGACATTCATTCTAAAATTAAACAATCTACATAACAGAGATATACGACTAGGCAAAGATTTTTTCAGATATAGATCTTCTAATTTTTTCCAGAGTAAAGAAGGGTCAGTGAGACTTACAACCTGACGAGCCACGTCGTCAGCTAATCGTATAAAAATCTCAGAGTGAGCTTGCTCCTCAAGCTCTTGTTTCCTATCTGGAGAAGTATCCGGAGGGAACTTTCCTTGTACAGTGGTCCAGCACTTCTCCTTGATTAGGATTGCTTTCAGCTTCAGTTGCCATATGGCAAAGTCAGAGGTGCCATCAAAGGGCTTAATCCTCACTGTGTTTTCCGACATAGTCCCGTGTCTAAGGAGACACGATCCCAGATGTCGTACTTAGGGTCTATGGTGGAGGCATCCTTTTGAAATTAAAGATCCTGCCGTCCTTTGTTAAGAGATCAAAGATCCTCAAAACACTGTAAGTTTTTGAGTTCTTTCGATTCTCTTGTACCTAGGGTTCCTTAAGCAACAATGCTTGAAGGAATGATCCTCTTCCCTGGAGTTTTTAAAACAAGCCAGAAGTTTTCACAATCGGTTTTGAAGAAGGAAAAAACGAGAAAAGAACGATAGATTTGAGCGGAAGCAAATTTAAAAACCAGAAGTTCCAGAGAACGAAAAAACTTGAAGAGTAAAAGAAAAGTCGATTTATGAAAACCAGATTTTCAACTTTAAGAAACGAGAAAACCTTGCTCTGATACCAATTTGATAAAACTCTATCGCTTTTTCAAATCAAACACGACTGGATCTAGAACGATCCAGTGTTTCAAAACCAAATGAACACAAAGAGTTTGGTGACGCAGTTCGAGTTAAGCTCTACTCTGCGGGATCTCAGGAGGGGAGAGCCAGCCCAATCCACTAGGTAGAGTTACAGTGAAGAACGGTTACAGGAGGAGCACACAGAAAACACAAAAACACACGAGATCAAGAACAAGATAACAAGAACAAAGATAGGCGAGAGGTCTGTAAACCACCACTGGTAAGGATCTGTGCTTTGAGGCAAAGCAAGATCTAGACAACAGAGAGCGTCTCAAGATAATCACTCAGACGAAGCACTCGGCTCGGATCTCTCTCTCACTCGTGTCTCTCTCTTTCTCTCTTTCTCTCTTTCAGATCTAGGGTTTCTCACAGTGAAAGTGTTTCGGCTGCCTTAGGGTTTCATCGACAGAGAAGGAAGCTTAAGTACTCAGTGCCACGAGGTGTTTCTTCAGCAACGCAGCGTTTAACCATGCAACGCTTCAAGCCGCTCCACAACCTGGTGAGATGGACTGGGGCGCTTACCATTGGACCTCGATCAACTAGGCCCAACTGGCCTTGCATTCAGCCCATCCTCAACAGAACACAAGCACCTTGTCCAACCCATCAACAAACCCAACCGGCATAACACTTAAACTCAGACCCATTAACCAGAAGCTAACACGAACCGGGTTTAACTAATTCCTAACATTTTGTTTGTCTATAACATTCATCTTTTCCTGCGATTTTTGGATGTTAATTTCTATCATTGATGGGGTGTTTTTAACCCTTCTTAGAGTGTAAAACGAAATAGTGTTATTGGAGAATTTGTCTACTCATAGCATTGTTTGTTTGATAATTTGGTGGCCTTTTTTCTTAAATGTAGGATGTTAGCACTAATTTACCGATATATGCTTTGAGAAATGGAGTGAAGTTTTTGTTCTCAAGTGTATAGAGAAGAAACCTATTAGTTTCAAGCAATATTATAACTAAGTCAACTACCAAGGATGGCAAGCTCACAATCTTTATCATCTTTGAGAAAGTTTCAAGTTACAATATAGCCGCCCGTTTAACGATCTTACTTAAGAAGTAATCATTTAGTAGTCACTTATATTGTAAATCTAAGATTAATTAGTCAACTTGCAGGACTTATAATTTCCATATCCTAGTTTTTTGTAAAATTGAAAGAGAAACACAAGGCATTGGAGGCCGAAAGAAAAGAAATGCAAATATGAAGCAAGGAACCAGGTAAAAAAATATGCTTGGATAGTTGGAATAATAAGCTTTCCTGGTTATTACTATTAGATACCTTTGTTGCAATCTATTCGAGTTTCTTTTACCTTTTTAAAATTATGAATGCCTAGGAAGAGGAACAAGCGACTTAGGAAGTACATGATGTACAAAATTAACTCAGTTCCTAGTTTTTACTATGGGACCTTCGCCAACGAAAGAACTTAAAAAGGCACTATGGCTTGCCTTCTATTTCGTTTAATTTTTGCTCACGAAAAATTTCATATGTAGTCTCACTTCACCTTTCAACATCACCAACATCTGGATTAGAGACGCCTGAACACAGTCAATGTACAATTGCAACGGATTCAATCAAATTAGATCTAAGCTTGCAGATGTTAAAACCAAGGACAAATTTGTCAATAACACCGAAAGAAACCCATATCTAAGCTTCTTGAAAGGTACAATTCTAGATCGCTAAAAAGATTTTTGTGCTTACTATAAATTTGTGCTTACTTGGTTGCTTTTTTTTTAGTTCGATTTATTGTCATTTTGCTGAATTTGATATTGTTTGCCATCAATATTTATCTCCAATTGAGTTGATGATCAACTTTCTTTTAATTACAGTTTTTTGATAGAGTTCCTAGCAATCTCTACAGGGGTAAGGTTTCCTTCTTAATCAATATTTCTCGCTATAAAAGCATTAGTTATGTATGTAATTAACTATGATGGGTCATGTTGATAGTTTTGTGTAGTACACTTTGGACATCTTCGAATAGCATAGCAAAACAAATATAACTATTTTCCGTCGGCTAATAGAATTATGTAAATAATTATTAATATCTTTATTGACTATCAATTATTTTCTTGATTTTTGTAAGTTTTCTTTGATTCATTTTTATGTAGGGTAAATTGGATAAGTGCCTTAAACTGCTGGCAAAAACTTAAGCTTCCACATTCTAAATATTTACTACATCCTTGACGAACAACTTCAGTTAGGACACATTGAGAACGATGAATATCTACATCAATGGGCTAGATCAACTCTATAAATTGAACTCTTCTTCTAATTTATTTATAGTGTTTTGTTTGATAAAATTTAGTCTTATTGAATTGATTTATAAAATTGTTTTTGACTATTTCAGTATGTTAGGAAAGTTGCTCAAATTTTTTCCATTGTCACTATGTTTTCATTATATTTATGGTGGGGGATGAAGTTTTGGACCCAGCTGGCTATCTTTGTCATCTTTTCAAAGTTGGGTTCCACAATTACGTGTATCCAGGCCTGGAGGGCATGATGTCAAGGTTATCAAGGAAGCCCCAAAGAAGGAGGAATCCGACATTGATGACTTTGCTACTACTCCTCCTCCTCCTCCTCCTCCTCCTCCTCCTCGTCATACTTTGAGGTTGCCAAGACCATAATAGGTTGTCAAGAAAGAAGATGGCTCAAAGAAGAGGAAAATTGGAGAGAGAAGGAAAAGGTATCTCAATACATTTCATACTCGATCTATATTTTAATTATGTGACATTAGTTTCTGTTATACTAGTCTCTTTAGTTTTATTGTATGACTGCTTTTTTGCTTTCTGGTATGTGTCTGTTAGTTTCTGGTATGCTTCTAATATAACTTCTGGTATGAGTTTCTGTTTTAGTTTTCTGGTATGAATGCTTTATTACTTTCTGGTACGTGTCTGTTTGTTTCTGGTTTTTGTTTTATCTTAATTCTGTTATAAGTTTTGTCTAACATTTTTGTATTAGTTTTAATATGTTTTCTGGTATGATCTTTTGAATCTTGTTTCCTGTGTATATTGTTATGTTTTGTTTGGTTTCTGTTTCTGGTATGTTTTTCATTTACTTAATAATATTTTTTTCCCTAATGTAGGGCATCATCTAAGAAGTCTAAGACATAACAGATTGTTGAGGAAGTTGACGGGTAAACTGAAGTTGAATATGTATTTATATAATCATACCAGAATTTTTAATTTTTACAAAATTTGTTCTATTATTTTAGCCTCGAAGAAAACATGCTGGCATTGGCTACACCCCCATTTGTTGGTGTTGCACCTTCTAGCTCTGTTAGGATTGTTGTTGCTCCAGAAATGGATACGATTGTCGCTACGGATGATTTGTAGCTTAATTGTTTGAGTTTGGTTCAATTGTTAATTGATTTGTATTTGGTTATCCATTGAAAGATAAGAAGATAAAAGGATAAGGCTGGACTTTTTCTCGATCAATTTTATAAAAGTTCAGAAACTTTAATTTTGAAAAAATCTCTATTGAAGGTGTTATCGAACTTCTTCTCCTTATTCTTATCCTCAGTTTTAATTTTGAGTTGTTTCAAACTCGAATAGCTGTGCTAGAACTTACATTGAACAAATTGAAAGTTGGATCTATATTTTTTATTTATTTAAAAAAACTACAGTATAATTTTTATATTAAGAAAACCCAAGGATACGATGTGTATGGTGGTATGATTTTTGCTTCATATAAAATTTTTTTTTAAAATTACTATAAGTACAAAAAAGATGCACACATCTCAACGTATATTATTATTAATCCTGTAACATGGGTGCATTACACAAATGACAAAACCCATGCAAGAAGAAACAAAACAAGAAAAAAAATATTTGTTTTCTTGATTATGTTAATCATATACGTTGCATTTTTTCTCCTCTTTCACACCTCTCTCTTCCTTCTCCCATTCTATAAATACCGACGTCCACAGCCCCATCAAAATCATCCACTTCCCTTCAAACTAAACCAAAACCACACACTCTCTACTAAAAATGGCATTCTCCTACAAGTTCGCCTGCCTCTTGATCGTCTGCTTCGCCATCGCTGTTCCCGCAGCTGTTGAAGGGTTCGAATGCGGCGCCGTCACCAAAAACCTCGTCCAGTGCCTCGGTTACCTTAAAGGCGGTGCTGGCCCCCTCCCCGGTTGCTGCGGTGGCGTCAGGACTCTTGCTTCAATGGCCCAGACCACTGCCGACCGCCAGAAAGCTTGCGGCTGTCTCAAGAGCTCCGCCGGCGCCATCTCCGGCCTTAACTTGCGTAATGCCGCCGCTCTCCCCGGCAAGTGCGGTGTCAGTGTTCCCTACCCCATTAGTCCCAGCACCGACTGCTCCAAGTAATATAAACACTTCTTTCTTTCTCTCTCCAAAAAAAAAATATATATATATATATATATATATATTCGTTTGTTGTATTTGGATGCTGATTGATTGATCGTTGCGATTGCAGGGTTCACTAAGCATGATTAGGAGGAGACAGATTAGAGAGCATGATGGAGGATGGGGATAGTTAATTTTATGGTCACGTTTTGTTACTTTAATATGATGAGTACGTACTACGGTACTAGGCAGCTTTGGAGAAATAAAGAGAGTCCTCAGCGTTACGACTCCACCTTAGCGAGTCCGACGTTCGTCCTATATGTTTTCTTCTTTGTATCCCTCCATTTCTATTGTAATCCTCTACGGTTGCTCTCTAATAAAAAAAAATATTTATCATACAACTTTGTACCATACTCAATCCGAACATATAACGTTACATAACACGTAGACACCAAACTATAAATGAAGAGTGCAAGTCACTAGAAACTTTAGAAAGGTGGTCCAATAATACAAGACCTAAGTAATTGTTAAGATAAAATCTATGAGATTTGAAATTCAACTACCAACCGCCTCGTATTTAATAATCGGCCTAATATACCAATTGTACTACTACTTTCTCTTCTAGATTTGCTCGAGGCTAAGATTATATTCTTAATATGCATTACAAAGGTTGACTAAGTAAATACAATATAAGCAAATCCATCGAGTAATTCTAAAAGTCGGCCATACGTGTCAGTATCACGTGAGCACACAAATCCCTGAGTTGCCATACTTGCCCTTTCAAAGGTCTTTCCTTGTTTTGTAGTGGAGTAAGGTTACCACAAGGCAATATTTTGTACTTAGTGTTATCGAGTAAAAGTTACATGTCCAGTGAACCGAGTAATTCTTGATCGAACTTATATAAACATTTTCTTTCCATACATCAATGCACACCTAAAATAGATCTAATCTAATAATTTTTTAGTTTTGTAAATTTTGGTTGGTTTGATGTAAGGTGAGATTATTTTAAGTACATAATTCAAATTAATATAATTTTTTTTTGTTATTTTGGTTGAAAAAATTTCAAAATAATTCTCAAATTTTATAAATTTCAGAATAGTGCTATTAATGCGGTGCATTGAAGGGTAGTGACGTGCTGCCTGCAGGTGGGCGGTGATAAAAGGAAAGTGATATATAAGATGAGAGAAGAAAACAAAAAATGAAGGCAGCCCACTCTGACAGAGATGCATGTGCAAATAATGGTGTAGTGATTTCAAAATTTTGGCAGGGAAGGATCCAGAAACTAACATCTCTCAGAGATGCATTTATTACGGTGGTGTTGGGTGGTTGGTCAATCGCAATCAATTCACAGCTTCAGGCCCAATAAACACTTGGTGCGTCTGAGTAGACCATTCGCATTATCGCATTGCTACTTACAGAAAAAATGTAACCGCAAATTAATTTTCGCCACGGCTCAATCTTTTCAAATAAGAGTTTCATCGTACGTGTCCCTGGGAAATGCTTCCTTTTATGTACAATATTCAAAGGCTTCTCTCATGTTGAAAACTACAGGAAACGGTACGATAGTTGAAAAGATCCGGAAGTAGTTGAAAACTACAGTATTCAAACGCACAACGGATCCCGAAATCGCAATCGTTACAGTTACGGGTTCCGAATCCGTGACAGATTTTTTACGGATCCGTAACCCGTAATCGTCCGGATCCGTGATGATTTTCTTTATGTTGGTTCTAACCAAAAATAAATAAATAAAGTAAAGAAAATCATCACAGATCCGAACCCCGTCACGATTACGGGTTTCGGATCCGTGATGATTTTCTTTGTGAATTCTAACCAAAAATAAATAAATCTGACACTGTCACGGATCTGGAACCGAGACCCATGTAATTGTCAGACAAAAAATTAACGGTTTAGGAACCCATAACCATGACGACTATGGGTTCCGAATGTGCATGAGATTGTAAATTCTATCGTCATTTACGTAATACCCCTCAGAAACGGATAGGTAGGAAACACACTCACTACATATTGTGGGCTGGGCCTATTGTGGTCTGGGCCATTTTAGGTAAGCCCATAATTGAATCTCAAGGCCCAAAGGCCACAAACACAACCAACCCCTACGCTCTAGTGCGAGAACTCTTGACTTCTTCGGCCAACGCCGCCGTCGTACCGAGCACTTCACTCTTCAGTGATGGCCTGCTTGGTACAAGCAAAAGAAGAGAATTTGCCGTGGAATCTGTATATCAAAGCTCAGGCAAAGCACTTTGGTTTCAATTTCTGTTTAAAGCTTCGGTTAAATGCGACCCCGGAACATCTCCCTAATCTCAAGTCCCATCGATTTTCTCTACTCTTCAAGCTCCGACGATGGCGGCTCCGAATCCAATCTGATTGCGGATCTTCAGTTACAAGAACTGCCTCTATTAAATCGAAATTCGTCCGGATCTTCCAGAAATTTCGGATCAAGGGACGGACTGCTCCTGTTGCGAAATCGGCAAAATTCCACGTAGACAAGAAACGGTTGTTGAAATGTGGAGCTTTCTCTATCGTTGCAGCAGGTATAGCGTTGGTGGTTTCTGCATTTGGATTTGATGCTACCAAGTTTCTTCAATGTGCCATGGAATATTTTCCTTGATGCCTCGACTAGAAGGCTTGTAACTGTGTAAGTCTGTAACTTGTGTAATTCAAGTGATTTCTTCCACTAACTTATTGGTTTGTCTTCCCACTATGCTAAATGCAATCGTAGTTTATGAGATTGCGTCGTCAATTGTAGAAATGAATGTTTGTCGAATTGTTAATAGATATTCATACATTCTGCAAATGCAATCGACGAAACTTCATTTCTTTTCCAAATTTCCACCGTTTTGAATAACGGTTCATCTGACCTGGACAGGACCTAAATTTTGTTGTTATATCGGACCTAATATCCGGTTCAGATCCGGATCGATTAGATTTTTTTTAAAATATATTTTTGAGGTATTTTGGCCCCAAAAGTAAACCTTTACAAAATGGAGAAAATCGATCCGGGCCTGAATTTTTGAGTTTGGTCCAATAACATTTTTTTTAGTTTTGATTGCTTGAAATTTTTTTTTTAAATTAAAAAATGGGAAGCGGTTAGTTTTGTCTATCTCCGATAGTAAACCCTAAAACATCCACGTGGACGAGAACACGAAGTTTGGGGTCATCAGAAAAGCGGTTAGTTTGTTCTATTTCTCTGAAAACATGTTTGATCTAGACTTCGTCGAAAAAACGGAGATCCAACCTGGAGTCGGATATAATCATCTCGATCTCCCACAAGTGACTCCAAAGACCTTGAATTGCCTTAATAACACAAATATTACCACCTTCAATTTCGAATTTTTTTTCATTTTAATCTAAGAGCTTCTTGTAATCATGCTTTAAGAGCAAAGGCTTCCGCTTTTATTACCGAGTTAAAGTTGTTGTTTTTTTCATCGAGGCTAACAATCTCTTCATTGTGGTTCCGAATTACAAATTTAATGGATATTATTCACGAATCGAGTTTTTGATCCATCAAATTAAGTTTATAGAATCCAGGTTTTGGTTTATCTCAATTAACATTACATTTTCTTCCTTTTGGTATAGTTAGTGTTCTTTTATTTATTGTTTAGAAATGTAATCGTCCTCATCAATTATGTTAGTTTTTCACATATGGATTTGGTTTTTAATGAAAACTATGATCTTGTTAGTAGGACCAATAGGTTCATTGTCAAAAATTATTGGGTAAAATGGGAAAGTAAGTAGGTTTTGTAACCATGAGCATATAAATGGTCTCAAGTTAATAATGTGTACAAAATAGTTCCCTTCAGATTATATAAAAAAGATTTATTAAAATAAAGAGCATATAAATGAAATCATAATATATTTCTCTCTCCATTTATTAAGCAACTAATTATTACAAAACTAGAAAGTAAATATTTTTCTCTTCCCATTTATTAAGGGAATCAAAATATCTTCCTTCCGTTCGTCCTCTCCGGATTTTTCATAACAGACGGTTGTTAATCCAACTTGCGTTCATCCATGGCGACGATATTGAATCAAATCTAGTAAGATTTTTGCAACAACATATGTACATAATTGTCAGAGACTGCATACATATGTACATATATAGTTAGTGAGTAACATTTTCGCAGCAACATATGTACATAATCACTAAACTGCAAACATATGTACATGCAAACACAACAAAAGTCTGTATTACAACATATTTTGTTCTACTGTACATATTCTAATCGTTAACATGTTATATGTGCCCACAAAATATGTTTGTGTATCATCATGGAGTGTTGATTTCTTCTTCCTCTTCCAAGTTTTCACCAATTCGAATGGATTTTGAAAATTGTCTAGATTTTGATTTTGGTTGTTGGCAAAAATTTGGGGCTTATATGATTTTTGATTTTGCGATCATTGATTGCTATGTTATTAGGGAAAGGGCTTTATGATTATGATTTTGATTTTGGAAAATTGATAGAAATTTGGGCTCAGGAAATTTGAGGTTTAGGGTTTATCTGGGGTGGACAATTTTGCCCTTGAGATTTAACGGGGATATGTGAATTTAACGGATGAACAGTAACTTATGTATTAATCTTTGGTCGGGCTCAACAGTTGTGGTACCGTTCTGATAGTTTAAACGACGGGGTACTAAAGTTTAGTCAACCCAGAAGTTGGGGTACTGTTTAGACAATTTTTTCTTCTACAAAAATAAGTTACCTAGTAGCTTAATCTTCTCAAAATTATTTTGTACCTAATGAACTAGATACTCCACCATATAGTTGTCAGGTTTGCGATCATGTTAAGTCCAATTTTGTTTTTTTATTTCTTGTAGGGTGTCGTAAGCTTTTTTATCATCAAGGATAATGTTAAAAATTTCCATCATAGTTGACAAGTCTTCGAGAAGGGGGTTGCATGGTTCATAATGCCTTGTAAGGGCTATTCTTCTTTCATCCAAGTTAGCTTTTGTTGGAATCCCGTTTTATGAAATTTTCCAAATGAAAATTTTAAATTTTAGGTTGGGTGTTATGTTTCTAGATCCAATCACACGTATTGTTCGGTGTAGGGCACAAGTCCTCCTCAAGCATCTTCGACGCTGATTTTGTAGTGAACCAACCATTTTTACATCTCTTGTGTAATCTATCCTGAATTTTAGGTTTTGGTAGAATTGTTTCCTTCGTTTTTTCCCCTTATGTTCGGGCTGATGAAGTTTTATAACTCGTTTAAAATTTTGGTGATATCCCAATGTCTAGAGTCGTTTATGAAGTGACTAACTTTGATATTTATGTCAATTTGATTTGTGTTGTGGCCCGTTTTTATAAGCAGCGTATGTGTTACCCAATTATCATGTCAAAAGTTGATGATTTTTCCATTTCCAACCTGTCATATAATATTATTTTTAACTCACATTTGAGCTTCATAAGGTTATTTCATTGTCAATACGTTGATGATTTATTTTGGTTATGTAGAATATTGTGGTTTTTTAGGTATTTTTTGTTGACAAATTTAACCCAAATATTATTTGGTTCAGCCATGATTTTTCATAAGAGCTTCATTTGTAAGACTTTATCTATGATACAGGATTTGCTTAGCCCAAGCCCGTTATTCTTATTTTATTTACAAATTACATCTCAAATGATAATAGGTTTGTGTTGGTCCCCTTTGTTCCAAATTTTTTTTTTATAAGATTTATCTAATTCCTCTAGATTATAACTCGGGAGCATAAAACATTGCATAGCAAACGTTGGCTTAGCCGCCAGATTGAGAGAATTACTTCCTTCTTGTGATAAGAAGTTAGCTTTCCATTTCAAAAGTTGTTGTTTTGTTTTAAGGTTGATGTTACCAAATGTTTCTTTTGTCAATCTTCCACTTATTATTGGGCATCTCACATATTTGTTGGGGGTTATGGTATGACACATAGCTAGAATATTTTTTAATTGGGCAATGACTCTATCGTTGGTGTCTTTGTTGTTTGGAAATCAGACTTTTGGAAGTTAATTTTTTGTCCCGATATAGAGCAATACATTTCCAAGATTTGCTTACTTCTTTGACAAGAAGCTCCATTTGCGTAAAAATGATCATATCATCAGCGAAAATAGGAACGGGATCGGTATTGCTTGTATACATGCGGAGAAACCTATATGGTTGTCATAGTTATAACAATCTTCTTGTAACATTTGTGTTAGGATTTAAGCCCCTAGAATGAACAAATAGGGGATAGTGGATCTTTGTGTCTACACCCTTGTTCAAGAAAGAATTGCTCAATTGGTCCGTTGTTTATAAGAACGGAGAAAGAGACTGTAGTTATACATTCTTCAATCTATCCCACAAATTTATTGTTAAAACCAATTTTTTGAGGATGTTAATGATGTAGTCCCAATTGATTTGGTCGTATGCTTTTTCCATATCTAGTTTGATAGTCGTTCATCCTTCCTTTCTTTTTTTTTCCGAAAAAAGTAAAAACATTTGTGTGCAATGAGAATATTGTCGTGAATTGATCTACAAAGGCGTCTTATAGAGAGTGAATAAGTTTTAGCATGATGGTTTTCATTTAGTTTGTGATTGTTTTGGCAATGATTTTGTATATTGTTGAGCAAAGGCTTATGGGTCTGAAGTTGTTAATTGTTGTAGGATTATCCGTTTTCAGAATTAGGGTTATAAAAGTGTGGTTAATTTGTTTAAGCATTTTCCTGCTTTTGAAAAATACTTTCACAACTTTCGAAACGTCAGTTCCCACAACGTGCCAGTATTTTTAATAAAAATCAGCCGGCATACCATCTGTTCTTGGAGATTTATCACACCCGATATCAAAAATGACATTTTTAATTCTTTATTAGTCGGGCGTTTTGTTAAGTAAATATTATCTCCGTTACTAACTTTATTTTTAATAAACTGGAGTTTGTCCACCAATAAAGCTTGATCTAGTTGGATCTAGAGTATTTTCTCATGAATTCGGTTTTATCTTTCAACCGGATTTTTGTGTCAAAAGAGAGAGTAGTGCCATTTTTGGTTATTAGTTCCTTTAAATGTTTTTGATTTCTTCTTTCAGTAGCAATGCAATGGAAATATTTTGATTTTGAGTCCATGTTTTTCAGGTTTTTATTTTTCGTTCTTTGTCTCCAATATCTTTGGTGGAATGAGAGTAAATGGTTTTGTTTAGTTAGGAGGTTCCTTTGGATGGTCTCCTCTCTTTGGTTTAAGTTGTTGGGTCTTGTGCCTTGAATTTCCTATAGTTGTAATTCCACCTCTTTAAGATGTTTGAAAATATTACCAAAATTTGTTTTACTCTATTCTTTTTGCCTTTATTTTAAGTAGTTGAGCTTTTTTTATACACTGCATTTCCACTAAAGTTGGAGCATCATGTTTGTTTTTACAATGTTCTTAAAGTATTTTCGTTTAGACCACATTATTTCGAATTTGACGGTTATGGAGTATAATAATTTGTCGCCAAAATTTCCAAAGAAATTTGGTAATGATCTGATATAGTGAAGGCATGGTTTTTGTTTTTAAATTTAGGTACCATTGGAGTATTTGGTTGTGAACCAACACACGGGTCAAGTTTCTAGAAAACGTTATCGGGTCGTCGCGTTTCTTCATCCAGGTAAAAAAAATTTCATGAAGTTTGGACGTCCTCAAGGTTGCAAATGTTCTTGAAGTTTATTAGTCTATTGAATCTATTGGTATTAATTGGGGTTTCTCCTTGTTTTTCACAGTGTTGTTGAATTTCGTTAAGGTTACCCATGATAATTACTAGTAGTGTAGAATCATGTATGAATATGGACAGGGAATCCCAAAAGTTATTTTTTGAAGCTTTTTTGTGGAGGTGCATAAGCAAAGATAATGTTCATCTTATGGCTCAAGTTGTTACAAGCAAATTCAACACAAATGAATATGTCGTTTTTTATTTTTAAAATTGATTGTTTGGTTTCTTAGCTGATACGCTTTTCATTGAAGACATAAACATCCAGCCCTCCCAACTACAGGCCAATAAATCATGTTATCAATTCCTATCGTTCTCCATAAACGATTATCCGAAAATTTTTAAGATTTTGTTTCTGCTAAGGCAATGATGTTGATCTTGTAGATTTTACATACCACATTGAGGTTTGTCTAGGGTACTCCGGCCCATCCCTCTAATGTTCGAATAACTTACTATCATTTAAAACGGATAATGAAGCGGAAAAAAATTAGGCAAGCAAACAATCTTGGTGATCCTAATTTTCTTGATTTGTAAACTTTTTGGAGAAATTTGTAAAAAAAAATTGAAAGAAGATGATATTCATTCCTAGGGTATAATATTAATTTAGATTGAATCATCAACGTGATTTGGTGAGAATCAAGAAAGTCAAACCAATTGAAAGCAAATTGATTGTGTAAATCGTGTGGGTATTATTGGCGAGTATTTTTTTTTTTTTTTGATAACGGAAAGCGGTTCGATCCCATAGACGGCGCGCCGACTATTGGATCGAAAGGCCGAAAGAGATCGGCAGACGGACAAACCGTCATGAATGACAGAACAGAGGAGAAAAAAAAAACACAAAAATACATCAACAAAACCCGCAAGCAGAAAAGTCTTCAAGGGAAAGCAGAATGATCCAGTCCGCCGGAAACGAAGAGCATGAACGTTCATCTTCGAAGGAAGTACACAAGCAGAAAGCCTGGGGAACAGCTGTGGACACCTCAGATTTGGGCTTCGACAGAGCCGTCAGGAGTCGATCACACATCCACGCCCCCATCTCGACAAACACTCGAAACGCCACCAAGGACAGCATCAAAACAGAGAAGACGAAACTGCAACACACGGGTAACGTGATATAAAATGTGTAAAACTTTGATGGTTTAAAGAGTACGATTTACAAGGGCGCACGGGTATCGTGATAAAAAATGGTTCTAATTTTATTAGCAATGCAAGGGGTGTCATTGTTGAGTTAAGGGTGTCTTTGTTGAGTTCATGTAGTGGTTAACCCTTTTTGATTTTTTGGTAAACGAAAGTTTTGTTTTCATTCTTGAAACTTTTTGTAATTCTTATAACAAAAAAATAGGTAAAATAGTATTGTAAAAATAGACTTTGCTAGGCTTTGTGGCCTCTAAAATCTTCCCTCAACATTAGTAGAGGAATCAACTAAATTATAGTTTTGAGTTTCGATTGTTATTGTTAATTTTGTATTTCTTGTTTCATAATAGGAGAAAAGATTAAACAAAAGGTTTTTTTTTTCGATTAAAAGAACAAGCGAAAGCGTTCAAGTAGATACGGTGGATGACGGGATTTTCCGACAAAGTAAGTGGCAGGTTTCCCACCATAATAATTGTTTTTGTTTTTTTTTTCCGGATACAAGTTTTACAGGAAAAAAACAATTGTCATTGGATTGTTATATTATATTATTTTTTGTTTTGAGTAGAGAAAGTAATTTGGGCCTAAATTTAGTCCAAGAGACAAAACAGGGCTTCACACAGAAGTTAATATTTTTGTTATTTTTTATCAACTCAAGTGATACGACTCCACAGTAGGGCAAAGACGAAGCAGTAGCCGCCACCAAGATAGATCGAGAGAAGCGGCGGTCGGAGGCCGAATCGATTGGGAGAAGAACATGAATTCCGTCGAGATCTGTAAAATCAAGGTCTTGAGATGGTAGAAGCACCATCCGCAGATGACTGATTGCTCTTTCAAGGCTCCAGGGTATGAAAATCAATTAAGTTGGTAGAATATGAGAAAGAACTGTCTTTAAGGTCCCAAAGCAGCCGACCCCGACCAAGATCGGAAGACGACAACCTTCAAGACACCAGAATCTGGCCGACCTTGACAAAGATCCATAAGGGAAGATCCATAAGGGAAAGTTCCTTCAAAGGAATAAATATTGGAATTTTTGGATTTGAAATCTGTTGGTACATGGGAAGAATGAGATGGATATTGAAGGCTTCTCAAGTAGTTAAACAGGTTGGTTAATAGATCTGATAAAGATATAGTTTTTCTTCAATCTTTATATATACAAAGGTCTACTGTTATTGGTTGCTTAAAAGCATGGAGCGGCTTACTTGACTTGCCAAACCCTTGGGGAAACAAAAAACAGAGGGTGACAAGATCCGATGAAGGAGACGGGATTGGTAGAAATGAAGTTCGTTTGGCGAAGATCCGAGTTACCGGAGAGAATCGGGATCACCGAGATCCGAGTTTATCGGAAAATTTATTTGGTGGGTGACCTTTGCATGTTTAAGTTTTTCATGTTTAAGTTTTTATTATTGGCGAGTATTAAAGGTTGTTTAAAACATAAAATCATGATAAGATGATTTTTTTTTTCTTCCCGTAATCAAAGGTGGACTAAGAGATTTTGGATCGACAAAAGTGCTTGTATCGCAACAATTGTAAAATTTTGGATAACCCCCCCGAAAATAGAGTGATTTTCTTATCAGAGACATGCTAGTAACATGTTTTTTTATGTCGAGTTGATTGGATTGTAGCCCGAGAACATTATCAATGTATCTAGTTAAGAACCATCCAGAAACATACCCCTACATACATGTTTGTTATGTCGATAAGATTTGGGTTTAGCCCGAGGGTATTATTGGTGTATTGGGTCGAGAGACAACCATAGTCATTTCCGCCTTCAAGTGTACAATGATGAACATACAATTTAACATCAAAGAGACGAATCCATGAAAGGATAGAATTGCTAATACACAAACCCAAAAACGATATGGATTTTGAAGAGTGGAATAACCATATGTGAAAATCATACAAATGTTTGTGGCCTAAGCTCATGTTGTTAACAATTGTATGATGCTCCGACTTCTGAAATTCTTGTTCAAACTTGGTGTTTTGTTTTATTTGTTACTGCAAATAGAGCAAATTCAAATAGTGAACCAAAACATGACTCATCAAAAACCATATATTAAGAAGCACATACGAGTTGAGTTATCTATAACTTTTCAAGACAAAAAAGTCATAGTAGCAAAATAAACAGATAATGTTTCAGAGAAGGGTCAAAGGTTTAATACTAGTTTCCATGTCCTTGTTCAAATGGGTTACTAAAACCCATATTAAATTTAGCATGCATAGTTCACATCCACAATAGGTAGGGTTGATACTTGATACTTGATACATCCATTTTCAGAAGGAAAAAAAATTGACGAAACCATATGCAAATTTTTGTCACAAAGAAGTTAGCCGGAGGAAGTCTTAATCTCTTAGCAAATAGAAGTTCTTATTCCCAATATCAAATTTAGAAGTGAAGTGGGTAAAAACCAAGTTCAGAGTACATTTGAGTTTGTTTTTGAAAAGCCAAAACATGTTTCACTTGGTTGGTTTGTTTAGAGAGGAGTCTTTTGTCAGGGAGGCACCCTCTTTGGTTCAGAGCTGTGTTAATGCATATTTTCAAGTTGTCAAGATGACTATCTAGACCAAGACATTCGTCCATGGAAGAAGTCTGTAATGGCGATATGATAAGGAAGAATTGCAGCTTAAAAATCACCCTCACTCTATCTCCTTTCGATATGTTACCGTAGAGAAAATTCTCTGGTTTTTTCCTTCTCTTCTTTGTTCTTCTTTTCCCCTTATTTCTTTGTCGTCACATCAGGCATATCTCTATTATCTCGGTCCGCGATGATGAACATTCTTCGGGATTGTGCCTTCTTCAAACTGGAGAGTTGCTTCCAGTAACCAATGATGAATTTGATGCAGGCAACAAGGGTTGTTCCGGTGACCAACTCATCAAGGACCCGGTTAGAGTCTTATCCAACGAAGAAAATAAAACTCCTTAAGTGACAAACAAATTGCTCGCTTGCAGTGAGATCAAGAATACTCACACCAAGGAAAGCCGCTTTCCCTTCCAACCCATCTTTGTAACTAGTTTTCCTTCTCTTCTTTCTTCTTCTTTATATAATGTATCCACTATCGATCCATTTTTATTCTATTTAAAGTTAATTTTAAATATTTTCTAATTTTTTCTAATTTTCGGTCTACATAAAATATACAATTCTTAGGATTTTCAAACATCGAAAGATATTTTTATATTTTGAAAGGGATGAAGAGTACATAACTTTGGTACATTAACTATCATTTTTTTTGGTATTCATATCAACTTTCATGTTTTTTCGTATCCACTGTAAACACAAGTTAACAAATGTGATTTTGTGTTGGGTAATCATGAAGACTATGCAACGCACAACTTCTAGTATTGTGAAGCTCAACTAATGTTATGAGACATCAAACATGTCAAGTAAAAAAAATCTCCCACATTTTCACCTTTACAATCTTTAGCAAGGATATCAGACGACGGTCCATTTTCGTTTAATAAAACATTACTCGTTGTAATACCATCATCGTAACAAATTGAAATTTATGTCAAAAACTTTCATGACCATAGACTTTCTTTTTTTTTTTTTGTTTCTCTTAATTTTCCTTTTTAAAATTTTCATTTACAGATTAAAATATGGATAAATAACATAATTTTAGTATAAACTTAAGAAATATTAATTTATTAATAGGGTATGATTTATTATAGTAAGATATATAGAGTATCAAACATGTGGGCCCGTGTTTGGAATAGGCCCGGGTCCTGATTTTTATCGGGCCGGGCCTACTAGCGAAACGGCTTTAAACAAGCTTACCCGCGCGTGGTTGCCGCACGGTGCCACCCACCCTATCTCGGAGGACAAAATAGTGATGTCAGTGGGGCCCGGTTTTTCCTTCTTTAGGGGTTTATCTTAGCCGTTGGTCGCAATCAAGGCAATGATCGGACGGATGAAGATAAAAGTCAAGAACCTCACATTATGAGCCTTTGACCACACCGGAAACATGCTTTTTTTGAATGCCAACCCCTCCTGTTAAATATATAATATTAATTAAAAGTTTGAAATTTTTCTATAACTTTGACTGGGCTGTCACCTCACTCGAGGTGCTTTTCTTTGAAAGTTGGTGCATGCTCCTCATTTACTTAAATACTCCTTATAATACTCCCAATTTACATCTCTGCCATTTTTCATGACTATATTACCCCTGTAAATTACCAGATTTTTCACCCCATTTTATAAAGTTATACAGAATCACCCTGAATTTAGAATTCCTATCGTATAACCACCATATTTCTCAGTATAGTTCAAAATACCTTCCAAGTATAAAAGAGGTATGAAATTTAAAGCTCAAAAATATTAAATTTTGCATAATTTCCTCATTTATGAGTTATTTTATAAAATGGTACTTTATGATTGTGGAGAATTAAGGATTTAATATAGTTTTACCCAATCTCGTTAAATCGGGTCATAATTTCCGTAATTCTTATAATCTATTAGAACGAGTTTGAAGAAAAAAATTCCATAATTCTTCACTATTTTCATCCCAATTCGTAAGTTTCATAAATCACCCATTCCGAACGCACTCTTAAGCTTTTTATAAAATTTTTTAATCTTTTTTTTTTGTTAAGAAAGACGACGTAAATATCAACCCAACCCGTAATTATTTATGAATCGAAAGAAGACTAGCAATTGATGTACTGTCACCACACCTATTGTACAACTCTTACCTTATAAAGTATAAATTGTATCTGTCACGAAATTTGTATATGATTTAGAAGTACATTTAATATACAATTTTGAAACCTCAACATTCTTACTTGTATTATTGAAGTATATCTAGGAAAATAAAATTTTGACTAAGAAAATTATGTTTGAAATTGAGAGGATAGACACGTATACGTGGAAGTATTTGCAACCTTTGGTACTTATAAAAATAAGAGGTTATTATTATCAGCAAAAATGGGTCAAACTTCAACAAAATGGTTGCCTCTTCTGTTCGATGTAACACCTTTAATTTGCGATTTGCAGGCTCATTATTAATACTGTTTTTTCATAACATATAAATTTGTTATTATTATTATTATTATTATTATTATTATTATTATTATTATGGTAATGGTTAATTAAATCACTATTTTAATTATGCGTATCTAGGTGATATGACATTGCACGAAATTTAATCTGAATTTTGACTGGGGAATAATCAGTAAAGAATATTCCTACGTGTACCATTAGGATTATCATAATGCATCCATGATGTATCATTGGTTGAATTTTCGCATATTAACACAATTCACAACAACAATAATAATAATAATAATAATAATAAAAATAAAATAGTTTTATTTTGCTTGTGCCGTCCTAGATCTGTTCAGGTTTAATGGTGGACAATTTGTTGGCAATATTAATACAATTTACTTAAAATGTTGTTCAAGTTTACTATGAAGTCCGTTAATTTGTGTATTGCTCATTGGATGTACATCTTTTAAGTTGGGTCGGGCAACTTTTAACCTTCGGGATTTTCTTAATCTTGTGTTGGTGTGTAAGGATTATTGAGAAAGAAGTAAAATTTGAGATTATTGGAATGAAATCTTTTCTTAATTATCGTTAAATATTGAGATTATAATCTTAAAATAATCCTCAATTTCACAACAAACACACCCACAATCTCTCGTTCAATCCTTTAAACTCAATAAACTGCTACTGTACGAACATGCTTGGTTTTATAATTATTTGTCACCATTTTACTATTACAAAGAAGAATTTTTATTGAGATGAATAATGACCCAATGAATTATGAATCTCACTAAATCCGCAGTGTTGTAACAAGCCAACAACAATACCTCATATAGTTGTTGTTTTCCGCTCAAACCAAACATAAAGCGACTTGTTTCGTCTTTAAGTCCAAACAACGCATTGTAACGTGACAAAGGAAGAGATGTGGAGAGGGGATGCCGCTGAAGTGTTCGATCCGAGCGAGAACAACGATTATAGGTTTTTTTTTGTTGAGAGATATTTTCATTTATGATGGTATTTTTGATTGAAATAAATATAATTTGATATCTTTTCACAAACCATTTTTACCCATAAAGCAAATATTGAATATATTTCGAATAAGTATGTAAGACTTGAAGTTTTTGGGATGTTGTCTCATGTTCACGATGTTCATACAAATTTTTTAAAAGTAATCACTCCATCTCAAACTGCTTTTGTCCGAACATGTTTAATTTTTATTTTATTTATCACAAATATAATTATTGACACACAAAACTAATATAAATACAAATTTTATTCAAGAGTTTTTCTCTTGGTGCCCTCAAAATTTAGACTTTTTCTCTTGGTATCCACTAAGTTTTAAATTTTCTCTTGGTACCCTTATAATTCTATTTATTTCCTCATTATACCATTCTTAATATATTGCATTAAAATTCATTACAAAATAATTTAAAAATATAGAAAAAAATATAAAACTAATTATTACCTCACTACTTTTTAAACTAATAAATTTATAATAAAAGTATGTTTTAAAATATTTTTCTCATTAAAAAAATTAAAGTAAATTAAAGATAGTTTTTATTTTTGAACTAAAATAATATTTATTTTTGATTTAAAACAAATATAAAATTAAATCCAAAATAAAGTTTTTTTTAATTTTTTTTAAGAGTTCATAAATTTAAACATATAGTAATTTTTTTAAAATTAATTTTCTATAATTTATATATAATTTCAAAATAAAAATATATATTTTTTATTTTATATATTTTATAATATACTTTTTCATGCTCTTAAAATTAAAAAACATATTTTTAAAAAAATTTCGAATTAATATAAATTATATAAAATTAAATTAAAAAATAAATAAAATTTATTATATTTTAAAATTTCTAGACTCTTTATAAAATCTTAAAAGTTGTTTTTGATTTAATTTTTTATTATATATTTTTAAAATCAAAAGTAAAAAGTAAAAAAATATTTTACTTTAAAAATAAAATAATCTATATTTCAAAAAATAAAATAGAAATATAAAAATATTTTTATTATTAATTTAAATTTAATGATGTCATAATTTGTTTTAATTTTATATTTAATTTTTTTATAATAAATTTTTAATATAATATATTAAGAATGAGTATAGAAGGAAAACAAATAAAATTATGAAAATATCAAGGGAAATTTTAAAATTTAGTGGGTACCAAGAGAAAATATCAAACCTTGAGAATACAGAGACGAAAAATCAATGATGTTGACTTGAATAACAATTTAATTATTAATAGATCACACAAAAATATGAGGTTATAAAGTAATTGTTTTATAAAACAGGATTGATATCACTAATTTATTCAATGATGATAATATAATATTATTATAAATATAATTATTTTGATAAACAAAACTAATACATTACATATGAAAACTTTTTAAATATTTAACACAAATAATTTACTTAATATGTTAATATATTTTAAATGTTTTTAATGAAGTGTTTTATGTAAATTTGTATTATCAGTGATTTATTTTTGTATTTATTTTGTATATTTTGGTATCTAAATAATTATAATTAATTACATTATAAATATATTAAATAAAATAAAAAAGTGTAAATAAATAATAAATTAAATAATAAATTATGGTGATTTTTAATATAAATAATAGGACAAAATTAAACATATTTATTAGAAAATCCTGTGAGAAAACCCGCTAGCACATCAGAAGGGTTCGTGGGCAAATTTGTCCAAATAAAAATGGGAGACACATAAAAGGCCATTTTGCTGTTCATCATTATTAGCACTGCCAGACTTAACAGTAACATATTAATTATGAAAATATAAACATTGTTTTTTAGACCAAAAAATCATGAATTGATACTCTTTAATTTCCTTGGAGGAAATGAAAGAAAAAGGAAAATTCCAGTGATAAATTATGGTAGGTTTGACTACTGCTCTTCCATGGGGCCAACGAGGAGCTCGGTTATCTTAGTTTGAAACTTCTTCAATTTCTTTAAAATTCCCCCTTAATCTCATTGCTCATTCTCCTAATCTCTCTATCTTCATTTCGTTTCCCCCTCTTGTGTTCTTTGAAGAAATCTCTTTATGACCTTTACTCATCCTTCCATTCCGCTTATTTTGACCTGCTTTTAGGGTGTCCTCTTTTGCCTTTTTAAACCTTCATCTCTTATTCTTCTAGTTTCACCATTTGTATAATAGGGGTAACTCCAAAGATCAGAGAAAAGGTTGATGGTGCTTGCTTCCAGGTATGAATTTTAGCTTCTTTTTTTTTGATAATTATTGGGAGTTTCTTCTGCAGTTTTCCACTCCCTTACACGGGTTGGATTAGGGGATGCTTTTTTGTTCATCTCTTGTGGTATTGATTGCTAGGTTTGTCATCTGAATCCATTGAAATTCAATGGGTATACCTGGATTAAGTCAGTGATTGAATTGGATCTGGGATATTTCTTTTTTTTTTTTGCTTGAATTGCTGCATTAATGAATTGGGATTTCTTTTGTGTGCTTGTATTTTTCCTGCTTGAGGTGATTTTAGCTCCTCTCAACTCGTTAGGTTTTCTTCGGAGCTTCAAATTCGATGATTATAACCATAGATGAACCTATATTTAACTCAAATCTTGAATCTGACGAACCCTGAAAGTATACATTCTTCAATGTTTAAGGTTTCATTGTTAAACTTGATTTTAGATGGCTCTTGTTTGTTGTAACCGAGACGATGATTTCATAACATAATATAAATTCTATGGACTTATAAAAGCAGTTAATGAAGAATCGACAATAATCTATTATCTTGTATTACGTGATTTCCTTGTTACTGAATTTCGAAGGGATATACTTCTGGTTATGTGATCTCTTGGAGACTTGGAGATGATATTTTCTGTAGACTTCGAATTTGTCTTAAACATTGAAGCCAACTGTGCATCCTTGTTGTACACAAGGAAATCATAACGGGAGTAAAAAAAAAAAAGAGGAAAAGCTTGTAAAGGAACCTGCAATCACAATGTACTATTCATCTTTGCTTGCCTGGGAAATGGTCTACTAGTGTTTAGCTGGTGGGGGACGATGAAAGTAGAGCATCTGTAGATTGTTTGGTAAAGCTTGTGAGACAGTTCAGACTGTGGTCCAAGAAATACAGTATAAGGTCATAGTGGGGGTAGGAGGATTGATGGAGTCAACTAAAAAAGTCATTGAGTAATGCTTTAGAGAAAATTTTGAACTCCTTTTACTCACTTTTGATAGAAACTGCATTGGGTCAAGTGTGAAAAATCTTATATGTTGCTTTGTGTCTTGTTCTGTAAACATCATGTGTTCTTTTTGGCATTCAAGCTGTAATCAAAGTGTTTCATAGAACAAGCTCTTGCTTGGTTCCTGTTTAAACTGTTCAGCAAAACCTTTATGGCTGAATGTCTTCTTACACTAAAATTTCTTCTTGTTTCCATTCAACAGGATTGTGTCTTAAGACTTGCATTCTATAACTTGCAAGCCTAAGATGGGCTGCTTTGCGGTTCTTAAGGGTAAAAAGAAGAAAACTGACCATAGTGTCCATACCAAAAGAGTTTCGCCTCAAGATCAGACACCGACTACTCTCCCTGAGCCGCTAATAAGGAGTCATGCATTACAATCTGCTCCTCCAAGTTTTTGTACAAGAACTAAAACAGTTCAACACTCTAGTGACATGACTAGCAGTAGGATGCGTGCATTATCCGCGCCTTCAAGCATCCATGGTGCCCACCGTGAGGCCATGGCATCATCTGCTGAATATGATGAGCCAAGATCCCCCACTCCACAGCCTCTTCCCCTTCCTTCTCCACAGAATGCTCCCAGGCTTAAATCTATGAAGAGTTTCAAGCCGGCAAATGGCAGTGGGCCCCTGAATTCTTCCGGGCCACTCCCTTTGCCTCCATCCAGATCATTTAGGAGCTTCACTTATGAAGAGATTGCTTCTGCCTGCCACAACTTCTCTCCTGATCATTGCACATCAGAAAGTCTTTCATCTTCGGTATACAAGGCTTCTATTTGCGATGCTGCATTTAGCTCGAGAAAATTGGAGGCCACAGTTACTCGCTTTTATCCTTCAACACAGGTAAATTATTTTGTTGACGATTCTATGTGTTCTGTTAATCCTTTTTTCTGCTCATTACATTCAGCCAAGAATTTGTTTGTATATGACTTCATTTGGAAGGCAGTGGCTTTCCTGTTCCCTTGTTTCAGTTGCAGCATTTAGGACACACTAGTGTTACCTTAGAAAATTGGTTTCTTTTTTGGAGAAACACAATAGTTATGAGCAAGAGCATTTATCAGTCATTTTTAGACAAACAAACATTATTCTCGAGTATAGCCGTAATATTGCTTTCAATTGAGCTTCTTGTGACGGGTGGAATATAATTGTTCAGGGATCGAAAGAGTTTGTGAATGAGGTGAATATTCTAGCAACCCTTCAGCATCCAAATCTGTGTAAATTGCTTGGCTACCATGCATGTGAGGACTCGGAACAGAGGATCTTGATCTATGAGAGGCTTCACCATGGAAGTTTAGATCATCTTCTCTTTGGGAAATCTGATGGCCCTGCAATTGACTGGAGTGCAAGAATGAAAGTAGCTTTTTGTGCTGCACAAGGTCTTACTTTCCTACATGAAGAAGGTCCTTTCCAGGTACTTGATCTTCTCAATCCAATTTCAATATTACTTAAAAAGACATCTTAATCAATGATTTATTTTAAGAAAACATTCCTTTGATTAAGAACTTCCTGTTACTGTTACGTGCAGGCAATGTACAATCAATTTTCAACTGCAAATCTACAGATTGATAAAGACTTCAGTGCGAAGCTTTCCGGATATGGATGTGTTGCTCTGCTGCCAGAAGCTGACTTCTCCAACGCTTTAGCTGTAAGTAAACATCTCAAAACATACATTATAGCTGTAAACAAAATAATTCGAGTTTAAGACATCCGGAACAACATTTTGAAATTGTGGTGTCCAATCCAATCTATTCAGGCATCAGGAAATCTATCAGTTGAGACAATGGAAAGGGGAGTGCTAACTCCGAAAAGCAACGTGTACAGCTTTGGTATTGTCCTACTGGAGCTTCTAACCGGGAGAAAGAACATGGATAATCGGCGTCCAAAAGAAGAGAGGAATCTTGTAAAATGGAGCCGGGCATTTCTTGCAGACGAATGCCGCCTTTCCTTAATAATGGATCCTCAACTGAAAGGCAGGTTCCCAATGAAAGCAGCTAGAACAGTAGCTGATGTAGCCCAAAAATGTCTCCAAAAAGATCCATCCGAACGTCCCACAATGAGAATCGTGGCGGAGCAACTCAAAACCATTCAAGAGATCAAATACTCTTGCAGGTTCCCCTTGCAAGAGCCAGGGAGTGTAGTGGGGAAACAAATGACAAAATCTTCGAGTCTCAATGGCATTATCGTAAATCCTCACCCTGCTCGGAGTAGTGCCTCTCATTCTATGCCTTTGAGAGGGCAATCCCCAACACGGCATCTAGTCATGTTACCCATGTCGCTTCCTCTGAAGGGCTGCTCGTCGCTCCTTGTCTTGGATGAGCTCGACAGGGAGAGGAGGAGATCAGCGTCTTCAACAACGATCAGAAGAGCTAGCGTTGAAGGGTTTTGATTGCTCGTACATATAGCTTGCTATTTTTTCATTTTTTTTGGATTGTTTTTTGGTGTTTGTTGATGGATGTCACATGATTTGATAATAGATATTAGTGATGATACAAATATGTGCTTGGGTTATGAGCTTTCATGGCTTAGGATATTAGGTGCTACTCTTTTCTCTTGTGTATATATAATCTGATAAGTTTTGTTCTGTTTAGTTGCTTATGATATTAGCATATGAAAAGCTCTGTTTCCATAATTTTTCATTTTTGTACGTAGTTGTTTGATATTTCTGATGTTTTCGTATACATATCCTAAATATAAAAGTCCAGTTGAAACATCTAAAATCATTTCTTAGCAGCAATCTTTGAAGTATTAGTTTGACTACGAGTCTTTTAAAAGAAGAGTTGAAATGGGTGGCAGTTTGTACAAGATGACCTTTCAAGATGAAGATAGGCCCCCACAAAAACAAAAAAAAATCAAGATAGGAAGTTTCCAAGTTAACCAATAACCACATTAACGTAAATAGCGGATCCACAACCCGCCAACCCTTTGGTGAAGCTGTAAGGGCATGTGCAACAGATTTTTCAAAAAATCTCTAAAATGGAGAAATAATTTTCATTTTCTCTAAATTATTTTTGTCTAAAACCCAATAGCTTCTCCATAATAGGGAGTCATGTATATATGCAATTTTTTATTTTAAAACCAATGACAAAAACCGTCAAATTTTGTAGATGGAATGTATTTGGAGAACCATCCCTTGCTGCAAATATAGGGAAAGGAAGGCTTATTTTTCACAAGCCCCCTATTTTAGAGTTTGAGATAGGGAATTTGTTGGATGCAAAAGAAGTCCAAAATTCCCCAAAAGCACAACATTCTCTAAAATGGAGTATTTGTTGCACATGCTCTAAGAATATATATATATATATATATATATATATATATATATATATATATTAATTGCCGGTAAAAAGGACATCCAGCAGTTTTGAATGAAAGCAGTTTTTCATTCTTCAAATGTACACAGAGAAGTTTTCACATAAAAAACTGAAGACTATGTGTACTGCATTACTGCGCAATGAAAAGTGATCGACGTTAACAAAAGTAATTAGAAGAAGAGGTTTAATTAGTACTAATCTTATCCATTAGAGATTAATCAAAGTGAAGGATTAAGGAAGGAGAAGAAGATTACTCGCTTACGCTTACGATCGGTTCGGACTCGTTTGATTTGTGATGAATACTCCCACGGATAAAGGTTAGTCTTCGATTCATATACGGATAAATCGGTTGATTCATGTTTAAGTCTATCCATTATAGGGTTTGATTTCGAAACGGAATCGTAAATTATCTAACAATTGGTATCAGAGCATTGGTTTTAGACTTGCATGATTCACCTTTTTGGCATATTCGAATCCGGTTTTGTATATGCATGTTTCGGCGCTTTGTGGTGTAAATGCATGAATGGTCTGATCATTAACAAAACCAAATTAGTGGTTTACAGTTTTGATAATTTATATATTAATGTTCTGTCTAGTTACGATCAGTGAATAAAGAAATTAGTTTAGAATTTATAAACATCATGTTCATTGCTTTACAACAGTGTGTAGATTTATAGTGGATTATCAGTGTTTTGCACATTATAACAGAATAAGTATGTTTTTTAATGTTTATTATAAGTATGTTTTTTAATGTTTCTTTAGGAATCATGCTTTTGATTCACCTTGTTGAATCATATAATATATATACATGCAGTGATACGGTTAAACACCATTTATATACAGATATTATGTGCAAGGTACATGTAATCGAATGATAAATGTATGATTCGTTAAATTAAGATACATGAAAATGCATCATTATAAAACGTGTTGTTATGATAAATTAATTAAATTTTACCGGTGAAAAGTATTTCATTACTTTTATTGATGATTTCTCACGTTATGGATATATTTATCTATTGCATGAAAAGTCTCATTCTATAAATGCCTTAGAGGTATTTGTTACTGAGGTGGAAAGGCAATTAAATAGAAAAATAAAAGTCGTGAGATCTGATAAAGGTGGAGAATTTTATGGAAAATATAATGAAAATGGACAATGTCCAGGTCCATTTGCAAAGTTCCTTGAAAATAGAGGCATTTGTGCACAGTATACAATGCCCGGTACACCTCAGCAAAATGGTGTAGCTGAGAGGCGGAACCGTACATTAATTAATATGGTTAGGAGCATGTTAAGTAATTGTTCTTTGCCCTTATCATTGTGGATACACACATTAAAGACTGCAACATATTTATTGAACCGGGTTCCTAATAAGGCAGTTCCTAAGACCCCTTATGAACTGTGGACGGTAAGGAAACCTAGTTTGAGGCATCTCCGTGTTTGGGGTTGTCCTGCAGAAGTGAGGGTGTATAATCCACATGAAAAGAAGCTCGATCCAAGAACAGTTAGTGGATTCTTCATTGGCTATCCTGATAAGTCAAAGGTGTATAAATTTTATTGCCCTAACCATAGTACGAGAATCATAGAAACTGGCAATGCTAGGTTCATTGAGAATGGTCAAACTAGTGGGAGTGGTGATCCACGAAAAGTGGACATTCAAGAAATTCAGGTTGAAGATATTTCACCTGTGGTTTCTTCTGAGGTTGTTGTACCAATTGTCATATCACAGTTACATGATAACTTGGAACAACAAAATGATGTCCAAAATCCATTAGTTGAAAATGAAATAAATGAACCGATCATAGTACAAGAAGAGATTAATTAACCACGTGAATCATTAAGGTGGTCTACAAGAGAAAGAAGATCTGCCATTCCAAATGATTATGTGGTTTATTCTCTTGAAAATGAATGTGACTTAAGCATTGATGAAGATCCATTTTCATTTAAGAAAGCCATGGGAAGTGACAATTCTGACAATTGGTTTATTGCCATGAAAGAAGAAATGAAATCGATGAGTGACAACCAAGTATGGGATTTAGTTGAGTTGCCTAAGGGTTCCAAGACAATTGGGTCCAAGTGGGTCTTTAAGACCAAACGGGACTCCAAGGGCAACATTGAAAGGTATAAGTCTAGATTGGTTGCTAAAGGATACACTCAAAAAAATGGAATTGACTACACAGAGACTTTCACTCCGGTGTCAAAGAAAGACTCTTTGAGAATTGTTTTGGCTTTGGTGGCTCATTATGACCTTGAGCTTCACCAAATGGATGTAAAGACCGCCTTTCTAAATGGAGATTTAGAGGAGGAAGTATATATGGACCAACCTGAAGGGTTCTTGACCACAAACAAAGAACATATGGTGTGTAAGTTGAGAAAATCAATATATGGATTGAAACAAGCTTCCCGACAATGGTATCTTAAGTTTAATAATATCATCACGTCTTATGGTTTCGTAGAGATCACCGTTGATCGGTGTATCTACATAAAGGTCAGTGGGAGTAAATTTGCTATTTTAGTCCTATATGTTGATGATATTTTGCTTGCTGCAAATAATATAGGCATGTTACATAATACAAAGAAATATCTCTCTAAACACTTTGAAATGAAAGATATGGGTGAGGCATCCTATGTGATTGAAATAGAAATATTTCAGGATAGATCACAAGGATTGTTAGGTTTGTCTCAAAAAGCTTATGTTAATAAAGTCTTAGAGAAATATAGAATGGATAAATGCTCTACAGGGATAGTTCCAATTCAGAAGGGAGATAAGTTTAGTAAACTACAAGGTCCTAAAAATTAATTGGAACAAAAGGAAATGAAAAATATTCCTTATGCATCAGTGGTTGGGAGTTTGAATTATCTTCAAATATGTACTCGACTTCACATTAGCTTCGTTGTAGGCATGTTGGATAGATATCAAAGTAATTCCGGAATGAACCATTGGAAAGCTGCTAAAAAGGTTCTCAGGTACTTGCAAGGCACCAAAGAGCACATGCTTACATATAGGAGATCCGATCATCTAGAGGTCATTGGATATTCAGATTCAGATTTTGCCGGATGTGTGGATAGCAGGAAATCTACGTTTGGATATGTGTTCCTATTAGTGGGAGGAGCTGTTTCCTGGAGGTGTGGGAAGCAATCTATCATTGCTACGTCTACTATGGAGGCTGAGTTTGTGGCATGCTTTGAGGCCACTAACCATGCATTGTGGATGCGAAATTTTATCTTGGGGCTTGAAATTGTTGACAGTATAGCTAGGCCGGTGAGAATTTATTGTGATAACTCTGCAGCCGTGTTCTTTTCGAAGAACGACAAGTACTCTAAGGGTGCTAAGCACATGGAGTTAAAGTACTTGTCAGTTAAAGATGAAGTGAAGAAACATAGAGTGTTTTTTGAGCATATTAGAACGGACATGATGGTTGCAGATCTGTTAACTAAAGGTTTACCACCTAAGGCGTTCAATGGCCATGTAGAACATATGGGTGTTATAGATAAGACCTTGCTATTATAATTATATTTAGCTCATCATATTATAACAATTTGAATTCACTTATTGATATGTTTCCGCTTTACAATACTTGTCATCATTATCGTATTTGTATACAATTATTGTTTTCAGATGACAAGTAATTTGAGACTTATAGTGCATCTCAAACTTAGAGCAATATTGATTTTGGATTGATTTGTGATACATGGAAGGAATCATGTTGCTCAATGATGTGTGACCGCCATGATCCAATCAATTTGATTTAGTTATGGATTATTGATATGTTATGGACTTCTATAAGTTTCCGCATTACTGATATTAAACCACTACTACAAAACTAGGCCAAAAGCGGCGCTTTTACTCCGACACTTTATCATACGTCGAGAAAAAAGTTCAGCCGCGCGGTCCTGACGACGCTTGTCTTTGACGCTTATAAGCGTCGAAATTTTAAGACGCTTATAATTGTCGTAATTTATGTATTATATATTATAAAATTATTTTATATAAAACACATAAAGAAATAAGGCCTTAAGCGCGCGGAAGAATACCTTTTGGCGGCCTACTTTGTCGCTAATTTTTCCCCAACTCGTATTTTCCCCTCTCCTTTTCACTCTTGACCTAACTCGTCTTTTTCCCTGTACAATCGATCCCACTTTCTTCTCATACTACAGTGAAGGCTACAAGAACTGCATACTAAATCGATTTGAAGGATCCCTTGTGAGTGAAAAATGTTCATGTGAGAGGTCAGCGATACAATCGATTCCAATTTCAAAGATCCTAAATCGATTTGAAGTATACTTTGGTGGGTAAATTAGTTCCAATTTCAGCTCATGTGTTTAGATTGTGATTCTTTTGCTTCCAAGTTCGTGATTTACCAAAACCCTAGCCTCCAATTTATCATGGAATTGTTGAATCAAGTGTGCAGGTGTGAAACTAGGTGACGGTTCAAAGAAGTTGATAATCAGGCCGACTGAGACAAAGTGCAGATAGATTTGATAAGAAAATTGACTGAGATAAGCGAAGTTGATATTGAGGTGAGTTAGATATAGATTAGTATATACATTAAGGGAAAAAGAGAAGGTTTAGATTTAGATGAACTAGATGTTGCTCAGCAAAGGCTCATTATTACTCTATGTGAGATGGAAAAGGAGTTTCTACCTAGCCTTTTTACAATCATGGTTCACTTACTAGTTCACTTGGTGGATGAGGCCAAACTTGGTGGTCCGGTTCACTATAGGTGGATGTATCCCATTGAAAGGTACTTGGCCCATTTAAAGTCTTATGTATCCAATAAAGCTCAGCCTGAGGGTTCTATTGCTGAAGGATATATTCTAGAAGAGACAACCACCTTTTGTTCAAGATATCTAGAGTCTGTTGAGACAAAATTCAATAAGTCTAAAAGGAATGATGACACTGCACAGAACCTGAATAAGTATTTGTATAATTCCGGTGGTCGAGTAGTTGGGAAGACAAAGCTTGTTCGTCTTGATGATAGAAGTTTGAAGCAAGCTCATCGCTATGTTTTACTGCATTCAGATGAGATAAATGATCTAAAAACGTAAGTGCTAGTATATGTTTATCAAAAAATTTCATATTTCTAGCCTATTAATGGAATTGTTCGGTCTAACTTTTTCCTAACCACGTGAAGCGAATTCATTCATCAAAAACAGCAAAATGAAAGAGTTCAAGCTGATGAAACAGTTCAGAATGAGTGGATCATAAATGAAATGTCCGACTGGCTGCAAAATCAGGTTATTTGGTTCACAATAATCTTGAAAACTGTTTGGTTTATTCCTAGTTTATTGCCTTGTTTTTTTTAAAATTTTTTTATAGGTGTACAATATAGATACCAACACTGAAGAAGGAAAATTAAGAAAGGTTTTAGCTAGTGGGTTGAATAAATCAGCAAAAAGATTCAAAGCCTTCATGATCAATGGTTATAAGTTTCACACTATTGATCGAGAAGAATATCGAAAGACACAAAATTCTGGGGTTATGGTGGAAGCTGATGGACATGAATATTATGGGAAGATCGTAGACATATACGAGCTAGATTATTATGGATCATGCAAAGTCGTGGTCTTTCGTTGTCAATGGGTTGATATAAATAGGGGTTTGAAGACGTATGACAATGGAGGTGCTTGTGTTAACTTCTCTAAGTTGATGCATACAGGAAGATTCTTGCGAGATGACCCCTTCATATTTTCATCTCAAGCGAAGCAAGTTTTCTTTGTTCAAGACGACTTACAAAAGGGATGGTTTCATGTAATTCGGACAAAGCCTAGAGATTTGTTTGATTTAGGCGAAGAAGTGGACTAGTTTTTTGGTTGTTGGGCGTTTCTTTAAAGCATATGGGCATATGCTTTCTTGTTGTCTTAACTTATGGTATTTTGATGTGTGTATGGTTGTTGAAAACTAGTTGTTATGGCATTCTGATGTGGCATCTCAGTTTCTAAGAAATTGTGCGTTTTTTCCTTGGCTCATATTTTAATTGCATACCCATGATTTATGTTTTCAAAACTAGTTGTTATGGCATTCTGATGTGCCTTCTCAGTTTTTATGTGGCTTCTGTGATCTTTTTTTTTCTTCTTAATATTATGTTATTTTAAAGATAGCTTATACAACTATATCATTTTCTCTTGTTCCACGTACTCCCTTTATAGTTGCATATCCTTAAATTTCCCCTTGTAGTGATATATGCTTGTGCAGGTGAGGTGGTTTCAATTTTGAAGAATATTACAAAATAAATACAGCACTTGTGCAGGTGAAGTAATGCTTCGATTCTTGATATTCTGATATTCTACTTAGTGTCTTTTTACATGTACTAATGCTTTGATATTTTTTTTATTAATGTAGGACTTGCAAGAAAATGAATTATAGAAGCAAAAAGACCAAAGTTGTTGATGATAAAGCTGCAGAACCAAAAAGGTTGCCTCGTAGATTAGAATTTCAGCCAACACCCCATCATGCCATAGGTTCATCTCCTAGAGTCCGGATAGGGTTGCCATCCACTATACCATCAAAATCTACCGAAACAACAATTTCATCTCCAATTCAACCTCCACCGGCTCAAGCGCTACAACCATCCACTAGACCATCAAAATCTGCACCACTTTTCAAGCCATCCCACAATTCTTCTCAATCAATTAACATTGAGTTTTCAAATCCAACTGAAATTCCTAGATCCAACCCAACAAACATAGATGTTCATAATGAGACACATAGGACAGAATCTGATGAATATGATATTGAGCCATCAAGACAAGGGGATGATGAAGTTAATCTTAATAAATCAAAGTCATCTAGAGTTCGATGCATGAAGTCAAAAAATGTGGCCTTTAATTGGATCGATCCCTTGGATTATGATGAAAAGGAAGAGATTATGACTATTGGTTAGTTTGCTAAGCATTCGAGTTCTTTGTTTGTTTGTCCTAATTTTCGTAGGCTCATGATTGCTAAATATTTATCTACAGATGCTCAAGGAAACCTTAAACTATTGAGTGGGTCAATACAACCTAGGGATGTTGATAACCTTGAAGTTGGAGTAAGATGCATGGTGTATTTTAATGAGTTAAATCAACCAATTCGGATGTGCTTGTTAAATACCTCGGTTACTTGTCAAAGATTGAGAGATTTTGTCCTATTGGAGAAATAAATTGGCATGATGTGAGTGATCGATATAAAGTTGATATTGTTAAAAAAGTTCGAGTAAGTATTTCTCTACTTTTTATCGTACCTTGATTTATATTTTGAAGGTATTGTTGTATATTTAAACATGAATTTTTTATTATTTGTAGGCGAGATTTATCATATCAGATGGGAAATGTTTGATAGAGCAATCCTCATGCGCATTTCTAAACATTGGAGGCAATACAAGTACAACTTGAAGAGGATGAAGTTTAACCCGAATGAGAGAACAAGAGAACAAATTGAAAATGATGTACCCCATGGTCATACGCGAGACAACTGGATACGTTTGGTTAAATATTGGTATTCAGAGAAGTTTCAGGTTACTTCTTTCACTGAAGTTTTATTTACAAACTTAATTAAGATATTTGAATATATGTATAAATAGTACTTTACATGGTGCAGAAATTGTCGAATTGTGGTAAAGAGGCCCGGACATCACAAAGTCACGTGCATACTACCGGTTGTATAAGTTATGCTAACAAACGAGCCGAATATGTATGGTTTCTGTTTTCTTGCACTAACTGAAATTTTATTATTGTTTTTGAGATGCTGATTTTTGCTACTGCACTTGCTGATTTTTGTTGCTGCACTTGCTGATTTTTGCTGCTGCAATTACTCACAGTATACTCCACTTACTGAATTTTAGAATGTTGAATATATTGCTGATTTTTGCTGTTGATGCAATTACTCACAGTATACTACAATTGCTGATTTTTGGTGATTTTTATTGTTGCATTTGAAGTAGCTCAACATTTTAGAATGTTGATTTTTATTATTGTTTTTGCACTTGCTTACTTTTGCTGCTGAACTTGCTGATTTTTGTGGTTGTACTTATTGAATTTGGAATGCTGAATATATTGTTGCACTTACTCACACTACACTACAACTATTGATATTGTTTTGTTGATGTTTCTATTGTTGTTTGTAATGCTAAATAATGAAACTATTTCAGGTTGAATCCAAGGGGAAACAACCTAGCCATCTAGAATTTTTTCAATTGACTCACACTAAAGTTGGAGGAGGCTTTATTGAAAATACAATATCTTCACAGTTATTGGTATGCATATAATTTAAAAATAATAGTATTCATATATTATCTTATTTTGTATGTATACTTTTATATAAAATGTACTTATTTATCAACCGAAAACAGGAAGAAGCAAATTCCAAAGTTGATGAACTCGTTCGTAATTCATCACCTTCAAAGTCTCGTACTGAAATTGAGAATAACGTCTTTGATGGGATGATGTACGAAGAAGAAATTCCTAAAAGACCGGTTGGCTTTGGATTTGGTGTGAAAAGAAGTAGCATTATTGGAGTGCATGGTATTATGAAAAAAAGAGGATATGAATCTACCACAACAACCAACAATTCAGATGAAATGGAATACATGAAAGCAAAGGTCAAATATATGGAAAAGGAAAATCGGGATCTTCATGCAAAGGTGGAGCAAAGTAATGAAAGGGTTGATCAGAACTCTCAGATATTGCTACAAGCACTTAATGCAATTCGTTCCGGTAAGGTTTCTGATGAATTCCTTGAAGCTGCTGAGTTGGTTCTACGTAAGCCTAATTCACAGGTTTGATTTTAAAATGGACCTAAATTATATATTTTCTTTCTTTTTAATATCCTACACTATTTATAGTATATTTGTTTAATATCAATCCTATTATTTTTGTCTTCATTAGGTTGCATCAACTTCAAGTGGTGCAGCAAGCGGTGCTGCAAGCGGTGCAGCAAGCGGTGTTAACGATGGATTTGACGAGTTCCTTACACCAAACTCCCCAATTTAGAGGTATCATAAATAGGTTATTAAAACAGGTTGCATCCAAAGTTGATGAATGGTTCCCTTTTGTTAATTTAGTAATATTTTGTTTCAAACGGTATACTGTTAAACATAGTGCTCATTTTAGTTTTTGGTTTTTAAACTCTAGCAATACAATATCTTATTTTTTGTTTGATCAATTTCATTGTTTTGTTGAATTCAATTTATTTACAATAATATACAAATGAAAACTATAAATAGGTCATTACAAAAGGTTGACGATTGTGAAAATGGATCGGACAACTTGCATCAATTTTATAGATAATTATAAGTGTAGATAAAAGTGTAGATAAATTAGGCCGGAATCCATCACAAACCATTCGTATTGCCGACATCAAAAAGCGTCGACAAATTCCCACTCTATTCGCCATTCTCGACGCTTAAATGCGTCATTTTCCCAAACAAAATTAGGCGGGAATCCATCACAAACACGACGCTTTTTGGTGTCAAAAATTTCCCGCTACATTCACATTTCTCGACGCTTAAATGTGTCATAATTTTCAAGTAAATTGCGGGAAAATTTTTGATAAAATGCGTCGACATTCGTATTGCCGACATCAAAAAGCGTCGAGTTTGTCGACACCTAAAAGCGTCGACCAAACACGGCGCTGGAATCCTCGACGCTTTCACTGAGCGTCGACTTGTTTTTCCTCTACGCTTTTAAGCGTCGAAAAAGGTCCAAAAAGGTGTCGAATTTGGCCCTGTTTTGTAGTAGTGAACCATTAAGTTGACACACATGCCAAGTGGGAGAATGTAAGAATATTATATATATATATATATATTCTATGTGGCAAATGTGTATAGGTTTAATATATAAAGTTAAGTCCAATTTATAGTTTGTAGTTTTAATATAAAGTCGAAACCGTAATGGATCGGTATCGGTTAAAGACGTTAAAATTACGGGATTAATATAATCCCTCTTTCCCTATCCGATAAATAAAACACACCTCTTCTCATTAAATTATATATATATATATATATATATATATATATATATATATATATATATATATATATATATATATATATATATATAGTAATTGCCGGTAAAAAGGACATGCAGCAGTTTTGAATGAAAGTAGTTTTCATTCTTCAAATGTACACAGAGAAGTTTTGTAACAGTCAAAAATCAAATATGGCCTAATCGGGAATTTTAGGAAGTTAAACGGGTTTAACGGAATTAAAACCGTCTTAACAAGAGATCGATACCTAGATGATAAACCCGGGGTTATTTGGAGCATTTGGGAGCTTCAATTAATAAAAATGCAGTTGAGAGAAATGATCAGGACATCGGACATGTCCTAGATATAAAAAAACATGAAAAGGCAAAACGGCTAAAAGAGTCGCTATTTCGTTTCTTAGCGGCTAAGAAAGACGGCTTAGGAATACGCGTTTTTCGAAACAATTGCGGAATAATTATCCATACAATATTCCAGATTTATTATTCCAATTTCGAGAAGTTTGGAGAAAGGGGCTTAAACCGCTTTCGGATCGATAAAAGGATAATTATCGACTCCGCTAAAGGATAATTATCGTCTTCGCTATAAATAGCTGAAATATCGTTTATTAATTCATTTTCTTTCACGTTTCCTCGTAAAAGCTCTGATTTCTCTCAATCTTCAAACTCAGATCTACTCTTCGTTTCTAATCCGATTTCAAATCCGTTTGAGTTTTTGGATTCCTCTCTTCATTCTCTTCATTTTGGTACCGAGTTTCTGCATTTCCGAGCAAGGGAAGGTCTGGTCGAGCATATATGATACTAGGGAGGTTCCGTCGCTCAGATTCCGGTGAATTTGATGGTGTCCGAGCGTAGCCTGCGTCGTTGTGATTCCGAATCTTCTTTCGGATCGTCAATCGGGTTAGTAACGAATAAGTTATGAATTTATTCGTTTTCCGTATTGCGATTTGACCTAAATTGACCTTAGGCTTGTCAAAATGGATAATTGGAAATTCCATTATGCTCGTTACATTATTCTGGTGATTATGGGTTGTTTGTTTGATGAGATTTGATGACAGGTGGGTTCAGAAATTGCCTGCGGGCAAAACGTTGTTCTGGCGAAATTTAATTAATTAATTAAAGGTTAATTAATTAAATTGGGATTCTAGAAAATGCTATAAGCTAATTAAATTCAAAGGAATGAATTTAACTGGTGTTTGAAGCGAGAAGTTTAATACGAGGAATATGATATTCTCAACAGGTGTTGTTGAAGGGTTCGGTTTAATTATAGCTTACTTCTTTGTGAGCGTATCCAAATACGAGAAATGAGGATAGTCCGAGTGGGAAACGGACTCAATAGTTGGTTTGCAAGGTTTTATTGTTCTTACCTGTGAGGTAAGTGTATATGAATTACACTTGCTTAATATATGTTATGTATTTAATATGCCATGATTTTATGCATGCTTGTGTGTATATATCTGTTTGTTATGGTTGTATGCATGCTTATATGTATATGAGTGAGACGACGATGATGATGAATTGATATTCTTTATGAAAGCATGCATGAGGTACATGAGATGATAATGGAAAAAAAATGTGATGAAAGAATATGATGAAAGCATGAAATTGAGTTATGATATGAAAGTGATAATATAGGATGGTAATTGATTAATTAGCCCAACTGGGTCCCGCACGGGTTTCCGGGGGACGAGGTCGCTATCTGATCTACAAGGGGCCTCAGAGGTCGCTACCTGATCTACAGGGGGCCTCAAGATAAGAAAACAGCCAGGGGTCGCTACCTGATCTACAGGGGGCCTCAAGATAAGAAAACAGCCAGGGGTCGCTACCTGATCTACAGGGGGCCTCAAGATAAGAAAAATAGTCCAAGATCGCAACCTGATCTACAGGGGGTCTTAGGACAAGATGGCCGAGGTCGCTACCTGATCTATAGGGGGCCTATGACGCTATCGGGTTGGCCAACCGAAAAAAAAAAAGAAAGAAAGAAAAGAAATACGAAAGCAATGAGAAAATATATCGTACGATCAGTTGGGGCTAGTTAGTTAATTATCACCTATGCATCGATGCGATCGAGTCTAGCATGTTATATGTTATGTTATGATTATTTATATGTGATGAGATGATATGAGATGTTTATATGAGATGATATGTTTATATGTGACGTGTGATAACATGCTTGAATGTTTATGTGAAATGTGATGTGAATGGTTGTGGAATTATATGTGAATGTGGATATGTATGCATTGATCGACTCTGGAATGTGAGGAAGGGTATAGAGTGTCCTTTGGGGACGGGATATTAGATACTTATATATATTGGGAGAGTGCGATTTGTATACCCTTACTGAGCGTGTGGCTCATTGTTGTTATATCCACATATTTTTCAGCTACTCAGACTTGGCCTGATCAAGGCAAGGACGTTGGACCCAACACCTGGATTTGAGATCATATCAGGTGGGATGTTATGGGATGCTACCGCCTAGGATGTTTTGCATGGTTTTAAAACAGTTGTGTTTTGGTTAAACGAAGTTTATGACGTATGTTAGTATGTATATATGTTGTGAATATGGTTGTAAGATAAAGTTTTAAAAATTTACGTTTTCCGCTTTTCCGCTTATTGTTTTAAATAGGGTTAATTAACTGGTAATCAACTAGAAATGAAATAGGTGTCACAAGTTTTCACATAAAAAACTGAAGACTATGTCTACTGCATTACTGCGCAATGAAAAGTGATCGACGTTAACAAAAGTAATTAGAAGAAGAGGATTAATTAGTACTAATCTCATCCATTAGAGATTAATCACAGTGAAGGATTAAGGAAGGAGAAGAAGATTTCTCGCTTACGCTTACGATCGGTTCGGACTCGTTTGATTTGTGATGAAGACTCCCACAGATAAAGGTTAGTCTTCGATTCATATACGGATAAATCGGTTGATTCATGTTTAAGTCTATCCATTATAGGGTTTGATTTCGAAACGGAATCGCAAATATAAAACTTGGATCCTTGGATCCAAGTTTTATATTTGCGATTGAGTCCATAAATTGAGAAGAGGTGTACCTAGGTTAGTCTTCGATTCCGTTTTATATTTGCGATCGCAAATATAAAACGGAATCGCAAATATAAAACGGAATCGCAAATATAAATCGGTTGATTCATATACGGATAAATTGGTTGATTCATCCAAGTTATGAATGATGAGATTGAGTCCATAAATTCTAATAAAACTTGGATCCTTGTACCTAGGTCAGACAATGTGAAGCTAGTTCCATGTAGGTGGCTGTATAAACTAAAAGAATGTATAAAACCTAGTGATCCCCCTAGGTATAAAGTTAGGCTGGTTGCCAAAGGCTTTACTCAAAGAGAAGGAATAAATTACACAGATATCTTTGCTCCTGTTGCTAAATATAAAACTTTGAGATTACTACGCCATTGTGTATGACTGTGAAATTGAACAGATGGATGTTAAAACTGCCTTCCTGCATGGTGATTTGAATGAAACCATTTACATGATTCAACCTAAAGGTTTTGTAGATAAAAATAAACCTGAGCATGTTTGTTTGCTTAAAAAATCTCTGTATGGTCTAAAACAATTACCTAGACAATGGAACATCAAGTTTGACATTTGCATGAAAAATCTAGGCTTCATGAGAAGCAAGTATGACTATTGTTTGTAATTCAAGAATCTTTCTACTCCTAATGCTCTGTATGTTCTCTTATATGTGGATGATATTTTGATTAAGTGTAAATCTAAAGTCATCATTAGCACTGTCAAAAGAGACCTTAAAATGCATTTTGACACGAAAGATCTTGGTGCTGCACAGAAAATCCTTGATATACAAATCATAAGAAATAGGGTTAAAAAGAAAATGTGGCTTTCTTAGTATGATTATATACAAAAAGTTTTGGACATGTTTAATATGGGTAACTCTAGACCTACCCCTATGCCCTTACGAGGGCACTTAGATCTAACCAAGAAGCAATGCCCTGATTCTCCTAGTGAGTTGAAAAAGATGTCTAACATTCCTTATGATGTAGATGTTGGCTTTGTGATGTATGTTATATTGTGCACTAGACCTGACTTATCTTTTGCTATCAGTGTTCTGAGTAGATTCATGTCTAACCCTGGATTAGAACATTGGACTGCCATGAAGTATTGCTTGAGATATATTGCAGGAATTAAGAAGTTATGTTTGGTTTTTGCTGAGCACTTGATAACACGATTTATGACTTAGATTTAGACACTCATTTAGATAGATTTTCCGCTCATTCATGCATGGTTTAGCATTAGTTCACGGCGTTTGCACTCAAATCACGTATTTTGTCGAGATAGACGTCTACTCGGACTTTTGCTTGCTTTGTAGGTATTTTGGGAGATTTAAGAGCCTAATCGGTACATCCGAGGATCATTCCTCGAGATGACACACTTCCGGACTCATTGGAATGCAAGCTAAGGGCTAAGGAGGACTCATGGAACCTTGCCAACACAAGCCATGCACCAAATCATGGCTTAACGAGCCTAGAAGAAGCCTCTGGAACAAACCACGGTCTGGACCAAGACCACGGCCGTGGACTTGCCCGTGGTTCCTGCCAGGACCACGTTGACAGCTGGCCACGATCTCTTCCATTGCTCTTGCATCTTAGTGGGTATTTAAAGGATTTTGCAGGCTGTAATTGGGGATCCTTCTCCTCTCTTTTGACCTATCTTCTTCCCCAAAAACACCTCTCCATTGTTGCCTCTCTTCCAAGCACCCATTAGGGGTGTTCTTGGAAGAGACTAGTGTAGATTCTCGTTTTAGAGTGAGATTAGAGTGGTTTTGAGAGAGAAGTTCATTATTGACAACTTGGATTAGCTCTTGGAGCCTTGTAAGAATTTGGTAACTTCTTCTCTATGCCTTAAATGTCTTTTCTTGGAATTGTTCTTCATTATGTAACCATGACTTGCAAGCATGCTTATTTGATGAAGTTTGATCTTGAAATGTTTGTTGTTGGCTAGATAGATGCGATTCTAGGGTAAGGAAAGAAGGGTTATGGCTAGGACTATGATAGGGTGAACTTAGATTTACCCTTGGACGACTTGATTTCTTGAACGAGGTCTCTGTTGAAGTCCACGGTTTGTTCATGCCATTCCACGGCCGTGGTTGTGGTAGAACAGCCCGTGATTCTCCCTGGTTCGATGGATCTAGCTTTAGTTAGTTAGAATGTTGAAATCCTAGTGTTTGTTGAGCTAATTCTATCCTAGGGTGACCTAGTGTTAGCAACTAAGTGTTTAGAAGAGACTTACCCGGTGATTCTTACTCTTAGATTCAAAAGATGACAAACCCTAGGTAGTGGTGAGCCTCACAAGCCGCCATTGGACTAAGTGTGCTAGGATAGTTGTTTAGGACTTCCCTTTCTGAGACTTACCCGGTAAGGATAGGTTAGATCCCTAGGTAACAATCCGGTTTGTGTAGAATTCCTATCCTTAGGTTCTTAGAGACTTACCCGGTGATGAGACCTTAGGAATGGACTAGTGGACCATGAGACCTACCCGGTAATTGATCCCAATCTAGAAACGCTTAATCCCAACATATCATAGTTAACCCGAGGAATGAATAGATAGCTTGAGTCTATGCCATAACCGGACTTCCAAACTCTAGAATCCGCTTGTTACTTCCATTTTCCTATCTTTTGTGTTAGTGTTCGTTTGTGTTGCTTGATTGTGTTCGCATACTTGTGATCTTTGTTTGATCACCCAAAAACCAACCAAAAACATTGTGTTTTCCATTTTCTTTATTCCTCATCTTATCTTAGTCTAGATTCACACTATCTTCGATCATTGAATGACTTAGTTTCACCTCAGTCCTTGTGTTCGACCTCGGAATACTTTCCTTTCTACAAAACGACCCGTACACTGCGGGTTTCGCTAGGTAGTTTAGGATTTAGTTCGAGTTATAAATTTAAAGCTTTTTGTGCTATTTCCTAGCGTAACAGCATTCTTCAAATCGTGATATTTTTGGATATGTAGATTCGGATTATGCTAGTAATAAGGATACTAGAAAATCTACTACTGTCTATTATTACACTTGGACTAATAATAGTATATCATGGAAGTCACAACAACAATCCATTGTAGCTTTGTCATCCACTGAAGCTGAATACATAGATGTTGTTGAAGCATCAAAATAAGTCATTTGGTTAAAAGGCTTAATTAATGAAATACAACATAAGTCTTGCATTCCTGTTTTGCATATTGATAGTCAAAGTGCTCTTTATCTCTGTAAGGATCTTGTGTATCGTGAAAGATCTAAACATATTAATGTTAGATTTCATTTTGTTAGGGATGAGATAGAAAAGAAACACTTTGAGGTTAAGAAAATCAGAGGAGATATTAACCCTACTGATTTTGGTACAAAAATTGTCCCTACTGACAAATTTATCTTTTGCAAGAATTCCCTCCACTTGTGGGATGTTCCCTAAAGATAATTGAACATGAACTGATGACGGATAGGAGTGCCACCCTCTTTTACTACTGGTGATCAAGATGATGTGTTCACATGAATCAAGAGGGCAATTGTTAACTTTATGATTCATGTTGTATAGTTTAGATTGCATATAGTGCACGCAATCGAATTGATCTGTAATAGATTCCTAGGTCTAGGGTATTGGATTAAGGTGACTAATACTTGCTATAGGTGACTAATGTTGACCTAGTTGCTGGTTCTAGTGAGAATCACTGAACCCTGGTAGCCTGGACACATTAGGAGCTATGGCTCGTGTTGATTACCTGTATCTGATATGTATAGTTGGCTTTATCTGGGTTAGAGTGTTTGTTCTCTGAGCAGCTTCTTATGGGGGTTGGACCGGGTTCAAGCTTTGAAGTTTATCCTTTGGGTTTGGCTTGGTTTGGCACCGCTTAAATGAAACGCTACGTTTGGACTTTGAGGAGGTGCTATGTAAGCTGACGCTTACCTCATCTAACCCTAATGAGACATTGGAGACTTGCTGCCAATAGAGAGAGAGAGTTCTTCCTCTGAGAGAAAAGAGAGAGAGCGACAGAAGAGAAGTCGGAGGTGGTTCGGTTGGGCTAAGACGTTCATCCTCTGCCAGATCTCTCCAGCCGAAGATCTTCAGATTGAAGATAGCAAAGCTTGGCCGAAAGCTTTGCCTAGCCTTACATGGGCTATTTCGATAGCTTGCTCTTCGTATCTCGTTTTGTTCTTGCTTGTGTTCTAGATATAGGTCTTTGTTACAGATTGATCTTGCGTGCATCTTGTAATCAAAACAATATTGTACACATCTTGAATGCCTAGTAAAATATGGGATCGAACCTCCCCTCTTGAGGTTCCGCACATGTAGGGTTTTAACACCTGAACTGCGTAAACAATTGTTTGTGTTTATCTTTCAATCTTGACATACATCCTTCGATTACATGATTAAAACATATTATAGCAAGATATCTATTTTCTACCATGTATACATCAATTTGTTTTATTTTCACCAATTAATTTGAATGGAATGAAAACCCCAATTTCTTATGCATAAAACTCTATGAAATCATGAGTTGTCTAATTTATTCAAAATCTAGTTAAATTGACTAAAACTGACCGTGTCCCATGTAGTAGCTATTAACTATTAGATAACATTTGAATTGTTTGTTCCACGAGGATTAGCAATTTGTATTGGTTTGAGATTCATTATAGGTAATCTTGTCTCATGGGACTTAAAATGGGTTGAAAGTTCCACAACCTTTTGATTTATGAGGACGTAGGTAGGTGGCAAGACCCATTGACAGGTGCCTTGGTGGTGTGGTTGGACTTGCTAGATGTCCATGGCAACGAGTCTTTAAATTTGTCTAACCAATTTCTATTCTCAATTTAGAAACTTAAATGAAGAATCATACCCTAATTCAAAAAATCAAACCTCGAAATTGATCATAAAATTCACGAGTAGAAGCATCAATATCTATAAACAAGTCAATGATGAAAACTTGAGCCTCGACTCGGTCTAAAAGTAACCTTCGCAATTCAAAATTTGCGCGTGACATAAGATGAAACAAACTTACCACTTTCTATTCAAGTTTTTGGCCATATGTAGCTTTGATATCCCTCATGAGAGGTGTTTTGATGGTTAAAGTTTGAACTTTTGTGGCCAGTGATAGAAATGGAGAACGATAGAAACGGAGAACGATGGAGAAACGATAGAAATGGAGAACAATGGTGCTGCTCTTAAGATGAAACAAACTTTTGGTGGTCTATTCATAATGGAATATGTTTAATGGGTGATTAATTGACAATTAAAATATAAGGGGGTGGTTATATGAAAAGTTGTATATATAGCAGGTGATTTTGTGTAATTTACTCTAAAATGAAATATCTCCACTTGCCTAGACAATCAGCCGCCGCCCCCACCCCCAAAGCATTCAGCCTCTCCCGCCTTGCTCCCCAAGGTATATCGCCCCTTTTCTCTTCAGCCTCTCTCCCTTCATTTCTGCCCCTCAAACCCTAGAAATTCTATATTTCACCTCCATTTATCTTCTCTTTTGCAGACTTGTTTGAGTTTCGTATTTCTTTCTTTACCTTGGCAATCGTCGTTTTATCCTCATGGCGACGACAAGTAAGCTTAGTTTCTCCCTTCTTTTTTTTTCTTCACTTTCATGCGTTCTAAGTTGCTTGCTAAACAGATTCCGAATCTTGAAGTTGTTCTTGGACCTGTATGTTCCTTTTACTGTTAAACCTAATGATTGATTTACTGTTTTTAATTTGTGTAGGGCTTCAATTTGAGAACAACTGTGAAATTGGCGTTTTCTCTAAGCTGACTAATACCTATTGTTTGGTTGCAATTGGCGGATCTGAGAGCTTCTACAGGTTTTATGCTTGTTATTGTCACTTCAGTTTGCTCCTTTTTTCTTATTGGTGTTCTCATGTGCAACCTTAATCTTACTTGTTTGGGTTTACAATGGATGATTGTTGTTAGCACGTTCGAGGCAGACTTGACAGAACACATTCCTGTTGTGAAGGCATCCATTGGTGGAACTCGAATAATCGGACGATTATGTGCTGGTGAGATTTATGGATTCAAATAGAAAAATCAATGCGCATATTTGTAACTTAGCGGCTAGCTAAGTGTGTTTATTAACTTAATTGTGTTCTTTATATTGGCAGGAAACAGAAAAGGGCTTCTTTTGCCTCACACCACTACCGATCAAGGTGAGTACATACATGAACACACAACCCTTTCTTGTCTATGTAGGATCATTATTGTCCCGCACTCCTGCTGTGTGTAAACCTAATATTCATTGAGCTTAGCTATAACTAAATGGAGCACTGAACTGCTGTGTTTCAAGAATAATGTTTAATGAATGATAATTTAGCTATCAGGGCCATCAATTATGCTGAAATACTCTTGTATCGTTTTGTAGAGGCTAAGAATTGGTTAGAACCTCAAGGGTATAACCGTATAAGATATGTTAAATGCTGTTCTCTTTGTCTGTGATAGGTACTACAGTACCTACAAATCAATGTGTCTTGATTCTATTCCCTTGATTGATATTTTTTATTGTGTGTTCTTATGTTCTTAAAGAGCTTCAGCACTTAAGGAACAGTCTACCAGATGAAGTAGTTGTGCAGCGCATTGAGGAAAAACTATCTGCTCTTGGAAATTGCATAGCCTGCAATGACTATGTTGCACTTGCCCACACCGATCTTGACAGGGTAAATTCTGATTTCAGAATGATTTTTAATGCCAAATCGCTTTATTATGCTTGTAGTTGCAGATCCTTAGTACTGTTTGCTGTTTCTAATATTTTATAAAACAGTTTGGGCAATGCTGATGTCTTCTATTTGAAAATAAAAGAGAAATGACATGGTAAGACAATCCTAATTTTGCACTGGTTGACCTAGTAAAGTTTAGTGCTAGATTGATAGCTGGAAGATTGGGTCTTCTGCACTTGTTGACTTAGTGAGTTATTGTCTTGCATTTTGGATTGGATAGTCTGATACTTTGGTTGGTTAAAATTAGCATGTTAGACTGCAATAAGCTAAAATTGTTTTGGAGCTAAGCAAGTGGTCAAATAGAGATTGTATTCACAGTTGTACAGGAGTTGACTTGTTTGCAGTATAAATTATGTAGATTCAGTTGACTCTTTGTGCCACAATGTCACTCAATAATCTTTGTTTGGCGGCATACAGTGTTTTCATCTCCAAATTTTTGACGTTCTGAATTGGTTGTTTTAATATCTTTTTTTTGTATGTTGTGCCATCAGGAAACAGAAGAGATGATTGCAGATGTTCTTGGTGTGGAAGTGTTTAGACAAACTATTGCTGGCAACATTCTTGTAGGCAGCTACTGTGCTCTCTCCAACAAGGGAGGCCTAGTAAGTATTACGACTACTTTTTTACAAAAAAATTACCCTTCTTTCGAGTTTTCTGCTCACTGACAGATTAACTGTATTATTCACAGGTGCATCCCCACACATCTGTGGAAGACTTGGATGAACTGTCAACACTTCTTCAGGTTCCCTTGGTGGCGGGAACTGTAAACCGTGGTAGTGAGGTCATAGCAGCTGGCTTGACCGTCAACGACTGGACTGCATTCTGTGGGTCTGACACTACAGCCACAGAAATATCTGTCATCGAGAGCGTCTTCAAGTTTGGGGGAGACAATCCACCTGCCATTGTCGATGAGATGAGGAAATCATTGATCGATAGTTATGTCTAACTGCTTATCAAAATCTACAACAATGCTTTTATTTACACCTGTTTTTTTTTGGGCAATCATCACTCTTATCCGGACTACTTGTTTTCAACGTTAAATGAAGTATTCTTAGTATCAACAGAATTTGTAAATGTTTGGTCTATAAGGTTCGTCAAACAGGACATCCTTATGGAGTTTACACATGTTATGCTGATCAGTAATGTTGACTAAAGAGTAAGGTCATGTGCGGCAAAGGTAACCTTATTCTTTAGATTTTTGTGGAGTTTTACAATTATTACAAAACTTGGAATTTATGCAATACATACATTCCAAAGTTTATGCAGTTGAGAAGCAGCAACATGTATTTTAAACCTGAGCTACATATTCTCTGCATTGAGTTTAAACTTGATAATCGGTCTCTCCAGCTGCATCCTGCTCTTTCTTCACCGAGACCAAGCACTCTTCATAACGGAAAACACGGAGAGTGTTCTTTGCCCAGCTTACGTTGAGCTTCCTCAAGCCTTGTGTGATGCTTCCACTTACATTAAGCTTCTTCATCTCTTGTGTAGTTAAGTCGCAACAAATGAGTTGTCCATTGCTATCTTCCAAGAAAATCTCGCCACTTCTCGAAAACCCTAAAGGAGCATCAATCCCATGATAAGATCCTATAGTAAGGAACTTGATCCAAGACTCCTCCACACCATACTCAGGCCAAAACCACACCTATACCCGTACCCACAAGCGAGTAATCATGTACAAAAGCCAAGGAGTTTTTGTAAGACATGAGTTTCCCGCGTACTCTTTTGGATGGTACACCATAATCAGGCAGACGAGTCTTTATAAACACTTGTTTGCTCATGTCGAACGAGAAGATCACCTTGTCAGCATTATGATCTATTTCAAACCAACTAAAGACGCCATTTATAGAAGGATTGAAAGCCGAGATAGGCAAGTTACCTAAAGGTTCAAATTCAGCTTCAATTCAAATAAGCTTCCACGTATCCGAGCTCAAACTATAGAGCTCAGCATGAGCCGTACCACTAGAATCCTTACACAAATGTAAGGTTGACAAAACCTTGTAATCAGAATCAAAACCGAATCCAATGCACGCATCCATCGTCTGTTCACGTGGAGGGGCGACGTTTGAGCGCGGTAGTTGTTCAAAGATCGCCTTCATCCAATCCTTTGTACCCTTCAAAAATCAAATTTAGCACGATCGATTATAAACAAATGGAATTTATTTATATCGCAATGTTAATCCATATTCAAGGACAAGTGACAACAAGAACAAGGGGCTTCGTCTGCGGATTGGTCTCTACTTCCACAAAGATTTGTTTTGGGTTTTATCAACCTCAACATAGCCTGCATATTGGTTGAAACAAACCACATTTGGAGGAGGACAATGGTAAGCGTTGCAGCCTTGGAGAAGCATGCTACACATGACATCATTATATTCTTCTATTCACTCAATCTTTCATCTTCTTAACAACAAATACTTATATATATATAGGGTGTGGTTCCCATGAGAACACCCTCTAACGTGAAAACATGAGAACAATCGTACACCGTTGGATGTGAGTATTAAGGGTTGAGATTTAGAGTAGATATCAAAAATAATAATAATTACGAATAATAATAATTAGGAATCCAACAATAACTACGAATAATCCACTCAACCAACAATAACTACGAATAATACATTAAACGATATGACACATTCGTAACAAAACTGATAATAATTACGAATCTGTTCTCATGTTCTCACGTTAGAGGGTGTTCTCATAGGATCTATACTCTATATATATATATATATATATATATATATATATATATATATATATATATATATAGGGTGGTTCCCATGAGAACACCCCTAACGTGTATACATGAGAACAATCGTACACCGTTGGATGGTGAGTATTAAGGGTTGAGATTTAGAGTAGATATCATAATTAATAATAATTACGAATAATAATAAGAAATCCAACAATAACTACGAATAATCTACTCAACCAACAATAACTACGAATAATACATTAAACGATATGACACCTTCGTAACAAAACTACTAATAATTACGAATCAGTTCTCATGTATACACGTTAGGGGTGTTCTCATAGGATCTATACTCTATATATATATATATATATAATCATCCACTCAAATGTTTGTTATTATCTATAGGGCTAATTTAGTAACTAGGTCTTTTTAGATTTATCTTCCACTAACTAGTCCCATTGTATTTTTTATTTTTGAAAAATTAATGTATTAGAAAACAAGGATTTACAAGGGGGTCTAGACCAAAGGGGTCCATTGTATTTTATTGTTAAGTGTACCCCTCTCCTATTTTTTATACTGTCAAATCCTATGAAGAAATATTACAATGTACTGTCTTGTACTATTTGGAAAAGGGAATGATATTTATACAAAATAAGTATCTAAAAGAGAAAAGATATGCTACTAAGATAAAGGGATTATAAAGCTAAGATCAAGGTAAGAGAATATATCATCTAAATATGTACAAGGTAATTCAAATATATTCAATACAACCCCTCAAGTTGGAGTGTGAAGATTATGAACGCCCAACTTAGAAAGAAGATAACGGAATTAACGTTGACCCAAAGGTTTGGTGAACATGTCCGCCAGCTGGTCCGAAGAACAGATGTGTCGAGTTATATGGTGTCAGCTTGAACTTGATCGCGAATAACATGACAATCTATCTCAATATGTTTGGTGCGTTCATGGAAAACAAGATTTGACACGATGTAGATAACAACCTAAATGACACCAAGTGATCGGAGGAGGGAACAAAGCCATATGATTTCACAAGTGGTGTTGGCCATGGCACGGAACTCAGATTCAGCAGAGGAGCGAGATACCGTTTTTTGTTTCTTTGTCTTCCATGACACCGGTGAAGTGCCTAACATGATGAAGAAACCAGTGAGAGATCGTCGTGTAAGGGGACAAATGGCATAATCCGCATCACAATAGGCGTTGAGATGTAGCTGACTCGTATTGGACAAGAGAATTCCTTGACCTGGTGAAATCTTGACGTATCGTAGAACCTGGTTCACATCATTCCACTGATTGTCGGTTGGAGCATGGACAAACTGTGACAAAAGATGGACAACATAACTTAGATTAGGTCGAGTTATAGTGAGATAGATAAGCTGACCGACAATACGACGATAGCGTGTTGGAGAGGAAACCGCCGGGTTGTTGTCATATTGGAGACGGTGGTTTTGTTCAATTGGAAAAGTGGTTGGCTTATAGTCCAAATGACCAGCATCTTTGAGGAGATCCAATGCATACTTTATTTGGGAAAGATATAAACCAGATGAAGTCCTTGTAATCTCAATGCCTAAAAAAAATTTAAACAATCCAAGATCTTTCATATGAAAGCATGAGTTAAGATATGATTTAAATTGTGAAATAAAATTGGAATCGTTTCCTGCTATAATCAAATCATCTACATAAACTAAGATATGGACAATAACATTAAATTTGATATAAGAGATGTGACACCTATTTCATTTCTAGTTGATTACCAGTTAATTAACCCTATTTAAAGCAATAAGCGGAAAAGCGAAAAAGCGGAAAAGCGGAAAACGTAAAATTTTAAAACTTTATCTTACAACCATCTTCACAACATATATACATACTAACATACGTCATAAAACCCTGTTTAACAAAAACACAACTGTTTTAAAACCATGCAAAACATCCTAGACGGTAACATCCCATAACAGCCCACCTGATATGATCTCAAATCCAGGTGTTGGGTCCAATGTCCTTGCCTTGATCAGGCCGAGTCTGAGTAGCTGAAAAATATGTGGATATAACAACAATGAGGCACACGCTCAGTAAGGGTATACAAATCGCACTCTTCCAATATATATAAATATCTAATATCCCGTCCCAAAGGACACTCTATACCCTTCCTCACATTTCAAAGCACACATACATATCCACATTTACATATAATTCCACAACCATTCATATCACATTTCACATAAACATTCAAGCATGTTATCACACATCACATATAAACATATCATCTCATCACATAAACATAATCATAACATAACATATAACATGCTAGACTCGATCGCATCGATGCATAGGTGATAATTAACTAACTAGCTCCAACTGATCGTACGATATATTTTCTCACGTGCTTTCGTATTTCTTTTCTTTCTTTCTTTTTTTTTTCTTTCGGTTGGCCAACCCGATAGCGTCCTAGGCCCCCTGTAGATCAGGTAGCGACCTCGGCCATCTTGTCCTAAGACCCCCTGTAGATCAGGTTGCGATCTTGGACTATTTTTCTTATCTTGAGGCCCCCTGTAGATCAGGTAGCGACCTCTGGCTGTTTTTCTTATCTTGAGGCCCCTTGTAGATCAGGTAGCGACCTCTGAGGCCCCCTATAGATCAGGTAGCGACCTCGTCCCCCGGAAACCCGTGCGGAACCCAGTTGGGCTAATTAATCAATTACCATCCTATATTATCACTTTCATATCATAACTCAATTTCATGCTTTCATCATATTCTTTCATCATATTCTTTCCACTATCATCTCATGTACCTCATGCATGCTTCATAAGGAATATCAAGTCATCATCATCGTCTCACTCATATACATATAAGCATGCATACAATCATAACAAACATATATATACACACTCAAGCATGCATAAAATCATAGCATATTAAATACATAACATATATTAAGCAAGTGTAATTCATATACACTTACCTCGCAGGTAAGAACAATAAAACCTCGCAAACCAACTATTGAGTCCGTCACTCGGACTATCCTCCTTTCTCGTATTTGGATACGCTCACAAAGAACTAAGCTATAATTAACCAAAACCTTCAACAACACCTGCGGAGAATATCATATTCCTCGTATTAAACTTCTCGGTTCAAACACCAGTTAAATTCATTCCTTTGAATTTAATTAATTTATATTCTCCTCTATAATCCCAATTTAATTAATTAACCTTTAATTAATTAATTAAATTTCGCCAGAACAACGTTTTGCCCGCAGGCAATTTCTGAACCCACCTGTCATCAAATCTCATCAAACAAACAGCCCATAATCACCAGAATAAAGTAACGAGCATAATGGAATTTTCAATTATCCATTTTGACAAGTCTAAGGTCAATTTAGGCTAAATCGCAATACGGAAAACGAATAAATTCATAACTTATTCGTTACTAACCCGATTGACGATCCGAAAGAAGATTCGGAATCACAACGACGCAGGCTACGCTCGGACACCATCAAATTCACCGGAATCTGAGCGACGGAACCTCCCTAGTATCATATATGCTCGACCAGGCCTTCTCTTGCGCGGAAATGTAGAAACTCGGTACCAAAATGAAGAGAATGAAGAGAGGAATCCAAAAACTCAAACGGATTTGAAATCGGATTAGAAACGGAGAGTAGATCTGAGTTTGAAGATTGAGAGAAATCAGAGCTTTTACGAGAAAACGCGAAAGGAAATGAATTAATAAACGTTATTTCCGCTATTTATAGCGAAGACGATAATTATCCTTTAGCGGAGTCGATAATTATCCTTTTACCGATCCGAAAGCGGTTTAAGCCCCTTTCTCCAAACTTCTCGAAATTTCGGGAATAATAAATCTGGAATATTGTATGGATAATTATTCCGCAATTGTCTCGAAAACGCGTATTCCTAAGCCGTCTTTCTTAGCCGCTAAGAAACGAAATAGCGACTCTTTTGGGCGTTTTGCCTTTCCATGTTTTTTCATGTCTAGGACATGTCCGATGTCCTGATCATTTTTCTCAACTGCATTTTTATTAATTGAAGCTCCCAAATGCTCTAAATAACACCGGGTTGTATTATCATCTAGGAGCAAGTTACCTCGAGAGGTATCTCGTATTAAAACGGATTTAATTCCTTAAAATTCTCGATTAGGTCATCTTCGATTTTTGACTGTTACAAGAATAGAGAGAATAATCGGCATATGATTGAACAAAACCGTATTTACGAAGAGCAGAAGCAAGTTTGAAAAACCAGTTTCGAGGTGCTTGTCTAAGACCATAGATAGACGTTTTGAGTTGACAAACCTGAGGAGATCCAGATTGTGCAAAGCTAGGCGGAAGAGCCATATATACTTCTTCGGTAAGGTCACCATGAAGAAACGCGTTATGTACGCCCATTTTGTGAAGCTCCCAGTCTTTGATAGAGGCTACTGCTAAGAACACTTTAACAGACACAAGTTTGGCAACAAGAGCAAAAGTATCAAAAAAATCTATACCTACAACTTGCCGGTTGCCAAGAGCAACGAGACGAGCTTTATAACGCTCAATGTTGCCATCAAATTTGTGTTTTATCTTGAATACCTATTTACAACCAATGGGATTCTTATTAGGAGGAAGAGTGGTAGCAATCCATGTCCCATTACGTTTTAAAGCATTAAGTTCTTGCATCATAGCAAGACGCTAGTGAGGTATTGATAATGCCTCATTGACAAAAGTTGGTTTAAAAGCAACCTGGACTGCATTAAGAAAACTAACATGGGCCGAATTCATATTATGATACTGAAGATAATGATGAATGGGATAAGGAGAACCTGTAGATGGAGGGGCTGACTGGATGGACGAAGAAGTGATTACAGCGTCACATTGGTAATCAACAAGACGAGTGGATGGTTGAGCAGTGCGAGAGCTACGACAAAGAGAAGACGTCAACTCGTACACCCGTATCAAAAAATACTCAAGCAGGTAAATCATTAATCTGAATGGTACCTGTAGTGGCTGGCGTTGCCGGCTCTTCAACGCTCCTCAACTCGTACACTCGAGCTTGTGGTCCTCTAGTATTAGTGGTACCTCCACACGGCCTCTGTCTCTACTCGGTCATGGTGCAGAACCCTGAGTAGTAGGATGATATGAGACTCGTTGTTGTAGTCCCTATGACTGATACCGAGACAACATTTGACCATCCCCTACAACACTAGCAAGGGAAGAACCTTGCTGAGAAGAAGCGTTGCCCTATCAACAATAGGTAGCCCGGTGACCTGAATTGCCATATGTGAAGCAAGTCACTAGTGCCCGCGGACACTTAGGCCGCAAATCTTCAGGATCACCGCGGTTGTAGCACTTTCGTCCCCTTTCCATAACCTGTGCGGCAGAGGGATAACTCGGATGTCTCTACATCTGGAAAGGGAATCATCAACACTCAAACGAAGAGAAGAAGAAACTTAAGAGGAAATAAATGCAAAAAGGAAAGTTGGCTAAAAGGTGGTTGTTCACTGCTATGCCGCGACCGCGGCCCGACAGAGCCGCACGCTCGGTGGCGCGACTGCGGATGAGGTGAGACGCGGTCGCGGGATCTCCTGAAATGCATGGTTGTTAAAGTTTAAGAGATAAAATATATTTCATTGTCACTTCTAAAAGTTTGAAGTAGAAGATTATATTGAGTAGAACCATGACACAAAAACTTTGAATGACATGAAAATCTTCACTTTTGGTTTGATTAAACAAACTCATGTGCAACGAGAATAATCATCATCCAAAATAGTTAAAAATAAGAAGAACTCAAAGTTAACAAGACATGATAAGGACTCAAACATCACAATGAACGAAATCAAATAAAGACGAAGAACATAAGACACTTGTAATAACCGGACTTTTGAAACTCCGTTAAACCTGAATTTAACCGATTTTCGAAACATCAATCTTAAATAAATAAATACTTAAATTAAAATAAAATAAACGAGTGTTATTCCTATCATTTTATGTGACATTAATTCCCATAAAATGACGAAACCTTGTAACCGAAAATAAATTACGCACCTTAAATAAAAATAATAATAATTTAGATAATACGGAATTTAATTCCGTATTATATAACTTCCGTACCTAACCGGAAACCGGGCGAGTAACGAGTTCCTATTCTCGTTCTAAGGGGAGAGCAGGCCGGTTGGCCCACTAGCAAGCCCACATATCCTATCAGCCGGCCCAACAGTAACCAACCCACCACTAATCCTAACCCTAATTAATTAACACTAACCTAATTCAGCCTAACCTAAGCTGCCGTTTTTCCTCTCCCTCACCATTCGAACCGTACTACATCTCGCGGCACGAACGAACAGCAACAAGACTACACCGCCTCCAATCGAGCCGCCACTGCACCGCCTCCCATCGAGCCGCCGCTGCACCGCTTCTCGTCGACCACCAGGTGAACCACTAGCCTCTATTCCGTCTCTCTCCTGTGCGTAATTTATCGCTCCCTGCTGATCTACAGACCAACAACGGCGCCTTCGACACAGCAGCAGCGCACGCCACCGGAGCCACCACACCGCCTTCGGTCGACCGCCATCCGCCGCTGGAACCGGTAGTGTCACCTTCGTCCCCTCGCTGCTCTCCTTCCCTTCTATTCTCTATTTCGGAACTCACTGCACCTGTCCGACTCTCGCAGCAGCAGTAGGGCCGGCCACCAGTGCAGGCTGTCCGAACGCCACCTCTAACGTCGCCGCCGCCGCCGTTGCAGAAGGTAAACCTCTGTTGCCGCCTATCCGCCGCCTTCCTTTTCTGTTTACTCGATTACATCATACCGACGGTCTCTCCGTTGCCTACAGTGTCATCCGGAAGACGAGTCGGTGAGCGGAGCCTTCCTCAAGACCGGGCGGCACATCAACGGACTTCTCGTCTCGTGTTCTGCAGCCCTCTCCTTTTTCGTGACATAGTACGTACGGTTAGTAGCTCTCCGCATCGGTATACTGCAGTTCAGGCATACGTGGTTTCACATGAGTTTAAGGCTATGGATGGGCATAAGCATATATGAATGTCGGAGATATGAATGTATATAAACACAAGGTTGTACCTCTATGGAGTAGAATACGCATATATACAAAAATTGTTACAGATTAAGAAAGTATAGTTATATATATATATGTGCACTACTGAGTACGAAATGCGAGGGTATAAATATATATATAAATAAATTGGATTTTTTGAGAGATAGATAATTTATATATCTTTATATATACGGATTTGTATAGTTATATATGTGGGTATGTATAAATCAGTGCGAGTTGGGGAAATATGAATTTTGTAGCTATGTATATATAAATACCTAATAGTTACGGTTTTGGTAGAGTTGAAGGAAAAGTTAGAGTATGTGCATATGTATATATACATAGGAGAGAGTAGAGTGAGAGCTGGAAAGAGGAGGAGTGGCATATTTCGAGGAATGGTTTCGAGCTAGCTTAACTTATAAGAATTCTCAGAGAGAAACTTTCTATGGAAAACAAATGCTAAAAGAAATTAGTAGGGTTTTAAGAATCACTCCGAGAATGTACGACACTAAGGGTAAAATGGTCTTTTACTGTAAGAGAGTTATTTCCGTAATTCCTTCGCATGAGGTTGGACATCTAGATGTGATTTTGATCCACATGCCTTATTTGACAGGCATTTGAGTTACCACGAGTACGGACTGTTTGAGACGTGTTAGAGTGTATTTTGACTCAGGTAAGTCCTTGCGACTTACTTAGCCAGTTTCTGAGTGTTAGTTGAGTGATAGTAGTGGTGTGTGCTATTGCGTGATTTAATAATAATAACTTGCTAGGACGACTGTTATTATTACGTTTAAGGCCCAAGTGTATGTATAACGGGCCGTGACATCACTGCCCAGCTCTGACAGGAGACTGGGAGGTTCTCTATACCCAGACCATACAGGTACAAGGTGAGGTGCATCGGATCCATTCTTGATGGTTACACGGGGGCGGAGGCGAGGTTTGGGAATCCCTCGTGTCACAAAATAAGTATCACTAGAGTGAATGAGTAAATTAAAGCAAGATAATAAAACGGACTTGTTTGAAAGCATGCTGAGTGTTTATGTTTATCTGAGTGTGTTTGTGCTGCTATTATTCTGCTAATATTTAGATAACTAGCTAATGGTTCTTCTTGTTGTTGTTTTAGATTTACCACAGGTTAGATCAGCAGCTGAGTGATCCGGAAGTAGTGGTCAGCCGGGTCTCCGTACTCCTTAGAGCGGGGTTGGGGTTGTCTTGTCTTTCCTTTCTTTTGGTTAAGACAGTTGTTCTTTTCTTTTGTTTAAGTACCGTAGGCTGCTAGACAGTGTTGCATTCATTACTCTAAAAACATGGTTTTTATGAATTTCGGTTTCTTTATTTGTGTCTTGTTGCAAGATCCTAGTATTGTTGTTGTCAAACTGAGGTCGGGACCCATTGTGAGGTCCTAACCAGTAATACTCCGAGTTCTGAGAATTCGCGGTGTTACAACATGGTATCAGAGCTCTAGGTTGGCAACAATGGCACTTGAAATCTTCTGAAAGACCGAATAAGTTTTAAGCAGAACCCTAAAGGGGTCTGAGTTTTAAAAACAGAATTTTTGGTTTTCAAATACATGCATAGTCTGGTTGGGAATAGAAAAGTACGGCTGACCACCACTACTACCGCGGATCTCAGTATGCTTAGTTTAGACTTATAGTAGTGTACAATTATGTATGTTATATAAATATCTATATATATGTAGTATGTTGTTACCCTAGAGGATATGAAATATCCTTTAGTTGAGTTATCATGATGCGATCATCGCCTCATGATAAAACGTTTGGAGATCTTAAAGGGTATCTATAAGAAGATGGTGGACTCATACCCCAGTTTGGAACATTACATTATGGCGGACGCCCTGGTGGTTTCTTCAATTGTCCGAAGAACGAGGGGTTAAAGAGTTGAGGATTACTAGAGGATGTTAACAACAAGCACAATCGGGCGAGAAAAGAATATCAAGCAATTCAAATAGAAGTAATCGAAAACCGTACAAGGATCTTAGCGGGATTACGACGAGAGGTGAAACTCAAGATGCATGTAAGGACTACTAAGAGCGCGGATTTAAGAGGATAACATCAAAACACCATTCAAACAAAGTATAGCACAACTACACTTGGCGGGTTAAAGAACACTACAACCAAGGTGGATGCCATCATAGACAAGTATGAGCATGAGAGTACAGAGAAAATAGAGTGTTGACCCAGATGTAAAAGATTAAAGGAGTACCAAGACAGAGATTTACGATCGAGTTTAAAAGACAAAAATTAATAAATTTCATAACCATGGAGATGGATTGACTCCTGTAAAGACACAAGAAGGTTGAAGGAAAGCACGACACAAATATCAAAAATAGTAGAAGTCTGAGATTGAGACAATGGATTTCCATGAAGGTAATGTTACAAAACAACATCCACCGAGGAAGAAGCATGTGCGGGAATGATCATGATGGACTTGAGGGATCATAATAACTACTCAATCACCAAGAGACTTAAGTTAACCATACTAGTGGTTCACTACAAAGAGCTGCAAGTAGACGATAACTTAGGAAAAAGGAACCGTGAAGATGGGTTTGCAAGCTATCACGGAAAGTTTGATAAACCCATAGATGGCAGGTGCATAATACAACTAGACTCGGGTAAAGGGATCTTAAAAAGAGAAAGAAAAGTGTAAATTATGGAAGGAACTAAAGGTGTATAAACGGATATCCTATAAGGGATAAGTTTTCACCTTGTATTTTTCCGCATCAAAAGAAATAGAAGAAAAGTAAGTCTACGATCTGGTAGAATACCAACTACAGACTAACTAGTAATAACGAAGAATTCACACATGAGAGTTGACCAGTGATGACCGGTTTGTAGATAAGAAGAATAACATCGGATTTATTAAAGAATGTTACCGACATATGGAGAATCTCTACAAAAGACCAACGACGGCAATTGTAAAGTTAAACCGATACAAGTAACATGGAATGAGTTTGAGCCAATATCTCTGATTAAGAATTTAAGGAGAAGATTTTGACGGTCGGAAAAGACCACATAGGTCTTTAAAGAGATTAAGGAGATGGTTGTGAGCAGTTTCTTATCTTCTGGCTAAGAAAAAGGTACAAATCACAGTAGTACTAATGGATTACATAAGGAGAACTAGAGGAGTAAGAAGAAGCAGACAATTTTAATCCTGTCCTACGTCCATCGAGACAGAAGGTGCTTAACATGCCACACAATTGAGACTGATGGTGCTCTCCCGAGGTTTACAGAGGAAGCCTTTTGACTAAAGATGTCACACAGAATAACTACAGTTATAGAGACGGAGCAAACATAGAGATTATGACCTTAATCTCTTGATAATATGTCTCATTGAGTTTTGAAGTAATTCTAGATGGAATCTACACCTCGTTGGAACGGACATGAGAAAGAGTAATGAGGAATAACTGAAGGTATTATACAAATCCGATATCACGTCTATAAGATATTTACCGAAAAGTGTTTGTATAAGAGTTTAATGATAAATGGCGGTACTCCAAGGAAATTCAAACTAATCCAGATAACCCTGTAATATGTAGATGGATGGGTAGTTATAGAACCGCGTACAAATGGTGTACCCTAGAGTCTTTTCTCGATTGATGGGAGAAGAATTGACGAAAGTTTTAAATTTAATCAACGTAGATTGTACGAGGAAACCTAAAAGGTTTTGACCATTATAATTGGTGTAAGGATTTGAAAGATAGTAGAGCGATAGGAGTATTCTGGCAATCTAGTAGACATGAATGAGGAATAAGATTTTTTTTTTATATACTACTGAGCTGAAGATGTCAACAATAGTAATACTACTGAGCCGCGTCAGCGGAGCTTTGAGGAGTTGAAGAGGAGATAGACGTCTGCTCTAATTTTAGTACAACCTGAGAGTACAGATGACTTTGTGATATACAATGACGCATCCAAGCTAGGCTTGGGGTGTGTCCTGATGCAGAGGGGTAAGGTCATAGCCTATGCGTCTCGGCCGCTGAAGATGTATGAGGAGAACTACCCCACACACGACCTAGAGTTAGCTGCAGTAGTCCATGCTCTTCAGATCTGGCGTCACTATCTGTATGGGGCGACATGTCAGATCTTCACAGACCATAAAAGTCTGAAGTATATATTCACTCAGAGAGAGTTGAATAACCGCCAGAGGCGGTGGTTAGAGTTGATCAAGGACTTCGACCTTGAGATTCGTTACTACCCCGGAGAGGCGAATGTGGTAGCTGACGCTTTGAGCCGGAAGACGCCTATGGAGAAGGCGATAGCCCGGTTGACAGTACAACCACAGTTGCAGAGAGACTTGGCTTGGTTGGAGATAGAGATTCAGTTTCCCGATACTGATAGTCAGTTGGCTACCTTGGAGTTACTTCCTGATCTGTTAAATGAGATCCGACAGAAGCAGGAGACTTGCCCGACTTGACCAGGATCCGAGACAGGATGTCTCGAGATGAGGCCCACAATTCACTATTGGTGCTGATGGGTCGATGAAACGTCAGGATCGTGTTTGTGTGTCGTCAGACAGTGAGTTGAGACAGAGGATACTAGGGAAGACTCATGCTACCCCATACTCAGTACATCCGGGAGCGAGTAAGATGTACCAGGATGTGAGACGGTCCTTCTGGTGGGGTGGTTTGAAGCCGATGTGACTCGGTATGTAGTTCGGTGTGCGACCTGCCAGTAGGTCAAGATTGAGCATCGTAGGTCTGGAGGAGAGCTCCACCCACTTCCAGTACCACAATGGAAGTGAGAGGATATATCTATGGATTTTGTTACGGGCTTGAGACTTAGCAGAGGATTTGATGCTATTTGGGTAGTGGTAGACCGCCTGACAAAGACCGCACGTTTCATTCCGATTAAGGAAACGTGGCCGGTGAGTCGTTTAGCTGAGGAGTTCACCAGACACATTGTGAGACTCCATGGAGTACCGAGGATTATCATCTCTGACAGAGATGGACGTTTTACCTCGAGATTTTGGCAGCAGGTACATATTGCTTTGGGGGACGAGTCTCCACTTTACCACTGCCTATCACCCACAGACAGACGGACAGTCTGAGAGGACCATTCAGACCTTATAGGACATGCTTCGGGCGTGTGTACTAGATTGGGGACAGGTGTGGCCAGATCATCTCCCACTGGTAGAGTTTTCATATAATAACAGCTGGCACGCATCTATTGGGATGGCTCCTTATGAGGCTTTGTACGGACGGTGATGTCGTACGCCATTATGTTGGGATGAGCCAGCAGAGCTGATGGAGTAGCTCCAGATCAGATACAGGATGACATCGCTCGGATTGCCCTAGTCCGAGAGCGGATGTTAGCAGCTCAGAGTCGTCAGAAGTCCTACGCCGACAAAAGGCATCGACCTTTGGAGTTTAGAGTGGGTGCTCAGGTGTGGCTGAGAGTGTCACCTACGAGAGGAGTTCGGCGTTTCGGCATTAAGGGGAAGCTGAGTCCCCGATATGTCGGACCTTTTGAGATCTTGGAGAGAGTTGGAGAGGTGGCCTACAGATTTGCACTACCGCCGAGATTAGAGGGTGTTCATCCGGTCTTTCATGTATCTCAGTTGAGAGAGTACATCCCAGATCCGAGACACGTCATTAGCCATGAGGATCTGACAATTGAGCCTGACCATACATTTGTAGAGTACCCAGTAGCTGTCTTGGAGCGCAGTACTAGACGTTTGCGGTCCAAGGATATACCTATGTTGCGGCTCCAATGGTCTAGGAGAGGAGCTGATGAGGCCACTTGGGAGACTGAGGAGAGTATTAGACGTAACTATCCCGAGTTCTTTGCGGGGTTAGAGGTTACTCCTGTTTTGACGAGTTAGTACTCGGATGTTGTGTTGTTTGACCTTTCAGGTTTTTATATTGATTTGAGTGATTACGTTTTATGCGACACATGTCTACTTTTGATGATTGAGTAGTTGCTTGTAGCTAACGAAAATGTCGAGAAAATTGAAATATACCAAAGGAAATGCGCCATTAAGATAATTATTCTAAGTTTCGGGACGAAACTTCTTTTAAGAGGGCACTGATGTAATAACCGGACTTTTGAAACTCCGTTAAACCTGAATTTAACCGATTTTCGAAACATCAATCTTAAATAAATAAATACTTAAATTAAAATAAAATAAACGAGTGTTATTCCTATCATTTTATGTGACATTAATTCCCATAAAATGACGAAACCTTGTAACCGAAAATAAATTACGCACCTTAAATAAAAATAATAATAATTTAGATAATACGGAATTTAATTCCGTATTATATAACTTCCGTACCTAACCGGAAACCGGGCGAGTAACGAGTTCCTATTCTCGTTCTAAGGGGAGAGCAGGCCGGTTGGCCCACTAGCAAGCCCACATATCCTATCAGCCGGCCCAACAGTAACCAACCCACCACTAATCCTAACCCTAATTAATTAACACTAACCTAATTCAGCCTAACCTAAGCTGCCGTTTTTCCTCTCCCTCACCATTCGAACCGTACTACATCTCGCGGCACGAACGAACAACAACAAGACTACACCGCCTCCAATCGAGCCGCCACTGCACCGCCTCCCATCGAGCCGCCGCTGCACCGCTTCTCGTCGACCACCAGGTGAACCACTAGCCTCTATTCCGTCTCTCTCCTCTGCGTAATTTATCGCTCCCTGCTGATCTACAGACCAACAACGGCGCCTTCGACACAGCAGCAGCGCACGCCACCGGAGCCACCACACCGCCTTCGGTCGACCGCCATCCGCCGCTTGAACCGGTAGTGTCACCTTCGTCCCCTCGCTGCTCTCCTTCCCTTCTATTCTCTATTTCGGAACTCACTGCACCTGTCCGACTCTCGCAGCAGCAGTAGGGCCGGCCACCAGTGCAGGCTGTCCGAACGCCACCTCTAACGTCGCCGCCGCCGCCGTTGCAGAAGGTAAACCTCTGTTGCCGCCTATCCGCCACCTTCCTTTTCTGTTTACTCGATTACATCATACCGACGGTCTCTCCGTTGCCTACAGTGTCATCCGGAAGACGAGTCGGTGAGCGGAGCCTTCCTCAAGACCGGGCGGCACATCAACGGACTTCTCGTCTCGTGTTCTGCAGCCCTCTCCTTTTTCGTGACATAGTACGTACGGTTAGTAGCTCTCCGCATCGGTATACTGCAGTTCAGGCATACGTGGTTTCACATGAGTTTAAGGCTATGGATGGGCATAAGCATATATGAATGTCGGAGATATGAATGTATATAAACACAAGGTTGTACCTCTATGGAGTAGAATACGCATATATACAAAAATTGTTACAGATTAAGAAAGTATAGTTATATATATATATATATGTGCACTACTGAGTACGAAATGTGAGGGTATAAATATATATATAAATAAATTGGATTTTTTGAGAGATAGATAATTTATATATCTTTATATATACGGATTTGTATAGTTATATATGTGGGTATGTATAAATCAGTGCGAGTTGGGGAAATATGAATTTTGTAGCTATGTATATATAAATACCTAATAGTTACGGTTTTGGTAGAGTTGAAGGAAAAGTTAGAGTATGTGCATATGTATATATACATAGGAGAGAGTAGAGTGAGAGCTGGAAAGAGGAGGAGTGGCATATTTCGAGGAATGGTTTCGAGCTAGCTTAACTTATAAGAATTCTCAGAGAGAAACTTTCTATGGAAAACAAATGCTAAAAGAAATTAGTAGGGTTTTAAGAATCACTCCGAGAATGTACGACACTAAGGGTAAAATGGTCTTTTACTGTAAGAGAGTTATTTCCGTAATTCCTTCGCATGAGGTTGGACATCTAGATGTGATTTTGATCCACATGCCTTATTTGACAGGCATTTGAGTTACCACGAGTACGGACTGTTTGAGACGTGTTAGAGTGTATTTTGACTCAGGTAAGTCCTTGCGACTTACTTAGCCAGTTTCTGAGTGTTAGTTGAGTGATAGTAGTGGTGTGTGCTATTGCGTGATTTAATAATAATAACTTGCTAGGACGACTGTTATTATTACGTTTAAGGCCCAAGTGTATGTATAACGGGCCGTGACATCACTGCCCAACTCTGACAGGAGACTGGGAGGTTCTCTATACCCAGACCATTCAGGTACAAGGTGAGGTGCATCGGATCCATTCCTGATGGTTACACTGGGGCGGAGGCGAGGTTTGGGAATCCCTCGTGTCACAAAATAAGTATCACTAGAGTGAATGAGTAAATTAAAGCAAGATAATAAAACGGACTTGTTTGAAAGCATGCTGAGTGTTTATGTTTATCTGAGTGTGTTTGTGCTGCTATTATTCTGCTAATATTTAGATAACTAGCTAATGGTTCTTCTTGTTGTTGTTTTAGATTTACCACAGGTTAGATCAGCAGCTGAGTGATCCGGAAGTAGTGGTCAGCCGGGTCTCCGTACTCCTTAGAGCGGGGTTGGGGTTGTCTTGTCTTTCCTTTCTTTTGGTTAAGACAGTTGTTCTTTTCTTTTGTTTAAGTACCGTAGGCTGCTAGACAGTGTTGCATTCATTACTCTAAAAACATGGTTTTTATGAATTTCGGTTTCTTTATTTGTGTCTTGTTGCAAGATCCTAGTATTGTTGTTGTCAAACTGAGGTCGGGACTCATTGTGAGGTCCTAACCAGTAATACTCCGAGTTCTGAGAATTCGGGGTGTTACAACACTAATAGCAAACAAATAATGAGGTTGTTTAGCCCAAAAATAAATATCACATGGAACAAATAACCTTTTCATTGTTTTGAGATAGAATGACAAGGGTTGAAGAGTATCACAAGCATTGGTGGAGGAAGTGTCATCCAAACAAAAGTGAAGCTAAAGACGAGGTATAATGGCTACATTGGATGATATGAAAAACTTCTGTCTATCTACGTTCGGTCCTATTTATCTTAGAATTGGACCATCACCTCCTATATCTCAACCGGAGTTTTATTTTCAAGTAACTTTTAAAAGTGTAAGGTTGTTTGATATGGTGGATAAACTTTTTATTAGTTTTTTTAAAAGACATTTTGTGTGACTTTAAAAAGTTTTGATGCTATAACTTTCATTAGAAATTTGGATGGATTATCAAGTAATCTTTATATATAATTTTACCCTTTTTTTACATCTTTATTCATTCTTACATTTTTTTTATTATAAATGCTTCATTAAAAATCTTTCAACAAATCTACATTTTTATTAAACATCAATTAGATTTTTTTTATATTAAATATTTATATTGTACATCACATTTTGAATATCTACATTATCTACTACTAAAAAAAACTTAAAATTAAAAAATAAAACTTCAATTGTGGATATAAACCTGGACATACTTGGTATGCATAGTAGCTCTATCTTTGCACTTGTGCCAAAATGTCCAAAGTAAAGCTTAATAGACAACAACCAAATTTAGTCCATACTAAGACCCTCTTTAGTTAGAGGGTTGAGAGCATCAATTAGTTTTGTGGTTGGAGTTGTAAAAATATAGCGGTGTTTAGTTGGAGTTTGAAATGTCACTATTCAGTGTTAGAGTTTGTGGTTTTGAGGGGCTGGAAACCACTTTTTCAAATTCTCCTCGTGCAAGGTTTTGAGAGTTTATACATCATCTTTTCAATTTTTATTCCATTGTTGCTCTTTTTTCCCATCCTGTCCATTCCACTCTTCAGGTCATGGCTAGATGACGATAAAGGTGAAGGAGGAGGCAACAAATAAGGGGAAAATGGTCGCAAACATCATCACTGGCGAGGTATCGTGAACATCTCGAAGGGGTAGATCCACAATTCCTTTTTGGTCTTCATGTTGCAAATTAATTTGAATTTGGATATTGCTTGAAAATGGCGGAAAAGTGGGGTGAGGATGGTGATGGCCTAAACACTCGGAGGATTTTCATTTTAAAAAATGGTGTTTATATCCAAAATGTCTTTCTCTTTTGCTATTTTGTTCTTCCTGCTACAGATCCAAATTTCCCTTTTCTTTTCTTCATGATAAATTTGTTTACAGCTTTTGAAAATTTATAGTTTGAATTTCATCTAATGTGAATTTGATTTCACGAATTATTACGGATTTTCATTTTCTTACGGGCTTCCCAATTTTTTAAATTAAAGTGACTATACTTAAAGGATGAATGAAATACATAAGAAAGGGGAGAATCACGTTAACGTGATCTTGAGAATCCGCAATGACCATTTTTGAATGGAATGGTGTGCTGATGGAAAAATCAGGGCCATCATTGATAAGAGTATATTGGTCTTTAATCAATATTAAAACTAATTCCGAACCATCTAACTAAACACGTGTACACAAGTTTTTCTATAAACCACAAATCTCAAAAACACTCGTTTATAAACGCAACAACAACCATAACCGCAACCACAACTACAACAACAAATTTGAGTTTACTAAACACACCCCTAACTCAACATTAGAGTTTTGTAATTTTTGAAAGCTACATGATATTGGATATAATAGATTTTTGAATAAATTAGATTTTTAAGAGCTTTTGAGGAGTTTTTTGGTGGAATTTGAAAAAGCTTTCTAGGATAGTTTTTTGGGTGGATTATCAAATTTTTTACAATTTTGCTCATCTTTTACATCTTTAACAATTTGTACATTTTTATCTCTTTTAGCTTTTTGGTAAATCTCTCACACAAATCTATCCACAAATATACTTTTAGCAAACATCAATTAGGTTATTTGTTAGATTTTCGGAATTTACAAATCTCTTTGAAACACTACTAAAAAAATCTATCAAAAAGCTAAAATTACAAAAAAAAGCTTAAACTACTCAAAAATCTCGCATCACCGAACAATCCTTAACTTTTGTTTTTCTTTCCTACAATTTGAAAGAAATAAAAAGGGTTTGAGGTATAAGGAAGTTTTAGTGAGATTCGAGAAGGTCGATAAACATAACAAACATCTACACAAATCATTATCCAAAATAATTAAACTAGCGAAAAGCAGAAAATAAAACGAAAATTAAGTGTGCGCATGTTATGTATTAATAATATCGACGCAGTTTATTTGGCAATCCTTCAGTAAAATTGACTATTATGCAAACAAAATATAGCATCGAATGTTCGATCCGTTCAAGGTAAAATTTGTGAAATAAATGAAATGCTCTAATCAGATACAAATCGAACATTTGTAAAACTAGGGATGATCTGACCTTAATGTTCACACCTACAAAGGTGGTTATTTATCGATAAATACTAATTAAGGGTGATTATTTGTATATCAGCCTGTAAATAGGGATGGCAATGCAATAAAGTTTACAGATTTAGGTCTTTTAGGAGGTAAAACCATGGTGCTTTGTTGCCGGCGTCAACGGCTTATATGCCCGTCGACGTCGTATATAAGAAATGAGAAATCACCTTAATGGTTGACTCTGAAAATTCTACCACCCCTCGTCAAAGTCCAATCTGCCCCTGCTCTCACGCCATACACCCAGATTCACAACATACATTCCTCTCTATTTCCCCCCAATCAAATCTTTAACCTACTACAAAGCTATTGATCCACGGATCCACCCTGTACTCTCCATACAGGTTCATCTTTCCGTGGGCTACAATTTTGTGACCTTTGCGTTTAGCTTCAGCTGGGTTGTAAGGTTCCGCTTTTACATTTGTCCTACAATTTCTCTTTTTTTTTTTAGGGCTGATTTGATCCGAAATTCTGACGGAAACTCACGGGTTTCATATCTGATGGGAAGATTGGTATTAGGGCATGTTGATTGGGATTTGATTCTTACTGTTTGATGCTTTCGATTTGAAATTGGAAAATATTGTTCTTTTCTGGGTTGCATCTGGCTGAAATGGGTAAAAGAGTGGTATTCGCAACAATTCTGTTGTTTCTAATTGTTGCTGATGTTGCCAGCGCCACCCCCTTCTTGTGGAATTTCAGAAAATTGATATCCTCGCCGCCTAAAGAGAAACCTGATGGAACAGTATAGCCCTTCAGTGTCAATATTTTGTTTGATTAGAGTTTTGGGGGTAATGAAATCGTGCTAATACTTCAGTTTGATTTCAGGTTTCTCCGAATCCAAGCCCATCCCCATTTTCCCCTGATGAGAGTTCTAAGGGTAAGACGGGGAAGAAAACCCCTGCACCGGAGCCTGCAAATTATGGTGAGGGGGAGAAGAAGAAAGATGAACAGAAGGTGAATAAGCCATCCTCAGGGAGCAGTGAGACTTGTGATTTGACAAAAGTATATAATTGCAAGGATAGTTTGTCAATGGTTGCCTGCATCCAAGCTGTTGATGAGGGTAATCCACTTCTGTTAATCTGACACCTTTTTTACTATATAATCTGTTGAAATTGGAACTTGATATTTGATATTTGCTACTATGTTGATACATTTATCTGCCGTACTGAATGCTCTAGTATAATTTCTGAATTTCGTTTGGTTATGTGTTATGTTTGGATAAGGTGAATCAATGCTGCTTCGTTTTGTTTGGAGGTAGTGTGTAGATTGTGAATCAGTTATTAGTAGATGTTTAGGGTTTGCTCCAGCAAATGGGCGAGTTGGTTAGTATAAGTATAGATAGCCCTAAGTACTTGTTGTGAATGATTTCATTTCAATAAAGAAAAAGATCAATATTTTCTATTTGAAGACTGACAGCCTTGGATTAATTTTGCAAAATACATTTGTACTTGGTTTTCCATATTGTCTGCAAGTTGGTTTTATGATTTATACAAAGTTTAAAGTCTGGTGAATTATAAACACATATGTTATAACATTAACATGATCCAAGCATAATCCTAAGGTAGCCGTTAAGCATCAGATACATTTTCCTTCAAGTTGTAAAGTACCTAATTTACTTTTAATCATACTGCTTTATACAGTAGGTACCAAAATTACATGTAAAAAAAATGTTTACTCTACTTCCTATATAGTACTTTTTCCATAAATACATTCTTGGTAATTACCCGAGGTGCTGGTAGTGTTTCAATGAAGATGTGTTGAACTGATGGTTGAAAAAAAAAAGAGAGAGAGAAAGACTTGTGTCAGATTTACTAAGAATGATGTGGAACATTGAGGATGCTATGAAGAAGTAACTTTGATAGTAGTTAGACAAGTCTGCTACGTGATTGGCCTCCTATATCATCATGTAGTAATATGAGGTTGTATCATGTATGTGCTGTTGGATGCATGATTGCAAGGGTATGCTCATTTGTGGGGCGAAATCAGTAAAAGCAAAACTAGAAATTAGCGGCTTGCAATAACGAACTTCTACCTATTTAGCTTCTGATTTTTGTTCTTTTCTTGACATTTTATAAAATGCTTGATAGTTGATATAGGCCTGGAATCAAATCAGTGAAGAAAGATGTTATATACTCCCTCAGTGACTTCTAATATGTCCCTTCAGCCCTACTTGATCATTTATCTTTTTTCCACCATGTTAAGCAGGGAAACGATATTTCTAATCCAACTGAAATTTTCAAATCTAGAACAGGAAAATAGAAGAGAAACCAACTTATACCCTATGAGGCATAAGATTCCCACCATTCTTACAGGTCCAGAGTCTTACTGTATGATTTATTGATTATGTAGCTATAACTGGGCTTCTGGGTGAATCAAATTGTATCACTTTTCAGAAAGGATTGCCTTTTGAACCATTCAACTAACAGATATATACCCTTTTGTATGTGTTGAGATTTGTCATACTCCACATTATTCAGATTTGTCACTGAAAGCAAACCCTTAACTTGGTTATTCCAACAAACAGAAGTAGAACAAAACTTTCATCGTGATGATATTTGTAATGGCTTGTTACTATTCTTTTTTGGTCATTCTCAGGAATAATCTAATTATCATGTGATGTAAACAGTTTATTGAGAACTGAGAAGGCTATTTTCAATTTCTTTTGTTATGGAGCAGTCAACAAAGTTCTGGTAGTTCTTATCCAAAACGAGGGGAATAACAATCTCAAAGTGAACATCAGAACTGCGTCTGTGAAGAAGCTGAAGGAGGGTATAGAAGTACCTGAACACCATTCACAAAAGGTCAATTATAAATTCCATTGCTCTAATTTTTCACTTATGCGGTTATGCCATTGGTTTCTTGCCACTTCTAAGTTCTAATTGATGCTAGTGAAATGGTGGTCAGATGTCAGCATGGCATGACAACACTTCCTCCATTTCATACGGTTATTAGTTGTTTTTACATAGTGCACTCAGTTGAAGGAAGTTTTAATTATTGAACAATTAGTCTAGAAAGACTAAATTTGAAGTATAAAGTAAAATTAAAAAAAAATCGAGTATATTGAAGAGAGTGATAAATGTAGGTCAATTTAATGATGAAACACTTACAAAGCGATCCAATATTTACTTGATTGATAAAAGAGCAATAAATAAGGATTAAAGTATAAAGTATAAATTATAGCCATTAAAAATGCATTGGTATCTTAAAACAACAAATGATTTGAGGCAAGAAGTTATAAAATGAGATGGGGGAGTATATTGTTATAAAATGTGGAGACCTTGATTACATAGTAATGATCAGATGGCAGCGTTTCATATAGGGAGATATTCATGTGTCTTCTGCCTGTTTGTTTTGTGCAGATCAATATTACCCTTGATGATGTCGCCACCCCAATTCTTCTTAATGCTGGAAAGGGGGACTGCACTTTACAAGCACCCGTTCATTTGGCCAACGAAGACCTTTTCCAGTGGATTCCCTCATACTCTGAGTTGATGACACCCATGTATGGTGCTTATTTTCTCATACTAGTTACCATAGTCGCTCTTGGGGTGTTTGCCTGTTGCAAGTTGAGGAATAGAAGGCGAGATGAAATCCCGTATCAGGAGCTTGAAATGGGGGGGACAGGAGAGACAACATCTGTTGATGTGGAGACTGCAGATGGCTGGGATGAGGGATGGGATGATGATTGGGGCGATGACAAAGCAGTAAAACCGCCTCATCCTGGAAGCGTATCTTCAAATGGCCTAGTTTCCCGGTCTCCTAACAGGGATGGGTGGGAAGACTGGGATGACTAGAGTGGGAAGACATTTCAAGATTGGTGAAAGTACAATTCTTTGCAAGAGGAAAACAACAAGAAGGTAAATGATCGAAAGGTAAAGAAAAAGTTACATGTTATACTGATGTCTTCTTTAGGCATACTTACTCTTCCTTTCAACTGTTTTTGGAGGACTTAGCTTTGTGGGCATTAAAGCATAGAAAATGAAGTGTATGAGTAGGTTGGTTACTTGGGTCTGTACACGAATTGTTTGATATGTTGGGAAACCTGATTTTGTTTTTACAGGTTTGATTGATGTACACGAATGAGAATAGCTATCATCTGTGTCTCTTTTGGCTCAGGCTTCCATTTTGAAAAAATGATGGCCCTGAAAAAGTTGTGTTTGGTGGTACGTAATTCATGAACATAGATGATGGTGAATTGGTGATGATGTTTTTTGTTTGTTGGAAGAATCTTATGAGTGAGTTAATGATAGCAGCATAAGAATCTGTCGAACCCGATATGTCGTTCTTTAACCATTTGTCAAGATGAGGTATGATTTTTGGAGCCTAAAGGATGAGCTTTTGGGTCAAAATCTTCATCATTCGAATATATGTTTTAGACCCTAAAACTTGTTTTTGCCATTGTCATATGTAGAGTCAACTTAAATGTACTAAGATATCTAACCCTTTAAGTTTGGGATTTTGGTTTCACATACCCGGATTTTTTTTTTTTTAAAAAAATAGCTCCTGCCTGTTTTTATTATAAAAAATTATTTGGTAACACCTTATATTTGGACCCGCAACCTAGCCATCAATAGTTGATCACAAATCCATGTCCCCTCCTAAACAGTTTTTTTCGAAACGCCACCAAGAACAACATCAAACTAAAAAGACGATACTACAAAACACGAGGATCTTGACTTATAAAAGTGTTTGATGGTTAATGATTAAAGATTTATAAGGAGAAAGTTGTTCGTAAAACGTATGATGGTTAATAAATCAAAATTTGGTCGAGGGTTAAGCCATTGGATATGAATCTTGATGAAATAACTTGTTTTCAATTTTTCAAACTAAATCATGACAAAAAAATCTTGATGAAACAACCAAAACATGGTCAAGGTTAAGCCTTATAGCTCATTTGAATTTTTTTTTAATTTTTGGCTGGTTTTGGTTCCGTTGGATCGAGAATGAAAAAAAAATCCCTTTCTTTTTTTCCAATGCTTAACCTTGAAATTTGTAATTCACATGTAAACAAAATTACCTCAGGAACTGATAAGGTTTTGTTAACCATTGGAGTTTTACTTGAAGCTTTCATCTTTGATTATTGATGAGAAAAAGCAGAATTGATGTTTATTTCCATGAACTTTATTCACCCCCCCCCCCCCAAAAAAAAAAATTCCCTTTCAAGACAATCAAGCAAAAATAAAAACCCTATCCGTCGGTTGTAGAGATGCAAATTTAAGGACTTGGTTTCATTGTAGCACAAACTAAGTAAAAAACCCTCCTCTTTCCACAAATTTGAAAGTGACAACATTGGTTCATGACATATCTAATAGTGTAAAAGTCATGGAAGAGAGTTAACACGGTGTAACAAGTAGACTTCATGAAGGATGACAATGGTTCGAGTGGAATTCAACTCCGGCCAAAAAGCTAGAGAGAAGGAGCATAATCAGGTGCTCCTAATCTTGGTCGGGATTGACTTCACAGATTCGAGTAGCGAAGGAGATGGATCGGAAATAAGTCACACCCCCATAGATGGTCAATAAGGAGGCATCAAATACAAGATAAAAGCTGCAACTAAGTTCGACCTAAATAAAAATTTTATAACATTATCCTTATTTGTGATATAACAAAAGTTTAATAAAATTAACAATAAAGTATAAGATATTTATGCAACAAAATCCTTATTTGAGATATAACTAAAAATTTACAACATTATATTGTCAATTTTATCATAACTTATTTTTAATTATTTATATATGAGTACATTTAATAAGAATATATATATATATATTAGGTAAAAGTTTTAGTTAGCAATTAGCATAGAGATAAAGATATGTAGATAAAGATAGATATTCGTATTAAAAAAGGAAATATTCTACGATTTGGAAAATAAAAAAGTTATCATGGATCATAATCATAAATTCACAAGATTTTAATGCAAGTGGAGAATATGTCAACAGTTTCATTATTGTTTCTGTCAATTTTTAAAACTTTTTGATAACATAAAACTTATCATTAATGTTGGTCTGGCCATGTTAGAAATCACAAGTTTGAATATACCAAAGTATTTATTAAATAAGCTAAAAAAAAGTATATAATAATTAATATTTGTAGCTTCACGTCTGAGCATGATTTAATGCATTGAAAATCTCAAGAAACATAATTATGACCCACTTCCTCGCCATTAATCATTCACGTTTTCAAATAGTTTATTAATCAACTATTCAAATCTAAGCATGAATTACTCTACTAATTGAACTTGAACGCAAAGCCAATGAGCAATCGAGCATCGTCTCCAAAACTGATTTACATTATTATTAACTTCGGTCATCTTCTGTGTGTGGATCTTTTATTTCACAAATTCGATTTTGCTAGTTTTAGGAGCGATTTTTGTGGGTGTGTGATTCGAAATCATAATTGTGATGTTGCTAGTTTTAGCGTACAAAAAAATCACTTTAATTCTGTAATAAAAGTAGTTACGTTCTTTGAAATGGGCCTACGAGAAGATAGGAGAATGCAAATTCAAAAAATTGAAATTGTTTGAAGTTGTTTGTTTAGGGGCGTGTTATATACACGATTTTAAATTTACTTGGTACCGAATATAAACGCTTTGCGGTGGCGCTCAAACAGATTTGGGCGCTTTGCGATGGCGCTCAAATCTTAAAAAAAATAAAAAGAGCAAAAATAAGAAAAAACAGGGTTTTGAGCGCCGGTGCATGGCGCTGGCGTCCAAAACCCTGTTTTTTTTTTAAATTTTTGCTTCTTTTTTTATTAAAGATTTGAATCTTTTGCATTTTTTTTATTGAAGATTTGAGCGCCTTCGGAAGGCGCTGGCGCTCAAATTTTTTTTTTTTTTTTACTTGTTGAGCGCCATCGGAATGCGTTTGTTTTTTACGCTAGTAAAACAAACCTCGTGCATTTAGCTTTTTCGTTTGTTTAAGGTGGGGATGATCATATCCGAATTCACGTTGAATTTTTTTTATCTTTTCTAACAAAGTTCAAATTAAAAGTGTTTAGAAAAAATCAATTGTGTTGATGCCCGTTTGATTCTTTTGAAAATCTGGACAAAAAATCAACTTATTTGACAACCCAAATTTTCGTATTCACGTCCAGAGAAATGTTTTAGGTTGAATTGCTGATAGAAAATAAGTCACCGTAATCGTTTTCCGTTATTAAAAGACAATTTTTTTTAAACAAAAGCTAAATTTATCCAAAAACTTTGGGGTCTTCAACTACCCAAAAATGATCACTATAACAAACGAGCCCTTAATTTATGTGATTAATTGGGTCTCATTGCAACAATGGCTTGTTTTTCAAGCAACAAATTTCACCATCCAACGCCTAAAACACTCGAAAGTCGAGACAAGCGTGAAATGATGTAACGTATAATACGTATGGACTAATGACCAAAGATCGAAAGGAGATGACTATCAATAATTTTGATGTATTTACTCTCTTTCAGTTTCGATTCAACCAACCAAGCATGATTTTGTCGATATGACATGCAAACTCAATCGTTGTACATTCCTAAGCTCAAACAAGATCTTCGTGCTCTCCAGGACAACTTAAGAGCTCCAAGATATTAATAACCTCACCCATTTCCGGCCTATTCGATGGAACCTGAGACGCGCAAACCAGACCAAGCTTGATCACCGGGATGACCTCGTCACCATGAAACTCGTCCTCCAAAAGACGCTTATCAACACAATCAACAGCATTCCCTTCTTCCAACGCCTCTCTAACCATATCACACAACACAACCACATCATCTTCCATGTACTCCACTGGCTTCCTCCCTGTCACGATCTCGAGGACTAAAATACCAAACCCGTAAACATCACATTTCTCGGTTATCTTCACTGTTTGACAAGCGAACTCTGGAGCCATGTAACCGAGTGCGCTCTGGATCTTACTGCTTAAGATGTATCTATCCAACAATGGAACTAGCCTGGCTAACCCAAAATCTCCAACCTTGGCTTCATTGCTGCTGTCAAGCAAGATGTTTGTTGATTTCAGATTGTAGTGTATGATGTTCAGTTGGTGTAGCTGAGCTAAGCCCTTTGCTACTCCTGTGATTATCTTGAATCTTTGCTGCCAAGATAGCGATCGATTAGTTGGATCGTCGTGAAGACGGTTGAACAAATTCCCACCGGATGAATACTCGTACATCAGGAGCTGCAAACCAGGAGTCCAGTAATACCCTTCTAGGCAAACAAGATTATGATGCTTCGCCTTTCCTAGATTCTTCACCTCTCTTTCGAAATCTTCTTGGGATTTTATCAAGCTTGAAATGCTCAACTTCTTGATTGCAATTGATCTCCCATTTCCTAGGACAGTATGGTAGACAGTTCCAAACCCTCCTCGTCCAATCTCCCGGTCCTTGCTAAGGAGCGCGTGGGCCCCTTCGCCAAAGTCGGCTTCACTAGAGAACATGACTAACTTGCCATACTCAGAGTCACTAACCGGTGACTGGCTGAAATCGTCCATAATTGAAAATGCAATCGGGGCAGGTAAGCGTGCAGACGAGGTTCTAACACGGAGATTGAGGATTGTTATAGCCACTACACCGAGGAAAATGAAAACTGCAGCTCCTATGGCAACAAGAGATGAGATGCTTAGGACGAGCTTCTTTTTTTGTAGATACGGAGGGAGGGATCCGTCAGCTGAATCTGAAGACGAGTTTGGGTTCAGCACGATTGGTTTCGGATGGACAGCAGGGCAAGTTTGGTTAACAACGGACCCGCATAGCAAAGGGTTGCCCCAAACAGAAGATAGGGGAATGTTGTTGAAGAAAACACTGTCGGGTAATTCCCCTTCAAGGTGGTTGTAGGAGATGTTGAATGATTGGAGCTCTGAGAGATCTGTAAGCTCTTTCGGTAAGCTTCCTGTGAGATGATTCTGAGATAAATCAGTTACTTGTAGGTCTTTAAGGTTTGAAATGCTTGCTGGTATTTCGCCAGTAAGTTCGTTCTGTCTTAGAATCCTGCACATTTCAATTGATAGACATAAAACAAGGCAGATCAGAAATAGTCATACTTGCTGGTATGTTATGATTCTAATATTGTAACTAAAGACATGTTCGGTGAACCGAGATATTTTAGTAGTTTAAGCTTTTTGGGTAGCTTTAGTTTTTTTGGTAGATTTTTTTACTAGAGTTTCAAAGAGCTTTGTTAAAAGATGTAAAAGATGGGCAAAATTTGTAAAATTTTTGATAATCTACCCAAAAACTATCCTAGAAAGTTTTTCCAAATCCTACCAAAAAGCTCTTCAAAAATCTAATCTCATCAATAATCTATTACATCAACATCATGTAGCTTTCAAAAATTACAAAGCTAGCAGAAATAGCAAAGTAACTATCAAATATACACATAAAAGCATACAGCACTATACTGAAATAAAAATAACCTTAGATAGTAAGATACTATCTGAAACAAAGAGACATTTGAATTGCAGTAGTGTAATAGAACTTACAATGTGGTCAAGGATGAGCAGTTGCCAATCTGGTTAGGGATATATCCAGTTAAAAGATTGTTGTGTAGCTTCAGCTCTCTCATGGAAACTGCTCGGCCGATTTCATCAGGAATGCTACCATTTATCCTGTTGTTACTGAAGTCCACAAGCTGGATCAGATTCAACATTCCAACAGTTGGCGGTATAGCGCCAAACAGCAAATTGCTAGACAGGTTCAAGACCAGCAAATTGTGAAAAGCGTCGATCTCAGAAGGAACAACACCGGAAAGTGCATTGGACGACAGATCAAGGACCTCGAGAATCTGGTAAGAATTGGCCGTTGATTCAGGTGAATGGAACTGGATATTTCCACTGAATTGGTTACCAGATAGTGAGATACTATGCAAACCCATACCGAAAATCCAGTTGGGTAGATCACCAGCCAACAAATTGTTGCTTACATCGATGGATGTAAGGCTGGAGCAAGCCTTTAGAGATTCCGGCAAGTCACCGATAAAGCCATTGGAGGACAAGTTCAATGATCTTAGAGATGAAACAAGATTTCCTATTGAATCAGGAATTCTACCAGTGATTTTGTTTGCAGAAAGATCTAGATTTTCAAGGCTCTGCAATTGACCAATCCAATTGGGAACTTCACCATCCAACAAGTTTCCATTTAAGATTATAGAAGTGCAATTTTTAAGCTGCTTCATTGATCTTGGGAGACCTCCAGATAACGAATTCTCGCCAAAATCGATGAATTCCAAGCCAGGGCAATCCCCAATGTCTCCTGGCAAAAAACCAGAAAACCTATTCCTAGCAAGATTAGCAACACGCAAACTGTACATTCTCCCAATTCCAGTAGGAATCTGGCCTTCAAATTGATTATTCGAAAGATCAAGCGATTGTAATCTGTTCAAAGACCACAGTTTGGAGCTCAACTCACCAGATAGCTGATTAGAGGAGAAATCAATTGACTCAAGAGTCATACAGGAGCTCAAAGAATCAGGCAACTCACCAGATAAGAAATTATGAGCAAATGAAACAGACTTCAAGGATCCACATTGTTGAAAAAGCTCACCAGGAATGAAGCCTGATAAACTGTTTCCATTAAAATTAATCATTTGCAAGCCCCAAAGATTAGAAAAATCAGGGCTTATGGAGCCAGAGAAGTTATTGTTAGAAAGGGATAGTTTCTGAAGGAATTGAAGCCTTAACAATCCACGGCTAATTTCACCTGAAAGAGAGAACCCATCTAAGTTGAGTTCAGTAACCCGGTTTGAATTCGGGTCGCATTTTACGCCTTTCCATTTGCAAGGAGTATCGTCGGAATCCGTCCAAGAAGAGAGTTTGGAGTGTGGGTCTTTAAGACCAGCTTTGAATACTATTAACCCTAAAACGTCGTCGTTGAAGGTGTCGACAGCAAGAGACGAAGTGGGTACAAGTATCAGCAAAATCAGAAGCCATGGAAGAGGCATTGGAAGCATTTTTTGATGAATTTGTAAAACTACACCCACTAATCAGTGTTAAAGATCAGACCTTTCCTTCACCATTAAAGAGATGAAGCATTAGAACTTTGCTTGATTGATTGGGATTGAAATGAAGAAATTTGAGAAAGTGGGAGGCAAATGGGTTTTAAAGAGCTTGGAGAATAACAACAAAAGAAGGAATTCTGAAAGTTGAGAAGAATGAAGATGGTCGAGACTCGAGAGTAAAGCTAAGTTGTGTCGTCTGGTACTTTGGACCTATGAATCTACGACTGTAAGTGAAGAATGAAAATGTAGAAAAATATGTATTTTTATAAGTAAAAAAAAAAAAAGAGGCCATCTCCCGTGTTCATAGGGAGAAGTGGGAAAGTTGAGTATCCATGAAGGCTGTGCCAGAAAAGAGCGAGAGAGAAGGCAAAGTGCGATTATTTTTAATTAATTCATTAGTTTAGGGTTAACTTTATAAACTATTTTATATAATATATATTTAAGTTATCCTTTTCTCTCTAGTTATACTGCGTTATCTACACCCATCAAATATGGATACAACCTAATTCTTTGGAGGTCAAAGGGAATCCAAAGTGAGATGTGAGGGTTATTTAAGTCAAAGAGTCTTCAGAATTTTTATTTAGCTGAACTAAATAATAAAGAATTAAAAAAAAAATTACAATGTGGGCTCTAATCTAGTAATGTTGTATCATTTAGGCTTAAAAAATTGTATAAGAAAAGTAAGTTTTTTTTATTTGTGTAATCTTTTAGTGCATGTATTAGTTTGTGTAATTTTTATGTGTTTTTTTTTAGTAATTTGTTATTGTGCAATTGTTAGGGTGTTAATGTGTGTAAATTTGATATATTTTTATTAACTATTTAATGCGTGCTAATTTACGTATTTGTATATGTATTGAGGTTTTTCTATTGAAACAATTTGGTTTACTAGACTTTTTCTAGTTTTGTTTTTAGTAAATATACCCCTTGAGAAAAGAGTGTGTAGAGTTTGAGAATAAATACAAAAGATTCGGGTATATTTACTTAATTGAAACATTAAAAAACATATTTACTACTCTAGTTTCTCAAAAAGGACTAGTTACCAAAATGGTCCTTTTCTATTAGTTATTGTTGTGTGTTTACTATCCTACGCAATTCATTTTATTTATTTACGTTGTGTATCAATACATTTACGAAAAGATAAAAAAAAACCTTATAAGATAAACTTCCAAGAACACTTGTTTTTCTCTTAACTTATTTTAGCATTTATAGTCATTGAAAAACTAGAGCCTAAAATAACAACTATAAATTGAAAATGTCACACTTTCACAATTTCCTGATAAAAAAATTCAACTCAAATTATAAGAAAGATAAATTTAATTATGATATTGAAAAATTAAGTGGTCGTTCGGTACGATTCTCATAAAATTAATAAACGAAAATTAAATCATACCTACCTAGTATTTGATAAAAATTGTAAGAAGGGTAGAAAAGTGTATTTCCCTTGAAAACAAAAGGAAAAGTTTTGGAAAATGCATGAATCATAATTCAAAATTTATTAAAAATATAATATGAACAAGAGCATTTGATACATTCATATAGAAGGAATTGATCGTCCTCATTTCAATTACTTATAATTCATTTCATCCCATAGACGAAGTGGCCCATAAATTCAATACCATATATACGTTTTACTACAAATTGATTTCTAAATTCAACCCGAATTCTATAACGTACCAAATTAAATGTTTAGTCCAAAAATGAGCAGTGAGGCTTTTTAAAGTTTTTTGTGCTGGGGAAGGACTAAGAAGTATGTGAAAGTGAATAATTGTGTTCACCACTCACATAGGGGATATAAAAATGTAAAGAGAAATATAAGATGCTCCCATCATCATTTTTTGTAAAGTGTGAGGTCGTTTCTCATATGCTCACTCCCACTTACCACCTTCCCTATTTTATTTTTGTAAAATCTTTTCGTGAAATTTGTGTGTGCTTCAAACAATGCTAAATCGTTCAGGGGTCCTATTATGAAAACTGCAGTTTCTGTAATTTGGATGGCTCCTCACGACGGATGGATCAAATTGAACACAGATGGCTCTGTTAGACATGATATTGGCAGCGCTTCGGCTGGTGGACTTTTCAGAGATTTAAATGGTCAATGGTTAAGCGGATTTTTGATGAATATCGGGCCTTGTACGGTACCGATGGCGGAACTATGGGGTCTTTATTTGGGCCTTCGAACTGCTTGGGACAAGGGCTTCCGTAAACTTATGGTGGAGTTAGACTCGGAACTTGTTATCAAACTTGTTAATCGTTCGATCCCCAACCATCATCCTCTCTCCAGTCTGGTATCAAAGTGTCAAGGCTTCATCCGTAGGAACTGGCTCGTTCAGATCCGTCATATTTATCGAGAGGCTAATGCTTCAGCCGACCATCTGGCTTCCATTGCTTCTAACTATCCTTTAGGCGTTTTTTATATTCAGAACCCTCCGGACAGTTTAATTTGGTTTTTGAAAAACGATGCCCGCGGCGTGGCGAATCGCAGGATCATTGCTTGTTAGCCGTTTTATTAATTGAATAAGTGATCGGAGACCTGTCGGTCCTCCGCATCTTTCACCAAAAAAAAAAAAAGAGTATATTTGTACTAAAAATAGTTTGTAACTCACTGTAATAACTCGTTGGAAATATAATGGCTTTATAGTAATAAAAATAGTCCGACATTCAATTCACAAATCATGATTAAATGGACTTGCATGCGTTACATATATAATATACATACTTTCATATTTAGTCGATGATTTATATAAAAGCACGGGTTACACTATTTTAATAGTCAATGTTTCATATCATGCATGCATGCATGCACTAATATCCTCAACGACCTCAACGAGTCAAACAATACATGATATATTACAATTATATCCTTATTAAGTAAATTAACAAAATTATTTAATTAAAACAAATTTAGATCGGATGCCTTCTTGGCTCTTAGTTAATACCCAATTTGGCCCAATTGCCTGCGTAAAAGTCTATAACAAAAACCATTCATACATCATTAAACTAAATTCTCAATAACTATTATTAGAAAAAAACTACACATATTAAAAATAAAACTAAAATATATAATATTTATTAATACACTTTAATTTAAAAAATTTGTATAAAAGTGTAAAAATATATATGGGAATAGAGGAAATAGTGTTTTAAAAATATAAATAATAAATAAAAAAGTAGATCTAATTATATTTATAAACAGTTAAAATATTAATAACACGGCAAACATTGGGAACAAAATTTTTAAAGTTCGAATGACATGTATTGAGAACTAGAGGGAGCCGTTTATAAAATTAATGATAAAGTTATGTAAACTAACTTAAATTTACTAAGGAATTATATATTTCGTATTTCGACGGTGTTTATTGAGTTCGGGTGCCATAAGCCCGCACCCTTTTTTCTAAAAAATTATTGTGACTTTGAACAACGATGCCCAAAATTTTAAACCTGTTTTCTAATTTTGATAGAGGCAATACTATCACTATCATGTACGATTATTTTTGAAAATCACGTAATGAGTTATTAATGTAATGGTGATAATTGGGCTAAAGCATTCCATTTGGATGACCAAGTAAAGCGTTGGAACGGACTCTCGCCAGCCCAAGGGGAAATCTCAGTCCAAGATATTGACATAAAAATTAATATTTATTTGTAAATAAAAGTCAAAGAATTGACTACTACATCACGGTAAGATTTGAGTATCAACAACCATTAGATTATTATTTTTGTATTACTTTTATTGTTTTTAATATGAATTTTTTTTCTTTTTATTAAAATAAAATAATATGAGCCCCATCTGGCCCATAAACCGACTCAGATACGTATGAATAAGACTTAGGTTTGTCTTCTCTTGGGTCAGGTCTTGAAAAATGGACATATATTTTTGTAAAATTTTGCCCGAGTCCGTAGATATACAAGCCCCATTTGTACAGTCAGATGAGTCACTCTGAGCCTAGCGCTTACAAAGAGTATCAAAACGGGAAATACTAGGGATGAGAACAAATCCCGCAACTCCTGGTCATGCCCTTCCTATCCCGACCCATCCTAATCCAGACGGAATTTCATCCAAAAATAATTATTTCATCCCGAATCCGTGACGCCAAAAAATATACGAGACGGAATACGTGTCTTAACTTCTTCATTCCGTTAGGTCGTAAGACTCATCTATTTTCTCTTTAGCGGATGTATCTCTAACAGGATGTGTAATCCTTGTTCTTTGTTTTTTTTCTTTGATCTCTTCCTTTTTCCCCCTCTGTTGGATTAGTGTCCATGTTGTCTTGGCCTTTTGATTTCACAATTTGTAAGATATATGTATGTTTATGTTTGATAACAATCACTTGTGGCTTCAACCTATGATCCTTGGGTTACAACTCATGTCTATCGATCCAATTATTGTGATTTATTTTGGGCTTTTCACTCTTGACTCATACCAAAATACGTTGTTGATCCAATTGAAATTGTGCTTTTCCGGGCTTAATTCTCGGAGGAACTACTCCCTTGATCTCATTTTTTCATGAAAATGCGACTTTATAAATTCAACAACTCCTTCCTAAAGGCCCCAAAAACACAAAAAGATGAAAATAAAAAATAAAAATTATGGTTGATTGAATTTTGTCCCAATTCTTTTTTGTCCGAGGCATGTTCTGCAATTTCGTCTTCTAAGTTTGATGCAGTCTTTTGATGGCGGTTTCGAGCGTTTCTCGAGAAGGGGGCGTGGATTTGTGATCGACTCTTGACGGCTCTGTTGCAGTCAAAATCTAAGGTGTCCACAATTGTTTCCCACACTTCCTTCATGTGTACTTCCTTCGAATACGAACATTTATGCTCGTTGCCTCCTGTTGGCTGGATCATCCTACTTTCCCTTGAAGACCTTTTTTCTTTCGGGTTTTTTGATGTATTTTGATGTATTTATTTTCTCCTTTGTGTGTGGCCCTTCATGACGGTTAGTCCGTCTGCCGATCTGGCCTTTCGACTCACTAGACGGCGCGCCGTCTAATGGTCCGAACCGCTTTCCGTTTTCAAAAATACATAAATTAAAGACCAAGCAAGATTAATCTTGTCTCATCCCGATCCCAACGGGAATAGAGTCCGATAAGATTCGTCTAAAAAAATAGAAGGTTCGTCCCATGTATAATAGCCGGGACGAGACGCGAGATAACCTCAATCTCGTCTCATCCTGAGTCCGTCCGCCCATGAAACATAGGTTGTTGAGTGGGTCCCCAGCTATGAAATACGTGCCAAGCAATTAGCGAAATATTTATTTGCGTTTCTTTCTCATCAGCTTGTCGTTTGACGGTCCCTCTACATTCTCCTCCTCAGTCTACAATATCAAAATAACTGAATTCCCCATCCCTTGCTCGCTCGCACGCTGTTGAAATTCGCATTTCGGAACCATGGCTCCGAAGTTCTCTCTCGGTATCAGTGACCCTAACAAAAAATGTCCCTCGAATCACCTTCGATTTCTAGCTTTTCATCTTCAGCGTCTTTCCACCGGTGTCGCTCGCTGTCAGCTTCTTTCTGCTCTATGTCGACAAGGCATTGCAGATTTGCATTGTTTCCATTCAGATACCACCGGTCCTTTCTCCTATTTGTTAATCGTGGTGATTCGGGCGTCTTCGTTCTTTTTCATAATTTCGCACAACATACATTTTAAAGAAACATTTTTTTTTTAATTTCACATGTATCTCTTCTTCATGCAAATTTTTTTTTTCACTTTCCCGTATCTCTTCTTCACAGTAGATTTTTTTTTTTTCACTTTCCCGTATCTCTTCTTCACAGTAGAGTCTCGTACTTCCACACAACAGCTCAAATAAACAATCTATTTGTCGATTTTTTTGTGCATTATAGATTTTGAATACCCAAGAATGAGATTCAATGATGATACCTTTCCACACATCCAACTAGTACAATTAGCATAAAGAAATGATTTTTGATCGATGATTCAGTAATATTCCGTTTCCGATAACGATTCTTAACTATTCCAAACAGGTACTAAACGAAGAGAGACATTCGAGTAATGAAATTTGAATCTTTATAAACTAAGATTATTAAATTCAACCCTCTTGCTTTACATTACCCTCGAGATTGCAAAAAACAAACCTCTAGTACTTGCTGTGGACGGTAAGAGCACATGAAACTATATAAACTTAGCAAACCCAAAACTGATTATGTTATATCCACTAGTGACGACACACTTGGGGTCACACATATTTTTACCACTAAATTCTTGCTCCATAATCTCATATATCTGCTCGCCCACCTTGGCTCGAGAACTCCACCTGGTTATCCAGTGGCATATACTGAGCCATGATTGCCCTTATCTCCGAGTCCATGTACCTTCGGATTCTGTACTTGTACACAGCGTACGCCCCAACTCCTGCGGCGCATATGCCTAGTAGTATCAGCCAGAGATAGCCCCACCCGACTCCTGACCCGCCCAGGTTACCTTCATTTCCAACTCGGTCAGTTACTATCGTAAACCACAAGAAACATAGAAACTATGCATATTATACTCACTTATGCAAATGTCATGCTCTTGCATGTACAACAAACCACCGCTACAACTGCACTCGAATCCGCCCCAAGTGTTCTTGCAATTGCACTGTGAGCATTGGCAATTCAGCTTCTCCTTGCATTCATCCACGTCTGAAACGTACAAGCTCCTTACATTCATCGCCCCAAGTAAAGAAAACAGACCGTATTGCAGAACTTACCTTCACAAGAGTGAACTCCATCACCTCTGAATCCGGGCGGGCAATTGCATCCTTTTGTATGGGCATCCTGAACAATCAATGAAGACATTTGCAACATTAGTCTTTCGCGGAACTTTGACTAGGACGATAAATGTCTTAACCACTTACCATGCAAGCAGAAAATGTCCTGCCACCTCGAGTTTCTGTCCAACAACCTCCATTGTTGATTTTACAGCGCAAGGCCCCGGAAGCTGCATAAATCAATCAACATTCATTCATATATCCAGGAACTCGATCAACGTTGATTTTACAGCACAAGTAGATGAGGTTTACCTTCACAATGTGTATAACCATCACCAATGAACTTCACGCCGTCTATCACAGGGCATTCACAAACTCTACCTCGGAACGTATCCTACATAACGTTAAAATCATCGCATGAAACCTATCATGAACTAATAGATAATAAAGAAAAGCTGATAACTTTACCCTGCATGCAGAAATATTTGATTTCTTATCTTCCCAGCAACCACCATTGTTCTCTAAGCATTCATTAGTTTCAACATCTGTACATATTTAACAGCAAAGTTCCAAGTGTGAGGATGATCACAAACAATTGCATCAAAAGAAAGACCGAGCATAGTTACCGGCAGTTAAGCACAATGATGGTTCAGTGGTCTCCTCAAAACCTGAGCAAATTGCCTTCAGAACGGCTCCTCTGTCCAGTTTACCTGAAATTTCCGCACTTCCACTTATACAAAGAAATTCAGTTCAGGCAATCCTTAACTTGATCAATATTTTCTCTATACCTCTATATTGTCTATTGTTAATTACAAGTGTAGGTAATATAGTCACATCTCCACGAGTTCCCTTCCCGATCTGAAATGTGAATTAGAGATAACAATCAAGTAGTACTGTCATAAGTATTGATATGTAGAGCCTCAGTAGGATTTTTTTTACTTGTGCCTCTTGCTCGTCTTTAAGAACCGGGTTTTCCCTGTCAGCGTCGATATTTCCAATGCAATCATCTACTTTGTGGAGATCAACACCTTCACAAAATTGAGTTGACATGTTAAGAACATGTTTAACAACAGTTTATCTTGGTTAATTTAACCTACCAAGTGAGCGAATAACTTGATCAGCACATTCTTTGGTGTATTTTTTCTCCCTCATAGGACAACGGATCGAAAAATCAGCTACATAGTCCCACCAAAGCCATGGCTTTCCACTTTCATTAGCAACTCTATAAAAACAGACTTGACGTAGATTCTGAATGACAACGTCTCTCCCCTCATAACCCCGGCTAAAATCCTGCTCGGGGTCCGGAGAACAATACCGGCCATGGTTGATGCACTGAGACTGACACTGCTTGCTCAACAGAAAAGCTTCTGGACAATACCACGTAATGTAACGAGGCGTGAACCTAGTATAACCTTTGTGTTCCATCAATTGAGCTACTCCTTTGAAGTTCTTGACAAAGTCAATCTGACTGTCACATTTTGCACCACACTCATCATTACTATTAGTCCAAAACTCGTACTCAACTCGGTCATCGGGATGTGGAAGAGACTCTCTCCAATCAAGATTCATGTTCACTATCTCCTCCTTTGTTAAAGCTTTCTTTATGTTTTCACCCAAAGCCTTGCTAACCAATGCTGATGGAATGGTTAAGTTTTGGAGATATTCAGCCAACGCATCATCTCCTTCGGGAACGTCCATTGTTATCAATGGCTCGATTCTGTTATCAGCAACAAGGATCGCAGCTGCTCCAGCATTTTGTGCGTGCCACGCCTTTAAGGTGAAGTAACAATCTGGCAACACAACAAAAATTCACAGCTCATTTTTCATATACACATCTGTGATAACAATATTAACATATTGATTGATCATAAAAATCGAAGAAGCTTCAAGTAGAACTAACCCCCACGATCAACAAGAACGAAGATGGGCATTCCCCCGGCCTTGGATTTGAAGGAGACATCAAAACTTTCGAAGCTCTTGCAAGCCTTCTGGTTAGCAGTAGGGTAGACCACAGTTCCAACCATTGTTCCTCCGTATTGCGGGACTCCAAAATTCCCAATGGCGCACTCATACACGTTGCGCATCCACTTGGGTGACGTCACCTTGACATTGTTCTTCTCTACCACAAACCTTCCCAAACAAGCTCCGAATACCCAGAACCAAATCACCCACAAAACCTTACCCATATTCTGTTTCATCATTTCTTCCTACAAAGATAGTCTTTTTTTGCCTTTTCTGTTATGATTCAGGATGAGCCCGGATCCATCGAGTGAGTTACAATGGCAACCGACAATTTTTGGATTTTAATCTGAGAAATTGATTAATGGTGATGTGTAGAACCCTAGAAAGTAGAGCTTGAGTGTACAAATTTGAGTTTGGGAAGAGAGAAAGAATGGAGAGAGTTCGTAGTTAGTTACGGGTTGTGAATTGGAAGAGAAAGAAAATTTTGAGAGAACCGCCATTTGTGGGGAACTCGATAAATGTGGATGACGAAGTTCACTCGCCATTGCTTTGAAATTTTCTATGCTTCATTTTTTTACTTGTTGTGTTCTTTTTCTGTTTTTCTTTTATTTGTCTGTAATTAGAATTCAATCAGCGGCTATGATCGTTTCTTACTTAGAAAACTTGATATGAACAGCTGAGATTTAAAGAGACAAATTTAAGGCCACAAAAATAGCGGGTCCCAGAGTGAGGAATAAGCGCATGCATCACACGTGTCAATTTTTTTTAATCCGGTACACTCTACCCCTTTTAAAATTGTGGGCCTATGTGGTTTTTACTGCTAATGGACCGGACCTCCAAACTCAACGAACCGGGCCGGTTAGACATTATATGAAAGATTCAAAGGTTTAATTGTAGATGATGTTATTAAGAGAAACATAAATTAAAACTTCAGATCAATATATGTACAAGATCGTAAATATTACGTATACAGTATATTAACTTGTGTATGTTTACCGTGAGTTTTTTTTTCCTGTATAAAAAATTAATCATAGTTCAAAGTTTTGCACATAACTGACTTAAGTTCATTTTTATTACATATTATGTTATATTTTGTGCAAACTATGTTCATTCTCATATGTAACATACTATTATTAAGAGAAACCCACTAAATGTAATATACTATTAACTTCGGCCTTAAGCGCATAATCATTTAATCCAAAAAATAATCGAGAGTTGATAATGCACTACCGTGTAATAAATCCCACCAAAAAACAAAAATTACCGTGTAATAAATCCCACCAAAAAAAAAAAAACTACCGTGTAATAAAGAAGTAGTTTTCAACCTTAATTAATACAAGTAATTAAAATTCAAAAGAGCTAAATGCACGAGGTTTGTTTTACTAGCGTAAAAAACAAACGCATTCCGATAGCGCTCAACAGGTAAAAAAAAAAAATGAATTTGAGCGCCGGCGTCTTCCGAAGGCACTCAAATCTTTAATAAAAAAAAAAGGCAAAAGTAGGAAGGCGCTCAAATCGTTGATAAAAAATAAGGGCAAAAATAAGAAAAAACAGGATTTTGGCGCCAGCGCCATGCGTCGGCGCTCAAAATCCTTTTTTTTCTTCTTATTTTTGCCCTTTTTATTTATTTTAAGATTTGAGCGCCGTCGCAAAGCGCTCAGATCTATTTGAACGCCACCGCAAAGCGTTCATATTCGGTACCAAGTAAATTTAAAATTATGTATTTAACACGCCCCTTAAAATTTAGTTTTGACTAGTTTAACTTTGTAAGAAATTAATGAAAATTACCCGTTAAATAGGGTTATTTATAACTAATTATCTATTGATTAATAACTTGCCCAAAATCAACCGCACTACAACCTTGTCACCCCAAAAACATATATAAAGATAATTGTATTAAGTGCACCGGTTAACATTGAACTGACAATAAGATGAGTAGCGTAGATGTTGTCACGTAGACAACACCGATATTTGGTGGCACATAGTTAGGAGTTGCCGGTGATGGCACACAAGGGAAGGGGGGTTGGCACCAGTGGCGCCCGCAGGATTTTGAGGGGGGGAAATTTTATTTTTGATAAATATATATATATATATATATATATATATATATATATATATATATATATATATATATATATATATATGAAAATAAAATAGCGATAAAAACAAAGTTAATATGTCATATATTTACAATAAACAAAAAATTTTAAAAAAATTAAAAAACATTACACTTAAAGGCGCGGTCATGGACCGCGCCTATAAATTTTTTTAAAAAAAAAATAGCTGCCCTATAGGCGCGTCTATAACCGCGCATCTTTAGTTTTTTTTTTCATTCAAAAACGTTACACTTTAGCCGCAGTCTAGGACCGCACCTCTATTTGTGTATTTATTATCTTTATTTCGGATATTAAAACGTTGCCCTCGACAACGCGTTTTACAAATAATAGTGCGGTCTAAGACCGCGCTTCTACTTCAAACAACAAATCTCGTGCATTTAGGTGAATTATTTCACTCCGAGTCTAAAACAGAAAATTCTTTTGAAGTTTCGTTTACTTCGGCGAAAGATCCAAAACAACATTTAAATATAACACAAGAATAGTGATATTTAAAAAATTAATAAATCGTAGAAAAAATTTTTATAAACGAGAAGCCACAACCCATTTTAAAACGATTTTTTTTTAAAAAAAAAAAAAAAATTTAGGGTGGGGCGGCTGCCCCACCCAAGGGCCGCCTCTGGTTGGCACAACTTAGTCGCATTTCAAGGGAGGAAAGAGCTTGTAGATAGGAATTAGGATGGTTGTAAGCCATTTGATGCATTTTAAATAAAGGACTTCCACACGCTCATCATTAATGTCATTTTTGTATACTGACTTAAAATTTGGACAATACCCTTACATTTAAAAATAGTCATCAGTGTTCATACTTTTATGTGTCATTGCTCATGTTTTTATACATCAGTGTTCATAGTGTTTTTATTCATCAAAGTGTCATGCTCATTTAATCTTTTGTGTTCATTTTATAATGCATAGATGTTCATTTACAGTATATAATAACCACACAAAAAAAAATCATCCCAAAACGTTATAAGATGATCATAATATGTTATGTATATGTAAAAGTTATAGATAAGTCATCGGTGTTCATATTTTTATACGTCATTGTTCATGTTTTTATTCATGGTGTTCATACTTTTTACGCCGTTGTTCCTGTAAATATTATAAACTATTTTTCTATAAGGCATTTTGTCGAACAATTTGCGTGCACACTAAAAGGAGCATATAGATTGTCTAATTAGAGCTATTAGGCCAACTCAACATATGTATACACATGTATTTTCTCAATCAAACTTATCAAACACAAAAATGATTCAATCATATTTGATTTCGAAAGCAAACATCAATTATAATGAAACATAAATCTTAAGAATAGAAACCTAAACAATGAGAGTAGAAATTCGAAAAAACAATACTTGAATCGTTTTGTATTTTCTTTGATTTCACAATTTTTTATGTAATCAATCTCTGATTTGGTTGAAAATCGGAGCAAATATGAAGTTTGTGTGTTAGCGGAGAGAGAGACTCACAACGTGGGGGAAGAATGTGAGGGAGGGTTGAACGTATTAATTAGTTTCTAATTTTCTTTTTTTTTTTCAAATTTATATAATTACTAAAATGTCATTAATGATGAGTGTGTGAGAGTCGTTGATTTAAATCTCGTTCAATGGCTCACAACCCTCCTAATTCCTATCTACAAGTCTTCTCTCACCGAAACTTACCCACATATATATATATATATATATATATATATATATATATATATATATATATATATATATATATATATATTGTTTTTATGTTGATGATTAGGTTTTATATTTTTTTTAATCTAATGTAACAATACTAAATAGTTCTTTACATTTTTCCAAAAATATATATAAATGAATAAAAACCTATTCTAAGATCACATATCAACCAATTTCAACATGTGAAATTAAGGATATTTCTGATTCCATATCTTATCTGAGCATGTATGAGGTGAGCACATGCTTAGACCGGTTTTTCTTTAAGTATAATTACCTTTTTTTTAAAAAAAATTGTAATCATTAAAGTTGTTATTGAAACAGTAACTATGGGCGATTAAATAAGTTATATAAGAGGTGATTTTGTGTGATTTACTCTATATTTCAAGTACATATTTTTAAGAAGATTGTTCGTAAAGATTTTATTAAAAAAAAACTTATAAAAAAATGATAGAAATAAAGATAACCGGACAAACAAAACATATTGTGATGGATGTATCTTGTGAATTGGAATAACCCATCAATGATTATTGAAGACTTTATTTGGATAATTATTAATAAAAAGTAGTTTGCTCTTTTAGTGGATTTTAATATAGTTGACAAAAGGGCATAAAATGAGTCAAATGACCAATCAGTTTATAAAGTTTTTTCTCTAAGTAGACACAATAAGTATATAAAGTTAAACCTACTCATCGAGACTATTTATGGACCAATATGAATATATAAATGGAAACCTTACTATTTCCGAAAATACCAATAAACTGCCAAATTTTTCAAAAGATAATTTGTCCTTTTTTCTCAATTTTCCACAAGCTTTCTTCAATTCAACACACGTATCTAACCAATCCAACAATTAATGAAACATTCTAATAACTATAATTTGACTATATTATTATTATTATTATTATTATTATTATTATTATTATTATTATTATTATTATTATTATTATTATTATTATTATTATTATTATTATTAATAAAACCGAAGGTAAAACACATTACAAGCCGTTGGATGGGAGCCGACTAACAAGTTGGGCTCCACATCCCTTCTGAATGGTAAACGCAATCCTAGTCAGAATAAAACAAGTACTCCTACTATATCCGGGCAACTCTTTAGCAACCGAGCCCAACCTTTTAAGAAGTTCCACCGCGTCGTCACCCAAGTCGCCAAACGTGGAAAAGAAAAAGGGAAGAAAGTGATACCCCATGAAGCTACAAACCTCAGCATACTTCTTCCTCTTGTTATTATTATTATTATTATTATTATTATTATTATTATTATTATTATTATTATTATTATTATTATTATTATTATTATTATATAGTCTAAATGACTAAAAATAACGTAAAAACTATGTACATCAGCTATATTCTTTTAGAAAGCCCAAGACAATTGTATAAGACGAATTAAAGTCATTTTGTGAAGATCGATCAATCTCATCTAAGAAGAGTCGACCCTATTTGTTTCACGTTTTGTGTTTTTTGGCCGGCTGTTGGTTGTCAAAAAATTTACTAAAACGGGTATTTGGAGCGCTTGGTAGCAAACGAAATAAAATAATCAGGCTCGCCCAACAAGGGGTGTCATTCGGCCTAACAGCACAGACCCCCTATTTTTTGGGGCCCATAATAATTACGTTTAGTTAATATGTCAAACAAAAGAGTGCTTGCCACATTGGTTAAAACCACAGCATTAGGTGTAATTGGTCTGAGGTTCAAATCCCTTTTCTACTATTTATTTTTTAATTTTTTTACTTTATAATATTTTTTAATTATAAAACAAAGGAGTACTTGCCACATGCTTATTTTCATCTCCAATAAGGGGTCTAATATATTTTTTTTATCTCCTCTTTTGCTTTTTTTATTTATTTTTTATCTCCTCAACATTAGGTGTAAATGGTCTCGTTTTACTTCCTATTGTCATTCTTTCATGCATTTTTTTTATTAAAAAAGTAATTTTAGTTTTTTTTTTCCATTTTTTTCTTGATAAAATATATTTTTTTAAATTAATAAAAATAACGTTGACATAGGGCCTCCGAAACTCATTGGACGGCCCTGGAAATAATCATTGGGAATTAAGAATGTTGATCCGGTTAAGTTTGGGGAGTTGATCGTGGGTCTTGGACTTGACCTCACAAAATAATGACCTAGGTGGGCGGACATTAAGTTAGAATAAGCCAGCTAATATGACAATGCCCCTGCTACAATACGATGAGAAGCTATTCCTCTGGGACAAAAGGATCAAAATATTTTACTCCCATGCGGGATTTACTGACAGACTTTTCCGGTTAATTCATATGAATCAAACACCCATATTCCAAGACCATACAATATTATTAATATTATCTATATTTTAGTTTCTTGTAAATTTATCTTCCTATAAAGGATCGACCGTTGAAATTCCTTAATCTAAACATAAAAAATTTACGATAGAGTTTATCGCGAGAATTTAGTTTGGCTTGTACGTACTTGTCATAAAGTTTTTCAATAAATACCTTTAACTACCATACTTGTAACATTTTTAAATGCAATAATTAACTTACTAAAATTTTAACTTATCACAAACCATGAAATATGATTATAAAATTAACCGCTAATACCTACATAATTTATCTCATAGTAAGTTATTTCTTGTAAATTTTACTTTTTTACTTTTAATTAAACGAGCATCTAATTCCCCACATGGAGATTTTTTTTAAAAACATTAATTTCTTGTAATATTTTTATTTGTTATTTCCCGTTGGTTCAATGTTTATGGACGATAATTTAATGGACAATTTTGGTAACTAGACCTTTTTGAAAAATTAGAATACTAACTAAGCTTTTTAATGTTTCAAATAAGTAAATATACCTCAACCTTTTGTATTATTATATTTTTAATATTTACTAAACACAAAACTAGAAAAAGTCTAGTAAACATACCTCAACCTCAAATAAGTAAATATATCTCAACCTCTTGTATTTATTCTCAAACTCTACACACTCTTCTCCCAAGGGGTACATTTACTAAACACAAAACTAGAAAAAGTCTAGTAAACCAAATTGTTTATAATTAATTTATATATTCTTAAATCTCACTCCATATATTATAACAAAAATAAGATAACGTGTTTAGGTTTAGGGTTAACTTAATGCAGAATTGACGTGTCATTGCAACATTCAAGTTTCCACGTTATCTGACTTGTATTATTATATTTTTAATATTTTAATCTGGTCAAATTCATTATTGTAACAAGTATACCATTGTTATGTTATTAGAATCTTACGTCATGCACCATATTTTTGGTGGAGTCATCTGACGTCATACACTATATTATGCAAACAAAATCCTCAATTTTGATTTAATTCCCATATTTTAGTTTACGAGCATGTGCCTGTTTTTACTCTTTTATTTATTTATTATTGTTTTATGGCAATATCGATCTGTCCATAATTAATTAATGAATTAATAAATGGTATATGTCGGGTTGTGGTGGTTTAAAATTAAAAAAAAACAAACATTTAATAATAAACGGTTGTCAGATTTTATTTATAATCATATACTAATAGTTTTAAAAATTATTACTTCTATTATATATATATGTGCTCGAATCTTCTAAAATTATTATATAATTTAGTAAATAAATATAATTACAAAATTTATGATACTTGTCAATAATTTATGTATCTTATTTTATATAATGATAATACCTACTTTACCTTGCATTAACTTAATTTAAAATTCAATTTTTTATATCTGATTCCCAAGGATATATAAAATTTTTTTAAACATGAGTCTACTGATTCAACAACTAACTCGATCACTTCAATTACATCGGGTATCCTTTAGATGTTGCTATACAATGACAATATGAAAATATGAAAGTCAAATTATTTAAATCTTTATAATGTCATTTTTAACCGTTTTGGACAAAAAATGAAATTGTAATACTTTAATTTATTTTTATATTAAAATTGAACACAATATATTTTTATTGTTTTATAATGTGCATATATCAAAGTGAAATGATTTGAATCAAATATATTTTTTTATAAAATGATATTTATCTATAAGTAACAATAATATTATCCAATAATGCTAATCTTAACCATAATATGTTGGGGAAAGTCTATCGATTATATATAAATAATGAGAATATTGTATAAGTAAATAAGTTTATGTTATATTCGTGTTTGGATCCACGACTTTCCTCGAATCGGACCAACCTCTTTTACAATTATATCTAATATATTTCATCCGATAAATTTTTCAAAATAGTTCTCCATGAAAAAAATTTAATATCAAAAGCTTCTATAAAAAAACATAGCATATTCATTTTTATTTAACTTTTAATTAAAACACAATATTTGAACTCATATATTCGAACTAATGATGTACAAACTTTGACCTAATATTATAATGGTTCAACATATATAATATTATAAATTTTAGAAAATTCATGACCCTCAAAAAATAAAATAAATTATAAACTAATAATATAAAATATTTTAAATATAAAATATTTTAGTTTGGAATTAATAAATATGATAATAAATATATACTAATAAAATTCGTGTTGCATAGACATAAGTTGGAAATAATACAAACATTCATGAACCAATAGTGTAAAATATGAGAATTAAATTTTAAAAAAAATTTCAATCATAAATATAAAAAAAGTTGAACTAAATTGTAACAACTATAAAGAAATAATTTTTCATCTCAACTAAATTGTAACAACTCATATATCAGTAGATCAACGACCCATTTACTAGAACAACCCACATATCGTTATGTCACAACAATCCACGTACCACATACACATATTAATCCGATATGAATAAATATTATATTTATCTTAGTTAAATGACCCAAAAATGTATGACATGTTTAATCTCAAACCTTATATTTATATTTATAGAACTTATCAAAATATCATATTCACTTTTATAACTATTGTGGCAAAATCCGTACAAATATGACGTATTTTAAATTTTTGTGGATGACAAATAATTTTTAAAAATAATTATGAGCTTTTTTTAGTTATGTTTAGTAAAAGTAAAATTTAAGTAAATTTCATGTGTGTTATATTTGAAATTGAGAATCAACGTTATAATAGTTGAAGAGATAAATAAAGTATTTATAAAATAATTATGGCTTCGTAGAATTTTTTTTATGACTTTAGTAAAAAAAACAAATTTTATCAACATACGGTTAATCTCATATTAATTACGTATCAAAAAATTTATTTTATCTAAACCATCCCTTAAATATGAGGACAATAGGGGGAAAAGAGATAAAAGTACACGTAATGTATTGTTTTTAATAGAGAGCTTTTAATTTCAAAAAACAAAGAGTATAGAAATACATGTTAGTTTAAAAAAATCGCCCGGAGATTGCTGCCGAGTGCCAAGTGCCTCAAATCTAGCATCCATCGGCTACGAACTCAGAGACTAGAGTATATATAATAATAATAATAATAATAATAATAATAATAATAACGAGAGGAAGAAGTATGCGGAGGTTTGTAGCTCTATGGATATCACTTTCTTGCTTTTTTTCTTTTTCACGTTTGGCGACCTGGGTGACGACGCGGTGGAACATCTTAAAAGATTGAGCTCGGTTGTTAAAGAGTTGTCCGGATATGGAATGTGTTTTACCTTCGATTAATAATAATAATAATAATAATAATAATAATAATATCAAAAAATTTAATAATAAACTATATAAAACATGTAGTCATTTAGTAATTATATACTATTATATATTTAACTATAAAAAATGTTTTATATATTGGGCCAGTTTGGTAACGGATGATTACGTAGATGAAGATGAGGATGAAGGGAATTATTTAGATGAAGAATTAAGGGGATGAAATTGTTTAAGAGGTGAATATGAATATAAGTGAAATGAGTGTTTGGTAAAATTAATATGATTGTGGGTAAGATTACGAAAAAGTATGTGTAATATTTTTTTTATAGATGAATTAAATGAAAAAAGAGGGGTAAAAGTGATATTCTCATAATCTAACTCCTTTAATCTCCTTAATTCCCTTACCAAACGAGATTACGAGAATTATTTCTCTCTTTTAATTCTCATAATCTTAATCTCCTTAATTTATGGTACTACCAAACGGAGCCGTTATAAATATAGTGTGGATTAGATGATAATATAATAAAGAAAAGTAAAGTATAGTAAAACAATTATAAAATATATATATATATATATATATAAATAATTTTTTTAAAAGTAGATAGTATATATAACTTTTTAATTAAATTTTTTGAAAATGAAAATGATTTTATAAAATGATATGTAACAAAAGTGAAAAAAATAATACGTGCATTGAGGGCTTCTACTTTATTATTAGTATATAGAAATAAATTTTAACATTAATATTTAATATTATTTATATTGATATTATATGACAAATTTGTATATCTCTATTAACCATTTTTTCTAAGTATACAAATGCAAAATAATATCCACTTATTAATATTATAAATAGTGTAATATAATGTTTATAAATTTGTTTGTTCAATTAGAGAAGACAAAAGATCAAAATGTTAGTAATATATATATATATATATATATATATATATATATATATATATATATATATATATATATATATATAATATCAAGGTTTTATAATACATACCGGCATTATTTAGCAAAAATAAATATATAATAGTTGCATTAGTTATGTAATTGCCCATGTGCAGATAGATCCCAAGTACATAGCTATAATTAATAGAATTTTATTTGATTAATGAGTATGCATCGATAGATTAAGTTATTAATTTGTTATAATTAATGGTCGATTTGCTTATATCCGGATCACAATGGATTAAGTTATTGCAAAAATAAAGCTTAATTTAAGATAAGTAGACAGCTCACAATAAATATTCTTCTTTTCTTTCGGACTTTTACTCATTAATTTAGCCCGATAAAAATTAAAAGTATATCCGGCTCGAATGAGTACTTCGTGTTCTCATTCGAATAGTCCTTCCTAACCGCTAACCGCTTTCCATTTTTTTTTTAAAAAAAAAAACTATATATTTGTTTGAAATATTGGATTGCGCTCACGGTTAGTCATTTGCTTATCTAAATAAGCGGACTTAATTATGAAAATATAGTCTCAATAAAAATTATAATAGGAATTTAAATATAAGGTTCACGAATCAATTCGGTTAAAATTTACACTAAAAATTTTGGTTTCTAGCCATAGCGCTTTTTTTTTAAACGAAAAGTTGTTCGAAACCATTAGACGGCGCGCCGACTACTGGGTCGAAAGGCCGAAAAAATCGGTAGACGGAATAACCGTCATGAAAAGTCATACAACAAAGGAGGAAAAAAACACAAAAATACAGAATATGGAACCCGAAAGCATTGAACGACCAATGCACGAATTATGAAGTTGAAAGAGTTGGGACACCGAAAAGGTGAAATCGAAAGATATAATCCGAGTGTGGTTAATTGTGTTGTAACACCCCAAGTTCTGGAAACTCGAAGCGCTACGGGTTAGGACCGCACAATGGGTCCCGACCCTCAGAAAAGCAACAGCAAACAGATCTTACAACAAGGCATAGACGAATGAAAAACAAAACTCAATATAAAACCCAAGGTTTAAACAAAACAAAGCAGAAAAAACTCGCAACCGAGTTCAAAACAAAAGGGAAATAACAAAAGAAACATAAACCCGATCCCGTCCTATAATGTACGGGAACCCCGGCTGACCACACCGTCCGGATCACTCAGCAGCATCCTGAACCTGCGGAACATCTACAACGACGGTATAAACCGTTAGCTAACATTCTAGGTATAAGCAAGAGCGTAACGGCACAAACACACATAAGGTAAAGTAAACATATAGCATGCTTGCACACAACCGGTTATTATCTTTCATTAAGGTTATCCATTACTAATTCAACTTCTTTTGTCGCACGAGAATCTCCCGAAACTCGCCTCCGCTTCCGTCTACCAATAGGAATAGATCAGTACTATCCGTTACCTACGGGTCTGGGTCGCAAGAGCACATTCTAGTCTCCTGTAGAACTAGACAAGTGGTAACCGCCCGGTTATAATGCACTTGGGCCAGTTAAGGGTAATAAAGGGTGAATCCTATTCCGGTCATTCGTTATAAACATGAATAAACAACACAAACAAGCCAATACAATCCAACTAATACGCGGAATGAAGCTAAGTAAGTCCAAGGGACTTACCTCACACGAAGGTAACACAAAAGCTCAACAACAACTCAGGAAGAACTCAGGAAATCTCAGTTTCCCTCAGGAAAGGAGCAAGGAAAGCCTGTACAAACAAGCAACACGGATCAGGAACAGAACGGTTGCTAGAAGTTTATAACTTCTAATCTCAACGATCTCTAAGAGATCAACACATGCTAAGGGCTCAACCTTAGTCTTACAACAACTCAGGGAACAAGGAACAACCACAAGGAACCAAGGAAGGAACGAGGAAAGGAAGGAAGGAAGTAACTCACCAAGACGGGAGTCACAGTAGGGAAAACCGCAAGGGCGGTTGGACAGAGGCGCAGGGGCGGCTACACGCAGGGGCGGCTGGTGCAGGCACAGGGGCGGCTACACTGACAGAAGCTCTGTCGGGATTCTTCTTCGACCGAACATACAACAAGACAACCAAAGTTCGAACCTTTGGTTCCAACACGCCAAGACTCAACTCCAAGGAGCCTGAGAACAACAACGGATCAACAATGGAAAGCTCCACAAGAATCAAGGCTCATGCTTGATCCTTGGAGAAGAAGAAAAGAGAAGAACACAAGGAAGAAACCGGAACAAAAGGAAAAGGCATGCAGCACTGTAAGAACGTGATGAAGAACCAGGAAAGAATGAACTTACACGTTCAGCAGGGTCGCAGGGAGCAAGGGACGGCTGCAACTCCTAGGGTTTGAAGATGATAGCAAGGAACGGGAAAAAGGAGAGAAAGAAGAGACTATATAGGAATGGGCTGGAAATATAGAGGGGAAGGCGTCTAGGGTTCAGAAAGAAGGTCAGGAAACCGGCCCATAAGATAGAATATCGGACATTCTATCTATGGAAGGAAGATAAAAAACGGAAGAAAAGATCGGTTACGATCTCCCGTCATCCGCAGGGGCGGATCACCTCGGCCACGGGGGCGGCAGGCCGCAGGGGCGGTCCTCTTCACCGCGGGGCGGTGAAGGCAAAACCTATGATCTTACATCAGATCCTCCTAAAAAGAAGTTTCGTCCCAAAACTTGCAAAAGCCCAACGATCACAACAACAGACAGAAACAGAACTGAACTCATATATTCCCACTTGGGACACGTAACACAAACGTCACACAAAAGCGTACGCAACGCAACCAAAAGAAAAACCAACAACAACTATGCTAAAGGTGCATCCAGCCCAGCGTAAAACTCTGGATAGTTCCTCTGGATACTATCCTCTGTCTCCCAAGTCGCCTCATCAGCTCCTCGCATCGACCACTGAACCTTCATCATCGGTATCTCCTTCAAACGCAAGCGTCTCGTACTACGCTCTAAGACATCCACCGGGTGCTCTACGAACGTGTGGTCTGGCTCGATCACTAGATCCTCATGACTGACAATGTGTCTCGGGCCTGGTATGTACTCCCGTAGCTGAGACACATGGAAAACTGGGTGAACACCCTCGAGTCTCGGTGGCAAGACAAGTCGGTAAGCTGCCTCTCCCACTCGCTCCAGAATATCGAACAGTCCGACGTATATGGGGCTCAGCTTCCCCTTAACACCGAAACGTCTAACGCCTCGTGTCGGGGATACTCTCAAACAAACCCGAGTTCCAACTCTGAACTCCAGAGGTCTGCGCCTCTTATCTGCATAGGATTTCTGTCGACTCTGTGCTGCTAACATCCGCTCGCGGATCACTTCTACACGAGTCACGTCATCCTGTATTTGCTCAAGTGCTACTCCACTAACACTACTAGGCTCATCCCAACACAACGGTATATGACATCTCTTCCCGTATAAAGCCTCATAAGGAGTCATCCCGATCGATGCGTGCCAACTGTTATTGTACGAAAACTCCACTAAGGAAAGGTGATCTGGCCACACTTGTCCCCAGTCTAACACGCAGGCTCTCAACATGTCCTCCAAAGTCTAGATTGTCCGCTCAGACTGACCATCGGTCTGAGGATGATAAGCGGTCGTGAACTGTAGGCTCGTACCTAGGGCGGCATGAACCTACTGCCAGAACCTCGAAGGGAACCGTCCGTCTCTGTCAGAGACAATAGTCCTCGGTACTCCATGAAGTCTCACTATCTGCCTAGTGAACTCCTCTGCCAATTGACTTACCAGCCATGTTTCTTTGATCGGAATGAAACGTGCGGTCTTCGTCAGCCGATCTACGATAACCCAGATAGCATCAAACCCTCTACTTGGTCTCAAACAGGTAACAAAATCCATAGAGATATCCTCCCATTTCCATTGAGGAACGAGAAGTGGGTGTAGCTCGCCTCCTGATCTATGATGCTCGATCTTGACCTGCTGACAGGTCGCACACTGAGCTACATATCTCGTGATGTCTGGCTTCAGACCTCCCCACCAGAAAGAGCGTCTGATATCCTGATACATCTTACTCGCACCAGATTGTACTGAGTAAGGTGAAGAGTGAGCCTCCTGAAGGATCCTCTGTCTCAACTCTCGATTTGAAGGCACACAAACACGCTCCTGACGTCTCAGAACTCTATCAGCACCAACTGCACACTATGGAGCCTCACCTCAAGACATCCAGTCTCGGATCTGTGTCAAAGCTGGGCAACTCTCCTGCTTTTGTCGGATTTTGGCCAATAGACGAGGTACTATCTCCAAAGTGGACAACTGGCTATCGGAATCCGAAAAGTAGATATCCATCTCTAGCCATGTCAGGTCTCGCCGTAACTGTGGCTGAGCTGTCAGCCTAGCAATCGCCATCTCTCGGGAGTCTTCCTACTAAAGGCATCTGCTACCACATTAGCTTTCCCCAGGTGGTATAAGATCTCAACATCAAAATCCTAGATCAACTCCAACCATCTGCGCTGGCGGTTATTCAACTCCCGCTGAGTGAATATGTACTTCAGACTCTTGTGGTCTGTGAATATCTGACACGTAGCTCCGCACAGATAATGCCTCAAAATCTTCAAAGCGTGAACCACAGCAGCAAACTCCAAGTCATGGGTAGGGTAATTCTCCTCGTACGTCTTGAGCTGTCTAGACGCATAAGCAATCACCTTACCCTCTGCATCAGAACACATCCCAAGCCTAGCTTGGATGCGTCGCTGTAAACCACGAAATCCTCAATGCCTTCTGGCTGAGCTAGAATAGGGGCAGAGGTCAACCTCTTCTTCAGCTCCTCGAAGCTCTGTAGGCACGATTCGGACCATACAAACCTCGTAGACTTCCGTAATAAGGAAGTGAGTGGTCGGGCGATAACGGAAAAGCCCTCAACAAAACACCGGTAGTAGCCCGCCAATCCTAAGAAGCTGCGGACCTCCTTGACGTTTTTAGGTGGTGGCCAAGATGCTACTGACACGATCTTAGCCGGATCTACCTTGATCCCTTCCGCTGAAACAATGTAACCAAGGAATGCTACATCGGACATCCAAAACTCACACTTAGAGAGCTCGGCGTACAACTCGAAGCGCTACGGGCTAGGACCGCACAATGGGTCCTGACCCTCAGAGTAGCAATAGCAAACGGATATTACAACAAGACACAGACAAATGAAAAACAAAACTCAATATAAAACCCAAGGTTTAAACAAAACAAAGAGGAAAAGACTCGCAGCCGAGTTCAAAACAAAAGGGAAACAACAAAAGAAACATAAACCCGATCCCGTCCTATAATGTACGGGAACCCCGACTGACCACACCGTCCGGATCACTCAGCAACATCCTGAACCTGCGGAACATCTACAACGATGGTATAAACCGTTAGCTAACATTCTAGGTATAAGCAAGAGCGTAACGACACAAACACACATAAGGTAAAGTAAACATATAGCATGCTTGCACACAACCGGTTATTATCTTTCATTAAGGTTATCCATTACTAATTCAACTTCTTTTGTCACACGAGAATCTCTCGAAACTCGCCTCCGCTTCCGTCTACCAATAGGAATAGATCAGTACTATCCGTTACCTACGGGCCTGTGTCGCAAGAGCACATTCTAGTCTCCTATAGAACTAGACAAGTGGTAACCGCCCGGTTATAATGCACTTGGGCCAGTTAAGGGTAATAAAGGGTGAATCCTATTCTGGTCATTCGTTATAAACATGAATAAACAACACAAACAAGCCAATACAATCCAACTAATACGCGAAATGAAGCTAAGTAAGTCCAAGGGACTTACCTCACACAAAGGTAAAACAAAAGCTCAACATCAACTCAGGAAGAAATCAGGAAAGCTCAGTTTCCCTCAGGAAAGGAGCAAGGAAAGCCTATACGAATAAGCAACATGGATCAGGAACGGAACGGTTGCTAGAAGTCTATAACTTCTAGGATCAACGATCTCTAAGAGATCAACACATGCTAAGGGCTTAACCCTAGTCTTACAGCAACTCAAGAAACAAGGAACAACCACAAGGAACCAAGGAAGGAACGAGGAAAGGAAGGAAGGAAGTAACTCACCAAGACGGGAGTCACAGTAGGGAAAACCGCAGGGGCGGTTGGACAGAGGCGCAGGGGCGGCTGGTGCAGGTGCAGGGGCGACTGCATTGACAAAAGCTCTGTCGGGATTCTTCTTCGACCGAACACACAACAAGGCAACCAAAGTTCGAACCTTTGGTTCCAATATGCCAAGACTCAACTCCAAGGAGCCTGAGAACAACAACGGATCAACAACGGAAAGCTCCACAAGAATCAAAGCTCATGCTTGATCCTTGGAGAAGAAGAAAAGAGAAGAACGCAAGGAAGAAACCGGAACAAAATGAAAAGGCATGCAGCATTGTAAGAACGTGATGAAGAACCAGGAAATAATGAACTTACACGTTCAGCAGGGTCGCAGGGAGCAAGGGACGGTTGAAACTCCTAGGGTTTGAAGATGATAGCAAGGAACGGGAAAAAGGAGAGAAAGAAGAGAATATATAGGAACGGGCTGGAAAGATAGAAGAGAAGACGTCTAGGGTTCAGAAAGAAGGTCAGGAAACCGGCTCATAAGATAGAATATCGGACATTCTATCTATGGAAGGAAGATAAAAGAACGAAAGAAAAGATCGGTTACGATCTCCCGTCATCCGCAGGGGCGGATCACCTCGGCCGCGGGGGCGGCCCTCTTCACCGCGGGGGCGGTGAAGGCAAAACCTGTGATCTTACATGTGTCAAGGGTATTTAAAATACCGTCTTAATACATAAATTTTTTTTATCCATGACATTATATACTCCTTAGTGTCCGGTTTGGTCAAACCGACAAACCTAAACCGCCGGTTTCCGGACCCAACTCTATCTCTATCTACATGTAAAGTTGGGTTTTAGAGAACTAAATGCTTCAAATAATCAATGTGATCTTTATTCTTCTCCAAAAGCTTCATCTAAACGGGTCTTTATTATCCTTAAACATTCATAAAAAAACCTAAGTAGAAATATTTATTACCAATAAAAAGTTCCTAAAGGAATCTTCATTTGGTTGACTACAAATTTAGACGATCTTAACAATTTTGTCCACAAAAGCAATATAATATATCTTAAAAACCAATGTGCGAGTGTATGAATCTATATTGTCCACAAAACAATATACTATACAAAAGAATCATTGTGCATTCAAGAACCATGAGTGTGTATTGATCTATATAAAATAAATATTTACATATAAAAGTGCTTAAATTGTTTGTTTTATAAGATATTCGATCTCATCTATACTGCTCATAATTATTAGTTTGTAAATATTAACTTCACGCGTTTGTCCGATACGGTTGCACCGATCTTGAGCTTGCATGTTCATAACAAGATTCCAAGATGCTACTGTTGACAATTCTCCTCCCCACAGATCATTGCTCCATTCACCACCTAGAATCCTCGACCCCTGTTTCTTATCAGCAAATTCTCAACCAATATACCAATGGAGATAGCTGAGGGATTATGCTCTAAGAATTGTTTATATTGTTCAAATGCTTCACTAAATAAAAAATATTGTATAACACCTACAACCATAGAGCATGCAACAACGTCATAAAAATTGAAGTCTTATACAAGGGGAAAAACATCTAAATATACAATCTATATCATCAGTTTGCAGGTTTACTACTCAAATTTCCCAATACTTATCTTGGTCCAAACCAAAGATTCAACATACTCAAAAACTATACTCATCTTTCAATACAGACTCTGTAACGCCCGTGTTTTGGCCTTCACCGCCCCCGCGGTGAAGAGGGCCGCCCCTACGGCTGACTCCAGATCGTGCCGATTTGTATTGATTCCATTTTTATTTCCTCACTTTCTTAGAAGATCCGATCTTCTAAGATATGAGCCGACTTCCTTCTATCTTCTAACCCTAAATCTGACCTTTCTTCATCCTTTTCCATCCGTTCCCTATAAATTCCCGCATTCTCTTTCATTTCTTCTTCTTGCTTATGTTTTCTTCGACCTCGAACAAAGCTGCAGCCTTTCTCTTGTGATCTTCTACAGAACGTGTAAGTCTTCATCCCCTTTGATCTCTCTCACGTTCATGAGCCTGTTGCATGCTTCTCTCCCTTTTATTTCTTTTTATCTTTCTCTTTATCTTTTCTTCTTCTTCTTCTTCTTCACATGAATCAAGATCGTGTCTTGATTCTTGTTTGGCTTCCGTTGTTGATACGTATATGTTTTCAGATTCCTTTGGTTGAGAAGTTGTGTGTGTGAATCAAAGGATCAAGCATTGGTCTCCTTACTCAGACAAGGCATCGTACATTAGTTTGACCGTATTTGGTTACTTTATCGTTATAACGGAAAACCGGACTAGGAAGACTTTATACCCGTAATTGACCCAAGTGTATTATCATCGGGCGGTGACCACTTGTTGAGTTCTACAGGAGACTGGGAGGTGCTCTTGCAACCCAGGCCCATAGGTAACGGATAGAACTGATCTATTCCTGTTGACAGACAGAAACGGAGGCGAGTTTCGGGAGATTCTCGTGTGACAAAAGAATTTGAATTAGTAATTGACGACTTAATGAAAGATAATAACCGGTTGTGTGAGAACATGTTATGTGTTTTCCATCTTATGTGTGTTTGTGTCTTTATTGTCTTTTTGATATCTTGAATGTTAGCTAACGGTTTTTAACGATGTTGTAGGTGCCCTGCAGGTTAGAGATGTTGCTGAGTAATCCAGACGGTCTGGTCAGCTGGGGTTCTCGTACATTATAGAACGAGATCAGGATATATATTTCTGCTGTTGTCTTTCCCTTTTGTTTTGAACTCGGCGGCGAGTCCTTTGCGTTTCCCTTTGTGATACCTTATGGTTTTTATATGAGTTTTGATTTTCATTTATTTGTGTCTTGTTGCAAGATCTGATGTTATTGTTGTTACTCTGAGGGTCGGGACCCATTGTGAGGTTCTAACCCGTAACGCTTCGAGTTCCCAAAACTTGGGGTATTACAGACTCAAACAAGTCTTAACAACCTTATCCTAAATTTAACCTTTTCCAGATGTAATTTCACATACGGATCACTCATTCCATTGAGATCTATTGCTGCCAAATTCCTTTCTTCCATTAATTTCAATATCTAATTTGATTAACACACCCTACAATAAAGAATATTTACACAATTCAAAGGGGATCGGGTTGAATGATGATATAGGAAGCGGATATTGAAATTGATAGCATAAACAAAGGAAGTAAATCATAATTATTTGAAGAACAAATAATGAATGAGGAGACCGAAAAACGTCCAACAATTTGAACAAAATGAACTCATTTATTATGAAATGAAATGAATCAATACCGATCACCGATTAAATCACTGTCTCCTTTGATTCTAAATTAGAGATTTAATTTGAGTATTGTTCTTTTTTTTTTTTCCTTTCGTTTTTTTAGAAGTATATTAGTTATTAAAAAATTTATGTAGTATTTTTTTAAATTTAGTTTGCCCAACCATTTTGAAAGTAACCATATTGAAAGCAGAGCCAATTTTATTAAAATAAAAATAGGCTTTTAAAAATTTATAAATATTAAATTAATAATAAAAAACATTTTTTTAATAATACACTAATTTTGATTATAATAATTTAATAATATAATTAAAACATAATTAAAAATTAAACATAATTATAAAGTTTCTATAAAATTATAGAACATTGAGCAAAAATATAACAAGTATTATTAGTCCCTGCATAGCACGGACATCACTTTCTAACTAGTATAAGCTAAGACGTTTTTTGGGAATGCCGTGAAAATTTTAAGATAACATTATATATATATATATGCATGCCTTCATTTGGTAACATGTCACGTCTAGCACGATATTCAATATGAAGGAGACCTAATGCATGCCCATAAAATATAAGGTAGAAACCGAATTTAATATTAACGGGTTTTAGTTATAATATAAACATATATAAATTTTTAATTGTATATAATAATATATAAATTTTAAAATAGTATAAGCATATTTATTATAAAATAATTTTAAAATATGTATTTTATTGGTGTATATATAAAACTAGTCTCATATGATAACAATGTTTCGACTTTCGAGTTACTGCCCTGCTAATATTAACTATTTAAATGGTTGTTATTTTTTTTTTATCTTAAAAGCACTTATTTATTATTATTAAGAGCGTTTGTTTAGAAGCGTTAATAATAATTTTCGATAACGGAATGATTCTAAATTATTAAAAAATTATGTTTATTTAGAGATATCTTAGCACATGAAAGTAACTTTTTCATTTTCATATACTTTCCTTATTCTTATCCAATTTCATTTCGTTTTCATTTCACCGCTCCCACCAAATAGACACTAAGACTCCACATGTGAAAATAAAACGTTCTCACATTAACAAACCTGATATGTAAGGTTGATGGTTAGTAATCCTATTGTCAATTAATTTTACCCTAAACCTATGTGTTAGGTTTGAGTATATATATATATATATATATATATATATATATATATATATATATAAATAAATGATGTACACTTGTACATTTCTTATTCATCACAATAAGATATTTTCATCTCTTAATAATTTCCCTAGGGAGAGATAAACAATACAGAAATTCCAGATTAATTTATCGCTGAAGGCCAAAGCTAACTCAATCATCACAAGAAGAAGTCGCCAAAGTTTTACCCTCACAAAGCTGACTGAGTTAAAAAAAAAAAAAAAAAAAAACTCACACAGCGCAGTAACAGTTTAACTATTATCTCTACTAAGTACTACTCTTCCATGAAATTAACATTATCAAAGTCTAACAAGTAGTCTTCCAGCATGGTGTCAAAATCATAACTGCCGATGTTACAATTAGGGCTCGGAATCGAAGGGAAATAGCAATACGGATCAATTTCATCAGCGACTTGATAATCATTGGCCGAAAACATCACGGAATCATCGGTCGGGATCGAGGAAGAAGACGATGATTGATTCATTACTCCAACTTGCTCCATGTTGTTAGAGCTGCAGGGGCTTGAATGTGGCTGGTCAAAGCGTAGAACAAAGGGTTTGGATGAAGAGTGATCGAACGGTTCGATTTGATCCGACGAGGATGATGACGAGGACGATGGATAGCTATCGAGCGAAGAATACAAGGGTAAGAAAAGTTGAGGGATCTTGAGAGGGTTTTTGCACGTGTGTTGACCCAAGTACGTTGCCTTGTATATTGGAGGATTCTCTGATTCCATTTGAACCCACTTCTTTGCTTCGCATTTCTCTTCTCTATGGTTTGTGCATCTGTAGTAGCTCCTGCATTCATATCACAAATTCATCTCCATCAATACAATGCAAGATCCAAACAGTTGCTTCATGATGCATATATATATATATACTGACTTTGGATGGGATTCATTGTGGATGATCTTTTGTCCGTATTTCCTCCAGCCATAGCAATCATCTGTGAGGCTCGTCATCTTGACTACGGTTCGAGTTTGGGTGGTCAAGTTCTTCCTGCTGAATCAATAGCATAAGTTCGATATGCAGAAAACAATTGAAGCTGAGTGGACCCAGTTATGATTATGGATAGATCTATGGTCGATTTGGATTATTTTCCAAATTGAAAGAAACCCAAAAAGTAGTTTTCGGGTGAATTAAGAATTGAATCGAAGAGACAGCCGCCCTAAAAGCTAAACAATAATATATACTACAAAATGAATACATCATTACCTTGTCTTATTAGAAGCTCCTGGAGTTTTCCTTTTATTAGTGTTGATGATCGGCACCGAAGTCTCCGATCCATATGTAGAGTACCGATGCTCCATGTCTGTGGAGGATTCGATGATATGGCCAGCTGAAATCGAGAAACCATAATCAATCGCCATTTTTTCTTCCTTGATTCCTGTAGGTGCCATGTATTCCAATGATTGAGATCGAGATTGAGGAAGAATAGGGTAAGTGAATAAGTGATGTATGTAGATAGATATCTGATTTTGGAATGAACTCGACCAATCCCTACACTTATATAGTGCAGTTCTTGAGAGCTCATATAAGGGTTCTTTCTATAGGCTTTTTTTTTTAATACAAAGTCATCCGTTATTTCTACATATTATGGGAAACCCCCCTCTTATACTTTATTTATGTAAAAACAACCCTTATTTCTATTTTTATTAACAAAAGTTATCATGTTTTTCAGTTACAACACTTTGTTAATTTCTGGACAGTGGACCTCTAGAGAGATACCGTACAGTTTCGATATTAACGATCCTGAAATGTGTCTAGAACATTTAATTTCATTCATTTAAATTAATTTTTATTTGTTTAGAATCTAAGTCTCTGTTTGACTAAGAAGGGTACGTGAAATGAAATTTGAATGAAAATGATTAAAATAAAAAAAAGAAAGAAAATGATTTATGTTATTTTTCATGGGTTAAAAAAGCTCTAACATTTGGATTTAGTCGCTAAACATTCATGTCCGTTTTCGATAATGATTTTTTTTTTTTTGGTAAAAAGGAGCGAAACTTTCACTCGAGGCGCTTAGATGAAAAACACTAGCTGGGAATAGTCCGGGGCAAAGCGAGCCCCCTAATATCGTTCGAAATAAACTGAATTACACCCAAAGACGGGTTATCTAACAAATAAATGCCTACAGGAAACTGGAAAGCATAACTAGCTAAATAACCCACAAACGTATTAGCATCACGGTATATATGTTGGAGTCGGATATTACATAAATTAATAATACAAATAACATTATACTAAAAAAATTCTGTAATTAAATATTAGATTAGATAAGAAAATGTTAAATGTTGACTTTTAATTTTCAAATTTAAATTCATAAATTTTAAATTTCACAACAAAAATTATCGAATATTACATAAATTAATAATACAAATAATATTATATTAATAATATTCGAGTAGATGTAACCGTCAATAATACAAAAATATAACAATATTCGAGCATATGAAATTGTCAATAAGATATTATATATATTACTCATTTTTATTTTTAATAAAACATAGACAATGAAATTTAGTTTAAATAAAGTTATTATATGAAATAATTATAATTTACATCATGTAACTTTATAATATAAAACTATAAATTAATATAAAATAATATATAAAAATTAAATGTATAATGGATAAAATAATTTCATTTATAATAATTTATTTAATTAATTACATACTTTATCACCATTTAAAATATATTAAAATTTAAATATCCAAATTATGACGCATGCTCTAATTTTAAAATAACCAACCAAAGTATTATTTAAATTAAGAACAATTATGGATAAGAAATACTTAAGTATAAAGGTGTCCCATTTTTTTTTTTTTTTATACAAATGTAAGAGAAAAAAGAAGGTCCACATCTACAAGAGCACCTTTTCGAATGAGTATCAAAATTTTCATTTTTCTTTCCTAATGGCATCATGAGTGTCAAGAACAACCAATATGAGTGCTCTTTCGAGATCAACATTGTAATCTTACGGATAAAAAGGGTGGCGCCCCGCTTCCAAACAATAAGATAGATAGGCTACAACGTTTTGCTCAACATTGTAATCTTACGGATCTCCCTACTAAAGGAAATGAGTTTACGTGGAGAAGGAAAAAGGACGGTGAGGATAACACCTATGAAAAATTTGATAGAATCATGATCTCTTTCGAGATCATTCAAAAATATCCACAAATCCATACTAGGAATCAGTGGCGGCTACAGGATTTCGAAAGGGGGGGGGTGAAATTTTATTTTCGATAAATATATCTATGAAAATAAAATAGCGATAAAAACAAAGGCAATATGTCATTTACTTACAATAAACAAAAAAATAAAAAGACATTACACTTAAAGGCGCGGTCGTGGACCGCGCCTATAATTTTTTTTTTAAAAAAAATAGCTGCCCTATAGGCGCGTCTATAACCGCGCCTCTTTAGTTTTTTTTTTCTTTCAAAAACGTTACACTATAGCCGCGGTCTAAGACCGCACCTCTATTTGTGTTGTCCTCGACAACGCGTTTTACAAATAATAGTGCGGTCTAAGACCGCGCTTCTAATTCAAACAACAAATCTCGTGCATTTTGGTGAATTATTTCACTCTGAGCCTAAAACGGGAAATTCTTTTGAAGTTTCGTTTACTTCGGCGAAAGATCCAAAACAACATTTAAATATAACACAAGAATAGTAATATAAAAAAAAATAATAATAAATCGTAGAAAAATTTTTATAAACGAAAAGCCACAACCCATTTTAAAACGATTTTTTTTTTTAAAAAAAAAAATGGGGCGGCTGCCCCACCCTGCCCCCCCAAGGGCCGCCCATGCTAGGAATCATGCTTTCACATCGTCAGATCACTGTATGATCTCAGTTGTGGTAGAAAATAAGCCCAACAAATTAAAAAATAAACCATTTAGATTTGAATCTATGTGGATGCAAAGCAAAGACTGCGAAAATCTTATAAAACAAACATGGAGAAATCAATACCCGGGAACTCATATGTTCAATTTGACGAAAAAGACGAGTCTCCTCAAACAAAAATTAAAATAATGGAGCCGAGATAAGTTTGGTAACATAAATAAACAAGTAAAAATAGTTGATGAAGAGATTGAATCACTTCAGAAATTGACCTTTCAAAGTTTTAACCAACTACAAAATGATAAGACTAATAGGCTCATTAATAAACGGGAATGCCTACTAGACTATCAACATAAATACTGGTTACAACGATCTAAAACCAATAATCTAAGATTTAGTGATCAAAACACAAAGTTTCACTATAGGAAAGCCACCGGGCGGAGAAATAGATGAACACAACCTTCAAAAACAATTAGAAATAATTCAACCAGAAATAACGGAAGACGAAAACTATGAATTAACTAAACATTTCTCTACAACAGAAATAAAAAAAAACGCCATCTTTAATATTGGGGGTGACAAGTCACCGGGTTCCGATGGCATGACGGATGGCTTCTATCAAAGGTATTGGCACATTATTGGACCAACAATAATTAGGGCGGTCAAAAGTTTCTATAGAACCGGAAGAATCCTAAAACAAATTAACCACACTTTCATAGCTCTCCTACCAAAGACAAATAATCCAACCACTACAGCTCATTATAGACCCATAAGTCTATGCTCGACTGTGTATAAAATCATTGCTAAAATACTTGCAAAGAGACTAAGTGCGATCCTCCCAAAATTACTTCATCCCCTGCAAGGTGCATTCACCCAGAACAGATCAATATATGACAATGTTCTTATCGCTCATGAAGTCTTTCATGGATTTAGAACTAAGAAAGGAAAAGAAGGATTCATGGCAATTAAACTCGACATGGAAAAGGCATATGATAAAGTAGAATGGCGTTTCCTTAAGGCTGTTCTTGAAAATTTTAGTTTTGGAGAAAGATTTAGACATTGTATTGAAGAATGCATTTCAACAGTTTCATATTTTGTTCTAATTAATGACTCTCCAACAAATTGATTCTCCCCGGAAAGAGGTCTTCGTCAAGGAGATCCACTCTCACCACTTTTATTCAATTTGGGAGCGGAAGTGCTGGCAAGGAACATACAAAGAACTAGCAATGAAAACCCAAAATCCATTGGATTGCCAATTACAAGAAGGGGAACAATCATCCCATTTCTAGCATTTGCAGACGACATTATCATATTCACAAGAACCTCGACAAAATCAAGTAATAAAGTACTTGCAGTCCTAATAAAATATTGTGCAGTATCTGGCCAGATAATCAATTATCATAAATCGGCTTTCCAAACCACTGCAAATGTCGACCAGACAAATAAAAGAAGAATTCAATCACAACTTGGTATCACGGCATCAACAAACCTAGAACAATACCTTGGATGCCCGATTATAAACGAAAAAGTAAATAAGGAAATCTTTAATTCTGTTATCCAGAAATCTAAACAACAACTCACAAAATGAAAAGCCTCATCTCTTTCTCAAGAGAGAAGAACGACCTTGATAAAAGCAAACCTCAATGCTAAACCAAGCTATCTAATGCAAGCGTTTATGTTACCAGCTAGCATCCATAAAGAATTGAATCAGATTAATAGGAATTTCTTTTGGAATAAAGGTCAACATTTTCACCCATTAATTAGTTGGGAGAAGATATGCAAATCCAAATCACTAGGGGGGACCGGAATTAGGAGAGCAGAAGATATGAATAAGGCTCTCCAAATGAAACTATTATGGAAAATAATGGCTGAACCCGAAAATATATGGGTTAAAGTCATCAATGAAAAATACTTAAAAGGCTCTTGCCTCTGGAACTATTCATGCGGCAAAACCACTTCATGGCAATAGAAGAAACTTATGAGACTAAAAGAAGAATTCGAAAGGAGTATTAGATGGCTGGTGGGTGATGGTAAAACAATAAGATTCTGGAAAGACCGTTGGATTACAGTTCACCCACTACAAGATATAACAATCGATAAAACTTTGATTGACGACTCAACATTGGTTGCTAACTTCATCCAAGATAAAAAATGGAATAATCTACTCCTGAACGGACTTCATGCTATCATACCAGATAACATTATTACAAAAATCTTAAGAATTATAATCTTCCAATAAATGCAATACAAGACTGAACATACTGGGGTGCAGACGACAAAGGCTGGTTCTCTACCAAATCTGCATTGAAAATGATCCAGTTACGGAAAACAGGGGTAACTCACGATAAAACATGGATTTGGGACATTAACATTATGCCTAAAGTAAAAAATTTCTTATGGATATTAGCACTAGATAGGATCCCCACAAAAGAAAACTTAGACAGACAACAAATACTGTTCGCCCAAAAAGTGTGTGCAAATAAGTTTTAAATTTATAAAACTAGAATAAAAGCAAGCGAACCCGCAGTGTACAGATCGGCGTAGTTAAGCAAGTATTCCAGAGTATCGAACTCAGGGATTTGGGAGATCAAATTCAGTTCACAAATTATCGAGCAATGAAAATAGAAGCTTTTGCAAATATTGGGGAAAACAGCAACCCTAAAGATCCGAATGTCAAATTGTGGCAATCGATTCAAGATATACTATAGATATAAGGACAGAGTTGAGGTTTGCAAAGGTATACTAAGGTAAGGTAATGTACGGCGAAGTTCCAAAACCCTATATGTCTAACCCAAAGACTCTCTCTATAAAGGTTGTTGAGGCTGCAATATAGAAACGATCTAAGGACAAGAATTGATCTCAAATATCCAAACTTGTAACCCAAGGATCAAAACTAACTAAACCGATTAAGGTTGCGACACTCGAAATCGAAGTAGAGGTTGTTGAGGCTTCACTACTACCTAGAAAAGGGCAAACCTAGACTATATTAAAGCTAATCTTTAACCTTGGATAAAAGTAAAAGCAAAATTCGTAAATTGGGGTAAATCACGGCTAGATCTTAAGAATCACGGCCGTGGAAACCTAAGAACGGACCGTGATTTAGGGTGTCAACGATATTTCTCTAACTCTCAAGGTCCAATCAATTTACGATCGATCTATCATTATCCAAGCCACAACTATCAACCCTTCACCTTAGAATTGCTAAAGGGTTTTAGCCAATAACCATCATCATCAATTCAATAATCAAGTTTAAAGAGAAAATGGACGAAAACCTCAAAAACTCAATGACTATCAAATGACCAATCTCAAATCCAATAACAAATGTTTGTATTGAATGAATGCAGAAAAAAGGAATAGAAATCCTCACAACAATCTTAAGGAACAATGAAGAACAGGGTGTCAATCCGTCTCCAAAGATAAACCCTAAGATAATCTCGAAGTACACAATCTCCAAAATGTCTCCTTCTCCGAATCTTCCCTGTACGCAATAAAATCTTCAAGCCTCCCTCTCTTTGGGGATCCAAATCCTGGGGCTATCACCGTTCTCCCTTCAATGTTGAAGGCTCTCGAATATATGTAGGGATCTATCTAGGGTTTAAAGATAAAACCCTAAATATTTGGGCTGAAAAGAAGTCGAATCCGCTGGTATAAGAAGATACTCTGGGCCGCGTCATAAGGTATCAGAGAATACTTTGGCGCGTCAGACGGTATCAGAAAATACTTTGGGCCGCGTCCGAAGGTATCAGAAAATACTTTGCTGCGTCAGACGGTATCAGAAAATACTTTGGCGCGTCCTAAATTCCTTTTATGTCCTTTTTGTCCCGCTTCAAGGCTTAATCCTTAAATGTGCCATCTTTGCTCCATAATTCGCCAAATTATCTACAAATGCAATAAAACTCTGTGTAGACCTCTATTCTTACAAAGTAGGTGAATATAACCATAAATGCCATGAATGTATGTCTATGCATGCAAAATAAAGGGAAAATCTATATAAATACATGCCTAAAAATAGGTCATAATTCATGTCATCAAATACCGGTATCAATGCATTGTGAACCGTGTAACCACCATTCAGAAAGTGCAAAACATCTCTTCTTTAAATGCCCATATACTCTACAATCGATTGATAATGATAAAGTTTCAACGTGTATCCAGAACAAGGACATTACAAATTGGAAATTAATCGACATCATCATGGAAATAAAAGGAATTACTTCCCAAGAAGAACTTCGGCACCTAGTGGTCACTTGGTGGCAAATTTGATTGCTCAGAAACCAAATTGTTTTCAACAAACAAAAGGCACCCCAGAACCTAAAACACTTAATACAAAACCAAATAACTGAATGGGATAAGGCCACTTCAAAATTATCAAGTGATAAGCAAAAACCATCGAATTTGAGAAGGAAAACAAAAAGAATCAAATGGCAAAGACCAATCGGAACGTCGGTTAAAATCAATTTTGACGCCTCAAAAAACTCATCTGATCAATTTGCATTTGGATTTATCATTATAAACAACATAGCAAGATCATTTGCTGTTGGAAAAGGAAAATTTCAGGCAAACTCTGTTCTTAAAGCTGAAGCGTTTGCCCTGCGGGAGGGCCTCAAAAAGGCCATAAGTCTTGGGATTTGATTCATTGAAATCGAGGGAAACAACTTGGTGCTCATCAACTCGCTCAACCATATTTGGAAACCACCATGGGAAGCAGACATGACCATCTCAGATGTCTCGTTATTGATTTCTGGCTTCACTAAATGTACGATTCGACACATCTTTAGGGAAATCAACATTGTTGCTGATCGGTTGGCGCTGCTTGGACATAACCCGGGTATCTGCGTTGAACCTCTGCCACACGAAGTTGAAGACCTCATCCGAAAGGATGCTCTAGGGCATTCAGTCTCGAGAGGCCGAATCTCCCTTTTCGCTTACCCTTGTATCAAAAAAAAAAATGAGTGCTCTTAGATTAAATCATATTGGGCCCTATCCCGTATGGGATCGTAACAAGCTCAATCCCTTGACCTACAATTTGTTTATAGTGTTTATCATTCATGATTTACACACAAAAGTATACATGTATATCGTACTTAAAACGGAAAATATTAAATTTGTCAATAATCCATATTAATGTGTTGCATAATCTCCTCAAATCATAATTAACTTTTATGTAAAGCTCAAAATATAATTATACATCGATCGCTCCGACAACAACGGAGATCACTTTTCCTTTAACTTTTTTAGTTGAATATGGACCGTTGTTGTTTTCTTAAAAAAAAAGTGTTCTAATTTTCTACAAGTGAAAAAATAGAGTCGGGAAGTTGACGGTCGTATTGTAAACTAGAGATTAGAAGAATTGAAGAATCGAAAAAAGAATAGAAGTCATGTAACTTTGGAGCAAGTTGTCGAGTCGTTTTTATTTGGAGCAAGTGAGTAATGAATGAAAGTGTGACAATTGACAACATGACAATAATCAACAAACACCAAACGAAAACGACTAACAAATGGCCCCTTCTATTTGTCAATTTAGACATACATAATTTAATTTATTTAAATATATAACAAATGATTCGGGCTTAGGGATTCTATTTATGTATATTTAATTTAAAAAATTCGATACATACGAGGCGGGTCTGATGGGATGAAGAATTAAAGTTCACTTAGTCCACATGTCCATATATGTTAACATCTTAGCCATGTCACCTAGGATTTTTTAGAAAAATTTCCCATATTTTAATTACAATTATGTCATTATTCAATAACAATTTTAAGTCAAAACTAAAATATTTTTCATCTCCTAATATCAATTCAACAAAAAAAAAATTACAGTTCATCAATTATATATGACACATGATTTAATAATTTGCCACTACATAATACTTCTCACACCATATCTCACACTCATAGTCCATGTCCATCAAATTAAGAACACCTTCACACCATAGACATAACATCACATCTAATGCAGCTTTACAAAATAGCCATAACAACCCCTATTTTTCACCTATCCAATAATCAGGACACAATAGCTAAAGCAACTTCACACCATAATAATTTCACAAGCATCCGATAAACAATAATCTACTATTAAAAACCTGCTTGAAAATCACAAAAGATCAAACCACAGCCATAATAGTCATCTGTTAAGTAGTACAAGGAAGATGACAACTCGATCATGTTCAGTAAAATATTACAATTATAACAATACGATTTATTTTTGTTACTAAATCTACAACCATCTATAATAACTCAGGATCACGTCAATATATTTTACAAATATTAATACAACTAAGTTCTGTTCTGGTAAGATCACTTACACATGATAAAACAAAAGAATATTAAATGGTCGTCCCCTAAACTAGGAACAATTAAAATTAACTTTGACGGCTCAAAGAAAAATAATGGCCAAAGTTCATTTGGATTCATTTAAAGGGATCATAATGCCTTAGTGGTCAGCTTAGAGTACGGAAGTGTGACCACATCTCTATCCTCTAAACCGAAGCTTATGCTTTGAAAATGGCTTGCCACACAGGGCAAGCCATTTTGTTCTTGGTCTTCAAATCCGACAAGCTGGTTCAGGAGCTACGGCTACCCACACAGGGCATTTCCGGTTTCGGAGTAACGATCGGAAACGGTGAAGTTATTGGCTGCAATCAAATATGTCCGAAATGTTGCCATCCAACTACCGGGCATTGTCATTACACAAGACTACTATCCATTTTCCATGGGCAATGTTGAGGTCGTCGTTGGCGTCAAATGGCTTGTCTCCTTACACACGGTCTTGGTAAATTGGAAGGATTTGTTCTTGGTCTTCAAATCTAATGGTAAGCTATACAAACTGCAAGGGATCAAACCACCTACTGAGGTACAATCGCTCCACAATTTCCAACTCCCTACTACTGATCATACACCATATCCCCTTCCAATTACACTTAAACCCGTCTTACAATAATTCCAAACTGTCTTTGCCGAACCTACAATCTTACCCCCATACCGATCACAAACAAATGATATTCCGCTGCTACCCCACTCCAAAACTCCCAATATCGGACCCTATCGCTACCCATACCACCAAAAGACAAAAATTGATCGAGAAGCAAACTACAGCCTTGATTGACCACGGTTTTATGCGCCCAAGTACGAGTCCTTTTGCTAGTCCGGTTCTGTTGGTGAAGAAGAAGGATCAATCATGGCGTTTGTGCGTTGATTATCGGCAACTTAATCAACTCATCATTCCGGATAAATATCCAATTCCGATTGTAGATGAACTCTTGGACGAACTCAATGGAGCCACTATTTTTTCAAAGATCGACTTACGGTCCGGATATCACCAGATTCGGGTTACACCAGCTGATGTCCATAAAACGGCATTCTGAACTTACTTCGGGCATTATGAGTTCCTAGTGATGCCTTTCAGCCTCACTAATGCGCCGTCAACTTTCCAAGCTGTCATGAAAAATATGTTCCGTCCATCCTTACGCCAATTTATAGTGGTATCTTTCGACGATATTTTGGTGTACAATTCCTCTGAAGAAATGCATTCCCAACACTTGGTCATGACTTTGGAACTTTTGTGTGACCATTGTTTCTTTGCCAAGTCGTCAAAATGTCTTTTTGGTCAGCCGGAGATCGCTTTTTTAGGACATGTCATTAATGGCCAGGGTGTAACTGTCGATCAGGATAAGGTGGCTGTTGTATTACAGTGGCTCATCCCGTCCTCCGTCAAAGAACTAAGAGGCTTCTTAGGTTTGACCAGCTATTATCGGAAGTTCGTTCACCGCTACGGCCTAATTGCACGACCACTAACAGATCTCACAAAAAAGAATGCCTTCCATTGGAACCCAAGTGTTGAAGATGCCTTTCAGACTCTTAAGGCAACGCTGTCTCGGGCTCCAGTCCTCCATCTTCCTGATTTTTCCCAACCTTTTGAGGTGGAATGTGACGCATACTTGGACGGAATCGGTGCCATCCTACTTCAATCTGGCCATCCAATTGCTTATTACAGTAAGGGTTCTCTTTCTCTAATAGATTTCACTCTACTTATGACCGCGAATTGCTGGCCTTGGTTTTAGCATTACAGAAGTGACGTCATTACTTGTTGGGGTCCAAGTTTATCGTGCGGAAAGATCATCACAACCTCAAGTTTCTCCTTGATCAACGAATCACGACTAACACCCAACAACGACTTGTTTTCAAGTTACTCCCTTTTGATTTTGTGATTGAGTACAAACCAGACAAAGAAAACACCGGGGCTGACGCCTTGTCCAGACGGCCTCAACATGCCGAGTTGTTGGCCCTCGCCATACTAGTTACCCGAGAATTTTCAAATTGGAACACCGCATTGATGGCAGATCCATTTACCAAGAATATTGTTGTCTCCAAGCGCAACGATTCATCAGCCTTTCCAGAGTTCCAATTGGTGAACGAAAAGCTTTACTACCACAACCGTTTGGTAATCCCGACAAAGGACCAATGGCGGTTGAAGCTTCTTGCTGGCTGCCATGACTCACCTGCTGTTGGTCATGGAGGATTCCTCAAAACTCTGAAATGGTTGACAACAGATTTCTGTTGGCCAAACATGAAGAAAAATGTCCAAGCTTATGTTCAGAATTATGTTATATGTCAGAAAGCTAAATATCAGACTTTGGCCCCTACTGGTCTTCTCCAACCATTGCCAATCCCAAAACAAATTTGGGAAGATGTCTCTTTGGATTTCATCTCAGGTCTTCCCAAATCAGGGGGCTCAATGTTATCCTTGTTGTAGTGGATCGTCTCGGTAAATACACTCACTTCATTGGTATGTCTTATCCTTATACTGGAAAATCATTTGTTTCCCTGTTTTATAAAGATATTGTCCGGCTTCATGGGATTACACGATCATTGCTATCCGATCGAGACCTTGTTTTTCTTAGTGCCTTTTGGACAGAATTGTTCCGCCTCAGCGGTACTACACTCAAGATGTGCTCAGCCTACCATCCACAAACAGACGGACAGACAGAGGTAGTCAACCGGTGCTTGGAGGCTTATTTGAGGTGTTTTTCCATGGAGCAACCACACCTCTGGAGTAATTTTTTTACCATGGGCAGAGTTCTCCTTCAACACCAATTTCCATACATCTACGGGCACCACACCGTTTAAAATAGTTTATGGACATGACCCACCACCAGTACAACCCTTTGTTCAGGGTGAGACTCGTCTTCCTGAGTTGGAGGAACATCTAATCACTAGGGATGAAATGTTCCTTGTCCTATGAGAGAATTTATTAAAGGCTCAGTCACGAATGACGCATCATGCCAATGCACTCCGAAGGGTGTTGTCTTTTGATGTTGGTCACCTTGTTTGGTTGCGCCTCCAGCCATATCGACAACGCACATTGGCCCGACGCCCTAATCAGAAGTTGTCACCACGGTTTTTTGGACCTTACAAGGTCTTAAAGAAGATATGTTTGGTGGCTTACGAGCTAGAACTTCCAGCTGGCTCCAAAGTCCATCCAGTGTTCCATGTTTCTCTTCTCCGACCAGTTCATGGACAACCTATTCCAGCTTCACCAACACCTCCTCCCATCGCTGATTCATTTGAACTTGTAGTTCAGCTTGATAAGATTGAGTCGCATCGATGAAAGAAGTTTGAAGACTCTTTGGTTTTGGAACTGCTGGTCCAATGGAAGGATCGACCAACAGAAGATGCTAGTTGGGAAGAATACGACTTGCTGCAGCTACAATTTCCGAACTTTCGACTTGAGGACAAGTCGACTTTCTAGGAGGGATGCAATGATAGGACTCTAACATCAGCAAAAGACAAGCCTTGGAACACTTATGTGAGGAAAAATAAATAAGTCTAATTCAAGTTTAATTCTATTAGAACTTTTAACTTAATTTATTGGTTAGTTCAGTCCGTTCCTTAGTTATAGGGATTAGTCCTTAAGTTTCTCAGTAGGCAGGGAAGTTAGTTGCTAGTTTTCAGCTAACAGTTCAGTATTTAGTATTTAAGGTCTCTCTGAGATCATTTGTCAGCATGTTTTGAATTATCTAATACAAAGAGTCGTTGAGAGAGTTTCTCAACAAATCTTCCTCAAGTCATACACTTACTTGAGTGGTTTCTATTATATGTGAAGCTTTGATGTCCTTCGGTTTTCAATAAGATAGTGTTCTTTTCATTGTGGATTTTGTAGGATATATGAAATTGATGTATTCCAACAATACTCTTTAGTTGATAATGCCATTAGAGCTTGTTGCTTAAGAGTTAAGAAAACACTAAAGAGTTTAAGCTCCAAAAATAATTTAATTATTAAGAATTGGTAGGGGTGTTATACGAGTAGAACGAGCCGAGCCTTAGCATGTTCAAGCTCGGCTCGTTTATTAACGAGTTGAGCCCGAACCGAGCCCGAGTAGCTAAAATAATGCTCATATAGTGTTATTTTAGCCGAACGAGTCAAGCTTTACCCGAACGAGCTGAGTATTGACATGCTCAAACTCGGCTCGTTTATAAACGAATCGAGCTTTTGACGAGCCGAATGCGAGCCGAGCCTAAAAAGCTTGTCTCATGTATCAGCCCTAAGAATTGGGTAAAACATGCATAATATAAAAAGAAAATCCAAAAAAAACATTTTAAACATAAAATTTCTTCTCTTTCTAGTTTTGCTCACTATGTGAATTGTTTGATTGATTTATTATGACAGGATGTCATTAAAGAGCTCAGCTTTGTATCTTGCACAATTCCGCATCACTTCTGGCCACCTTCTAGCTAGCGGTGATGGCACCAAGAACGTCATTACGATTGGCGATGTATACATGCACCCACTGACCAATTTCATTAAGGTATATTAATGCATTAATAACCACAATTGTTGATCTAATTTTGATATTTCTCTCTTCAAATAGCTCCCCATTTCTTTCATCACCTCAAATCTTAGGCCATGTTCAATGAAGCGAGTTATTTTAGTAGTTTAAGCTTTTTGAGTAGCTTTAGCTTTTTTGATAGATTTTTTTGAAGAGTTTCAAAGAGCTTTGTAAATTTCGAAAATCTAACAAATAACCTAATTGATGCTTGGTCAAAGTAGTTTTGTGGATAGATTTGTATGGCATATTTATCAAAAATTCAAAAAGGACAAAAATGTACAAATTGTTAAAGATGTAAAAGAGGAAAAAAAAACTGTAAGTTTTTTGATAATCTATCCAAAAAGCTATCCTAGAAAGCTTTTTCGAAATCTCACCAAAAAGCTCATCAAAAAGCTCTTCAAAAATCTATTATGCCAAACACCATGTAGCTTTCAAAAAATACAAAGCTCTACAATAATCTACACAATAATCTCCGCCGAACAAGGCCTTACTGTTGTGTTAATAGCATAATTTGCCCCAATGTTTCGGTTTTTGTGTAACAACCAATTTTGGTTGTCACCGCCCCAACGGAAAGAAGTGCCTTTCACCGCCCCAACAGTGATAGTTGCCGCCCCTGCGGCCAGCCGTAGTCGCGGCGGGATTGAGCCGTAGGTGCGGTATACCCCAGATCATAAGATCTTCTTTCCTTTTCATTTTGAGAAAATTGTCCAAATAGTACCCCATCTTGTGGAAATCTCTTAGAGATCACTGAGACTAGAAGTTATAGACTTCTAGCAATCGTTTCGTTCCTAATTCGTAAGCCTTGTGTGAACAGGCTTTCCTTTGCTCCTTTCCTGAGGGAAACTGAGTTGTTCGTTGGTCTTTGAGTTACCTTTGAGTGAGGTAAGTCCCTTGTACTTGCTTAGCTTCATTCCGTATATTGGTTTGAGTGTATTGTCTTATTTGCGTTGTTATTGTTATACGGATAACAGGACTAAGATTAACCTTTATAACCGTAATTGTCCCAAGTGTATGATAACCGGGTGGTGACCACTTGTCCAATTCTACAGGAGACTAGGAGGTGCTCTTGCAACCTAGGCCGATAGGTAACGGATAATACTGATCTATTCCTGTTGGTAGACAGAAGCGGATGCGAGTTTCGGGGGATTCTCATCTACAAAAGAAGTTGAATTAGTAATGAATAACTTAATGAAAGATAATAAACGGTTGAGTGAGAGCATGTTATGTGTTTACCTTTCTTACGTGTGCTTGTGCATTTACGTTCTTTCTGATATCTAGAATGTTAGATAATGGTTTATACCGATGTTGTAGATACCTTGCAGGATATAGGTGTTGTTGAGTGATCCGGATGGCGTGGTCAGCCAGGGTTCCCGTACATATAGGACGGGATCGAGTTTATATTTCTGCTGTTGTTTTCCCTTTGCTTTGAACTCGGCTACGAGTCTTTTACGCTTCCTTTGTTATAACCTTTGGTTTTATTTGGAGTTTTTGTTTTCATTTATTTGTGTCTTGTTGTAAGATCTGATGTTGTCGTTGCTACTTTGAGGGTCGGGACCCATTATGAGGTCCTAGCCCGTAACACTTCGAATTCCTAGAACTTGGGGTGTTACATTTTGCAAATGCACATATTGCGTCGAAAATAAGTATTTGCACTAGAGAACAAATAACGGAAAAAATGATTACTAAAGAGTGTTAGGATAATTGTGTCATGATACTCTTTTAACTGATTTAAGATATTGGTACATAACTCGGTTCAATTTTAAGAAAAAAATGTATAACTTTTTCTAATATGTATTCTCAAACAAATTTTATATTTAATATATTTAATATCACGTTAATGTTTATAAAATATATTGTATATAGAATTTGTTTGAAAAAATATAAAAAGGAAGAAAAAAAAGTAACAATGATAAATTGAGTTGAAATACCACTATTATAATTAAAGTATAATATAAGTGTTGCCCCGTCCTACGTTTTAAATAATTTTGACATAAAATTTGTCATGGTAACAAATAAGTTTCATATATTGCTAATATCATAATTATTTTATAAATTTGTGATATTTTGTAATTAATTTCATAAATATCGGGCAATGGAACACAACTAATTAACCATGAAGTTCCAAAAATCTAAATCTTGGTGGTGGAACATGATCCTTCAATCTCATCTATATAATTATATTAATTTTATCCTTTTATCACATCAAATTACACGAACCCATAATCTTAACGAATATATATTATTATATTGTGTTTTTACGTTTTTACCACGAAACAAACTTTGTTGTGGATTTTCTTGCTAATTTCACTTTTAATTGACCGGTTTGCTATTAGTGTTAGTGGTTCCACTAGAGACTTACTACATATTTTGAACAAGGATACCGGAGAAGTGACGACCCAAAGGTATACCCATAGTTAACTTTTCATGATTTCTATATTAATATGGGTCGGAGCTATAACTAGCAATTTGCATTTTTATGATTTTAAACATTGATAGTGATTTGCAAAATTCATCTTCTACAGTTTGAATTATTTGAATAAAAATTTGATAATTTGTATTTTAATATTTAAAGTTATTATATATAAGCTAATAGTTGTATTCTTATGATTTTAAAATTTTGAATTATACTTTATATAAGGTGAATACAATAGATTATTCTTTAATTTTATTTTTATATATTGTTAGTTTTTGGAAAAACGATGCTTATATTTTTTTAACGTCCATCTTAAATAAATATCTCTCTAATTTCCCGAAGTGCGAAAATAGTGTTAAATTAATTACGTATTTGGAGTCTAAATGCAAAATTGAGTTTAATCAATTCAACACTTGAGCTCAAAAACTAAAATTGGATTTTAATCAATTCCGCACTTTGAACCAAAACCAAAAACAAGATAATTAAATAAATTAAGGCCGATTTTATTTCGTGCCGAAATGCAGAATTGAGTAATTCTAAATAAAATATATGGGTATGTCTAACATAATCTTTTTTTTAAACGTGAACGATTATTTCATTTGCTACTTTGAAAGGTTCTTGTATCACAATTAGAGTTATGTTTTGTGATTTGTTTTGAGGATTCGACTCGTATCCATTTGTAAATAAATTCATCCAAACCTGTGATGAACTGACCTAACCTAGGGGTGTGTAACCAGTCCGATCCGGTCCAAAGGGCCAACATTTTTAAAAAACCTAGATCGGAGACCAGATTGGAATATCAGTCTGACCAACCTTTTTTAAAAATTTTGTTAAATTAATTTTCTATCTGATCCAAATCGATCACCGGTTTTTTCCGTTCTTAAATCGGGTCCAAAATTCACAATATACACTAACCATAGACCGGACCGGATCCGGATTTAAACCAAACCAAAAAAAATCGGTCCAGGTCAAAATTACACAACCCTAACCTAACCTGTTCGAGAATTAAATTACGTTGATTTAAAAATTCATAGGAAATAATAACGCATTTTGTTCAAACAATATTTACATAAAAAAAATATATAATTAATTTTTTATAAAATAATTAATCATTTTTTCGATTCTGAAATATTACCGAACCAATTAAAAACTACGTTTAACCATACGAAAATATACTACGACAAGTTGAACATTAATGACCAATATCAACATAATACGGTAATCTTAGTACTTTCTAGTAGGTAGTTACTATGGTACAACTTTACTTAGTTTAGTAATTTTCAAATAGTTATTAATATTCATAATTTTTCAAACTTGTACTTTTTCCACAAGGTTTTGGATTTCAAAGGAGAAACTGTAACCATTATAACGAGTAATCAAAGTTTAGGTATAACATTATGTTAGTCAAATGTGTTATATATGTGTGAACATAATAAAGGGGATAAACCGAGTAATTATAAGAAGACAAAAGCAAAGGAAAGCGTGTTTACGATTAGGGTTTCGACGATCCATGTGGGATTGACTTATGACTGCAAAAATATTCCTACTTTCACATTAGCTGTCGTGTATTAAATAATAGATTTTCTCTACATTTTTAATCCTTTTATCGAGTAATTATTTTTTTTAATAATAATTAGATTAATCGGATCACTTTCATTATCATAAGAAATATTATTTGTTATGTTAGAAATAGAACTATGCATCATTCACCACGTATACTTAAAATTCTTTATTTTATCGGTAATCTATTTTTTTATTAGTGGCCTTATTTTAATTGTCGAATAACTACATGTGCTTGTTTACTGAAAAATATTGATTTAATGGAAGGGTCGATCTGTCCATAATTAAATATTCAATTAAAAAATGCAACTAGTTTTTCTATGTCTAGTTGAAGTTGTTCAAGATTGAACCCATTATTAAATAACTAAATTATTTTAAAACTGATATAAAAAAATTATTTTTCATGAATAGTAGTGATTGATGTTTCTTTGTAATTTCCTAGTGTTTCTGTTATTTTATGATAATCATGGCAACAAGCACTTTGGGTCGCTCACTTTACGAGGATGCTAATAATAATAATAATAATAATAATAATAATAATAATAATAATAATAATATAAACAATTATTTTTGAAGAAAAAAATTCAAATATCAAATTTTGGATCGTAGTATACGTGAATGAAAATGAAGATAATTATTCAGATGAACAAGTGATGAAATTGATTAAGAATATCATTACGAAAATAACTGAAATTCCATTTGGTAAAGTAAATATGATTTTGGATTACATTTTAAAAAAGAAAAAGGTTTATTACGGTGAGTTCTAAATAAAAAAAAGAGTATGTATTTAAATTTTATCTTAATAAAGGAGATGGGGAAAAGAAATACGAGTAAAAATTAGCTTTTAACATCAATAATCCTTACAATCGAAGTTAAATTGGATTACAAAATTCCGTAATCTCATGTTCTTAATCTTTATTCTTTATCTCTTCATTTCCTTACTAAACAAGAATAACAAAATTATTCCCCCTATCCACTCCCTTAATTTTTCAACCAGCAAACGCGACACTAGTATTATTATAACACTTGATTATTGTTGAAGAATGACTAACGTAACTTCATTGGGGTTTTGGGTTAAATCTCTCTGATACCATGTGACTATAAAAGTCCAAACATACATAAGTCTGATGATGATTCATCCTTAAACCTATTAATCATAGAAGTAGTCCACGTATCTTATATTCTACACTTGTAATATTCCAATTGTAAAGTTAAAAATTTTTATTATACCCAACAATTTTTGTATTAAAGTTGGAAATTTATTATATCCAATGGGGTTTTTTTAATAAATAATTCTTAACCTACATACCACTTGACTTTTCAATTATTTGGGTTTCTTTCATGATTTGTGTGTAATAATATATGGTTCCCTTTGTCTTGGTGAAAAGTTATATGTTTGGAAGTTGGGGTAGGTTTTATGTTGGATACTAGGATTGTATGTCATATAAGTTTTGAGGTTTGGTCAACTTAGGTGTGTTTCATAATTTATTTTATCTTTTCTTTTCTTTGTAAAGAAAGGTTTCAAGTAACATGAGATCTTGGATAATGGATAAATGGATCGCATTAGTTATTGATCGACTTATCGTGCTCAAACATTTTAACATGTCACATCCATGTATTTTGTGACACCATTACTAGACCTATACAAATTCGGACCGGCCCGTCTGTCCGATAAAAAAATAGGTATGGACTGCTAGTTGGACCATCCGGACTTGACCCGACCCGTATTTAGTGGGATGGGTATGATAAACATTTTGGCTTGTGAGTCAACCCGGACAAGCCCGTATATAGTTTTATGCATATAATTTATTTATATATGTATATATTCCGTATAATTTAGTTTGTTTTGAGTATCATTTACTCTGATTTTTCATTTAATTTGTTTTGAGCATTTTGATGAACGGAATCATCATCTCATCTGGGTCACTAAATTTTGTTTTGAGTATCACCTACTCGTCTGGATCACTAAATTTTGTATCTTCGAACGAAATAATATTCTCATCATCCTCATGTGTTGACATTCCCGCAACTATTTTTTGGAAAATTTGGTGAGTGTTATTTACCTCTTCTTTTACTCTCTATATATTAGCAATGGAAATCAACAACGTTCAAATTACAACGGTCACTTTTATTAACGTTACACAACGTTCAAATTATAACGTTCAAATCCCAACGGTACTTTTTGTGACGGTTACGGAATGTGTGGCCCTCACGCATTCCGTAATCGTCGTGCATTCACGAAAAGCTATGATGCACGGACAATTCTAGAAGACAACGTGTCACGTGTCCAGCCGTGTTGGACACGGGGCCACAGTAGGACACGGCTCGGACACAGCCAAATATGACCGGACACGGTCAATACACGTTTCCGAGGTAGGACACAAGGAGGATGCGGATTGTGTCCGGTCAAGACACGGTCAACGAAAGTTACCTTATTTTTTAAGGCTAGAATGTTGTAATGTTGTTCTGCCGGCCGACTAAACCTAGCCCCACATGGCCACCTGCGAGATCGTGGTTGCCGGAAGTAAGACACCGATCTTCTTCTTCGGCTCTAATGTTGAAATGTTGTTCCGCCGGTGGACTCTTCTCTCCATTTCTCTTATGCTTTCATAAATTAATTTTGAATCTTTAATTACTAATTTATTGTGTAATTTTTCTTTATTGAATGTTGAGTGTTTTATTCAAATTCTTTCGCTTTTTATAACTTATAAATATTTATTATTGTTTTACTTGGTTGATCATATTGTTCGGTTGTTGTTGATTTCTATAATAATGGTTCATTCTTTTGTTTTGATATGAAATATGTGTATTTCAAATTATAAGACTACATATGTTTATTTTTATATTTTGTAATACTGAAAACGTTTGTTTCTAAGCTTTTGTTTCGGTTATTTTGTTATCATGTTAATATTTTTATCAACTCATATATCATTGATTTTTTTCACATATATATGTCTTTTATGATATAGGAATTTATATTTCAATATCAATAAAATGATATCTAATTTATTTTACTTGCCGTGTCCCGTTTCCTATCCTTTTGATATTGCCGTTTTCCCCGTTTTTCGCCGTATTCGTTTTCCATTTCTGTGTTCGTGCATCATAACGAAAAGTATCGCCGTACCCATAATAACCCTAGATATTTGTATCCTCGACCTTTTGTTACTCCATCATTCATGATTTGCCGGTTATCCGAATCAAATGTAAGCTTTTGAAATTTTAAAAAAGGGAAATTCCTGTTGGTGCCCCTCAGTTTATGAATTTTTTGGAAAATAACCAAGGATTTTCTATATTCCGGATGGTACCCTTAAGTTTCAGTGTTTTCCAGATTATGCCCCTACACCACTTACTTTTTTAACCGTGGTTAAGTAATTAAGGAAAAAAAGTTGATAAAAATATAAAAATAAAGAAAAACACAAAATACTCCCTTGTATCTTCTTCTCGATCGGCTCTCATTCTTCAAGAACAACAACTTTATAATCTTTCCAACTATTCTCGAAATCGTTGTTCTTCGTTTTCAAAATTGTTGATTTTGTGATGAGTGTGTGCTTACTTTTTTTAACATTGTAACCCTAATTCTTTATTTTGGGGGTTTGTTATTTGGGTTCAGATGGGGTTTAATTAGGATCGATTGGGGTTTAACTCCAGCCCCCATCTCCGCCACTGTTCTTCCACCGCATTCTACGACATCAGAGTCATCAGACTGGTCCAACGGAGTACAGTTTGGATCACCGTGTTTTGCTTAATTTTTTCAATATTGAAGTCATTGATTCTACTGTTTCTACAATTTCAAAATAATAGTAGTTTCTTCATTAGTAGTTTCTTCGTATGTAGACCTTCAACTAATATTTCAAGCTATCAGAGCCTCCCCTTGAACTAATTTGATTAATTTTTTCATTTTAAACTACCAGAGTCTTATTCTTGAAGAAGAAGACATGATTGAGAAGAGTGGGAAAGTATTGTGTTTTTTTAATTATTATTTTTTCTATATGACTTAACCATAGTTAACATAGTAAGTGATGTAGGGGTATAATCTGAAAAATATTGAAACTTAAGGGTACCATCCGAAATATAAAAAATCATTGGTTATTTTGCGGAAAACTCATAAATTGAGGGGCACCTTCAGAAATTTCCCTTTAAAAAAAGTTGTCTGAAAATAACAAATCAAACAAATTACCCGGATTTAATTAGGTGTGGTTATACACTTGACAAACTACCCGGATTTATAATTAAAAAAAATCGAAAATAAAGGTTGTTTTAACGTGGATATAAAAAAACAAAAATAAAAACAAAAACAAACTGTGGTTAAATGAAAAATTGAAAATATGAGACGATCTATGATGCACGGACACGGACACGGATACGGGAAACGGACACGGCGATAAACGGGGAAGCGACAATCTCAAAAGTATAGGAAACGGGGACACGGCGAGTAAAATAATTAATATTATTTTAAAGATACTGAAATATAAAATTACTATATCATAATGAGATACATATATATGAAAAAAATCAATGATATATGAGTTGATACAAATATTAACATGATGATAAAACAATTGAAACAAAAGCTTAGAAGCAAACATTTTCAGTCTTACAAAACATAGAAATGAACATTTTTAGTTTTATAATTTGAAATAATCATACTTAGTATCAGAATTGAAGAATGAATCATTCATTTGTAAATCAACAATAACCGAACAACATGATCAACAAAGGAAAATAATAATAAATATTTGTGAATTAGAAAAAGTGAAAGAATTAGAATAAAATAGTTAACATACAACAAATAAAAATTACAAAATAAATTAATAATTAAAGATTCAAAATTAATTTATAAAATCATAAGAAAAATGGAAAGAAGAGTCGGCCGGCGGAACAACATTTCAACATTAGAGCCGGAGAAGAAGATCGGTTCCCTACTTCCGACAACCACAATCTCGCAGGTGGTCATGTGGAGCTAGGTTTAGTCGGAAAAAAGGGTAAGAAGAAAAACTATTACGGTATATAAGTTTTTATTTCGTTGATCATGTATTGAGCGGACACAATCCGCATCCTCAACGTGTCCTAGACGTGTCCTACCTTGGAAACGTGTCTTGACCGTGTCCGTGTCCGAGCCGTGTTCGGGTGTGTCCCCGTTTCCGACACGGCAGGACACGGGACACGCCGCCTTCTAGAAGTGTCCGTGCATCATAGGAGACGATTGATAATAATTTTGAGTATATAAGAGGTGATTAAATGGCATCAACCCATAAAGTTGTTGCTAATTCTTAGTCTTTCTACAAAGAAAGATGAATACTTTGATAAGAACAAGAAGATGATTTATGTGCAAGACCACAGGCATTTCATCGAACACCTAGCCTGCGTTGATGCCCTTATTGCTATGACAATAAGGGCATTCGAATACAACAACGAGGTGTTACATAATCTAGAAACAGAGACAATCGGAACATTCGATTGTAAATCACCAACTCGATATGCTTTCCGACCTGAAACTCGCCGTCATTAGCACACTTCGATCAACGGAGTCCGTCTTTCTCAACGATTTCTGTAGCTTTTTTAGCAGATAATTGTTATAAAAAGAAGCCCAGAACATTGTAGTGTAAACATGATTACATGAACAAATGAATCAGAAAAACAGATCACCTCAGACAGCGATGGAGAATCGACACTCCTCTTTCGCATTTCTCTGTCTCTCAAGGAACGAATTGGAGACATACTCTGCTAAATCAAGGATTTTTTTTTCAAGAAAAAAACTAACAATTTAAAGCACGGTATTGATCGAGTCAGAGTGCGCTATTTACCGTGGAGTGAAGTTGAAGCTGCTTCAATCGGTAAAGGCGATCGACATCGTTTTCAAGCTGTTTCTGAAACTCGCCCCTGAGCATGAGCTCTTCGAATCGCATCTCGAAAACACGATCTCTCAGCATCAGCATCCTCTCGGTTGTCAACTTATCCATCCTCAGCCGATCGAGACGCTTTCTGACGGAGTTGAGTTCGTCAGCGAGCGAAGCGTCCATGGATGACACCTCGATCTCAGGTTTGGTGTAATCTGGGTGGTTTTCCTTGTTAGCATAGTTGATTGGGTAGATGGGACTGGATTTCTCAGGATTTGGGTTGGAATTTGGATGGCTAAAGAGCGTGTTCTTCGCCCGGAGGGGTACTCGGCCTGTGTTTTTTGGCCGGAGTGGCGTAATGGGATACCGAGTAGTCAACATTCTTCAGACAAGCTGAGAAGGTAGTGAGCGAGAGTGACAGAACAAATCAACAGGGGAAGCAAGAGGGAGGGAATAAGTGAGATATTTGAATTTTAAATGAGAAGCGGCAACGGTTGTATTATGTTTGTGTTTTCATTTTATAATTGAGGAAACTACACAAAACTACCCTTAATAATCACTTTTTTATATAGAATCACCCTTTATAAAATTTTTAGCATAAAACCATCAATAATATTCATATATTTGCAATAAACCACCCCTTATAAATTGTTTGGCATAAAACCACCTTTAATTTTTCAGGTTTGCAACTAACCACCCTATATTGTTTTAAATTACATCAAATAATTTAAATTTAAAGCATTGACAAACTAAAATTTCATTATTATATTAAATGAGTATTAATATCATAATTAGTTTCAAACTTTCAATAGTTTAAAACCTTTTCATTTTAAATTTCAATTCCTATTTTGAAAATTTTTTAACCCATAATTTTTTTTTGGACTAATTAGGTAAGTAGTCTTTTTTATTTTATTGTATACTAAATAAGCATTTTTTGGACTAATAAGGTAAAACTAATTAACCATTCTATTAAAAAGAAAGAATATTTGATATTTGTTATGTAAATTTTGATTTTAATTACTGAATTGATTTTTTATTTTATTTTATTTTATTTTATTTCCCTTTTTATTTTCTATTTTCATACCGGACATTTTATATACCAGACATTTACATTACCAGACATTTTACATATCAGAAGTTCATACTGGAAGTTCATAACGAAAATTTTTCATACCGAAAGTTCATACCGAAATTTTTTATACCGGAAGTTCATACCGGATGTTCATACCGGAAGTTCATACCGGACATTAACATACCAGACATTAACATACCAGACATTTACATACCGGACATATTATATACCGAAATTTTTTATTTCCCTTTTTATTTTTTGTTTTCATACCGGACATTTACATACCAGACATTTTACATATCAGAAGTTCATACTGGAAGTTCATAACGAAAATTTTCATACCGGAACTTCATACCGAAATTTTTTATACCGGAAGTTCAGACCGGATGTTCATACCGGAAGTTCATACCGAAACTTTTTATACCGGAAGTTCATACCGAAATTTTTTGTACCAGAAGTTCATACCGAAAGTTCATACCGGAAGTTCATAACGAAGTTTTTCATACCGGAAGTTCATACCGAAATTTTTTATACCGGAAGTTCATTCCGAAAGTTCATGCCGGAAGTTCATAACGAAGTTTTTTATACCAAAACTTTTTATACCGGAAGTTCATAACGAAAATTTTTATACCGGAAGTTCATACCGAAATTTTTTATACCGGAAGTTCATATCGAAAGTTCATACCGGAAGTTCATACCGAAAGTTCATACCGGAAGTTCATAACGAAGTTTTTCATACCGGAAGTTCATACCGAAATTTTTTATACCGGAAGTTCATACCGGAAGTTCATACCGAAAGTTCATGGAAGTTCATAACGAAGTTTTTTATACCAAAATTTTTTTATACCGGAAGTTCATAACGAAAATTTTTATACCGGAAGTTAATACCGAAATTTTTTATACCGGAAGTTCATATCGAAAGTTCATACCGGAAGTTCATACCGGAAGTTCATACCGGAAGTTCATAACGAAGTTTTTCATACCGGAAGTTCATACTGAAAGTTCATACCGTTCATACCGGAAGTTCATACTGGAAGTTCATAACGAAGTTTTTCATACCGAAAGTTCATGCCGAAATTTTTTATACCGGAAGTTCATACCGAAAGTTCATGCCGGAAGTTCATAACGAAGTTTTTCATACTGGAAGTTCATACCGAAATTTTTTATACCGGAAGTTCATACCGTTCATACTGGAAGTTCATACCGGAAGTTCATACCGAAAGTTCATACCGGATGTTCATAACAAAAATTTTCCTACCGGAAGTTCATACCGAAATTTTTTTATACCGGAAGTTCATACCGGATGTCAATGGTATTTATACTAGTGAATTTACAACCTTTGCTCGCTCAGGGTGATGCTAACAGTGGTCTTGATCGTCTTTGGGCAAAGAAGAAGGTTATACCATTTTTTGAAACATTTTTGTTGCTTCAAGGTTGATACATGTATGTTGCGTTTTTGCTCATACCATTTTTATAACTTTCGGTATGTAATTCTCCGGTATGTAATTCCCCGGTATGTAATTCTTAATTCAAAAACTATGACATAAAATCAGTTTGTTTGGTATGATAACTTCCGGTATGATAACTTCCGGTATGATAACTTCCAGTATGATAACTTCCGATATGATAACTTCCGGTATGATAACTTCCGGTATGATATGATAACTACCGGTATGATAACTTCTAGTATGATAACTTCCGGTATGTGAACTTCCGATATGTGTACTTCCGGTATGTGAAACTCCGGTATGCATTCAAAAAAATAAATAATAAAGAAAATAAAAAAGACAAAAAAAAAATAAAAGAAAATAAAAAAAAATTCCGGTATGATAAATTTTGATATGATAACTTCCGGTATAATATGATAACGTCCGGTATGATATGATAATTTCCGGTATGATATGATAACTTCCAGCATAATAACTTTCGGTATGTGAACTTCCGGTATGTGAAGCTCCGGTATGTGAAATTTCTGTATGTGAAATTCCGGTACTAGAAATTCCTGTATGTGAAAATTCTGTTATGTGAAAATTGCGGTATGTGAAAATTCTGGTATGTGAAAATTCCGGTATGTGAATAATTCTTCATTCCAGAAAATAAAAAAAATAAAGAAAATAAAAAATAGAAAAATTAATAAAAGAAAATAAAAAACATTCAGTTTTTAAAAATTAAAACTTACACTTAAATAACAAATAACAAATAACAAACATTTTTTTTTAAATAGAAGGGTTAATTAGTTTTACCTACCATTAAATGAAAGTGGTAAAAAAATATGGGGTATAATATCTTTAACAAAAACCAAAAAGAGCCTATTTGGCCAAATTCTTTCAATTTTTTTCAAGTTTTTTTAAAATGAAAATAATGGTAACAATGTGATTATTGGTTGACTAAAACAAGTGAAATTTTTAAAAAATAAATTAAATCCGGTAACAAGTCATCAATTTCGCCAGAATTGAGGTTGTAATAGAATTGATTTTGTATTCATTAGTTTGCATGTAGTTTAATAATTTTTAAAATTAAATTATTTTTTGTATATAGGTGATAACTTATATTATTGTTTTTGATTATTTTCTATTATAAATTATATTATTTAACCAAATTATCGAAACTATTAATGGTGTTAATATTAATAATGTAAATTTATCTTGTCTATGCTTCTATTTTAAATTATTTTATTTAATTTTAAGTATTACAGGGTGGTTAATTGCAAACATTTAAAAACTAAGGGTGGTTTTATGTACAAAAATATTATAAGGGTGGTTTATTGCACATAGATGAATATTATGGGTGGTTTCATGCTAAAATTTTTATAAAGGGTGATTTCTTGCAAGATATTGATTATTAAGGGTGATTTTATATAGTTTTCTCTTTATAATTGATCTTGTAACGATTATAAATGAAAATGAGTCCGGTGACTATAGTCGGTGAATGTACCATTTTCATTCCCACGTAGACACCTAAAATTTTCATCCGATTCGTATCTTTATCATCCGTATACGTCAAGTGGATGAGTGTTACATATTTTATTTTGGGTGAAATTTAATATATTTTTTAAGATTACATTCAACCAAACTCCACCCAATATTCATCATCAACGGACATGTCTAATTTATTGATACTTTATTCGACGACAGTGAAACGGGGACGGTTCACGTCCAAGATGGGACTGATATGCCCTTGACTACCATTATCACCCATGTTGACCACTCATCCCGACACTTTCAGAGACACACCCTATAGCTTTGCGACATCGTGGATTTACCGACATATATTTAATAATTAAAGAGAATTCTTGTGAAACTCTCTTTGTAAGAAGATATTTTCTCATTTAAGTATTGTGATTTGCCACCATCGTCCCCATGGTTGACCTTATTTGTAAAGCATGTTTAATTTTAATCAAGTTTAGTTGAGAAATATTTCATCCTCCTTGGTTTGACCATCATAATCTTCCTCTCAAAGTTCTTCTTTGAATGTTCGATTCAAGTTTCCACATTCGAGGATTCTTAAAAAAACACCTATTCACTTCACTTCACGGCTTGCTCGTTCTACATAGATTGAATCAAACATTTGCTTCCACATCCATCTCAAAGCTTTCGCCAACTCATTTCCACCATTCGAGTCCATCCGCATATAACAAATCGGAATAGTTGGAGTTCAAGCTCGATTTAGATCCACAACTTGTCTTTGTACATATCCAAGGGCGGATCAACAATGCTTATAGGAGTGAGCTTCTCAAAACTCAGTGGATTACTCGTATTTTGAATGTAATTCTATGCTTTGATTTCTTGCAGTGATTGATTTGATAATTTGCCGTCAAAGTTGTTAATTTATGGTTACAAATGCACGGATTCTTGAACTAAGAACTAAAACTAACATGATCATTAAACTAAGAATAAGGTTCCTACTTTCATATGCAAAACAACAGGCTTAGAACTATCTCATATGTTGAAATTTTGTTTTATATATAAATCTTGCTTATGTTCTTGTTGTCCGGAGAAACTAGATGGCTATGATCAAATCAATCTTGCATATAAATGGTTGCTTAGAGCAATTTCGGATATTATAGGGAGGATTATTCTTGCAGATGACATTATCACACAAACACATATAAGTAAAAGCACAAACACACACCAACACTCTTTACATGCTTATTGAGCTTCTATACTGATAGTTTTTTTTTTCTTTGTATGTTATCACGTCTTAGGTGGAACTTGCAGAATCCTCACAAGCTCCATTGTAGTTTGTTGCTCAGTTTTTGGGATTGAAAAATGTTATTTTTAATCTTATGGTAATAAGCTGGTGGTGTAATCGATATGTATTCTAATGCAGCTAGCATTGCACAACATAGGAGTTCCTGTTAGTGATGATAACAGTAAATTTATATGGTTCTAGATACCCAACCATGATCTGTCATAATTTTAATTACCTCTTTTTTACAAGGATCATACAAGTTGATGAAGTTCTCTACAACAACAACAGAGAAACCACATATTAGCTCTACATAATTTTATGATAAATGGGAGGCGTACTTGATTCCCATTTGTGTCATCTTATTTTAAGGATCATGACAACACTATAAGATCTATCTACCTTGGGTGGAGTATTTGGAACATCCCACAACTGAAAATGAGATTGGTATCATTTTGGAGTTTACAGATTGAGAAATTTTACTGTATAAATACCTATTTTCAATCGAGATATGCATTTACATACGGATACTATGCCAAATCTTTTCTAGTGTACTAATAAAGGCTAGAGCTTAGAGGAGATTATTATCGGTCAATATAGGTCATCTAGTTTCATTAACTCAATTGGTTAGAGCCTTGTGCTAATAATGCGAAGTTCACAAGACCTGCATGAGTCACATTTTAAAATTTATTATCCGCTCTTTTTTTTTTCCGAGAAAATAATCACAAAGATATGCTTTCACTCTTTGCATTTCTCTTGCTTGCTTTGGAAATTTATCTGAATTTCCAAATCACTTTTATGCAAAGAAGATGACAACAAAATTACGTAATTATATCATTTAGACATGACAATAGCAAAGTCATCAAGGCCCATTAGCTCAGTTGGTTAGAGCGTCGTGCTAATAACGCGAAGGTCGCAGGTTCGAGACCTGCATGGGCCATTTTAAAAATTTATTATTCATGCCTTTTCAGGAATATATGCTTTTAGATATGACACTTGCAAAGTCATCAAGGCCTATTAGCTCAGTTGGTTAGAGCGTCGTGCTAATAACGCGAAGGTCGCAGGTTCGAGACCTGCAGCCACATTTTTAGAAATTATTGTCCGTTCCTTTTTTCGAGAGAACAATTCATGAAGGTTTGCTTTTAGCATACGTGTTGCTATGGTTGGATTTTCGATGTCGCGTGTTGTTATGGTTGAATTTCAAACAATTCATGAAAGTATGCTTTCACCCTATGTGTTGCTATGGTTGAATTTTTGATGTCGCTTTGAATTTCAAATTACTATTGTGTGGAAAAATGACAAAACTCTGTAAATCCCATGAAGGTTGCACATTCGAGACCTGCACGTGATTTCGATACGATAATTACGTAGTCATCAAGGCCTATTAGCTTAGTTGATTAGAGTGTTGTGTTAATAACACAAAGGTCACATGTTACAAATCTGCTTGTGTCACTTTTGAATTTTATTTCCCGAGCCTTTTTACAAGAAAACAATTCACGAAGATTTTCACCCTTGTGTTTCTCTTGTTGGCTTCTCAAAATTTCTTTAGAATTTCAAATAACTTTACTGTAGAAAAATGTCAAACTCCGTAAATCCCACAAAGTCATCAAGGGTCATTAGTTTAGTTGGTCCGGAGGTTGTGATAATACACTATGGTCGTAGGTTTGAGACCTGCATGAAACACAACTTTAAGCACTTTTTAAATTTTCTTATCCATCACTTTTTTCAAGAAAACACTTCACGAAGATATTATTGTCCGTTCCTTTTTTTTCGAGAGAACAATTCATGAAGGTATACTTTCACCTTATGTGTTGCTATGGTTGGATTTTCGATGTCGCTTAGAATTTCAAATTACTATTGTGTGGAAAAATGACAAAACAACTGTGTTGCTATGGGTGAATTTCAAACAATTCATGAAGGTATGCTTTCACTCTATGTGTTGCTATGGTTGGATTTTTTATGTCGCTTAGAACTTCAAAGTACCATTGTGTGGGAAAATGACAAAACTCTGTAAATCCCATGAAGGTTGCACATTCGAGATCTGCACGTGATTTCATTACGATAATTACATAGTCATCAAGGCCTATGAGCTCAGTTGATTAGAGTGTTGTGTTAATAACACAAAGGTCGCATGTTACAAATCTGCATGTGCCACTTTTTGAATTTTATTTCCCGTGCCTTTTTACAAGAAAACAATTCACGAAGATTTTCACCCTTGTATTTCTCTTGTTGGCTTCTCGAAATTTCTTTAGAATTTCAAATAACTTTACTGTAGAAAAATGGCAAACTCTATAAATCCACAAAGTCATCGAGGGTCATTAGTTTAGTTGGTCCGGGGGTTGTGCTAATACACTATGGTCGTAGGTTTGAGACCTGCATGAATCACAATTTTAAGCACTTTTTAAATTTTCTTATCCATCACTTTTTTCAAGAAAAGACTTAACGGGGATAAGAAGATATTCTTCACACTTTGGATCTCTCTTATTGGCTTTTCAAAATTGTTTAGAATTCCAAATCACTTTAGTGTAGAAAATTCACAAACTATGTAAATCCAACAAAGTCATGGAAGCTCATTAATTTAGTTGTTCAGAGGGATGTGTTAATAATGCTAAGGTCGTTAGTTTGCGACTTGCAAAAGTCACATTTATAAAATAATCATCATAATTGTTTTTTCAAGAAAATTATCTTTGAGAAATTGCTTTCATACTTTGCATTTCTCTTTCGCCTTTAGAAAATTGTGTGAAGTTCCAAATCACTTTTATGTATAGTAGATGACAAAAGTACATAAATTCTTTGATTTAGATTTTAGGTATGATAATTGGAAAATCATCAAGGCCCATTAGCTCAGTTGATTAGAACATCGTGCTAATAACGCTAAGGTCGTTGGTTTGAGACTTTTAAGGACTAAATTTTTAAAAGTTATTATCTGTTTTTTAAAAGAAAACAATTGATGAATATGTGTTTAGGATTTCAAATCACTTTTATGTTGAAAAAATGACAAAGCTCAGTGAATCCCAAGATGATTTAGATATGATAACTAAAAAGTCATCAAAACTCATTAGCTTAGTTGTTTAAAGTGTGCTAATGACGCGAAGGTTGTAGACTCAAGACCTTCATGGTCCTAAATCCATGGTGTGAGTTTTGTGGGAAAGAGGATTCTCAGATTCATGCTCTTTTGCTTTGGTCTAACCGTCTAAGTTTAGGGAAGTTTGTTAGTCGGACTGCCCGGACAAGGTTTAGAGCGTGCGGGATATGGGGGTGCGTGCTGGGAATATTTTTGGTTGGTTTATGTTGGTTGCCTCAAAGGGATCTCCATCTATGGTGCATAAGCGGTTGGCTTTGCTTTATCTGTAACTCATATGGTGGCAATTTATGTGGTTGTCCAAGAAGGAGAGCGCCATTAGGAGATTATTATCGGGCAATATAGGTCATTAAGGTCCATTAGCTCAATTGGTTAGAGCGTTGTGCTAATATGTGAAGGTCACAGGTTCGGGATCTGCATGAGCCACATTTAAAATTTATAATTCGTACTTTTTTTTCGAGAAAAAAACTCACAAATATAAGCTTTCACACTTGCATTTTTCTTGCCGACTTTGGAAATTGATTTGAAATTCTGAATCAATTTTATGCAAAGAAGATGACAACAAAATTACTTAAATTCTATGATTCAGACATGACAATTGTAAAGTCATCAAGGCTCATTAGCTCTGTTGTTAGAGTGTCGTGCTAATAATGCGAAGGTCGTAGCTTCGAGACCTGCATGGTCCACATTTTAAAATTAATAATCCGTTCTTTTTTTTTCGAGAAAGCAACTCACAAAGATATGATTTCACACTTTGCATTTCTCTTGTTGGCTTTGAAAATTTATCTAAAATTCCGAATCACTTTTATACAAAGAAGATGACAACAAAATTACGTATTTTATATGATTTAGACATGACAATTATATAGTCATCAAGGCCCATTAGCTCATTTGGTTAGATTGTCATGCTAATAACGTGAAGGCTAGGTCGCAGTTTCGAGACCAGATTTAACACTCTGTGTTTCTCTTATTGATCACGGAGAAACGCATTTCTCTTGCAGCTTTTTAAATTTCAAATCACTTTTATTTAATAAAATATGACAAAATTATGTAAATTCCATGATTTAGATATGACAATTACAAAGGCATCAAGGCCTATTAGCTCAGTTGGTTAGAGCGTCGTGCTAATAACGCGAAGGTCGCATGTTCGAGACCTGCATGGGCCACATTTTTAAATATTATTATCCTTTTTTTTTCAAGAATATATGCTTTTACACTTTGTGTTTCTCTTATTGACTTCTCAAGTTTGTTTAGAATTTTAAATCAATTTAGTGTAGAAAATAGAAAAAAAATCCGTGAATCCCATTTCGATGTAAATCCCATTTCGATATGATAATGTGCAAAGTCGTCGAGGCTTATTAGTTTAGTCGCACGTTCGAGACCTACATGGACCACATTTTAAAATTTATTATTCGTTCTTTTTTTAAGAATATATGTTATCACACTCATTGTTTCTCTTATTGACTTCTCAATTTTGTTTAGAATTTCAAATCACTTTAGTGTGGAAAATTTACAAAGTCCGTAAATCCCACAATTTCGATATGATAATTATAAGACCCCAGTTTTGCCTTCACCGCTCCCGCGGTGAAGAAGGCCGCCCCTGCGGATGAGATGATCCGCCCCTGCGGATGAGATGATCTGCCCCTGCGGATTTGCGACAGATCGCGCCCGATCTGTTTTCGTTCGTTTTATCTTCCTTCCATAGATAGAATATCCGATATTCTATTTTGTGCGCTGGTTTCTTTATCTTCTTTCTAACCCTAGTCGTCACCTTGCTTCCTGCGACCTTGCTGAACGTGTAAGTTCATCATTCTTTGTTCTTCCTTACGTTCATGTCCTCCTCCTCCTTCTTTTCTTCCCCTCCAAGAATCAAGTTTGAACCTTGATTCTTGTTGGCTTCTCGTTGTTGATGTATCGTTGTTCTCAGGCTCTTTGGAGTTGAGTCTTGATGTGTGTGAGCCAAAGGTTCGATCTTTGGTTGCCCTTGCTGTGAATTTGTCGAAGAGAAAGCCGACAACGCTTTCTGTCTCGCAGCCGCCCCTGCGCCTGCACCTACCCGCCCCGTGGCCATCCGCCCATGCGCCTTGTCCAAACGCCCCTGCGGTTTCCTCTACAGTAACTCTCATTCTTGTGAGTTACTTCCTTCCTTGCTTTCCTCGTTCCTTTCCTTACATCTTTTGGATGTTGTTTACATCCTGTGAGTGTTGTAAGACTGAGGTCGAGCCCTCATCATGTGTAGATCTCTTAGAGATCATTGAGACTAGAAGTTATAGACTTCTAGCAACCGTTTCGTTCCTGATTCGTGATGCTTGTGTGAACAGGTTTCCCTTGCTCCGTTCGTGAGGGAAACTGAGCTATTCTTGAGCTATTCCTAAGTTGTTGTTGAGCTTTGAGTTACCTTCATGAGTGGTAAGTCCCTTGGACTTACTTAGCTTCATTCCGCATATTAGTTGGATTGTATAGGCTTGTTTGTGTTGTTTATCATGTTATAACGGATAACTGGAATAGGATTCACCCTTTATAACCTTAACTGACCCAAGTGTATTATAACCGGGCGGTGACCACTTGTCTAGTTCTTCAGGAGACTAGAATGTGCTCTTCCGACCTAGGCCCGTAGGTAACGGATAGTACTGATCTATTCCTATTGGCAGACGGAAGCGGAGGCGAGTTTCGGGAGATTCTCGTGTAACAAAAGAAGTTGAATTAGTAATGGATAACCTTTAAGAAAGATAATAACCGGTTGTGTGCAAGCATGCTATGTGTTTTCTTTACCTTATGTGTGTTTGTGCCTTTACGCTCTTGCTAGTATCTAGAATGTTAGCTAACGGTTTATATTATCGTTGTAGATGTTCTGCAGGTTCAGGATGATGCTGAGTGATCCGGTTGGTGTGGTCGGCCAGGGTTCCCGTACATTATAGGACAGGATCGGGTTTATGTTGTTTTGTTGTTTCCCTTTTGTTTTGAACTCGACTGTGAGTCTTTTTACGTTTTATTTTGTTTAAACCTTTGGTTTTGTATTGAGTTTTGGTTTTCATTCGTTTGTGCCCTGTTGTAAGATCCGTTTGTTGTTGCTACTTGATAGGTGATGGAATCTCTATTATTTAGGTTAGTTTTTAGAGTCTTTTTATTACATTAGTGTCGATTTATGCTACTAACTCCTTGGTCCAGAAGAAGAAGACTAAAAGAAGATAAAACAAGAGTTATAAGCACTTAGGAGTCGAAGACCATTCACGAAGCAAAGCTTTTGTTGCCTCACCGCCCCGCGGAGCAGTGTCACCGCCCCTGCGGGTGACAACATACTCCGAGCGTAACCTGTGCCTTCGCCATCGCCAGAACGAAGACTGTCACTGGCCATACGCCACTCTCTAGCGCCCCTGCGGTGACTTGCCTTGAAGAAGCGAAGCCGACGCCCCTGCGCCTCTGCCTGCGTTTCAACGTGGGAGTTGTGAAGATGAAGAGTCAGTGTCACCGCCCCCGCATTGACACTGGGACGCCCTTGCGGCTTGGCATCAGAAACGAGAGAAAGGTGAAGAGTCAGGCATTTGAAGAACATTAAAGATCCGCCCCTGTGGAATTGCTAAGCCGCCCCTGCGGCTACGAAGAAGATCAAACGTTTTCGCCTAAACCGCCCCTACGGATCTGAAGGCCGCCCTTGCGGTTCAGCGACAGAGACTTTACTCCGGCTGTTTACACCACCTTTATGACATTAAAGGTGGCTGTTTTGGCCGGCCATTTACTCCTATTTAGTGCCATTTGTAGTATAAATAGACCCATAATTGATTGCTAGAATAATCCATAAAATCCATCATTTCCCATTGTAATTTTCTCTTTTCTCTCTTGCTACCTTTGTAATGAGTTTCTAGTTCCCTTGCTACATTAGGTTGGTTTGAAGCTGCATTATTACTTTGGTTGTAAGTCCTTTCTAATATAAGTTTTTATTCAGTAATTCTTTGTGTTTCCTTGATCTTCATTGTCTAATTGCATGTTTTATTATCACTTAAGATTGATCACCTATGTCGGGCTTTGGCTCAACATGCAATTAGACATAGGAATAGAGTCTTGTCTAACTACTAGAGTTGCTGAGGTTGTTCACCCATCATCATATTACTCGTTGTATTACTTGCTTTCTAGTTTTGTGTGCATCAATTCATCCAAAACCCCCCCTTTGTTACTTGGTTCTATAATCAATAATTAAATTTAATAAAAATATCACCAAACTCTCTTGGGTTCGACCCTTACTTAACCGCTATACTTATTCTAGTGTTAAGTCAGGATTTATTATGATAAGATAAAAACGACATAGGAATAGAGTCTTGTCAAATTTTGGCGCCGTTGCCGGAGAGTTTAGTTTTATTTTTATTTCATTTTTTATTATTGATTATTTGGTTTGGACCATTTTTATGGTTCAAACCCGTGCTACTAACTCCGGCTTTTCTTCCTTTGATCCAGAAATTGATAGGACGCACATCCGGCGACGTAGACAACAATAACTCCAACAAGAAATGGCTGATCGTACTCTTCGTCAACTCACTCAACCGACTTTGGCTCAACACCCTCTTGCGGTTACTATACCGGCATTAGGGGAAGGAATCAACTTCGAGCTCAAGCTGGGTCTCATTCACTTACTCCCATCTTTCCATGGGTTAAGTGGTGAAGATCCCATCAAGCACCTTAGAAAGTTTCATACCGTGTGTATGAGCACGAAGCCAGCCAACATCACCGAAGAGCAAATCAAGATGAGGGCATTCGGTTTCACACTCAAAGATGCAGCGGATAATTGGTATTACCACCTTCCATCTGGAAGTATCGACACTTGGAAGAATCTCCACAAGGCGTTTTTGGAGAAATACTTCCCAGCCAAGAAGGTCAATAGCTTGAAGAAAGCTATAAGCAACATCGAGCAAGAGGCGGACGAGACTCTCTACGAGTACTTTGAAAGGTTTGCACTCCTCCGAACCAGCTGTCCTTTCCATGGATATTCAACGCAATATCTAGTCTTGTACCTGTACAATGGCTTACTTGACAACGAAAGGAGGATCGCCGATGCGGCTTGTGGAGGTAACATTCTTAACTCTACCCCTGACCTTGCTTTGGAAAAGATACAGGAACTAGCAGAAGGAACCCGAAACTTTGGAAGGACTCCTTCCAAGAGAGGAGTTCATGTTGTGAATTCCGGGAAGAGAGAAATCTCCAATGAGCTTGTTGAACTGAAGGAGATGGTGAAGAGGTTAACACTTATGGGAACCCCACAGCAGCTCAAAGCATGTGAAGTTTGTGCGGACCCATATCATCCAACGGACATGTGCCCCCAAGTCCAGGATGACGATGTAGAAGTGAATGCAATAGGTTATGGACAACCACAACAACAAAGGCCTAGGAACGATCCTTATGCGCAGAATTTCATGCCAAACTGGCGTGATCAACAAAACTTTCGTTGGAGGGATCAACAGAACCAACAACAACAACCCCGACAAGGTAAGTATCATACAACCGAGGATATGTTGCAAGCTTTGACTAAGCATTTTGCTACTCATGTCCAAACAACAGAATCCAGCATCAAGAACCTTGAAAAATAGGTTGGGCAAATGGCGGAAGCCATAACAAGGATCTAAACTAGATCCTCCGGAGGATTGCCTTCCCAGACGGTCATAAATCCCAAGGAGAATGTTAGTGCCCTAACATTAAGGAGTGAGAAGCAAATCTAAAAGAAACCAGCAAAAGAATTACAAGACAAACCTTGTGACGAGTTTTCCGTACCCACAGCCGCCTTGCGGCTGCAACTGCACCCAACCCTGAGCAGACGCTGCCCCTGCGGCTGGATGCCACCGCCTCTGCGGTGACAGCCCCTGAGCCGCCCCTGCGGAAAACTCGACAGAGAGTTCTGTTGAAAAGGATTCTTACATCCGACCTAAGTTTCCACCACTGTACTTTGAGAAACCACCAGCTCTGTTTCCCGATGCACTAAAGGAGAGAAGAATCATTGAGGACAAGGATCTCTTTGAGACCTTCTCCAAATGTGAGGTAAACATCCCTCTCCTTAAGTTAGTGAAGAGTATTCCTAAATATGCTCGCTTGTTTAAGGAACTTTGCACTATTAAGAGGAATCAGAAGCTGAAGGGGAAACAAAAAGTGCAAGTGAGTGAGCATGTGTCTGCCGTTTTCCAACGTAGAATGCCCAAGAAGTGCAGCGATCCGGGCATGGTAAGCGTTCCTTGTGTTATAGGGGAAACCCGTTTTGACAAAGCCATGCTTGACCTTGGTGCTTCTATAAATGTTTTGCCATATTCTATTTACAAATCACTTGGCCTTGGGCCATTAACGGAAACTAGGATTGTAGTACAACTTGTTGATAGATCTAATGTGTACCCGAAAGGGATAATTGAAGATGTATTAGTAATGGTAGACAACCTAATTTTTCCATGTTGATTTCTTCGTAATGGATATGGAAAATGATACGCATGTTGCACCAATATTGTTAGGTAGACCATTTTTGAAAACTGCCAGGACTAAAATTGATTATGTTAGTGGCAAACTAACCATGAAGTTTGATGGTGAAGTAGTGGAATTTGACATCTATGATGCAATAAAATTTCCTAGTGATGATCATTCTTTATGTGCTATTGACATTGTTGAACCTTTTGTGCAAGATGTGTTTAATAATTCTGGTATTGATGAGTTGAAAAATGTAACTGAGCATGACATTGATGATTTCAAATCAAAATATGTATTAACATCCAACATGAAAGAGGTCCTAGCTCAATTAGATGGGCATATGAGGTTACATATCTCCGATTTGGCCATTGAGCCCACTTTACTAACCCCAAGCGAGAAGCTTGTTCCATCTATAGTGCAGGCACCGGTAATAGAATTGAAGGACCTTCCATCTAGACATGTTGCCGGTTCCTAAACCGCCGGTTTAGGTTTAGGAACCGGCGGTTTAGGTTTGGCAAAAGCCAAACCTAAACCTAAACCGGCCAATGAGGAACCGCCGGTTTAGGTTTAACCTAAACCGGCGGTTTGCCAAACCGCCAAACCGCCGGTTTGGCGGTTTGGCACATGACTTTTAAAAATATATATATATATATATATATATATATATATATATATATATATATATAAGTAATATAATATATATGTATAAATGTATAATATATATTAATTAAAATTATTTTATAACTTTATATTTTATACATAGAATTTTTTTTTTACAATAGCATTTAGATAGAATTACTAAGTAAATAAAAGAAAGCAACTAATATAAGTTATATAACATTACTAACAATAATAAAAGAAAGCAAACTCAAATTTTTTATACATTGAATTTTTTTTCATTACATTAGCTTTTGAATAAAATAATTACATAGTAAAAAAAATTACTAACAATAATAAAAGAAAGAAGCAACTAAAATAAAATGACTAACTAATTGTATGGTATTTATAGGAAAGAAAGCGGGAGTGAAGTCGTAGTCGCTTGGGAAATTCGGGTTTGCCATTTCGAAAGATCGAAAATACGAGAAAGAGAATACGAGATGGAGAATTGGAGATTGAGAGTAGTAGTAGATAGATGAGAATGTTGGTGTGATTTAAATGAAATAATTGTATGGTATTTATAGGAATAGTGGGTATTAATTTTTTTTTTTTTTTAGTTAAACTAGTATTTAAAAAAAAATAAAAAATAATAATAATAATATTAACCTCCAACGGCTATTATAGCCGTTGGAGTGAACGTTGGCTTTTGCCAACGTTCAAAAATTGCAAAGAGACGTTGGCTTTTGCCAACGTCTCTTTTTTTTGGCCAAACCGCCGGTTAACCGCCGGTTTGGCCAAAAAAAAAAATAAAAAAATAAAAAAAAGGGTCAAACCGGCGGTTTAGGTTTGAGATTGAACCAAACCTAAACCTAAACCGCGAACCGCCGGTTCAACCAAACCGGCAAACCTAAACCGCCGGTTTGGTCAAACTGGCGGTTTGAGCCGGTTCACAAACCGCCGGTTCGGCGGTTTGGTTTGAACCGATAACATGTCTACTTCCATCCCACCTCAAGTACGTTTTCCTTGGAGACAACAATACCTTGCCGGTGATCATCTCCAACAAGTTGACTACCGGTCAAGAAGACAAGTTGGTGAAAGTGTTGAAAGAACACAAGACGGCCCTTGGATGGACCATTGCGGTCATCAAAGGAATAAGTACATCAACTTGCATGCATAGGATCTTACTTGAGGATGAAGCCAAACCCTCTAGGCAACCTCAACGAATGTTGAACCCGCCTATGATGGATGTGGTCAAGAAGGAGGTGTTGAAGCTCCTCTAAGCGGATATGATCTTCCCTATTTTAGATAGAACTTGGGTTAGTCCAACCCAAGTGGTTCTAAAGAAAGGAGGCATCACAATGGTGGAAAATCAACATGGAGAAATGGTCCCGAGTAAAACGCAAACCGGATGGAGAGTTTGCATTGATTATCGCAAACTCAACAAGGTAACAGGTAAAGACCATTTCCCATTGCCTTTTATTGACCAAATGTTGGAACGTCTTGCAGGTCATCCATACTACTGTTTCCTGGATGGATATTCGGGTTATTTCAAATTAGCCATTGCGCCGGAAGATCAAGAAAAAACGACGTTCACTTGCCCATTTGGCACTTTTGCGTACCGCAGAATACCATTTGGACTTTGCAACGCACCCGACTCCTTCCAACGGTGCATGATAAGTATTTTCTCCGAGTACATAGAAAACTTTATTGAAGTCTTCATGGATGATTTTACCGTCCATGGAGACACTTTTGATGCATGTTTTAGGACATTTAAAACTTGTTCTTGAAAAATGTGTTGAAACCAATCTAGTTCTTAATTCGGAAAAATGTCATTTCATGGTAGAACAAGGAATCATGTTAGGACATGTAATATCCTCCAAAGGGATAGAGGTAGATAAGGCAAAGGTTGATGTAATTCAAAGCTTACCTTATCCTACTAATGTTCGGGAAATCTGATATTTTCTTGGTCATGCAGGTTTCTACCGGCGGTTCATCAAAGACTTCTCGAAGATCTCAGCACCCTTATGTGAATTGCTCAAGAACGACGTCACCTTCATAGTGGATGAGAGTTGCAAGAGAGCTTTCGACACTTTGAAGGCATGTCTCACTAGCGCACCAATCATCCGTTTCCCGGATTGGGAGAAACCTTTCGAAATCATGTGTGACGCCAGCGATTACGCCGTTGGAGCTGTCTTAGGACAAAAAGATGGACGAGCTTCACATGTGATCCATTATGCGTCTATGACATTCAATGGAGCGCAAATGAATTACTCTACCACCGAGAAGGAGATGCTAGCGGTGGTTTTTGCCTTTGAGAAATTCAACCAGTACTTACTTGGAGTAAAGGTGATAATTTTTACTGACCATGCCGCTTTTAGGTACCTCATGGAGAAGAGAGAGGAAAAACCACGATTGATCCGATGGGTGCTCCTTCTAAGTGAGTTCAACCTAGAGATACGGGACAAGAAGGGGGCTGAAAACCTGGTGGCCGATCATTTGAGCAGGCTAGTGAAGGAAGAGGAAGATCCAGAAAAAAGAAGGGAGATAGCTGGAAGTTTTCCAGACGACACATTCTACACAACCCTCTATTGTGTAACCGCCCCCGCGCCTCAAATTTCCCGCCCCTGCAGCCAGCCGCCCCTGCGGATCAGTCTATGCGCCCCTGCGGAATTTTTGACAAAGGTTTTTCTTAAGCTCCAGTCTTTTAAGCCTTGGTTTGCTGACATTGTGAACTTCATTGTCAGGAGTGAGTATCCCCCAAACTTCAACAAGGCACAACGAGAAAAGGTGAAGGCTGAAGCTCGATACTATGTTTGGGACGACCCTTACCTTTGGAAGCATTGTAGTGACCAAGTGATCCGCCGTTGCATTCCAGATAATGAGGTATAATCTGTCTTTTGTCATTCCGAAGCATGTGGGGGCACTTTGGGGCAAACAAGACTGCAAGAAAAGTTTTGAATGCCGGTTTCTTTTGGCCACACATTTTTAGAGATGCTTTTGCGTTTTGCAAAGTGTGTGATAGATGCCAAAGGGTAGGAAACATTTCAAGGAGACATGAAATGCCCCAATCCTCTCTTATATTTTGCGAAATATTTGATGTTTGGGGAATTGATTTCATGGGGCCTTTTCCTACTTCATGTGGGCATACATATATTTTACTTGCGGTGGACTATGTTTCCAAGTGGGTGGAAGCAAAGGCCACCAAAACTGATGATTCAAAAGTGGTTGTAGCCTTCCTTAAGGAAAATATTTTTGCACGATTTGGAATTCCAAAAGCCTTAATCATTGATAGGGGTACCCAATTCTGCAACAAGACGATCACGTCCCTCTTTAAGAAGTACCATGCCCACCAACGAGTGTCAACAACTTATCATCCACAAACAAATGGCCAAGCTGAGGTATCCAACCGGGAAATTAAGACCATCCTCGAAAAGACGGTCTCTCCCGGAAGGAAGGATTGGAGTGCAAAGCTAAACGACGCTCTATAGGCATATCGGACAACCTACAAGACTCCTATAGAGATGTCTCCTTTCAGGCTCGTGTTTGGGAAAGCTTTCCACCTTCCGGTGGAGCTAGAACACAAAGTTTGGTGAGCGATAAAGAAGTGCAACATGAACATAGAGGAAGTGGGAGAATTCCGAAAACTCCTTTTGCAAGAGTTGGAGGAATTGAGATTAGATGCGTTTGACCATGCCATTGCTTACAAAAAAAATCAAAGCATGGCATGACCGAAATATTCTCCGGAAGGACTTCAAGGTAGGTAATAAGTTACTTCTCTTTCAATCACGTTTGAAACATTTTGCAGGTAAGCTGCGCTCAAGGTGGACAGGGCCGTTCGTGATAGCCGAAGTATACCCTCACGGAGCTGTGGATCTCTATGATCCCCAAATGCACAAGGTGTTCAAGGTAAACGGACAAAGGCTAAAGGCTTACCTTGAAGGAGTAAAGAACGATCCAATTGATGAGATGGTGCTGGAGGAGGCACAATCAGAGAAGTAGAGCCCTTACGTCGAGCCAACGACGTAAAACAAAGGCGCTGTTCGGGAGGCAACCCGAAGGAATAAGAAGAGGAGTCTCTGTCAAGAAAACCGCCCCTGCGGTTTAGTGTCCTCGCCCTTGCGGTGACACACTTGCCCAGCGCCGCCCCAGCGCTAGGCTAGCATCTGTGTAAACCCTTACCACCTCCCCCGCGGTGACATCCATGCGCCCCTGTGGCGACCACCCTTGACACGCATTCTGAGCGCCGCCCCCGGCGCTGAGCCTGCGCCCCCTCTTCCTTGTCACCGCCCCCGCGGTGACAAGCCCCCGCCCCTGCGGTTTTACCCAGAAAAGAAAAAAAATAAGAAAACTCAAAATGCCCTAGACCTACCCCACCCACCCACTCTCTCTCCTCACCAACCACAACTCTCTCTCGCATCTTACCTCTCTCAATCTCACGCCCCTGCGCCCTCATCAAGCCCTCACACGCCACCCTCTGCAAACGCTTCTGCGCCACCTCTGACGACCCAACCAACGCCCTCAACACACCCCTGCGCCACCAGCTTTCGCTACCACCAACACCACCAGCAAGAAGCCACCACAAAGCTCCCCAGCTCCACCACTTTCATCGCTGTCAGAAATTGCCCTCTACATTTCTCCCGCCCCGGCGCCTTCAAGCTGCCGCACCTGCGCATCACCGCCCCTGCGCATCCTCCAGCTGCCCCTACTGAAAACACAACAGAGGGTTCGTCTTCTTTCTCTGTTTTTGAAAGTTACTAATTCCTTTACTTGATCAACTGCAAGAATGGAACCACAAAGGAAGTACAAGATGTCGGAGGCTGAGAAGACTCGCTATAGGATTGTGCAAGATAGGGTTGTGTATGCAACTCGGTTTTTGCACATTCCTACCTTAGAGAAGCTAGGCATTTTGGAGAGCATGCAGTCGTTCCTTAACAATGCTGGGCTCGGAGACTTTCTGAACAAAAGTGTTCCAACGTATCCCGAGCTCAGCCGCAAGTTCGTAGCCACCTTCACCATGGAGAAGGAGGATCATGTGTTTGTTGGACTCACATTCAAGTTCAACAAGACGAAATATACACTTGATTACTTTCAGATGCAGGAGGCCTTCGAGGTGACGCTCAACCCCTCCGAGAACTGGTGGGAGACGGTCCCGACACCGGGCCTTTGTGAGTTTTGACAGGTCGCTACCGGATTCGAGTTTCATGCCGGGGTGAGTATTCCAACAAACTCACTCACCGTTATTTGAGGCTCCTCTCCCAGATCCTCATGAGTGTCTTCTGTGGACACAAAGAGGAGAACAAGGTCGCTCTCAAGGACCTTCCACTGCTGTACGCCTGCCTTCCGATGAGCGAGAAGGTGATGGATTGGACGTACCTCTTCCTCACCTCTTTAAAGCGGATTAGGAAGAACGAGCCAAGGGACATTGTTGGCGGCGGAGTGATCTCCTTGATCGCCTCACAAGTCATGAATCTTTCTAGCCTAGAGGATGGGTTGGAGACGCCTCTCTACACGGAGGGGATGTTGAGGAGGTGCAAACTCCTCAGGAGGGACGGGGACAACCTCTTTTGGATTTCATTTGCATATGGGAGCCATATCACATATCTCCCCCGGCCACTTCCATTTGGAGATGAGCTCTCTGAGATTTACATCCCGGCCGACCCTTTTGTGCCAAGGCGGCCTCAGGTGGCCATTGTTGAGCGACTCACAGCGAGCTCCAGCCGAGCTCCTTATGAGGACCACATGCCCATCCCCGATGATGAGAAGATGCCCACTCCAGCACCGGAGGAGGATCCGGCTCTTGCGAGCTTTCAGGCTCAGATGGCGGCATTGATCACCCAACATCAGGCATGGTAGACCGACTACCAGCGGACCATGCTTGAGCAGCAGCAAAGCTGGCAGACAAGCTTCGCCACCTCCATGACCTCCCACTTTGACCGGAGGCAGGATGCTTGGCAGGCGGCGCAGCAGCAGCAGCTCGAGGCTCAGCAGTTGGCTTGGCAAGCCAGCTTTGAGACCTCCTTTGGGCAGCGGATGGATGCTCATCAGAGCCGTATCGACGACATCTACCGCCGGCAGGAGCATTTCTTCAGCCACTTCCCGTACCCACCGGAGGAGGGTCCGGATGGTCCAGCCGGACCATCCCATTATTGGTATCATCATTTCTCCCTTTCTCACATTTATCTTTGCTTCATTTTCCACTTTGAGGGCAAAGTGTACTTCAAGTATGGGGGAGGGGATTATCATTGCTTGTATAGTTTGTTTAAGTGTGTTTTGATTTAGAATTCAGTTTGAAAGTCATATAAAAAAAAGCCAAAGAAAATGAAAAAAGGCATGAAAATCCTTGGATAAACCGAAAACCTGAAAGGGCGGTTTAGGTAAAAAGAAGGTAGTCCGACCAACCTTAGGTTGGTGCAAAATTGGACTTGAGGGATGTGAGTTTCAAGTGAGATCATCAAAGAAAAGAAGAAGAGTGGCAAGGTGAAAACCCGAAAGGGCACCTTGGCAAAATGAGCGGCACCGAGTGTAGGTTTCCCTTCCGATGTTTGGCGGCATAAGAAGGGGAGTCATAAAGAGGTTGTCCGGGTAGGTCACTCTTGGAGCAATAAGGATGGTAGTTTTCTCACCTTTTACTCACATTTTCTCTCTTTTTCCTTCTTTCTTCCTTGGTTTTTCTTTTGTTTTCATTGTCTATGCTTCTTGCCTATGCTTCCTGAGGCTTTTGAGTCTAAAACTGCTGTCATTTGTTTTACTCAGGACGAGTAAAAGGTCTAAGTATGGGGGAGTTTGATACGTGATGGAATCACTATCATTTAGGTTAGTTTTTAGAGTCTTTTTATTACATTAGTGTCGGTTTATGCTACTAACTCCTTGGTCCAGAAGAAGAAGACTAAAAGAAGATAAAAGAAGAGTTATAAGCACTTAGGAGTTGAAGACCATTCACAAAGTAAAGATTTGTTGCCTCACCGCCCCCGTGGAGCAGTGTCACCGCCCCTGCGGGTGACACCATACTACGGAGCGCAGCCTGCGCCTTCGCCAGCGCCAAAACGAAGACTGTCACCGCGCCCTACGCCACTCCCTGGCGCCCCTGTGGTGACTTGCCCTGAAGAAGCGAAGCCGGCGCCCCTGCACCTCTACTTGTGTCTCAACCTGGGAGCTGTGAAGATGAAGAGCCAATGTCACCGCCCCCGCGTTGACACTGGGACGCCCCTGCGGCTCGGCATCAGAAACGACAAAAAGGTGAAGAGTCAGGCGTTTGAAGAACATTAAAGATCCGCCCCTGCGGAATTGCTAAGCCGCCCCTACGGCTACGAAGAAGATCAAACGTTTTCGCCTAAACCGCCCCTGCGGATCTGAAAGCCACCCCTGCGGTTCAGCGATAGAGACTTTACTCCGGCTGTTTACACCACCTTTATGGCATTAAAGGTGGCTGTTTTGGCCGGCCATTTACTCCTATTTAGTGCCATTTGTAGTATAAATAGACCCATGGCTGATTGCTAGAATAATCCATTAAATCCATCATTTCCCATTGTAATTTTCTCTTTTCTCTCTTGCTACCTTTGTAATGAGTTTCTAGTTCCCTTGCTACATTGAGTTGGTTTGAAGCTGCATTATTACCTTGGTTGTAAGTCCTTTCTAATATAAGTTTTTATTCAGTAATACTTTGTGTTTCCTTGATCTTCATTGTCTAATTGCATGTTTTATTATCACTTAAGATTGATCACCTTAGGTTATAAAGTACATGCAAAGAACTAGGATTAATAGATTCCGGGTTCGGGTCTTTAATCTAGTAGTAAACTTTAAGTAATAATGGGTCGTAATTGCTTAAAGGAAAGGAACACAAATATAAAGATAAGTTTAACGGTTTTAATCTTTTCTTTATATCCCTTAGCCTTTATTTGAAAGCTAACTTCTGAATTGTTCTTGTAGGTTTACGGAACACTAACTTGTTAAGTTGTGTTGATGCCGGTTGGCTCAACACATATATACGATCAATACGGGAGATTATTTGAAAACTTGTAAAAAGGAACTCACCAAAGTAGTAATCGCATGCTAAGAATCAACCTAGTGTAGATTCACCCGTCATCATCTTACTCGTTGTATTACTTGCTTTCTAGTTTTGTGTGCATCAATTCATCCAACACCCCCCCCCCCTTTGTTACTTGGTTCTATAATCAATAATTGAATTTAATAAAAATATCACCAAACTCTCTTGGGTTCGATTCTTACTTAACCGCTATACTTGTTCTAGTGTTAAGTCGGGATTTATTTTAATAAGATAAAAACGACCTTGGAATAGAGTCTTGTCACTACTCTAAGGGTCGAGACCCATTGTGTGGTCCTAGCTCGTAGCGCTTCGAGTTCCCAGAATTTGGGATGGTACAATATGGTATCAGAGCTCTAGGTTGGCAACAATGGCACTCGAAATCTTCTAAAGGTCGGATGGATAAATAAATAGAACCCGCAAGGGGTCTAACGTTTTCAAAAGGAGTTTTTTGTTTTTAAACCGTTGGGCTGGGATAGATGTACTGGCGACCACCACTACCTCCGCGGATCTCAACAGTGTAGTTTCTTGTATGTTGGCCTTTATATGTGCTTTTTCTTGGTTTTCTACTTTAGCTATAGCGTGACCTTATATCTCTATATAGTCTTATGTATCTATCCTTATAGAAGATGACACGCACTAGAGCTACCGCTGCTATAGGGAGAGGAAGGGGTCGACCACCACTTCCACCTTCTGTCCGGGGACGAGGACGTGCAGGAAGACCTCCACTAGCTAGAGGTCGGGGTCAAGCCCCAACTGCCGATCCGCCTATTGCTGAGGCATTTGCTGAAGAGGTTGGTGAGAGCGTTGTTCCTGAGGCTGGCAACGGGACCGCTGCTAGGTCCAGCGCACAGAGAAGGCCATCGACGGAGTCCACACGAGTGTCTATCGGAGCTTCTGCATATCGCGACTATGTGCAGAGAGTTTAGGAGGCTATCAGGTCTGGAGGACCAACACCAGTGCCTCCAGTTTCTGCAAGATCAGCTGAGGTTTCGCAGAGAGTTACACAGGTTGTTGCCCCGTTTACTAGAGTTGCTGAGGTTGTTAGAGCTCCGGTTGAGGCGAAGGAGCCAAATCCCGACAGTTGGTTGAAGGCTTTCGACCAGCTGAAGGTTCCCATTTTCACGGGACAGACTGGATTGGAGGTGGAGCAGTGGCTAGGACAACTGAATTCTGCTATGTAGGCTATCGGTTGTCCAAAGGGATGTCGAGTCAACATAGCACAGACGCTGCTGAAGGATCAGGATCAATCTTGGTGGAGGACCATTCACAATAAAGTCACTAGTTATGAGCAGATGAAGATAGTGATCAGGGATCTCTACTGCCCTACAGCTATGAGGAGAGATCGTCTTCAGGATTTTCTTGAGGTTGGATTCGAGGATTTGCCTATTGCTGAGATCATCATCAAGTTTCAGGATGAGTTATCGTTGCTAGGTCCGTCTGCACCACCGGAGGATCAGCATGTTTACCTTTTCTCTCGGAGGCTGAGAGAGTCGACACACTCTTATCTTGTTGGTTTTCGTTGCGATTCCTTGACGGACTATCAAGATAGAGCTACTGCGTATGAGAGAGACCGACCGGGTCAGAGGAGAGCTTCTTAGACAGGAGGTCCTGAGAAGAAACAAAAGACTGGATCAACCAATGTTGGAGCTAGAGCAGCTGGTTTTGGGCGTAGTCAGACGCCGGGACGTTCTAGTTTCTAGCAGAGTTTTGACAGAGGACGGCAGTGTCATAACTGCGGAGTAGCTGGACACATCCGAGCTGATTGCAAGAAGCCAACAATGAATTCCTTTTCTTGTGGCAAGCCCGGACACAAAGATGCGTTTTGCCGTCAGGGCAAGGCGTTATCTCATCAGGTTCTTCACCTGCCAGTGTTGCTGGAGGAGGTCAGAGATCTCAGTACTAACAACAGCGGCAACAGAGAGTTTCTGGTGCTACAACTCCTCAAGGTTCCACTCCGGGACAGGGTAGAGATAGAGGACGTGTTGGTGGATCTGCAGACACCAGAGATGCATCAGCCAGAGTGTACGAGTTGAGGAGTGTTGTTGAGCCGACAACGCCAGCAGCCATAAGTACCATTCTTATTAATGGTTTTCCTATCATAGTTCTTTTCGATACCGGTACTACGCATTCTTTTATATTTGATGCTTGCATAGATAGATTGGCCTTAGTTATTGTAGAAGGTAGACCCTTCTTTATAGGATTACCCGATGGTGGTAAGATTCGAGGTACACGTGAGGTTCGCGATTGCCCTATTAGATTGTGAGGTAGCGATTGGAAAGCTGACTTCTTCGTCATGTACTTAGTACATGAATAAGTTAGTGTGGGTATGGTTGGATGGATCGATATCGAGCAGTTCTGGACATCGGCAAGAGGACTGTGACAGTAACTATAGATACAGGCCATGTTGAGATCTTCCGAGGATGGGATCTCGGAAAGACTGGTACAGTCATCAGTACAGTGCGAGATGCGAGACTTATCAGTCAGGGTTGCGAGGCTTTTTGGTGCTATGCCATGAAGGATAGTACGAGTCCAGCTTTGAAGGAGATTCCGGTAGCTTGCGAGTTTCCTGATGTCTTTGGAGAGCCATCAGGTTTACCTCCACAGAGGAGTATAGACTTTTTCATTGAGCTAGAGCCCGGTACGAGACCGATCTCTAAGACTCCTTATCATATGACGTCTATCGAGATGCTTGAGTTGAAGAAGCAACTCAAGGAGTTAGCACAGAAGGGCTTCATCCGCCCTAGTGTATCTCCATAGGGCGCACCAGTTCTCTTCGTCAAGAAGAAAGACGGGTCAATGAGGTTATGTATCGACTACCGAGAGCTGAAGAAGGTGACGATCAAGAACAAGTACCCATTGCCCCGTATCGATGACCTTTTGGACCAGCTGCATGGAGCTTCAGTGTTTTTGAGGATCGATCTGCGATCTGGATATCACCAGCTAAGGGTGAGAGAGCATGACATAGCCAAGACGGCATTTCGGACCAGATATGGACACTACAAGTTTGTAGTGATGCCATTCGTGCTTACAAATGTGGCCGCAGTCTTCATGGAGTTGATGAACAACATCTTCATTGACTTCTTAGACCAGTTTGTAGTTGTCTTCATCGACGACATTCTGGTGTACTCTCGTAGTAGAGAGGAGCATGTAGGACACTTGAGGATTGTTCTTCAGGTCTTACAAGATAGAGAGTTGTACGCTAAACTCCTTAAGTGTGAGTTTTGGATGTCCGAGGTAGCATTCCTTGGTCACATCTTTTCAGCCGAAGGGATCAAGGTAGGTCCGGCGAAGATCGAGTCAGTAGCATCTTGGCCGCCACCTAAGAAGGTTAAGGAGGTACGCAACTTCTTAGGATTGGCGGGCTACTACCGGCGTTTTGTTGAGGGCTTTTCAGTTATTGCGTGACTGCTCACTTCCTTCCTGAGGAAGTCTACGAGTTTTGTATGGTCCGAGCCGTGCCTGTAGAGCTTTTAGGAGCTAAAGAAGAAGTTGACCTCTACTCTTATCCTAGCTCAGCCAGAGGGCATTAAGGATTTTGTGGTTTACAGCGATGCATCCAAGCTAGGCTTGTGATGTGTTCTTATGCAGAGGGGTAAGGTAATTGCTTACGCGTCTCGAGATCTCAAGACGTACGATGAGAATTACCCTACCCATGATCTGGAGTTGGCTGTTGTTGTTCACGCTTTGAAGATTTGGAGGCATTATCTGTACGGAGCTACGTGTCAGATATTCACAAACCATAAGAGTCTGAAGTACATATTCACTCAGCGGGAGTTGAATAACCGCCAACACAGATGGTTGGAGTTGATCAAGGACTTCGATCTTGAGATTTTATACCACCCGGGGAAGGCGAATGTGGTAGCTGATACCCTCAGTAGGAAGACTCCCCGGGAGATGGCGATCGCTAGGCTGACAGCTCAGCCACAATTACAACGAGACCTAGCGTGGCTAGAGATGGATATCCACTTTCCGGATTCCGACAGCGAGTTATCCACCTTGGAAATAGTACCCAATCTGTTGGCCGTAATCCGACAGAAGCAGGAAAGTTGTCCAGCTTTGACACAGATCCGAGACCGGATATCCCGAGGAGATGCGCCACAGTTTGTAGTTGGTGCAGATGGAGTTTTGAGACCTCAGGAGCGTGTTTGTGTGCCTTCAGATCAAGAGTTGAGACAGAGGATCCTTCAAGAGGCTCATTCTTCACCTTACTTAGTGCACCCCGGTGCGAGTAAGATGTATCATGACATCAGACGCTCTTTTTGGTGGGTTGGTCTGAATCCAGATGTCACGAGACATGTAACTCAGTGTGTGACATGTCAGCGGGTCAAGATCGAGCATCATAGACCAGGAGGCGTGCTACACCCACTTCCTGTTCCTCAGTGGAAGTGGGAGGATATCTCTGTGGATTTTATTACCGGTTTGAGACCGAGTCATGACTTTGATGCTATCTGGGTGATAGTAGATCACCGCATGTTTCATTTTGATCAAGGAAACGTGGTCGGTGAGTCGATTGGCAGAGGAGTTCACGAGACAGATAATGAGACTTCATGGAGTAACTAGGACTATAGTCTCTGATAGAGACAAACGGTTCACATCAAGGTTCTGGCAGCAGGTTCATGCCGCCCTAGGTATGAGTCTGCAATTCACGACCGCAAATCATCCTCAAACCGATGGTCAGTCTGAGCAGACCATCTAGACCCTAGAGGACATGTTGAGAGTTGCGTGTTGGACTGGGGACAAGTGTTGCCAGATTATCTTCCCTTAGTGGAGTTTTCGTATAACAACAGTTGGCACGCATCAATCAAGATGGCTCCTTATGAGGCTTTATACGGAAAAAGATGTCGTACACAGTTGTGTTGGAATGTGCCGAGTAGTGCTAGCGGAGTAGCACCTGAGCAGATACAGGATGACATGGCTCGTGTAGCAGTGATCCGCAAGCGGATGTTAGCAGCACAGAGTCGACAAAAGTCTTATGCAGATAAGAGGCGCAAATAGGGGTGTAAATGGGGTGGGGATTCCCCGAAACTCGTGGGTATTACCCGTCATGGGGACGGGGACTGTGATGGGGAAAATTTGATTACCCTCTTAGGGATGGGGATGGGGATGGGGATGGGGATGAAGATAGGGGTATCTGCCCCGCCCCCCGATTCGAACCCGAACCCGTTTGGGAACCCCGATGGGAATCCCCGACGGGTAACCCGATAGGGATCCCCAACAGAAAACACGATGGGATCTCCAATGAGGAATCTATTGGGATACATCAATAAACATATTGTATTTATATTAGACGTTAATTGTAGTTTCATGTTTAATGTAAAATTACCGATGATTCCTAAATTAAAACTATATAAACTTTTGTACTTTAAGACTACTCGTTTTTACTTACAGAAAATGTATTTTAACTTTAAATATTAAATTGATAATTATATGAGTAAGTTATGAATACTAACCTATATTAATTTGGTTTTCGATCATATGAGGATAACACCTCGTGAAAATTTTGAGTATGTCGTGACCGTCAATCACGATGATCAAATGCAAATCGCACTACATGTTGTGTTTATTAACGTGTCTTACTCTTTCGCATACATGATTTGATGTGCAACCTAAATTCTAAATCATAAATTAAAATGATAAAATAATATAACACTTTATATTGGGATCATAATCTAAATGTTAGAAAGATATAATTATTATAATTTACACTAGTTTGTACTACGAGTCTCGATCGTACTTGAACAAATGAAACTATATATAATATCTATACTTTGACAAGTTGGATAAGGTGATGCGTTAAGCAACAAATTAAGCCACATCAACCTTTCAATTAATAATGTATATTAATATAATATAAATTGACATTTATCTTATAATCACGAACTAAGGGTTAGTAACTATATACACTTTTGTACCTAAGACTTAATAGTATCATACTCGTTCCTACTTAAACAAAATATATTTTGAAAAAATACGAGGATAACATTTCAATTACAATGTATATTATATGTGTAAATTATATACATGTTAATGGTAAACAATATTAATTTTTTTTGGATCATATAAGGATAACATAAAACTTTGAATATGCCATAAATGTCAAATCACGATAATCAAATGTATGACAAATTACATGTTATGTTTTTTTGTACGTGTGTATTAGTCTATCAAATACATGTTTTGGTGGTGCAACCTAAATCATAAACCGTAAAATAAAATTGATAAAGTAAAATAACACTTTATCTTGATATCGAAATCTAAATTTAGTAAGATATAATTATTATAGTTTACACTAGCTTGTACTACGAGTCTCGATCCTACTTGAACGAGAAAAACCTAATATATATATATATATATATATATATATATATATATATATATATATATATATATATGGTATAAATTTACTTTGACAAGTTTTTATTATTTTTTTAAAAAAATGAAGTTTTCTTATTTCTTTTTTCTCGTGTTTTTATATTTATATAGTAAAACAAAGTAACAAAATTGTAACACCCCGAATCCGCGGGACTCGGAGTGTCACATTGGGCTAGGATCTCACAATGGATCCTGACCCTAGCCTGACAACAAGTTCACTGGACCTTACAACATGGCACTGACAGATATAAAACAAATACATAAAACAGTATAAACTGTACGACCCAAAGTAAACAACAACATAGCCGAGTATATAAAACGACATCCTCACATAGGAGGTACAAAAGATCATCCTCACGCAGGAGGGGAAGCACAACAACCCCAAACCAACCACCTAATGTACGAGAGCCCTCGGCCTGTCACCCTGCCAGATCACCCAGTAGCGCCTAACCTGTAAACATCTACAACACGGTATGAAACCGTTAGCTAACCATACATATATGAGGTAATGCATAAGCACAAGCACAATCATGAAAGATAAACACATCAGCATGCTATCACACATTTACCCATTTATTATCTTTATATAATAACCATTCACTCAAAAACCGTATAGATATAATATATATGAAACTAGGTGACACGAGGACCGATACATCCTCGCCTCTGAGCCTGCTAGCCAGCCGTACTAGTATCGGTCACACAATCCGTGTACCCTATGGGAGTGGATTGCGCCCTTCCTGTAAACCGGTCTGGCCTGACATCAGAGAACCTCCCAGACTCCACGGCGGGATGAAAGGGAAAGATTATCACAGCCACGCAGTGGGGCAATCAATAAAACATAGGTCGGTAAATACGACATCACATGCTATCATAGCAAACATATAGGGCACACACCACTCATGCAAACACCCAATATAGGAATGATAGCTAAGTAAGTCCTACGGACTTACCTCAACCTCGTACTCAGCTCAGCCACAACAACCTCCAGTCCTGAGAGAGGGGCACTGCCTAATAACAAGGCATAAAGATATATCAAACTCTATTCATCAAAGGGGTAACACCTAGACCCAAAGGGATCCATAAGGATCATACTCAATCTATGAGCCTCACAACCAACTAAACCTCAATATCTCAGCATAACTCACAATTCCTCAAATCTCAAGGTAGTATCTAATCAACATTCCTCAATCTCAATTTTAATCCTAATTTAATTAATTAACCTTTAATTAATTAATTAGATTTCGCCAGAATAACGTTTTGCCCGCATGTAATTTCTAAACCTCCTGTCATCAGATTTCATCAAACAAACTATCCATAATCACCAGAATAATATAACGACCATAATGGAATTTCTAATTATCTATTTTGACAAGCCTAAAGTCAATTTAGGTCAAATCACAGTACGGAAAACGAATAAATTCATAACTTATTCGTTACTAACCCGATTGACGATCTGAAAGAAGATTCGGAATCACAACGACGCAGGCTACGCATGGACAACATCAAATTTACCGGAATCTGAGCGACGGAACCGTCCTGGTGACATATATGCTCGACCAGACCTCCATATACTCGGAAATGTAGAAACTCGGTACCGATATGAAGAGAATGAAGAGAGGAATCCAGAAACTCAAACGGAATTGAAATCGGATTAGAAACGGAGAGTAGATCTGAGTTTGAAAGTTGAGAGAAATCAGAGCTTTTACGAGAAAACGTGAAAGGAAATGAATTAATAAATGATTTCCCGCTATTTATAGTGAAGACGATGATTATCCTTTAGCAAAGTCGATAATTATCCTTTAACCGATCCAAAGGCGGGTCAAACCTCCTTCTCCAAACTTCTCGAGATTGGAATAATAAATCTGGAATATTGTAGGGATAATTATTCCACAACTGCCTCGGAAAACGTGTATTCCTAAGCCGTCTTTCTTAGCCGCTAAGAAACGAAATAGCGACTCTTTTGGCCGTTTTGCCTCTCCATGTTATTTCATATCTAGGACATATCCGATGTCCTGATCATTTCTCTCAACTGCATTTTTATTAATTGGAGCTCCCAAATGCTCCAAATAACACCGGAGGGTAAAAATAATTACCCGGGGAAAAAAGTAAAAATTTCCCCAAACGTCCAAAATTACGCGAGGAACATAACGGTGGGACTCATACTCATCACTTGCGAAATCTTCGCGAGTTGTATGTCAATTACTATCAATGATTAAGTTAATCAACATTAATTAGAATTCGGAAATCCTAGCTATTACAAAAATTTTATTTTATGGTCTAATTTCACATTTATTACTCGAGTTAATGTTTTTTCAAAATCCTAAAAGTTAAACGGGGATGAAGAAAATTTTTTTATGGGGAAAACCCATATAATTTTAAAATAAGGAAAATTAACGAGGATGGAGAATCCCCGATGGGACGAATATCCGATAGGGACGGGGATGGGGACAATTCTCAATACCCGAACGGGTATGGGGATGGGGACGGGGAGTGTTATACTAAACGGGTATGAGGATGAATAGAGTACTCCCTGCCCCGAACCCGACCCATCGAGATTCTTGAGCGAGTTGGGGAGGCAACATACAGACTTGTTTTGCCACCGAGACTCAAGGGTGTTCACCCTGTTTTCTATGTGTCTCAATTGCGGGAGTACATACCGGACCCGAGACACATCGTCAGTCACGAGGATCTTGTGATCGAGCTAGACCACACATTCCTAGAGCACCCGGTGGCTGTCTTGGAGCGTAGTACGAGACGCTTGCGTTCGTAGGACATAAGGATGATGAAGATTCAGTGGTCGATACGAGGAGCTGTTGAGGCGACTTGGGAGACAGAGGATAGTATCCAGAGGAACTATCCGGAGTTTTACGCTGAGCTAAATGCACGTTAGCATAGTCTGTTGTCGGTTTTCCTTTGTGGCATTGCGTACACTTTTGTGTGACATTTTGAGTTACATGCCCCGATTATGAATATATGAGTTCTCTTTGGTTTTGTGTGTGTTGTTATGTGATCGTTCGGATTTTGTAAGTTTCGGGACAAAACTTCTTTTTAGGGGGATCTGGTGTAAGACCCCAGTTTTGCCTTCACCACCCCCGCGGTGAAGAAGGCAGCCCCTTGCGGCTGAGATGATCTGCCCCTCCGGATTTGCGACAGATCGCACCTGATCTATTTCGTTCGTTTTATCTTCCTTCCATAGATAGAATATCCGATATTCTATTTTATGGGCCGGTTTCTTTATCTTCATTCTAACCCTAGTCGTCCTTCCTTCTATCCTTCCAACCATTCTTTATATATTCTCCCCTTTTTCTCCTTTTTCCCGTTTCTTTCTATCGCCTTCAACCCTTGAGAGCTGCAACCGTCACCTTGCTTCCTGCGACCTTGCTGAACGTGTAAGTTCATCATTCTTTGTTCTTCCTTACGCTCATGTACTGCAGCATGCTTCCTTCTTCTTCTTCTTCTTCTTCTTCTTCTTCTTCTTCTTCTTCTTCTTCTTCTCTTCCCCTCCAAGAATCAAGTTTGAACCTTGATTCTTGTTGGCTTTTCGTTGTTGTTGTATTGTTGTTCTCAGGCTCTTTGGAGTTGAGTCTTGACGTGTGTGAGACAAAGGTTCGAGCTTTGGTTGCCCTTGCTGTGAGTTTTGTCAAAGAGAAAGCCGACAACGTTTTCTGTCACGCAGCCGCCCCCGCGCCTACACCTATCCGCCCCCGCGGCCATCCGCCTCTGCGCCTTACCCAGCCGTTCCTGCGGTTTCCTCTGCAGTAACTCCCGTTCTTGTGAGTTACTTCCTTCCCTGCTTTCCTCGATCCTTTCCTTACATCTTTTGGATGTTGTTTACCTCCTGTGAATGCTGTAAGACTGAGGTCGAGCCCTCAGCATGTGTAGATCTCTTAGAGATCATTGAGCCTAGAAGTTATAGACTTCTAGCAACCGTTTCATTCCTGATTCGTGATGTTTGTTTGAACAGGTTTCCCTTGCTCCGTTCCTGAGGGAAACTGAGCTATTCCTGAGCTATTCCTATGTTATTGTTGAGCTTTGAGTTACCTTCGTGTGAGGTAAGTCCCTTGGACTTACTTAGCTTCATTCCACGTATTAGTTGGATTGTATTAGCTCGTTTGTGTTGTTTATCATGTTATAACGGATAACTGGTATATGATTCACCCTTTATAACCTTAACTGGCCCAAGTGTATTATAGCCGGGCGGTGGACCACTTGTCTAGTTCTTCAAGAGACTAGAATGTGCTCTTGCGACCCAGGCCCGTAGGTAACGGATAGTACTGATCTATTCTTATTGGCAGACGGAAGCGGAGGCGAGTTTCGGGAGATTCTCGTGTAACAAAAGAAGTTGAATTAGTAATGGATAACCTTTAAGAAAGATAATAACCGGTTGTGTGAAAACATGCTATGTGTTTTCTTTACCTTATGTGTGTTTGTGCATTTACGCTTTTGCTAGTATCTAGAATGTTAGCTAACGGTTTATACCGTCGTTGTAGATGTTCCGCAGGTTCAGGATGCTGCTGAGTGATCTGGATGGTGTGGTCCGCCGGTGTTCCCGTACATTATAGGACGGGATCGGGTTTATGTTCTTTTGTTGTTTCCCTTTTGTTTTGAACTCGGCTGCGAGTCTTTTTACGTTTTCTTTTGTTTAAACCTTTGGTTTTGTATTGAGTTTTAGTTTTCATTCGTCTGTGCCTTGTTGTAAGATTCGTTTGTTGTTGCTACTTTGAGGGTCGGGACCCATTGTGCGGTCCTAGCCCGCAGTGCTTCGAGTTCCCAGAACTTGGGGTGTTACAATAATGTGCAAAGTCATCGGGGCTCATTAGTTTAGTTGATCAGAGGGTTGATAGCATGAATTATTGTCTATATTTTGGAACCTATTTAGACGTTTTATCTTCATTAATCTGCATGTTTGTATGTATATTATGTGATTATATTGTCGTTTCATCTACCTTTGCGGGAATCGACGTCTACACCTAGTTTTGTTGTAATCGTAGGTAAAATGGCACGTTTCGCATCAAAAAGGAGCAAAAGGAGCTATGGAGTCATTAGAGCTACATTCAGGAGCTTAAGGAAAGATCCAGGAAGTATAGCCATGGAATAGAGATTCACTTTGGACCAGATTTGAGAGATTTCACATTCAGTTATGATTCACCTCGGTTGACTACAGAGTCACCTCGACCGAGGTGATCCAGAGGAGTCGACTCGACCGAGGCGAACACTTGGGACGCGGCGAGAATATTTTATTCTTGGCTGAGATCTTTTATCTTTGGAAAGAGGATCTTATATTTTTGGGCTGGGTTCCTGGAAGGAAAACGATAAGATAGACCATATATTTTACCTATTTTTTATGGGAAGAGATCTTTCTAAGATATCTTATCTTTGGAGAGTAATTTTCCTATAAAAAGGGTTGGATTTTCCACAAATCCAAGGCATGCTATACCACCGATTGTGTATAGACATCCGCTGCAGCCATACTCCAGTTGGGAGATTTGAAGAACCTTTTTGAAGGTTGAAGGAAGAAAGTCTATAGCTTTTATAGCTTTTTGAAGGGTTCTTGTAAGATCATCTTAGATTCCCTTCTTTGTCGATTGTCTTGTTGGATTTCTATCCAAGGAACGCTTGTTTGATAATTGATTCAGTTATTGAAGCCTTTCTCTTAAGGTTTTCTTGTTCAATTATTCTCTTTCTTCCCATATATTTGATTAATACTTTCATGATGATGAGTGGCTAATCTCTTTGTGTGATTCTAGGGTGATTGGCTGAAGGTTGTGGGAAAAACAATGATAGAATAATCTTAATCACAGTAGGACCCTGAAAGTTCGAGTCTTTACCTTAACCCTAAGCATCTCGTTCAGTCGATGAACATCTCGGCCGGGGTGGAATTCTTCTGACCGAGGTGACTTATCTGATCCGAAACTGAGAGTTAAGTGTTAGAGTTTGCCAAATCCTATTCTTATTACACCTTTCCTGGTTCAATGCAAGCCTATGATGAGACTTACCCGGTAATTCCTTAGTTTGTTTACCTAAGATCATAAGTGTAGGTAATAAAGGTTTATCCTTTATTGGGGTTTGAGTGTGCTTTCATTCCATCTTTGTGAGTGTAACACCCCGAATCCGCGGGACTTGGGATGTCACATTGGGCTAGGATCTCACAATGGATCCTGACCCTAGCCTGACAACAAGTTCACTGGACCTTACAACATGGCACTGACAGATATAAAAACAAATATATAAAACAGTATAAACTGTACGACCCAAATTAAACAACAACATAGCCGAGTATATAAAACGACATCCTCACATAGGAGGTACAAAAGATCATCCTCACACAGGAGGGGAAACACAACAACCCCAAACCAACCACCTAATGTACGAGAGTCCTCGGCCTGTCACCCTGCCAGATCACCCAGTAGCGCCTAACCTGTAAACTTCTACAACACGGTATGAAACCGTTAGCTAACCATACATATATGAGGTAATGCATAAGCACAAGCACAATCATGAAAGATAAACACATCAGCATGCTATCACACATTTACCCATTTATTATCTTTATATAATAACCATTCACTCAAAAACCGTATATATATAGATAGATGAAAGTATGTGACACGAGGACCGATACATCCCCGTCTCTGAGTACAATGTCCAGCTGTACGAGTATCGGTCACACAATCCGTGTACCCTATGGGAGTGGATTGCGCCCTTCCTGTAAACCAGTCTGGCCCGACATCAGAGAACCTCCCAGACTCCACGGCGGGATGAAAGGGAAAGGTTATCACAGCCACGCAGTGGGGCAGTCAATAGAACATAGGTCGATAAAAACGACAACTCATGCTATCATAGCAAACATATAAAGCATACACCACTCATGCAAACACCCAATATATGGATGGTAGCTAAGTAAGTCCTACGGACTTACCTCAACCTCGTACAACCTCAACCACGATCACCTCTACACTGGAGGGACAACACGGCCCGATATACGATCCGGAAGAAGGTACGGACTCCTGGCGATACGGGGAGTAAGAGCACGGTATGAAACCTTACATTTGATGACTTGCGGTGGTCCGTCGGCGCTCCGATAGCGGTAAACGGAAGCTTTACCAAAAAGCTAACAAACGGAAAATAGATTTGTACCACGATGTAGAGGACAAGATAAGGGACTCGTTGGTACAAGCGGATTTGAAAATGGATCGAAAGTGAAAGGTGAGTGAGAGATCGAAGTTGAGTCGTACGGTGGCTCTCGCTTCTCTCTGTAACTTCAATTGTAAATGTAAAGTAAGGATGAAGGTATAACATAGCCGTCTTCTTATCATCATATATATATATATATATATATATATATATATATATATATATAATATAAGATGAAAGGTGAGGATAAGCAAGCTTAGCCGCCTTCATATTTATATATATATATATATATATATATATATATATATATATATATATATATATATATATATATATATATATATATATATATAGATCCATTTAATTGAAACGTAGTTATAATTTCCGGTTTCTAAATTTTTACCAAATTGGAATAGAAATTTCGGAATATTATCGGGATAGTTAATCCATAACTATCTCGTAAAAGGGCATTCCTAAGCCGCATTTAATTAACCGCTAAGAATTGGAATAGCGACTCTTTTGGCCGTTTTGCCTTTCCATATTATTTTATATCTAGGACATATCCGATGTCCTGATCATTTCTCTCAATTGTATTTTTGTTAATTGGAGCTCCCAAATGCTCCAAATAACACCAGAGGGTAAAAATAATTACCCGGGGGAAAAAGTAAAAAATTTCCCCAAACGTCCAAAATTACGCCAGGAACATAACGGTGGGACTCTTACTCATCACTTGCAAAAATCTTCGCGAGTTATATGTCAATTACTATCAACGATTAAGTTAATCAGCATTAATTAGAATGCGGAAATCCTAGCTATTACATCACACACCCCTAAAAAAAAAGTTTCGTCCCGAAACTTGAACAATTCCCAAATTCTCTCGGACCCATACGCCGAGGTATAACTCTCACTCTTTCTATCGGAGGTATCACATCTCCGTTCAAAAGATCACAACCTATAACAATCTATAACCTCAAGTATAAACATGGAGGAATCATCACTCCAGGAAACAGGGCCATAACGCTACCCACAGGCGTAGAGGAATCACGTCTCTCGCCATACCACATCACAAGGCATAGAGGAAGCACATCTCTAGCCAAAACATATCACATGCATAGAGGAAATATGTCTCTAGCCAACCCATAAACATATATATCGCATGGAGGAATCACATCTCCACTGAGCTATGTCCATCAAGGTAGCATAGAGGAAAGAACCATCTCCAGCTGAATCCTAATCCCACTCAAATAGCATGGAGGAAAGAACCATCTCCAGCTATAAATATAATCATAACGTGGAGGAAGTAATCATCTCCAGCTATAGCATACATCACGCTAGCACATCAAGATCTACTAAGATCGTAAATCACATCACAACTAGCATAGAATAACACATCAAGGCATATAAGCACATAAACACAATATTCATCAAGATAGCACTAAGATCTACTCGTGCTCCTACAAATGGGTCTGTCCCAACATATACTCTAGATAGTTCCTCAGGACACTATCCTCAGTCTCTCACATAGCCTCTTCAGGTCTTCATCTTGACCATCATATCCTCAATATGGCAATGTCTTTCGAATGCAATCGTTTCATATCTCATTCCAAGAATGTAATCGAATGCTCAAAAAAAAGTGTGGTTGGACTCAACCATCAATCATCGTAACTCACAAGATGTTTCGAGTCTGGTATATACTTCCTCAATTGAGACATATAAAACATTGGGTGGATATCCTCTAATCTCATAGGAAAAGCTAAACATCATGCTACCTTCTCAGTACTAGTCGATCTCGAATAAACCATCATATTGGAAACTCAGTTCCCTTTCCATATTAACATGTCTAACGTCTCGCAGCTGAGATACTTACTGCCGGACATGAACTCTCGCTTGAACTTTAGAGGTTAACGTCTCTTGTCTACATATAATATCTGGAGACTCTGTAAAACCAGCATTCTTCTTTCAATCAACGTTACTTGAACTATAAAATCCTGAATCTGGTCAGGTGTTATTCCACTACTACTGCTAGATCACTTCTAGCATAAGGATATACGATATCTATGTCTATATATATTGCCTCATAGGGCCATCCCAGAAAGATGCACGTCCTTCATTGTTATATAATAAACTCATTAATGGAAGGTAATATAACCATCCACGTTTCCCATTCAACTTACAACTTATAATAGATCTTTAAGATCTAGATGATCCTCTCTAACTGACCATCTGTCAGGGGGTGAAGTGTAGTCATGAGGTAAAGACTCGTCCCCATAGCAGTCTGAATCTACTGCCCAAAATCTCAAAGTAAAAACATCCATCTCGATCAGAAATGATCGTTCTCGATATACCATGGAGTCTCACTATCTGTCTAGTGTACTCCTCAGCCAATTCATTCACTAGCCATGTCCTTCTGATAGAAATGAAACGTGCCGGTTTCATTAATTTGTTACCAACAATCCAGATAACATAAATCTTCTACTGGGTCACAATCCCATAAAAAAAATCCATTGAGATGTCCTCCCAAATTCTACTACTGCACTGGTAGTGGGTGGGGCTTATCTCTAGATCAGAAATACTCTATTTGGACCTGCTGACAGGTCACACACTATATCACAAATCTGGTAATATCGGCTTCATACAATATAATCGTCTCATCTCGTGGTACATCTTACTCGTACCTGAATGTACTGAATAAGGCTTATAGTGGATATACCATAATATTCTCTGTCTCCATCTACATCAGCAGGTACACAAAGTGGACATGACTCTTCATCAGTCCATCTACTTCCATGGAGAACTATGGTGCCTCAGTACGAGACATCCTTTCTCTAAACCTTGTCAAGGCCGGGCAGGTCCCCTACTTCTGTTGGACCTCATCCAACAGACCAGGTAGAACCTTTGAGGTATAACTGGGTATCCTCATCAAGGAACTGATTATCCAACTCTAGCCAAGCTAGATTTCTCTTAAGCTGAAGCTGAACTATCTGTCTCACAATCATCTTCTCTTGGAGCGTATTTCCGTTCCAGTTGTCGGTGACAACGTTCAACTTCTCGGAATGATATGGAACCTCCAGGTCAAAGTCTTGATCAACTTAAGCTCTTAACACCAGCGTTTATTCAACCCCTGTTGCATAAAGTATACTTCAGATTTCTATGATTTATAGAAATCTGACATGAAGATCACACCGGTACGGTCTTCTCAAAAGACTCGCAAATGAATACGTAATCATATAAAATCCTTCGTCAAAGCATTGGTAGCAATCAGCTGAGCCGAGAAAACTACGTATTCCTTAATGTTCATTAGTATCTCCCATGTTACAACATACTTAATTCTCGCCAGGTCAACCATGATCCCACTGGTGGAGACAACATGGCCTAAAAAGGCTACCACTAGCATCTCAACTTACACTTAGAGAGCGTAGAATACAGCCCTCTATCTCTCAAAATCTGCAGAACGGTCCTCAGACGATCGGTCTACTATTCTCTACTATGAGAGTATACCGACATGTCATCAATGAAGTCCACCACCAACTAATCAAGGAAGTCGATGAAGATACTGTTCATCAACTCCATAAAAACTACTAAAACACTTGTCAACCTAAATGACATCACTACAAACTCGTAGTGTCCATAACGGATATGGGATACTATCACATACACATGTTGCTCTCTCATCCATGACTAGGGATATCTTGAACACAAAGGAATCCTGAAAACACAATTGCTTCTTGAAACTAACTCATCAGGTCGTCAATATAGAACATGGAACCCACTAGGGTAAACCCGTTTCAGTCAACTTTTCAAGTTAATAGTACAATATCTCAACAAGCACTGTATAGTGTGGCTTTCCCATTCAATCTTGTATCATACTTCAACTTGATAACAATGTCCACACTCCGCTGAGGTGACAACTAGACGGTTCACTAACACGTCTATAAACTCATAAACAGCTGGAATACCTTCCAATGTTGGACTATCTCGCTCCTTCATGGTATAACACTAGAAGGCGTCACATCCCTGTGCTATCAGCTCGATGCTCGTACAGTCCTGATGACAAACCCGTCTCTTCAAAGGTCTTAATCTCAGAAGACCTCTATTTAACTCAACTTAGTAAAGACTATAATAGTCTTACTATTAAAAGCTAACACCACAGGATATCTATTCATCCAAACCATACACATAATGACTTCCTCATGCACCTACGACATGACAAAGAAGTCTGCAACCATACACGGGTCCCTGAAATATGGGAACAAACACGCATCTCACGGGTATCTCAGACCCAAAAAGGTAATCCTATAAAGGAAAATCCACCTTCCACTATATACCAAAATTCAACCATTAACGCATGCATTGAAAGACATGACGTGCATAACACTCACAACAAGCAAAACTTCACTAGGTAAACCGTTAACGAAAATGGTACCTATAATAGCTAACACTCGTAGCTCCTCTACATATCATCACTCAATGTCAGATCCATGCTCCTCAGGTATCACTGAGGTCATTACTATAGCCTCCACTTCCACTCTTTCTGCACCGGAAAGAGGAAGGTATTGCTAGGAAGAAACACTACCTTGCTGACAGGAAGGGCCAAATGACCTAACTCACCACAAGTGAAACAAGCTATTAGTGCCAAAGGGCACACAGAACGCAAATGATCTGGATAGACACAATTGTAACATAATCGTCTCATTCTTGCAACCTGTGCAACTGAAGGGTAACTCGATCTTCGTCGTCCACCTTGAATGATCTTATTCAGAGAGGGAACTTGTAAAGGCAATGGCTTGCCCTGTCGACAAAACTTCGCTCTATGCCCTACTTTACCACACGTAAAGCATATGATGGGCGTCTTTGGGCACACAGCTCGCCAGTGTCCCAACTTCCCGCAATTAAAACACTGTAGTTCCGTGTCAGTCGTCTTCATGGCCAAAGGACCACTTGGTTGTCCTGGTATCTGACTTGGTTCACCATTCATCATCTTTGCTTCTCCACTAACTGATTCAATCCGTTGCTTCTTCTCTGATCCAGAAGCTTCGGTTGATCTCACAGATGTTGGTAAATCCGGTGTAGGTCTACCCGCTATTACAGCCTCATATACTTGGCGCCTATATTCTTGAAACTCGGATCTACTCATGGAGACAAGATCATTCTCTTCAAACTCGTTCTCTACCATAGGCGATACAACAGCGGAAACTGGTCCCTGACTTATCACCACTGGAGGAAGAGGGGGTGTACCCCTACCTCATCCCACTACAGATACTGCTCTAGTATGAGTCATCTGTAGGATATACGCACCTAATCTTATAAGGCTATATATATGCCATAGGTATCGATATGTATATAATACATCCACATAATCCATAGTACACACAGATATATATACATATCTACGCTGCAGAGATCCATGGCAGAGGTGACGACTTCTCGTACATTCTATCCCAAAACCACACTTAAAACCAAAACCTTTGAAAACGTCAGATCCCATGTGGGCTCTGTTTATTTTACCTATCAAACCTCATTGCAGGTAGCAAGTGCCATTGTTGTCAACCTGGGCTCTGATACCAACTCTGTAACACCCCGAATCCGCGGGACTTGGGATGTCACATTGGGCTAGGATCTCACAATGGATCCTGACCCTAGCCTGACAACAAGTTCACTGGACCTTACAACATGGCACTGACAGATATAAAAACAAATATATAAAACAGTATAAACTGTACGACCCAAATTAAACAACAACATAGCCGAGTATATAAAACGACATCCTCACATAGGAGGTACAAAAGATCATCCTCACACAGGAGGGGAAACACAACAACCCCAAACCAACCACCTAATGTACGAGAGTCCTCGGCCTGTCACCCTGCCAGATCACCCAGTAGCGCCTAACCTGTAAACTTCTACAACACGGTATGAAACCGTTAGCTAACCATACATATATGAGGTAATGCATAAGCACAAGCACAATCATGAAAGATAAACACATCAGCATGCTATCACACATTTACCCATTTATTATCTTTATATAATAACCATTCACTCAAAAACCGTATATATATAGATAGATGAAAGTATGTGACACGAGGACCGATACATCCCCGTCTCTGAGTACAATGTCCAGCTGTACGAGTATCGGTCACACAATCCGTGTACCCTATGGGAGTGGATTGCGCCCTTCCTGTAAACCAATCTGGCCCGACATCAGAGAACCTCCCAGACTCCACGGCGGGATGAAAGGGAAAGGTTATCACAGCCACGCAGTGGGGCAGTCAATAGAACATAGGTCGATAAAAACGACAACTCATGCTATCATAGCAAACATATAAAGCATACACCACTCATGCAAACACCCAATATATGGATGGTAGCTAAGTAAGTCCTACGGACTTACCTCAACCTCGTACAACCTCAACCACGATCACCTCTACACTGGAGGGACAACACGGCCCGATATACGATCCGGAAGAAGGTACGGACTCCTGGCGATACGGGGAGTAAGAGCACGGTATGAAACCTTACATTTGATGACTTGCGGTGGTCCGTCGGCGCTCCGATAGCGGTAAACGGAAGCTTTACCAAAAAGCTAACAAACGGAAAATAGATTTGTACCACGATGTAGAGGACAAGATAAGGGACTCGTTGGTACAAGCGGATTTGAAAATGGATCGAAAGTGAAAGGTGAGTGAGAGATCGAAGTTGAGTCGTACGGTGGCTCTCGCTTCTCTCTGTAACTTCAATTGTAAATGTAAAGTAAGGATGAAGGTATAACATAGCCGTCTTCTTATCATCATATATATATATATATATATATATATATATATATATATATATATATATATATATATATATATATATATATATATAATATAAGATGAAAGGTGAGGATAAGCAAGCTTAGCCGCCTTCATATTTATATATATATATATATATATATATATATATATATATATATATATATATATATATATATATATATATATAGATCCATTTAATTGAAACGTAGTTATAATTTCCGGTTTCTAAATTTTTACCAAATTGGAATAGAAATTTCGGAATATTATCGGGATAGTTAATCCATAACTATCTCGTAAAAGGGCATTCCTAAGCCGCATTTAATTAACCGCTAAGAATTGGAATAGCGACTCTTTTGGCCGTTTTGCCTTTCCATATTATTTCATATCTAGGACATATCCGATGTCCTGATCATTTCTCTCAATTGTATTTTTGTTAATTGGAGCTCCCAAATGCTCCAAATAACACCAGAGGGTAAAAATAATTACCCGGGGGAAAAAGTAAAAAATTTCCCCAAACGTCCAAAATTACGCCAGGAACATAACGGTGGGACTCTTACTCATCACTTGCAAAAATCTTCGCGAGTTATATGTCAATTACTATCAACGATTAAGTTAATCAGCATTAATTAGAATGCGGAAATCCTAGCTATTACAGTGAGTTAGCCTGAGACTTACCCGGAAAAGGTTGATTCTATTCCCTTAGGTGGTGTGTTTGTTTGAGGTTATAGTTCTTTATCTTAATTCCTTGAGACTTACCCGGTAATAGGAGTTACGGTTTGGGATTAGTGAGTAGTGAGACTTACCCGGTGGTCTATTCCACTTTAGTAATACCTTCCCTATGCAAATATCTCAGCTTTGTCCGCTTATCTTTAGATCTTGAGTTGGAACCACAACCATATGCTTTAATCCTTAGAATTGCATATTTCCTTTATTGACTTTTTATCATCTTTGATTGTTTTAATTGCTTTTGTGGTTAGTATTTACAAAGCTTACCTATTCCGACTTTGTTTCACTAAGTCCCTGTGATCGACCCTTGGAATTTCTTGCTTTTTACTACGATTGACCTGTACACTGCGGGTTCGCATCCTTGTTTTAAGCTTACATCTAGGGTTATAAATTTAAAGCTTGCACACACCGTTTGGAGCGAACAAGGGTGGTGCTAGTAACACTAAGGTTGTAGGCATAAGACCTGCATGCGTAACAATTTTGAATAACCATTGTTATTTACTTTTCAAGAAATTATTTACGGAGAAATGCTTTCACACTTTGCATTTCTCTTGCGGCTTTTGAAATTCATTAGATATGACAACTGCAAAGTCATCGAGGCACATTAACTCAGTTAGTTAGAGCATCGTACTTATAAGGCAAAGGTCATAGGTTCGAGACCCACATGTGCCACATTTTAAAAAAATTTATTATCCGATCTTTTTTACTTGAGAAAACAAATCATGAAGGTATGCTTTCACCTTATGTGTTGCTATATTTGGCATTTCGATGTTGCTTAGAATTTCAAATTACTTTTATGAGGAAAAATGACATAACTCCGTAAATCCCTTGAAGGTCACATATTCGAGATCTACACATGATTTAGATATGATAATTATTGAGTCATCAAGGCCTATACAAAGTTATCAAGGCCTATTAGATCAATTGGTTTGAATACTAGACATGATTTAGATATGATAATTTCAGTTGGCTCACATTTTTAAACAGTTTTTAAAATTTCTTATCTAGGCGTGATTTTAAGAAAACAATTCACAAAGATATGCTTTCACAGTTTGTATTTCTCTTGTTTGCTTTTCAAAATTTGTTAAGAAATTCAAATCACTTTGGTGTAGAAAATTAACAAAATGTGTAAATCCCTCGAAGTCATCGAGACTCCTTAGTTTAATTGGTCATAGAGTTGTGTTAATAATGCTAAGGTTGTAGATTTTTGACCTGCAAGAGTCACATTTATAAAATAACCATCATAAATTTTTTCAAGAATATTATCCCCTAGAGGTTTTGTCTAAGGCATTGCTTCCCTTGACTTTGGTTCGATTGACATAACCGGTCTTGGCGGGTTGGGCATTAGGAGTCAATTTCATGAAGGGGTTATAACCTACGCCAAGTCCAAGACTTAGTTTGCACTAAAAAAAATCTAACTCTTGTTCTAATCCGATTCGTGATAGGTGTTCAGAAGGGACCATTGTCTTCTAGAGATTTTAGAAGAAAATTTATGAGTAGACTAGGCTTGGTATGCCTAATCTATTTAAGCTCTAGAAGGGTAGGTTCGCAGCGTCGCCAAAAGTGGCGAAGGGGGCCAGGGAAGGGAGAAATGCTTTCACACTTCGCATTTCTCTTGCGGCTTTTGAAATTTGTGTGCAATTCGAAGTTACTTTTACGTAAAGAAGAAGACAAAATTACGTAAATTCCATGATTTAGATATGACAATTGCAAAGTCATAAAGGCCCATTAGCTCAGTTGGTTAGAGCGTCGTGCTAATAACGCGAAGGTCGCAGGTTCGAGACCTGCATGGGCCACATCTCTTTTTTTGAGAAAAATTAAAATCACGGGATAATTGTGGGGGATATCCTAGGGCGTGTTTAGTAAAATTGTGGTTGTAGTTTTTGTAAGAGTTGTTTTGAGATTTGTGATTTATAAAAAAAAAATTTGTATACGCGTTTAGCTGAATGGTTTGAAGTTAGTTATGATTATAAGTAAAGACTAAAATGACCCTATCACTTTGTCCTAGTTTCTGCACCAACCCAAACACATTCACGATTACCAACCGTCAGTTATTCAAAAACAACCCATTAGGCATATGAGAAGACAAGATAGCAAGAGGAACACTAGCAAGCTTGTTATTGGCTTGAACTAGAGAACAATTTCGCACGAGCCTTCTCATCACAAGCAACACACAACGCCACCTCATCGGCGCAGCAAAGCACAGCGGCTTCCGCTACCTCGCACACGTTGCATTGAATCTACGATAGGTATGAACAAAAGAAGAAAATTTGGGGCCGGAATGCCGGAGAAGAAGGACCGTGGAGAATGATGGAGAAGTAGAACCGAGTGAGGAAGAAGGGATCTCCCCAATTTCTGGTTCATTTGATTTTCATTGTGTTCAATTTCTTGTATCGATGATTTTCTGGTTCAATATTGGCCTCTAGTGGTGATGTTTTGTTGAATTCAATTTTCCGGGCTCTCCTATTTGAAGGGAGCTATGTGTGAAGAATGTTAGAGAAAAAGAAATCGGGGAATAATTACTGTGAAGAATGCAAGAGTATCGATAGGAGATGGTAGGAAAGGGCAAAAATGGAACCCAATTTCACAAACTTTCAAGGAATCTCCCAAAACCTTCGTTGACGAGATTCCCAAAAAAAAAAGTTTTAAAACCTTCAAAACCACAAATACAATAGTGAATCCAAAACTATAACTAAACACCAACAGAAAATCCAAGACTGTAACCTAATTTAAATAAAACTCACCAATCCGCTAACTAAACACACCCTTAGTCCATGATTTTCCGGGGTTTGAGGGTTGACAAAATTTCCGAGGTGAAGGTTGTCGATTGATGGTTGTTTAAGGTCAGCGGTGGGGTGTTGTCTTCCTTGGATCATCATTGGTTCTACCTAAACCTTTGCGTTCTACAAATATCCCCTCCCATAAAATCTTTTCTATTCAATCCTTCCTTTATCCATCTCTTGTGGCCTTTGTTTTTCTGCTTCTGCAGTCAAATTTCAAGTCTTGAAGCTATCCATTTCCCGGAAAAATTGGCATCATCAAATGACATTACTTATTCCGATTTGAAGATAATGTTACTCGCTTCTGTTCAAAAAGCACAAAATCAAGGTCTTAAAGTCAATCCAAACAAACCAACATCAAGAGAATCTTGGTCCAAACAAACCAAGAACATAATAAATAAATAAGTTGAAACTTGTTCTAAACAAACCAAGAAAAAAAAAATTGAAAAAAGAGTTGCTTATTTGTAAGCTATGTAATAATAAATAAATAAATTTGTGTAACAACACAATTTCTAGTAGTTGATGGTTTTGTGGATCGTAATTCTCAACTTCATGTCACAATCTACCAAAATAATTTAAGAATAAATATATATTTAAAAAATTCAGGTTTTGGTAAAAACAATGACTATTAAAGAGATTATTAGTTTCATGTCATTTGGTATGATGGTATTGGGCTACGTCTTGATCGTGTGAGATTCGTGTGGAAGATGAATAGAATTTGTTCGTGAGAAGTAGATGAGGATAGGTGATTGAAATCTGAAGGCTCAAAAGAATAGTCCAAGTAATACTTACGTCAGTGGCCCTTGAGAGTTGGACTATGCACTCCTTCTACGTACATGTTCTCGTTGGTTCTACCTCACTTTTCTTGCCAAGCGCTTCCTTTGGTGTCCCTCGATCGACTCATTGTGATCCAAGTTATCATTTGTCATATTTAAATTAGTTTCCTTTTAAGGACCGTCAACTCATCACCTTATGTTAATACCCTATATCAGAACTTCATCCTCATCGGAGCTTACTAGCCTTCATCCCGTCTTCAAAATTCTGAATTTTATTTGGGTTGTAATACCCGGAAAAATTTAAACTCCGTTTAATACCGGATAAAACCGGATTCCGATCCGCCAACCTTTATTCTTTTAAATAAAAGAAAACAATATTAAATTCTATCATTTTATGTGACCTTGATTCACATAAAATGATAATTTATATAACCCTTAAATAATTCCGTAAGTAATTCTGTAAATAATTCCGTACTTAAAATGATAATTCTTTCAGCCCATTCCTTTTTCTTATTGTGGTGAGCAAGTCCATTGGTTTAAGCCCACTTTTCTAACCCAGCCCATAACCTACCTTAACCCTAATTATTTAACCTAATCCATGTTTAATTAACCTAAACCTAATTTCCTAATCTAATGGCTGCTACGCTAGAATCGTAACCCAACTTCTCTACCGCAACAACTCCTCACTCTTGGAAAGACCGGTACATCGACACACGCTCCTGCTCTTGCTCAGCCGCCATCACACCGCGCCGAAGACTAGCCGAGTACGCCGCTCCACCTTTACCGGGGGTCAGGAAAGCACACCGCTGCTACGACAGCAGACACCGCCAGGGTGGCCCGTTCGACGCCGCGTCTACCCTCCTACAACCAACGTCTCCAGCGTTCTGCACAGCTGGGACTGCTACTCCTCCACCGCTCTGCACAGCCGAACCGTCACCAGGCACGCGACTGCACCGTCGTCTGGACTCTAACCAGCTACATGTCTCTGCTACGGATCTTGATCGGGGTAAGTAACCTGCCTGGTTCACTCCTCTATCCTTGCGCCTAACCTAACAAACCCGCCTAATTTGTTGCAGCAGTCCGTCGCGTATAATCCCGTTGTGTTCTGACTGAGTCCATCTTCAAGGAGAGTAGCCGCAGGTCGACGTCTCCACCGCTGCTATAGACAGAAACACGGGATAGCAATCCTTGCAGCCAACCCCGAGTCACACCGCACACAACACCTAGCCAGTTGCGAGTTTGTTTTCCCCTGTGAGTCCTCAGTTTAGATCTCCTGCTTCCTGCTTGTTTTCGGTTTGAAGTTGTGACGTTAGGGACAATAGAGGTGAGGGAGGAGTGTATAGGAGGGTTGCTAGCTGGGTGAATTGAATTAGAACTCATCTACTTAATAGTTTTATTTCAGAATGTTTAGGGGTAGAAACTATTGAATGTAAGGCTGCAATTTGATGCTTTAATTCGAACATCCACCGTTGAATTTTTGATATGTTGTTGATGGAAATATATAGTTTAATGTGTTAAAATTTGAGAGAAAGTTAACGGTCGGATTAGAAATTATAAAAACTCAAAGTGGGACAGTTGGGCTGTTTTTCAGCAGAGGAAAAAAAATTGACTAAGTATAGAAATGTTTGATTATACCCAACTTTAAAGAGTTATGTAGTATTTATGATTGAGTTTTTTTTTTTGGGATCCTTGCTCCTATATTTGTTGTACATATCATAGAGGATCTAGGATTTTATCTCGGAATTCTTATATCCTTATCCAAGCCGTGTATATGAACCCAAAGTCGAGCCTTAACGACTTTTTGTATAAACTAAGATCTTTGGGGTAACTCTTATAAATCCTTACCAAACCTTTCAATGAAAACTAAATTAGGGACTTAGGATCTAGAAGAGAATATTAGAACTAAACGATAGACTTTTTCGGAGTTTCCGGGATCAAGGGTAAAATAGTCATTCTATGTTAAGAGGGCCTTTTTCGTAATTTCTCTTCATGAGATTGTACATCTTAGAAGTTTATAACTTCTAAGAGTATGGGATGTGATTTTGATCCACAAGCCTTGTTTGACAGGCGATTGAGTTACTACGGTTGCAGACCGAGTTGAGACTTTTGAGAGTTGTGAATTGATTCAGGTAAGTCCTTGCGACTTACTTAGCTAGTTTTTGGATGTTGGTTGAGTGATAATAGTGGTGTGTGTTGTGTGTTTATAATAATAACTTGATAGGACGACTATTATTATTATTGTATTTTAAGGCCCAAGTGTATGTATAACGGGCCTTGACATCACTGGCCAACTCTACTAGGAGACTGCGAGGTTCTCTATACCCAGACCATACAGGTACAAGATGAGATGCATCGGATCCATTCCTGATGGTTACACGGGGGCGGAGGCGAGGTTTGAGAATCTCTCGTGTCACAAAAATAAGTATCATTAATAAGAGTGAATGACTTAAGTAAAGATAATAAACGGATTGTTTGAAAGCATGATGAGTGTTTACTTTTGCTATGTGTGTGTGCTTTCATTATTCTTCTAATATTTAGATAACTAGTTAATGGTTGTTTTGTTGTGTTTTTAGATTCACCGTAGGTTAGAGCAACAGCTGAGTGATCCGGAAGTAGTGGTCAGTCGGGTCTCCGTACCACCGAGACTAGAGTGACCATCCGGTCTTCCATGTATCTCAGTTGAAAGAGTACATCCCGGATCCGAGGCACACCATCACCCACGAGAATCTGATAGTTGAGCCCGACCACACGTTTATGGAGTACCCAGTAGCTGTCTTGGAGCGCAGTACTAGACGTCTGCGGTCCAAGGAAATACCGATGTTGATGGTCAAGTGGTCTAGATAAGGAGTTGATGAGGCCACTTGGGAGACAGAGGAGAGTATTAGACGTAATCATCCTGAGTTATTTGCGGGTTTAGATGTTACTTCTGTACCGACGAGTTAGGACTCAGATGCTGTGTGGTTTGACTTTTCATGTTTTTACCTTGGATTGAATGATTGTGTTTTCTTTGATGTGTGTGTGAGTATGATGATTGAGTAGTTGCATAGTAGAAAACAAAATGTTTTTTTTTATTATGAAATTAAGATATACAAAGAAAGTCGTTTGATTAGATACATTATTCTAAGTTTCGGGACGAAACTTATTTTAAGAGCGCACTGATGTAATACCCAAAAAAATTTAAACTCCGTTTGATACTGGATAAAACCGGATTCCGATCCGCCAACCTTTATTCTTTTAAATAAAAGAAAACGATATTAAATTCTATCATTTTCTGTGACCTTGATTCACATAAAATGATAATTTATATAACCCGTAAATAATTCCGTATGTAATTCCGTAAATAATTCCGTAAATAATTCCGTATATAAATCCGTAAATAATTCCGTACTTAAAATGATAATTCTTTCAGCCCATTCCTTTTTCTTATTGTGGTGAGCAAGTCCATTGGTTTAAGCCCAATTTTTCAGCGCAGCCCATAACCTACCTTAACCCTAATTATTTAACCTAATCCATGTTTAATTAACTTAAACCTAATTTCCTAATATAATGGCTGCTACGCTAGAATCGTAACCTAACTTCTCTACCGCAACAACTCCCCACTCTTGGAAAGACCGGTACATAGACAAACGCTCCTGCTCCTACTCAGCCGCCATCACACCGCGCCGGAGACTAGCGAGTACGCCGCTCCGCCTTCACAGGGGGTCAGGGAAGCACACCGCTGCTGCGATAGCAGACACCGCCAGGGTGGCCCGTTCGACGCTGCGTCTACCCTCCTGCAACCAACGTTCTGCACAGCCGGGACTGCTGCTCTTCCACCGCTTTGCACAGTCGAACTGTCACCAGGCACGCGACTGCACCGTTGTCTGGACTCCAACCGGCTACACGTCTCTGCTACGGATCTTGATCGGGGTAAGTAATCTGCCTGGTTCACTCCTCTATCCTTGCGCCTAACCTAACCAACCCGCCTAACCTGTTGCAGCAGTCCGTCGCGTATAATCCCGTTGTGTTCTGACTGAGTCCATCTTCAGAGAGAGTAACCGCAGTTCGACGTCTCCACCGCTGCTATAGACAGAAACACGGGATAACAACCCTTGCAGCCAGTCCCGAGTCACGCCGCACACAACACCTAGCCAATTGCGAGTTTGTTTTCCCCTGTGAGTCCTCAATTTAGATCTCCTGCTTCCTGCTTGTTTTCAGTTTGAAGTTGTTACGTTAGAAACAATAGAGGTGAGGGAGGAGTGTATAGGAGGGCTGCTGGTTGGGTGAATCGAATTAGAACTCATCTACTTAATAGTTTTTCAGAATGTTTAGGGGTAGAAACTGTTGAATGTAAGGCTGAAGTTTGATGCTTTAATTCGAACATCCACCGTTGAATTTTTTATATGTTTTAGATGGAAATATTTAGTTTAATGTGTTAAAATTTGAGAGAAAGTTAACGGTTGGATTAGAAACTATAAGGACTTAAAGTAGGATAGTTGGACTGTTTTTCAGCAGAGGAAAAAAAAATTGACTAAGTATAGAAATGTTTGATTATACCCAACTTTAAAGAGTTATGTAGTATTTATGATTAAGTTTATTTTTGGGATCCTTGCTCCTATATTTGGTATACATATCATAGAGGATCAAGGATTTTATCTCAGAATTTTTATATCCTTATCCAAACCGTGCATATGAACCCAAAGTCGAGCCTTAACGACTTTTTGTATAAACTAAGATCTTTGGGGTAACTCTTATAATTCCTTACCAAACCTTTCAATGAAAACTAAATTAGGGACTTAGGATCTAGAAGAGAATATTAGAACTAAACGATAGACTTTTTCGGAGTTTCCGGGATCAAGGGTAAAATAGTCATTCTACCTTAAGATGGCCTTTTTCGTAATTTCTCTTCATGAGATTGTACATCTTAGAAGTTTATAACTTCTAAGAGTATGAGATGTGATTTTGATCCACATGCCTTGTTTGACAGGCGATTGAGTTACTACGGTTGCAGACCGAGTTGAGACTTTTGAGAGTTGTGAATTGATTTAGGTAAGTCCTTGCGATTTACTTACCTAGTTTCTGGATGTTGGTTGAGTGATAATAGTGGTGTGTGGTGTGTGTTTATAATAATAATTTGATAGGACGACTGTTATTATTATTGTATTTTAAGGCCCAAGTGTATGTATAACGGGCCGTGACATCACTGTCCAGCTCTGCCAAGAGATTGGGAGGTTCTCTATACCCAGACCATACAGGTACAAGATGAGATGCATCAGATCCATTCCTGATGGTCACACGGGGGCGGAGGCGAGGTTTGGGAATCCCTCGTGTCACAAAAATAAGTATCATTAATAAGAGTGAATGACTTAAGTAAAGATAATAAACGGATTGTTTGAAAGCATGATGAGTGTTTACTTTTGCTATGTGTGTGTGTGCTTTTATTATTCTTCTAATGTTTAGATAACTAGCTAATGGTTGTTTTGTTGTGTTTTTAGATTCACCGCAGGTTAGGGCAGCAGCTGAGTGATCCGGAAGTAGTGGTCAGCCGGGTCTCCGTACTCCTTAGAGTGGGGTTGGGTGTTATCTTGTTGTTTCTTTCTTCTTGTTAAAGACAGTTAGACTCTTTTGTTGTTTAATTACCATAGGTTGTTCGACGTTGTTGCATTCATTCCGTTAAAAATACATTTTTATGACTTTTGATTTTTCTTATTTGTGTCTTGTTGCAAGATCCTAGTAATATTGTTGTCAAACTGAGGTCGGGACCCATTGTGAGGTCCTAACCAGTAATGTCCCGAGTTCTGAGAATTCGGGGTGTTACAACATGGTATCAGAGCTCTAGGTTGGCAACAATGACACTTGAAATCTTCTGAAAGACCGAATAAGTACTTAAACAGAACCCGAAAAGGGATCCGAGTTTTAAAAAGGACTTTTAGTTTTCAAATGCATGCATAGTCTGGTTGGGGATAGAAAAGTACGGCTGACCACCACTACTACCGCGGATCTCAGTATGCTTAGTATGGACTTTAGGTTTTTACTTTATGTTGACTTATTAGCTTGATTATAAAGATATGTAGTATAGATAAATATATGCCGAAGATTAGTAGAAATTATAGTTATGTTATGTCCTTAACATAGATAACATAATGAGTTTCTCACCCCTTTGACACATCTAAGTAGATTTTGAAGGGTGTCAACGTGAGGATTAGTATGCACCTCTTATGTGCATTAGGGTAGACAAACGACGGACAACTCTTTCGAGCTTGTTGAGGAATGTCGAGATAGAAAAAGTGAAGACTAAAAGACAATACCACGACGATGACAAGAAGGGAACCCCGAGTCAACTCAATAAGACCAAATGAAGAAAATACATGAGTGTAGTTCCGGAAAAGCATTTGATGACCGACAAATGTACAAATTGGAAGAGACAACCCATAGGTTCTTTAAAGTGTGGTGTAAAGCAATGTTACAAACAAAGCGGATACCTTCAGAAACACATATGGGCATGAAAGCAAGGTGAAATATAGTAGCGATCCAGACAAGAAGCATTGATCTAAGCTTACTGACGGACCAAAAGGTGAAAGTTTGAGGCTAGAAGCAGAGCGGAAGATGATCACTCTCGACAAGCTACTTGCCACTACAATCAAGATGGGAAACCGAGACAAACATAAGCGTAGGAGTCAAGATGAGATACATTGTCCATCCCGATACGAAGAATTAAACAGCCGAAAAAGGAAAGCTTACAGGTTGCTAGAAAGGGGGAGGCAAATTTCACCAACATGGAAGTGGCGTAACCTCCTAGAACACACAAGAATTATAACAAGGATCGGGATACAACAAAGACCGGATTTCTATAAAGGCGGAAGTACAAGCAGCACCCCAAGGGAGGAGGGTGTAAGAGAATGGTCTTGGTGAAAAAGAGGGCCTCTAATAATTTATCACTCACGAAGGGATATAAGCTAATAACACTAGCGGTCATAACAGAGAACCGCCAGTGTACAATAACTCGGGTAAAAAAAATCATGGAGAAATGCCTACAAGTTATCGTAGAAGAATTTATAAGCCCGTTGTCGGAAGAAGAAAATACAACTAGACTCGTAAGAGTATAGTGCTCTTATAGGAGTGTAATTTGTAGAAGGAGCTAAGGGAGTATAAATGAAAGAGAATTTTTTTCACCTCGTATATCAAACCTCAAAAGAGATAGAAGAAAAGTAAGTCTACGATCTTATAGAAGGTCAACTACAGACTAATGGGTAACAACAGAGAATTTACACGTGCTGGCTAACTAGTGATGGTTGGTTGACAGATAAGAAGATTAACCATAAGGTTATACAGGAATATTATCGACATCTAGTGAATTTCTTCCAGAGATCAACGACGGTAATGGTGAAGTTAAAACAATACAAGTACTAGTAGCCTTGATTTTAACATTGAATGAGCCTAATATGACAACTCTAATAAAGAAATTAAAGAGAAGCTCTTGACGGTCGGTAAGCACCATTGATGATAGTAATGGTGTAAAAGAGAATTTTTTTGAGTAGTTGCTTACTACTGATTAAGGAAAGATACATATCAAAGTTAGTATGGAGGGATATCTGTAAGAAGAACTAGAAGAGTAAGAAGAAACAAATGATTATGAACGTGTTCTAAGTCTTAACATTCCACACAAATAGGACTGATGGTGCTCCTCCGAGAAAAAGTGGGGTCAAACTGTCGAGATTGACAGGGGGAACCCTTGTGATTTAAAGAAGTGATATAGAATAATTAGAATTACAAAGGAGGCACAAACATAGAGAGTATGATTTAAAGCCTTGGTGAAATGTGTGGTCGAGTTGTGAGGTGATTGCAGATGGAATCTACATGTTGGCTAGAACAGACATGAGAAGGAGTAAAGTTGAATGACTCAAAGGGATTTAACTATCCTACTGGTGGTAAAGATTTAAAGAAGGTAATACGACATGAGTATAAGGAAAACATACTAAATGCGATGCGAGGAATTTGATTTTTGAGAAAATCATATGCATATGATATTTTGTATACATAGGGCACAAATGACTTTGTGGTACACAGTGACGCATCCAAGCTGGGCTTGGGGGTGTGTTTTGATGCAGAGTGGGTAAGGTAATAGCCTATGCGTCTCGACGGTTGAAGAAGTATGAGGAGAACTACCCCACACACGACCTAGAGTTAGCAGTAGTGGTCCATGCTCTTGAGATATGGCGTCACTATCTCTATGGGAGTGACATGTCAAATCCTCATAGACCATAAGAGTCTGAAATACATATTCACTCAGCGGGAGTTTAATAACCGCTAGAGGTGGTGGTTAGAGTTGATCAATGATTTCGACCTTGAAATTCTCTACCACCCCGGAAAGGCGAATGTAGTGACTGACGCTTTGAGCCGGACGACGCCTCAAGAGAAGGCGATAGCCCGGTTGACAGTACAACTGCAGTTGCAGGGAGATTTGGCTTGGTTAGAGTTAGAGATTCAGTTTCCAGATACATTCCGTCAGTTGGCTACTTGGGAGTTACTACCTTATCTATTGGGTGAGATCCGACAGAAGCATGAGACTTGCCCGACTTTGACCAGGATCCGAGACAGGATGTCTCGAGATGAGGCACCACCGTTCACTATTTGTGCTAATGGAGTGATAAGACGTTAGGACCGCATTTGTGTGCCAACAGATAGTGAGTTGAGACAGAGGATACTAGGTGAGGTTCATGCTACCCCATACTCAGTACATCCTGGAGTGAGTAAGATATACAAGGATGTGAGACGGTCCTTCTGGTTGGGTGGTTTGAAGCCCGACGTGGCTCGGTATGTAGCTAAGTATGCGACCTTTCAGCCGGTCAAGATTGAGCATCGCAGGTCCGGAGGAGAGCTCCACCCACTTCCAGTACCACAGTGGAAGTGGGAGGATATATCTATGGATTTTGTCATGGGATTGAGACTCAGCAGAGGTTTTGATGCTATTTGGGTGGTAGTCGGCCGTCTGACGAAGACCGCACGTTTCATTCCGATTAAGGAAACGTGGCCGGTAAGTCGTCTAACTGAGGAGTTCACTAGACACATTGTGAGACTCCATGGAGTACCGAGGACTATCGTCTCCGACAGAGATGGACGTTTCTCCTCGAGATTTTGGCAGCAGGTACATACTGCTTCGGGGGCGAGTCTCCACTTTACTACTACTTACCACCCACAGACTGACGGCAGTCTGAGAGGACCATCCAGACGTTAGAGGACATGATACGGGCTTGTGTACTGGATTGGGGACAGGTATGGCCAGATCATCTTCCACTTGTAGAGTTTTCGTATAACAACAGTTGACAAGCATCTATTGGGATGGCCCCTTATGAGGCTTTGTACGGGCGGAGATGTTGCACGCCATGGTGTGGGGATGAGCCTAGCAGAGCTAATGGAGTAGCTCCAAATCAGATACAGGATGACATCGCTCGGATTGCCCTAGTCCGAGAGCGGATGTTAACAGCTCAGAGTCGTCAAAAATCCTACGCCGACAAAAGGCGTCGACCCTTGGAGTTTAAGGTGGGTGCCCGGGTGTGGTTGAGAGTGTCACCGACGAGAGGAGTCCGGCGTTTCAGCATTAAGGGGAAGTTGAGTCCCCGATATGACGGACCTTTGGAGATCTTAGAGAGATTTGGAGAGATTGCCTACAGATTAGCACTACCACCGAGACTAGAGTGTCCATCCGGCCTTCCATGTATCTCAGTTGAAAGAGTACATCCCGGATCCGAGGCACGTCATCACCCACGAGAATCTGATAGTTGAGTCCGACCACACGTTTATGGAGTACCCAGTAGCTGTCTTGGAGCGCAGTACTAGACGTCTGCGATCCAAGGAAATATCGATGTTGATGGTCAAGTGGTCTAGATAAGGAGTTGATGAGGCCACTTGGGAGACAGAGGAGAGTATTAGACGTAATTATCCTGAGTTCTTTGCGAGTTTAGATGTTACTTCTGTACCGACGAGTTAGGACTCAGATGCTGTGTGGTTTGACTTTTCATGTTTTTACCTTGGATTGAATGATTGTGTTTTCTTTGATGTGTGTGTGAGTATGATGATTGAGTAGTTGCATAGTAGAAAACAAAATGTTTTTTTTATTATGAAATTAAGATATACAAAGAAAGTCGTTTGATTAGATACATTATTCTAAGTTTCGGGACGAAACTTATTTTAAGAGCGCACTGATGTAATACCCGAAAAAATTTAAACTCCGTTTGATACCGGATAAAACCGGATTCCGATCCGCCAACCTTTATTCTTTTAAATAAAAGAAAACGATATTAAATTCTATCATTTTCTGTGACCTTGATTCACATAAAATGATAATTTATATAACCCGTAAATAATTCCGTATGTAATTCCGTAAATAATTCCGTATATAAATCCGTAAATAATTCTGTACTTAAAATGATAATTCTTTCAGCCCATTCCTTTTTCTTATTGTGGTGAGCAAGTCCATTGGTTTAAGCCCAGTTTTTCAGCGCAGCCCATAACCTACCTTAACCCTAATTATTTAACCTAATCCATGTTTAATTAACTTAAACCTAATTTCCTAATATAATGGCTGCTACGCTAGAATCGTAACCTAACTTCTCTACCGCAACAACTCCCCACTCTTGGAAAGACCGGTACATCAACAAACGCTCCTGCTCCTACTCAGCCGCCATCACACCGCGCCGGAGACTAGCCGAGTACGCCGCTCCGCCTTCACCGGGGGTCAGGGAAGCACACCACTGCTGCGATAGCAGACACCGCCAGGGTGGCCCGTTCGACGCCGCGTCTACCCTCCTGCAACCAACGTTCTACACAGCCGGGACTGCTGCTCCTCCACCGCTTTGCACAGCCGAACCGTCACCAGGCATTCGACTGCACCGTCGTCTGGACTCCAACCGGCTGCACGTCTCTGCTATGGATCTTGATCGGGGTAAGTAACCTGCCTGGTTCACTCCTTTATCCTTGTGTCTAACCTAACCAACCCGCCTAATCTGTTGCAACAGTCCGTCGCGTATAATCCCGTTGTGTTCTGACTGAGTCCATCTTCAGAGAGAGTAACCGCAGGTCGACGTCTCCACCGCTGTTATAGACGGAAACACGGGATAGCAACCCTTGCAGCCAGTCCCGAGTCACGCCGCACACAACACCTAGCCAATTGCGAGTTTGTTTTCCCCTGTGAGTCCTCAGTTTAGATCTCCTGCTTCCTACTTGTTTTCGGTTTGAAGTTGTTACGTTAGAAACAGTAGAGGTGAGGGAGGAGTGTATAGGAGGGTTGCTGGTTGGGTGAATCGAATTAGAACTCATCTACTTAATAGTTTTTCAGAATGTTTAGGGGTAGAAACTGTTGAATGTAAGGCTGCAGTTTGATCCTTTAATTCGAACATCCACCGTTGAATTTTTGATATGTTTTAGATGAAAATATTTAGTTTAATATGTTAAAATGTGAGAGAAAGTTAACGGTCGGATTAGAAATTATAAGGACTTAAAGTAGGATAGTTGGGCTGTTTTTCAGCACAAGAAACAAAAAATTGACTAAGTATAGAAATGTTTGATTATACCCAACTTTAAAGAGTTATGTAGTGTTTATGATTAAGTTTTTTTTGGATCCTTGCTCCTATATTTGGTATACATATCATAGAGGATCAAGGATTTTATCTCGGAATTTTTATATCCTTATCCAAGCCGTGCATATGAACCCAAAGTCGAGCCTTAACGACTTTTTTATAAACTAAGATCTTTGGGGTAACTCTTATAAATCCTTAAAAAACCTTTCAATGAAAACTAAATTAGGGACTTAGGATCTAGAAGAGAATATTAGAACTAAACGATAAACTTTTTCGGAGTTTCCGGGACCAAGGGTAAAATAGTCATTCTACCTTAAGAGGGTCTTTTTCGTAATTTCTCTTCATGAGATTGTACATCTTAGAAGTTTATAACTTCTAAGAGTATGGGATGTGATTTTGATCACATGCCTTGTTTGACAGGCGATTGAGTTACTACGGTTGCAGACCGAGTTGAGACTTTTGAGAGTTGTGAATTGATTTAGGTAAGTCCTTGCGATTTACTTACCTAGTTTCTGGATGTTGGTTGAGTGATAATAGTGGTGTGTGTGATGTGTGTTTATAATAATAACTTGATAGGACGACTGTTATTATTATTGTATTTTAAGGCCCAAGTGTATGTATAACGGGCCGTGACATCACTGTCCAGCTCTGCCAGGAGACTGGGAGGTTCTCTATACCCAGACCATACAGATACAAGGTGAGATGCATCGGATCCATTCCTGATGGTTACACAGGGGCGGAGGCGAGGTTTGTGAATCCCTCGTGTCACAAAAATAAGTATCATTAATAAGAGTGAATGACTTAAGTAAAGATAATAAACGAATTGTTTGAAAGCATGATGAGTGTTTATTTTTGCTATGTGTGTGTGTGCTTTTATTATTCTTCTAATGTTTAGATAACTAGCTAATGGTTGCTCTGTTGTGTTTTTAGATTCACCGCAGGTTAGAGCAGCAGCTGAGTGATCCTGAAGTAGTGGTCAGCCGGGTCTCTGTACTCCTTAGAGTGGGGTTGGGTGTTATCTTGTTGTTTCTTTCTTCTTGTTAAAGACAGTTAGACTCTTCTGTTGTTTAAATACTATAGGTTGTTAGACGTTCTTGCATTCATTCCTTTAAAAATACATTTTTATGACTTTCGGTTTTTCTTATTTGTGTTTTGTTGCAAGATCCTAGTAATATTGTTGTCAAACTGAGGTCGGGACTCATTGTGAGGTCCTAACCAGTAATGTCCCGAGTTTTGAGAATTCGGGGTGTTACATGGGTCATAATGTTCTTCCCTAAATTATTCTTGACTTTTACGTTAAGTATTTTCACGTTACTTTTATATAAGTAACCGTACCCCTAAAGTTTTGTTTTTAGGGAAGATTTTTTTTTCTTCTTTTTTTCTAATGAATATCAAAATGATCTATTTAGTTAAATTTTTTGAGGATTTTTTTTTGTCCCACATCGATTACCTACTAAGCTTGATGGTTTTAGAACTTATACAAATAGTGAGTCTAAATAGTATACAAATAATACATTTCTTGGCGTTTGAATAATGTTTTATTTTTTGGATCGTTAACCTATAATTTTGTGGGTCGTAATTGTGACCCTCGAGTTTTTTTAGGTAGTCTTATCTATTTAAGTTAAATATTTTTAAGATTTTGACTATACAAATAATACATTTTTGACCAATAAATTTTTATTTTTTAAACTATTTTTTAAGCCAGAGAATCTTTTGTTAACAAATTATCAATAGGTTAGGGGAATTATTTCACGTTACTTTTTATTGTTGGAACCAATCTATTTTTGGGATAATTTTTTAAATAAAAATAAATGTACTCCGATTTTTTCGGTTAGTTTTCAATTTCTATTTACGTTAAATATTTTCACGTTATTTAATTAAGTAATCAGACCCTAAAGTTTATTTTTTAGGGAATATTATTTTTTTTTCAAATGATTATTAGGTTGATCATTAACTTACAATTATGTGGGCATAACGTTCTTTTCTAATCGTATCCCTAAAGTTTTATTTTTAGGGGAGATTTTATTGTTGGGATCGTTAAACTACAATTATTTGGGTAATAATGTTCTTCCCTAAAGTAATCTTGGCTTTTTGGTTAAGTTCGATTTCTATTTACGTTAAGTATTTTCACGTTACTTTTATATAAGTAACCGTACTTTTTTTTCAAATGAATATCAAAATGATCTATTTAGTTAATTTTTTAGGGTTTTTGTTGTCCCACGTCGATTAGGTACTAAGCTTGATTGTTTTAGAACTTGTATAAATAGATAGTCTAAAGAGTATACAAATAATACATTGCTTGGCGTTTTGGTTAAGTTCAAGTATAATTACTATTCATATCTGAATAATGTTGACGTGGCGCCAACACGGTTTTTTTCCGGATTAAATCTTTTATCAAAGTACAAATTAAGTCAATAAATCTTGTTTTATTAAACCATAATTATTTTGTAAAATATGGAATTTGCTATCCCACATCGATTATCAAGAAAGCATGACCTTTTGAGAAGTTGTATTAATAAACACAAAAAGTTTGAAGATTAATGTTATCTTTTGAGTTTACAATTATTTTATTTTCTATCAATAATATCAAGCGATCATAACTTTTGAGTTTACACTTATATCAAGTTTATCTTCTTTTTTTTCAAAATCAGACAGGCGCATATTTTCGAGGTTTCATGACAAATGTTATCTTCTTGATTTGTATTATATTATATTTGCATAATTTTATTTATTTTTTGAATTAATTTATTTTGAATATATTTTTGCATTGCATAGATGTCGTTTATTATTTGACATATATTAAAATCACATATCTATTTTTTGACATTTACTAATATTGTGGTTTTTATAATATAGATATAGTGAACACTTTTGGTTTGATATGCTCCCAGATGTGGTCATATTTATATGACGAACTAGGTTTTTATAATATAGATATAGTGAACACTTTTGGTTTGGTATGCTCCCAGATGTGGTCATATTTATACGACGAACTAGGTTAATAATTATGTTGTTATTTTTTAATAAGCGTATATTTTATTACATAAACATTCATAATCAAATAAACAAAATATAATTAAAAAATGACATCTATACAAAATTATTCACACAAAAAAAAACAACAAAAAATACATTTTCAAATACCCGTGCAGGCACGGACACTAAATTAGTAAATAAATAAGTTGAAACTTGGTCTAAACAAACCAACTAAACAAACCAAGAAAAAAAAATTGAAGAAAGAGTTGCTTATTTGTAAGCTATGTAATAATAAATAAATTTGTGTAACAACACAATTTCTAGTAGTTGATGGTTTTGTGGATTCTAATTCTCAACTTCATGTCACAATCTACCAAAAAAAATTAACAATAATTAAATAATTAAAAATTTCAGGTTTTGGTGAAAACAATGACCATTAAAGAGATTATTTGTTTCATGTCATGTGGTACGATGGTATTGGGCTACGTCTTGATCGTGTGAGATTCGTGTAGAAGATGAATTGAATTTGTTCGTGAGAAGTAGTCGAGGATAGGTGATCGAAATCTGAAGGCTCAAAAGAATAGTCCAAATCTAATATTTATGTCAGTGGTCCTTGAGAGTTGGACTATGCACTACTTCTACGTATATGTACTCGTTGCTTCTTCCTCACTTTTCTTGTCAAGCGCTTCGTTTGGTATCCCTCGATCGCTCATTGTGATCCAAGTTATCATTTGTCATATTTAAAATTAGTTTCCTCTTAAGGACGATCAATTCATCACCCTATGCTAATACCCTAGATCAGAACTTCGTCCTCATCGGAGCTTAATAGCCTTCACCCGTCTTCAAAATTCTGAATTTTATACTCCCTTCCATGACCTTCTCTGGACATGTATTTTTTAGAGTTGTACACCACTCCATCCTCATCGGAGCTATCACCCTAACCCAGCATATAGAGTTAGGTTCCGGTGAGAACTTTTGTTACCGTAAAAAAGAAAAAACGTATTTGAATCATCAGATTAAAGCATCAATGTTTATGATTTAAGATATTATTATGATAATTGTGCATAAGATTTATTGCATATTTTATTTAAGAGGTAATTGATTTAAATATGACATTCATGATTCTTCCTTTACTGAAAGAAAATATTTTGTAATTAATTGTGTACGTGCACTTTAATCAACTTAGACGTGAACTAAGAAGTGTATATCTATACTTTGATCAGTAAATGAAATATGTGAACAAAATAATTCATCTATTATCATAAATTATCATAAGTGTTTGTACTTTTTTAACCGTTTTTAAAATCTCCAAAACGTCCACTTTTATCCATTTTTTTCAAGTTTCTACCGTGCCCATCCATTTATGCTGCTGCACTTCTAGATAGGCAAACAGATAACCACGTGGAAAAAGAGCAGCCACTGCTAACAACAATGGAAATGAAAGACTATCAATCCACTACTCAAACTACAAACGCAAAAGAACTTAGCAGACACCTTCCCATCAACAATGGCTTCAATCCTTTCACCACCAACAACTGCACAACCAAATTCTCTTCCTTTGCCTCCTCATAATCCTAATTTGTACTCTCTCCCAACACGTTTGAAAAGAAGAATCGGAAGATGCAGATGCAATGCATTCATGGCGAGTATTATCCCACCAGAAGGCTTGGTTGACAATGCTCTTCAACTAAGCCAATCTTTGTCGATTTCCCCGGCTTTCGGTTCTGCATTTCATCAGCTTGAGATGATTGCAAATGAAATCCCAGATGCTCAGAGATTAGGAATTCTGGTTTTCTCCGGAATCAGCTGGCTTTACTTGACTGCAAGGCCTGGGGTGTTAATTGGTGCCATTGATACTTATGTTTTAGCTCCGATTCAAACTGGCTTCGATACTTTGTTAGGGAAAAGAAGCTTGAAAAGGACTGATTTTGTAATTACTGATAGATTAGGTGAAGGTTCTTTTGGTGTCGTTTATTCTGGTGTGGTTGTGCCTAAGGATATTGATTTGAATGACACTTCATTTCAAAGGAAAGGAAAAGGGAAATCTCTGAAATTGGACGATAGATTCAAAGAGAAGGTTATTCTGAAAGAGGTTGGTTTATAACTGCAATTTTAAGGGTAAACATGCCCTAAAGTTCAATGTGGCTGGTAATTGTTTGTTTGTGTAGGTGAAGCTTGGAGTGCAAGGGGCTAAAGAATGTGGTGATTTTGAAGAGTGGTTTAATTACAGGCTATCTAGAGCAGCTCCGGAAACATGTGCTAGTTTCCTGGGCAGCTTTGTGGCTGACACTACCAATTCACAGTTCACCAAGGGTGCAAAGTGGCTGGTTTGGAAATTTGAGGTTCAAAATTACTTCACCTCTAATTTACTTCTTCTGAAAAAAAAAGAAGGTTTAAAACTAAGCTGAATTGACAGGGAGATAAAGACCTTGCTGATTACATGAAGGACAGAAGCTTTCCTTTGAACCTAGAGTCTGTGATGTTTGGCCGCGTTTTGCAAGGACTCGACTCTCTTGGGCGCAATGCGTTGATCATCAAGCAGATAATGCGCCAGATCATCACATCGTTGAAGAAGATCCACAACACAGGCATTGTTCATAGGGATGTAAAGCCTGCAAACCTGGTTGTAACCAAAAAAGGACAGATCAAGTTAATAGATTTCGGAGCTGCAACTGACCTTAGAATAGGCAAGAACTACGTGCCTAACCGTGGTTTGCTTGATCCTGACTATTGTCCTCCTGAACTCTATGTGCTTCCTGAAGAAACACCTATCCCGCCACCTGAGCCCATTGCTGCATTCCTTTCTCCAATCTTATGGCAGGTAATTCAGATCTTTACTTTCCTCAAATTGAAAGAATATAACTATAAGATTATAATGATCATATCATGAATTATGGCAGTTAAATAGTCCTGATCTGTTTGACATGTACTCTGCTGGAATCGTACTGATGCAAATGGCAATACCAAGCCTGAGGACCACCGCAGGCTTAAAGAATTTCAATTTAGAACTAAAGAGTACAGGATATGATTTGAATTTATGGAGAGAGCGTACCCGGTTAAGACCTGACTTGAGGGTTCTTGATCTAGATGGTGGAAGAGGTTGGGACCTGGCAACCAAGCTCTTATCAGAGAGAGGGTCTCTCCGAAGGGGGCGTTTGTCAGCTGCAGCTGCTTTAAGGCATCCGTACTTTTTACTCGGTGGTGATCAAGCTGCTTCTGTTCTTTCAAAGTTGAGCCTGTCGAGATAATTTCCCTCGGAGAATATTAATAGACATGTTTAATCTTTCAACAAGATTATGCCATGTGAGTATGATGACATCCTCTATGTATCTTCTTATATGAATGGGAATGTTAGATTATTTAGATTCAACTCATTTGAGCAGTTTCTGATTTCCTAGCAGATACACAAAGAAGGTGATCCTGGGATGAGGTACAAGTTATATGTCAATCGTCAGACGCTACTTACCTGAGCTTCTTCTCCATTATGCGTACATAATGAATCATAGAGAACAATTTATATGGTGAGATCACAACACTTGACAGTTCTCTTTACACAGAAGGCTGTCCTGATTTTTCTTGTACCAAATAAGGATTACTTCTGTTGTTTTCCTAGCGTTCTTCATAGAGTGCTGATCAGCAGCAGGTGTGGAAACAGAAGTACCCAAAAAATAACTACTGTATTCTTCACTAATATGAAGAAGGTATATGCTTCTTACATATTCATGATGTAAATGACTAAGAAAGGAATTCAATGACATGAGCATACAAGAAACATCAGTGTTGGAATATCATGACAATGCTGCAATATTATCTTCTTATAAATAGGAATCTGCTGTCTTGGGTACTCTTTTTCCAAAACACGAGTACAAAGATATGCACTACTAGCATATTTATTGATTCATGTTTCTTTCTTGCAATCACAGCAGCAGTAAGGTCAACAAATATTCCTTCATAAAGTTCTACCAGAAAAATCTTGATCTTTTACAACTGACAGTAAACATCATTAGATCCTATAATTTTCTTATGCGGCACAAATCTACCAGTACAAAACTACAACTACAAAATCAGTAGATGCACTAGAGTCCTTTAACCTCCATGAAAAATTCCACTCTGAACAAGACCTCAAATGTTTCAGCTTGTTAGCATAAAATTGGCTAAAGATGCTTGAAATCGCTTCCCAATCTTCAAACGGCCTGGTTGAGCATCAATCCGGATTTATTGGGAGCAAATGACCGCTCAAAACCACACTGCAATAAACAGCTAGAAACATCAATTCAAATTTTAGAAGGTTCCCTTGGATATGCATGAGCAATAACTTTTTCTTTTCCTTGATTGACAAAAATAGTAAGGGAAATTCCGAATGATACCCTTACTTTTCCAGATGGTGTTCAAGTATTGCGGATGGTACCCTCAAGTTTTAACATTTTCCAGTTTGTGCCCCTCATTCAATGTTAGGGTCAACTTAATCATTAACTTAGGGGGAGAAAATATAAATAATGTTTCTTTTGGTTAAAATTTTATTTTATGATTTTTATTTATGATTTTTTTATTTTTTACGGGATGAGGACACAAACCGGAAATTTTAAAAACTTGAGGGTACCATCCGGAATTTGAAAAATCCTTGTCAAAATATTAATTTCAAAATTATCCTATATTTTATTTCAGATAAATTTCTCTCAAGTTGCCTCTCCAGGTTTCTCTCTGAATGTTTAGTGTTCTTTGAACAAGCTGATGGACTTAAAAATGTTCTTAAGAAAAAATGTACCAAATTACATCCGAGAGTGAAAAGATGTCTGTCCCTAGAGAGAATGGTGTCCGGACTTCTACAGACACTGCACAGAACATACTCATCTGCGGGAAACAAGACATAATAATATTGGCTACAGAAGATAATTTATTTTCAGAAACAAAGTATACATAATATATTCATTGTTTATTTTACAAAAAACTAAACATAAACTTACCAATGTATCTCCTTATTATTACTTCTACATTTTTAAGAGCACATCTCCCCCTGAAAACCAACCTCCGTTGCTGGTCGAAATAGCCGCTTGTCCCAACTTCAGCGAGCATGAATTCCATTACATGTTTTGGCTGCCTGCGCATTCTGAAAAAGAAAATAACAGACTGCATAAGCAGAATGTAATTGTTAAATATATCCCATAAGTTGTAGAGGAGATCTATAGAGAGAGTAAAGGCAAGAGAAAAACATACATATCACAAATATCTGTGAAATTAGCAAATAGAGAGAGTAAAGGCAAGAGAAAAACATACATATCACAAATATCTGTGAAATTAGCAAATAGAGTTCTCCTTGCACCTTCTTGAAGAACATGTGGTGATTTCATAACTATCCTACACTTGTCTCCAGTTATCTCTGGATTGTTCTCATTCAAGATATTGTATACCCTGTGCAGCAGCTGCACATTATCCAACTCAGTTTTTAGCTCTTTAGAAGTACTCAAAAGAAGATAACATGCAACAATGAAGTACACATGCCTCATATATAAGGATTAATAGAGAAAATTTGCCATTAACATTATAAAATCCGAATACTGAAACCATGTCAGGCAATAATCACAATCTAGATTTGTTTCTGATTTAGATATCATAAGAAAACAAGTCTAACAAGGACCACTTAATGAGTTTCATTTTTTTGATCTATTTCTGTTCACAAAAGTAACAAAAGTTTTTTGGTTTACAGGTTCTGATATTCAAAAGTGGGAAAGATGTTGGTACAACTTCAGCTATTTTAAGCCCATCAGAACTGACTAAACCAGTGAGGAAAACTGGACGTAGTACTTTAATCTCCTACGGAACAAGTGAACAACACAATCAAAAAGCACAGTTCTGTAATCATAAGTTCATAAGAGCTGAAAACATGGTCACAATAGTTAACTTATTACCTCTTCATACCCATAATCTCTGTCACTCCCTGCCCATGGGCAATTCAACTGCAGAACATTGTCAACTCCTTCCTCAGTCTCACTGCCAAGGTGATCTAACATGTTTAAAAAGCCTTGTTAGCTATAACACATAACAATTTCATCCTGTTCAATTGAATATTTTAACAAGTTTTGGATCTATAAGAAGGAAAGGACAAAACTGAACTGAATTTACAAAAGAATAAACTCAGGTTGTGTTTACCATGACATGGTTTGCCTAAAATGGTTTGAGCCCATTATCGCGCTATCAGGTTTAATCTACATGTTTACAAAACATACCCGTAGTTTAATCTACATGTTTACAAAACATACCCGTAGTTTCCATTCCTTTCTTTTAAACCCTTGGGAAAAAGTGAAAAACAGCAGATACAAATTCCGTTTCCATAAGTGAAATTGCTCTAATTGATATAAATTATAAGGGCATTCTTCAAACTATCGAGACATTTCTAGTGAATGGCATTAGTCAACCATACTGATGACAAATAAATCTTTGGCGATAACTGATAACTAATGATTAGTCCTTCCATACAAAAAATCAACCAGTAAATCATTCAAAATTACCATGGGTGTCATCCCTCGGATTGAAATTGAACATGGAACCATATTCACTGCCTTGAAGCACCACCGCCTTCTTTTTCTTCTTCTTCTTTTTGGTCAGGTCAAAGTTAGCAATCTGAACACAATTGTGAAATATATTGATTCTCAACACGAGTCTGCTTCTTACAATCTACTTTAGTTCTAAAATTGTTCTGGACACCTCAACATTGTAAAAAACAAAAACAAACTAGGTTGAGATCCCAAATTTTGTTGGACAGCAGAGATTTCCATCGTCGAAGAGGATACCCAAGTGACAAACTACTCTATAAAGCAAAAAAAAAAACTGAAATGTGAAACTTGCTCGGCTTGGATATTGAGAAATATAACAGGTTTACAGCAAAGAAAGCAGTAGAACTGTTTGAAGCTATAACAGAAGGGAATCCCAACTCTGTTCTAATTAGTTAAAGAAACGCAATGACATAAATTAGGAAACAGTCGAGGAGGAGGAGGAGAAGGTAGAAATGGTTCTTACTTCCGGATTGTACTGGGAAACTAGCGGAGGTTCGGCTTCCATGGACAGAGAGCAGTTTCCCTTCTCCAGCGAAAAAGTGGGTTTAGGAGATTGGGGGTTTGGCGCCTCCCTTACAGATGCGTCGGATGGTTCTGAATCCATGCGAAGTTCGGATGCGTCGGAATCGGATGTCCCCTATATTTTATTGGGTAAAATGACCCTTTTACCACTTTTTTGTTTGTTTTGTTGACAGGAGAGCGCATGCTATGATATATTAATAAAACTAAAAATTATGGAATAATAAATAGAGAGAATTTGATGAAATGTATCTAATGATTAATTTTGTTTAGTAAATAATCTAGATTTATAAATTTTTAAGTTAATAGTCTTATTAAATAAATAATGATAGATTTACCCTTATTTATTATATAAATTTTATTTTAATTTAGACGTTTCTCCTATAAATTTAGTGTAACTTATTCTTGTAAATGAGACAGATTTTCTTGTATATTTATAATTTATTCTTGTAAATCATACTTATTTTATTGTAATTAATATTTTTTGAATTTTCTAGTAATTTTATAATTCTTACAAAAAATATGAAAAAATAATGAACGAATGTAGTCACCGCAAGTTGGATTTCACGATTTATCTTCTCTTGAAAATTATAAATATACGTTAATTATAATACTTGAACTTTCGCTTGTACACTAATTTTCTTGTTCAAAAATTATTTTAATCAATTTTCTTGTACACGGTTCAAGCGTTTCATCTAAAACTCAAACTCATTCATTCCAGAGAGAAAATGATGATGCATGATTTACATGAAGAGTACAAGCATGCAACATGTTAGTTTTAGGCTGAATTTGTATTATGGGTTTTCTACACTATATGGTTGTAATTTAGGCCCTCTTAAATTTAACTTGAAAAATTGGGCTCCTACTTTGCAGGACTAGTTTTTTAAAGTACAAAAAGTGAAGAAAAAGTGATGATTCATGATGATGACTAATGCAAGTGTTGTGACACTTTTGATTGACATTTTTTTGAGGGAATTTTTTGCCCAAAAATACTTATCCCTCTACCAAAAAAGACAGCCCCTCCTTCTTCCCTATTTTTAAATGTTTGTTTCTGTCATACCCAAAAATTCGTTTACCCAAAAACGTCACTGCCATACCCAAAATAATTTTGTCAAACTACATAGACATATTCGAAAACACACATACCCAAAACCCGAACATACCCAAAAAGCTAAAATATCAAAAAACATCGTACCCACAAATTGGGTAGTATTTTGTTTTATAAAATATTCATACTCAATGTATACATACTCAATCGATTTTTAACTCTCCAATTTAAGTCACACTTAACACTAAAAGTGTACCCAATTTGAATTTGTCATACCCAAAATTTACACAAATTCATATTGTACATAAACATCAATATCAAATGACATTTTGCCATTATAACACAGTTTGGGTAACCATAATACATACCCAACATTTCACTTTAAACATTCTAAACAATAAAAAAATATCACAATAACAATAAATATATACCCAATAAAATAATCATACCCATACTCAATTTATCAAACACATACCCATTACTACTTAACAAACGAATTAAATGCATACCCAAAATCTAGTAGAAATAGCCTACCCAAAAATACAAATCTTGTTCCGGCAACAACAGAGCAAACAACGGTGAGAGAGAGGGTTGGTGACGGAACGACGAGCAGACAACGACGCCGGTGACGGAAACAAGTGGCGTACCCCCTCCTCGCGACAAACTTGACGGCAAAACCCTAGATCTCTCGCTCGCCCTTCGGTTCGGTGTCGGCTTTGTGGCCAAATGTCCTGGCGGCGAGACGGTGCTCTCTGGCGCTGTCGTCGGATCCTTGGTGGCCGGAGTACTGGAGGCGGCGACTTCACACGGAAGGAGAAGGAAGGTTTATGGGAGGAAGAAAGATTTGGGTGAGAGAAAGTGATGAGAGAGAAAAAATGAAGAAATGAAAAAATAGAGGGAAAAAGTGGAATTTAAAGAGGCACCATCATTTCATTAGACCTCCAATTATGCTGCCTCTATTTTCTAGTTTGCAGGCCTAGTTTTATAGGAGTCCATTTTACAAAAGTAAAATTTGAAGGGTCCTATTTTCCTCATTTATTCTTAGTTTTATCAATACTTGTAAAAAAAAATTTGTACACGATTAATTGCTAACTTCAAAATACACCTTTTTTAATTAGGGATTGTGGGTCAATTAAAAGACAACAATCAATTACCAATCTTTTAGATTCTTGTATAAAGGTAAATTACTCTTAAAAATTTAAAAGAGGTCATATTCTAACAAAGTTATTGAGGTGCACAATTACTAAATAAAGTTAGTGAACTAAGACTACATAGCAAATTCACTCCAAGAAATATGAGGGAGACTAACTCCTCGAAAATCATCTTGAACAATAGCAAACACACTTGTATGAGAGCTAACTAGGTAGTGAGCCCCTACCTCATACGTGAAAGCGAAATTGGCAAGCGTATCAGCCGCTCTATTCCCTTCCTTGAAAACATGACCGCGAGATCAATAACAATAGCCCAATCTCGGGTGAAAAAGTCTTGGCAACGAATCACTAGGCTGAATAGAGGATGCAAAGAACATACCCCTTTCTTGATTAGATCAACTGTTAGCAAAGAATCAACCTCCACATGCACCCTTCTATAATCATTGGTCCATGCAAGGTCCAAACCATAGGTCACCCCCATAGTTCCGCTTCCAAAACCAATGCACTACCCAAGTTCACTATCACTCCTCTCACTCATTCCCCCTTATCATCCCTTAGAATTGTTGCCGCCGTAGCTCGACTATTAGGGTTACTCATCACCCCATCGGAATTGATCTTCACCCAATACTCTTTAGGCTTACACCACTTAATCAACCTTTCCCATCTCGGCAGCATGACCTTACTAGATATCCCACCTCTAGCGTCCTCCATTTCTTGGACCCTAGCTCTCAGAAACTCGACTTTGTTCGTCGCCGGGTCCTTGTTTTGAAAAACTTTGGCATTCCGCCATTTCCAAATCCACCATACCGTAATCGCGAAGGTCATATTCCATGTCCCTCCCAAAGGTGATCTCCTACTCATGCTTACATACACCGCCAGCCAAGCTTCACAATCTATACTAAAGAAAATATCATGATGTACCTCCGGGACAATCTGTCGCCAGATCCTACTTGCCATCGGGAAATCACGTAGTAGATGAGTGAGGGTTTCATCAACGTTAGGACAACACCAGCAAAACGGATCCAGATTCATGTGGCGCCGATGTCTCTCTACATTTGTAAGTGGCACACCCCACACTAGAAGCCACGTTAAATATCGGTTATGCTCACTAACTTGGATTCGCCAGATTTGTTGAAAGAGAGCTTCACGACCCTAGTTACGAGTCTTGTTCATGGTAATATACTTGAAAGCAGAAGAAGTAGTGAAGAGGCCATCCCTTGAACCTTGCCATCTAATAGAGCCCTCCCCTTTATAATCCTCCAACAGTGATATAGTAAACAACTTTAAAAAACCCTAGTTACTCAGTCGACACGCTCTCCCAATTCCATGTTCCCAAATTCGACCAAACATCCCTAACACTGAGATTCCTATCCACTTGAGCAATCGGCCCATGACTAAATTGCTCCAAAGAAGAATTGCACAACCAGTAGTCGGACCAAAATCGAGCCTTAAGTCCATTAGTGACACTCCAACCTAGTTTTGGCACCACAATTTGATTGTAAATACATACAATCCCCTTCCACGTATAAGAGCTACCACCTCGACATTTCAATCTTTTTGGCCATTCACTTTCCCATACTGAATATTTGTTCAGCAGAAAACGGGCTCATAAGTTATCCCTATTCATGAACAACCTCCACCCAAGTTTTGTAAGCATAGCCATATTGGAATCTTTTGCCCTTCGAATCTCATGGCCTCCTGATTGCTTATCTTGGCAAATATTGTCCCAACTAAGCAAATGAATCTTCCTATTCCCAGTAGAACTCACCCACATGAAATTCTGGCATAGATGATCAAGCGTATTCAACACACTTTTAGGCAAGATGATCGAATTCATATGTTATATTGGGAGTCCAGAGAGGACGGACTTGACTAATGTTGCCCGTCCAGCCAAAGAGAGAGATTTTGCCTTCCACCCTGCAAGCCTACTATTCACTCTCTCAATCAGTGGATTGAAAGTTGTTTTGGAAACCCTATCATGGAGTAAAGGGATCCCCAAGCACTTCCCAAGATGGTGTGTCAAGGGAATGCCACACAATCCAATCAAGGTAATCTCAAGAGGAACTTGGACATTCTTCGAAACATATAGTTGAGACTTCGTTAGGCTTATCTTCTGTCCTGAAGCCCCACAAAAATTATCCAGGATTCTTTTTATAGTATTAAGTTGTTCCACAAAAGCTTCCGCAAACATCAAATGGGATATAGGAGGTCCTCTCCTTAACATCCTCATAGGCTTCAACAGACCATCCCCCACCGCTTGGTAGATCAAATGTCCAAGTCTCTCTAAACTTTGAACAAACAAGTAAGGCGATAGCGGGTCACCCTGTCGTAGTCCCCTAGCTTGTCATAGGGAATCCTCTTGTCGCCTCTCCATTCCATAAGATCTTCATCGAAGCCGTAGTTAAACAAGAAGAGATCCACGTTATCTAATGAGTAGGCAATCCAATATTAGTTAGAGTCTCTACAACGAACTCTCATCGGAGCATGTCACACACCTTCTCTAGTCGAGCTTCAATACCATCCAACATTTAACCCCTTTCTTTCTCTTCATCGAATGAATAGCTTCCTATGCAATAATAACGTTTATCGGATATCATCCGGCCCGGAATAAAGCTTGATTGCAATGGAGAAACTAAGTGATCCATAACACCTTTTAGACGGGTAGTAAGAATCTTTTTTTATCACTTTGTAGCTGACGTTGCAAAGACTTATAGATCGAAATTGATTAATAAGCTCAAGTTTCTCTACTTTAACAATAAGAACTACAAGAGTCTCATTTGATGGTTGGGTAGCTCACCTTCATATAAGAAATTATGTACAAACTTGACTAAGGAATATCCAACTGAGGACCAAATGTTTTTGTAAAAGATGGGTTGAAACCCATCCGGGCCTGGAGCCTTTAGAGATCCCATCGCCATCACTACACTACGAACCTCCTCTACGTCACACTGCTTGGTCAGGATATTCCTTTGAGTAGGGTTCAGGGTTGGGAACCGCCCTTGCAGAATACTCTGGAGGCTAGGGAGTTCACTGGGGCCATATAAACTCTTGAAAAAATCAATAGCATGATTCTCAAGGGTTTGTTTGTCAAAGCACCATTCTCCATCCCTCCCCCCCATCTTTAAAGCTTCAATTCGATTTCTTTGTCTCCTTATTATGGTTAAGAGGTGGAAGAAAGAAGTGTTTCTATCTCCAAAATTCAATCAATCTTGCCTTGCTTTCTAACACCATAGGGTTTCTTCTTGTTCAAAGACCATATATAACTGCTTTGTTGCTTTCACCTCCCTTGTTAGGAGTGAACTTGTAGCTGACTGAGCAAGGGAAGTAGTGATCTCCTTCAACTACCAAATTAAAGCTTCCTTTCTCATATGTATATCCCCAAACACCTCCTTATTCCAATTCTGTAGCACCAACTGGAGTTTATGAAGCGATCCCAGAAGTTGAGCTAGAGTATCCCAAGAAGTCTCAATAAGATACGAGAATTCTGGGTGGGAGAGCCAAGCAGCGTGGAAACGGAACGGTCTTCTTCTATGATCAGATACGTTGACTCTTTTGAAGGACAGAAGCAAGGGGTTATGATCCGATGACATCTTAGGAAGATGTTTTACAAAAGCCTCGTGCCAACATAACCTATCCTCCGAAGACATGAAGTTTCTATCCAAACGTTTAACTATTCTTGTATTCACCTCTCCTCCACGAGCCCATGTAAAAGGAGATCCTTGGTAACCCATATCTACTAACCGGTTGTGATTAATCCATTCCAAAAAGCAATTGATTCCCTAACAGTTTGTTCAATCCTCCTTGGCGATCTTCTAAGCACTTGATATAATTGAATCTCCACCCATAACCAGGGGAGACTGTATGGATGCTACCAGATCTGTTAGAGTACCCCAAATATCTTCCCGAAGATTAGGTGAAGGACATATATACACCCCCACCAAGTGGAAAGCATCCTTGCCTTCGCCAACTACGACATTAATGAATTGTCTGTCTTTTTAATCACCTGTATTGAGCATTCGATATCATTCCACAAGAGCTAGATGCCTTCACTCTAACCAATTGCTTCTACTCGATCACTAGAGTTAAAACCCATACGACTGCAAATGGTGGTTGTTGTATCTCCAGCACAATGAGTTTCAAAGAGAGCAAAGAAGTCGGTTTATGCTTTCGCAACACGTATCTTATTGACCGTCGAAAATTAGATTTCACCGTTTTGCGGCAATTCCTATATAAACCTATCATATATGATTGGTAAAAAAAGAACCTAGACACTCATCTTCAGTCAAGCCTGAGAATCCGGGACTAGGGAGATCTGAAACCCTACTCCATCACTTGGAGATTCTACCTCCATACTATCACATCCCCTTTTATTCAGTCCTAGGGTACTCTGCATGAAATTCACTCTTCCCCCAAAATAATATCTCCAAGTGCCTATCTTTGCAAGATTCTAACCTGTTGGGCTCTTGGGATTTCACGTGTCATGGGAGCCACAGTCGGCCTCTGTTGCTCTTCGCTTGCCGAGGACACTGGAACTCGGTTTACTCCAACAGTGGAAAACGCTTGAGCACCTTATCGCGCTCTATTCTTTAGATTATTTCTAGGCACATAACTTGCACCCGGGACCTGTCTAAGTTGCATCCCTTGCTTCCTCTTTCCTAGCGGGACAATAGTAGTGTTGGTTGCCATCTCTTTGCCATAGTTCGAGACAAGAATCTTTTCGGGTTGCTGACCCTATTTCCTTCCACCTACCACCGGCTTCCCTTTCTGGACTAGTTTGCGTCGAGGAACAACCATCCAAGGGCCTAGAGTAGCATCTCCTTGATTCAGTCGGACCATATCCTATTCAGGTCCCGGAAGCTGAAATTTTGGGGTTCTCGATATATTTTCCCCTGGGTTATTCACCTCCATCTCCCAGGCCTGTCGCCCCATGTCGTTATTGTGTTCACCGGCCTTGCTTACTTCCACATGAGCTTTAGATAACTTACAATTTTCTTTAGAATGACCGTAACAACAACATCCAAAGCAAATAGTGTAGAGGTTATCATATTCTTACAGTAATCTCTTCCCATTCAACAATACATCTCCCTTCAGGGGCTTTTCAAGGTCTATACTAACATAGACTCTGGCAAACCTACCCCGATCTAGACACAAGGTCTTCTCATCTGAGAGGGCTCCCAATAGCTATGACCTTGAGTACCTCCGCATTATACATCGAGAAGGGCAACCCTAAGATACGAACCCAAACACTTGTTGTCAATATAGTGGAAGTAAGTGGGTCGAAGGATGGGCTTCATTGTTGCATGAGAAAGTAATTAATGTTCAAACCTCTTCCATGGACCACTGCTTAGTACATCAAGCATATCCGACTCAAGTTCGAATCTAGCAAGGAAGTAATTAGTAGGCAAATCGATGACTGATCAGCCTCCCTTAGGGTTCAATAATTGACGAATGATCTTCTCAAAGGCCGAGAAAGAAATCAATCCCCCAAGAAGCTTCAAAACTATCGAATTACGCCATGGAGCATTTAAGACTTGTACAACTTCGTGGGCAATTGTAATTGAGGGTGTTGAATCTGCCTCTCGGATAGTCAATCTAGATTTGAGCAGATTCAATGAGATTTGTGGGCAGAATACAACATTCTCCGTGCATTATTCCCAAAAAGCAGCCTACTCTATGAAGGCTGGGACGTCTTGCGTGGATCAAAAGCAGATTGTACATATGAACGTTGTTCACCTGAATCGTCATCGGGATTAGGGTTTTCAATGATTGGGGGGGGGGGGGGGGAGGGGGACAGGAAGAGCGGCGGAACGGGGTAGAAAACTAGGGTTTGTCGCATGTGGAATCGCCTTCTAAATCGCCTTTTGGGTCGCCATTCTCCCAAGAATTATAACTAGTTTACTTATACGGTACCAACTTTTTACCACTATTACTCTATTAAGAGTACCCATAATATAAACTCATTTGATAACTATACCCCTATTTAACCCAACTTTTTTTCATTTAGGGAGAATTGTATATAGGGTAAAAGTAGAGAAGTTTACAAAACAAAAGTCTATAAAAAAAACCTATTTAACCCAATTTTTTTTATTTTATTTTTAAAAATACCTATTTCGGTAAATTGGGGAACGGAATCAATTAACTGATTTATTTTATTTTTAAATTTTGATTTTGGATCTCAAATACGAATTTGATTAAAACTAAAATTTAATTTTTGCACTCTAAGGGCGGAATTACTTTAAGTCTCAAATTTTTTTTACATCCCGAGTGCAGAATTAATTAAACTCAATTTCGATTTCATACCCAAGTGCATAATTAGTTGTACTCAATTTTGGTTTTACATTTCAACTAGTTTAAGACTCGTGCCTTGCACGGGTATTGAAAATATATATATATATATATATATATATATATATATATATATATATATATATATATATATATATATATAGGTGGGCATTGTTTTGTATAAGAGTATTTTATTTGTTAAAAAATAAATAGATAATACTTTTTATGTAATGATGACTTGTAATTATGGAAAAAATTAAACATAATTGTTGACCCATTTCGCGATATAAATATGACTCCATATGGGGGTTCACTATATAAGTGTTATAGTCTTTATAAGTCAAATCAAAAATTGAAAATGAAAAAAAAATATGAAAAATATCCAAAACCAATTACAAAATAATAATAATAACAACAACAATAATAATCCTGGTTTCTTGTGTTTCACAAAATTTTAACGTTAATGGACTTCTTACTATTTAAAAAGGTTTAGTTAGTTTGTTTACAATATACCTTGTTATCTACAAATATATGTAGTTGGGTTTCCCTCTAGGGAAACTATTCCACAAGTTCCTAACAACAATTTCGATCTTCCATTTAACACGATAGTTAATGGTTAGATCATCTATGAAATGAATGTCGGTCATTGTTTCTTCCGGATATTACACAAGTAAAAAAATAATAATTTAGTAGGTTAGTACATTAGTGTATAGTTAAAATATAATCATATATAAACTGTTAAAACTTTATTTATTATGTTGAAGAAAAATAAAAAAATAAATCAATATAAAAAATATATAAATAAATAAAACTTTATAGGGGAAGACAAATAAAAAGAAAATGTAAAACAAAAATCAATAAAATAGAAATTATAGTCAAATGTTAAAAACAAATATTTTTAGTGACTAAAAAATAAAAATATATGTTTAAAAATACATACTATAAAGCATGATACTAAATGATGATTTACATTACAAACAAAATAACTTACGGAAATTCAAAATTCTAATTTTATATTTATTTCGAATTACAATTAAAAATAGTATATTTATTTCGAATTACAATTAAAAAAAAGGAAACCGGTATCATGCTTATTAGATCAACTTGTTTAAAAATAAAAAAAGGAAACCTGAAAAAAAAAAAAGTCAAAATAGAAGGTTTTCGAGTTTTAGTGAAATACTTTTTAGATAAATCAGTTTGTCAGATTTCAAAACTCAAAAAGGTTGTAATTCTAATCATCTAATTGTCAAAATTTAATTGTCAAAACTCAAAGAGGATGTACTTCAGATCATATATCTATTAAAGAAAAAACTCAGTACATACAAATTGGAAATCAACAGTAGGTTTGAAAAGCAAATTACGTGTCACTAAAAAAGAGAATAGGATGAAATTTGAAAATCAACAATTGAAAATCAATACATACAAGAAGCAAAGGAAAGATGTTTTTCACAAGAATTACCTCAGCAGTTTGGACTACTGATATCAGAATAGGATGAAATCAGGAAAATAGGAGGCAAATAACCAGAAGGGCTTCAAAACCGTACAATAGAAGCATTAACCTGATAAGAAAAGAATGAAAATGAGAAGCATTAGAAGCAACAAAGCTAATAACAACAGGTTCGGAATATGAGCGTGCAATTCCACCAAAACAGTAAAAGAACGTACTGGCTGAAGACGGAAGAGACTACTGATATTAGACGTTCTACCTCGTATGCATATATAGACAGATGGTCCATAAATCTTGTTAGGTAAAGATCAAAATCGTATAGCAAGATTTTGTTTGACTGATATTTTGTGGATTTTGTGAAAAACTAAAAAAGAAAATGAATACAAAATATTATATTTTTCAGTGACACGGAATTTAAAAAAAATGATTCAGAATAAGATTTTGGAGTGAGATTTGTGATATCCATATCATAATTTTAATGGATTAATAATTAAAAAAAAAACAAGTTTTTCTAACTTTAAAGAGAGCTCTATTTTGAATTTTTAATTGCGGAAACGCCACGTTAGAACTCTACTTTAATGTAATATATTGAATATTGATATATTGATTGCAAAGTTAATTAAATACTAATTTCGGCTTTAGGTGCGTAATTAGACTCAATTTTGGTTATACACACACGTTGAGCATGTTATTCATTGGTTTCATCTACTAGGCACGAGTCTAAACAAATTCACTAATTTATCAAATTAAAGATATCAACAAATTTATGTATTTTGTGTGAAATATTATATTATTTAGGTTAGACCTTTAACACTATATTTTGTTATATTTTAGAGTAACGGTTATCACCGTGGAAATAAACAATTTTTTATGGATGAACGGGTGGATCGTTCAAATTTCTGTCCGAAATTTTGCATCGAAAACTTATTGTTGGATCATATCTGAACCGAATATTCAAGTCCGATTACTCAAATTTTTAAACGAGTCATATTTTGATAGAATCCCCGATAAATACGTATAGATTTTATAGTCCAACAAGCCCGGGTTTGGACCGAATCTGAATTTTCGGTTCAGGTGTGATCAGGGGCGGAGAAAAGGGTTAAGGGGGATTGTGTCCATGCTTCCGGCGATATTATTTCTCCTTAAATGGATATGATTCATACCGAATTGCTAGTTCATTTGGTAGAGAGGCAGAGACAAGAGGGTAAGAGGATATTGTGCCCCTAATTAAGATTATTCCTCCATAAGTAGATATGACTCTTCCTGTTTGACTAGTTCATTTGGTATATTGAAGGAAATAGATGTATGAAGTAGGGTTTAAATTCCGTAAAAATGAAAAAAAAGTCATTAATTTTATTATACTCTATCTCCATCACTCGCGATTCAATAACACGTGATTCAATAACAGATTACTTATATATCAAATGAACAATCCCACCTACAAATACTAAAACCAGAAAAATAAAAAAATAACATTTTCAACATAGAGCATAATAGATGGTCAATTCCGATTTATGGATGAAAATTTTAATATCGATGGAGTTACTTTGAGATTTATATAAAAATGAATTTGATATTTGGCGGGATAATTTCATAATTTCCACGTGTAATTTGTCCTACAAATTAACCACCCGATAATCCAACTAGAAGCGATTCGAGTACAAGAATACCCTGAAATCGTTTATCTCAATTGTACGCGAATGGGAGGGTGACTGGGAGTGCAGAAGTTGAAGAGAAACACTTCCCGCTCAAGTTTCTCTTCTGCTTCATCTTCAAACCCTAAACACCGACTCCCTCAATCTGCTCCTATCATCCTCGCAGATCGACTTCCTGATCCTACTCCGGTATTTCTCTATTCATTTCCTTACAGATATCGCCCATAGTTTCGATCAGTTCGTCCCCACGGTTTCATTTTGCGACAAAATTCCATCTCTGTTTTTGTAATTTTGCTTGATGAATGGAATATATTTTTAATTTGTTCATCCCCAATCAAACAAGTATACTGTCATTATTGGCCCATTACAGTTTCTGTAGAATTTGCTTGTAGCTTCCCGCGGAAGCTTCCCCCATTTTCCCATTTATTTGAGAGGTCCGGTTTTTCTAGGAATGAAAGGTTTAAATGGGGGTACTAGGGTTTGTAGTTTGATCTGTAACAAGAGAAGTAGAGAAGAATACCAGTTATCTCAGTCATCTTCCCCTGGAAAGAGAGCAAAGGAAGGAGCTGGAAGTGGAAGAAGGAAACCAGTGGTGGCGGCATGGATTAATTTGGAGCGACTTGATTATGTAGAAGGTGGCGATGGTGTTTCTCTTAAATCAGTAGGCGACTCTATCTGTCTCAAACCTGACCAGCCTTACACAATTGGTCGAGATCCTAGCAGAAGCCAGTTGGTATTTGATGATCCTCGTGTTAGTAAGCAGCATTGCCAGATGCTCCTTGATGCTTCCCTATGCAAACTCTATCTTGTTGATGGGGTATTTTCTGTGGATGGTATTGGTTGTGTTGTGGACGAGTTCAGGAATAGAGCTATATCATCTGTTTGTTGCAGGAAAATGGAAACAGAATTGTCTGATTGGACATCCAGATTTAAGGCTTCACTGAATGGAGTTTTTTTCAATGGGATTAGAATTAGTAGAGGTTACGCTGTTGAAATATCTGCTGGAGACAAGGTCACATTTGTCGGTAAAGCCAGTAAACATGGTGCTTCTTGTGGTTCTGAAGTTGGATTTCTTGTAAAGAGAATTGTTTTTCAGGAAGAGAAGAGCATATGTGATGATGTTGCACTAGAAAGACCGATGGCGGTTCAGTCTATGTCAAATGGAACAGGCAGTTATGGCAGTAAGAGGATCTTTCCACCAAGGGAAAATATTCTGGATTATATATCAGATTGTGATGATGTGTTTGGCAGAGCAAAGTCGCTTTTGACATGTTGCAGGCGGATATTGCAGAGTAAAGATCCTATCTCTTACATTTGTCGATGTACTGCCCTGAGCTCTCAAGTGGATTCTTGCAGTGATAATATAAGTGATACTCAGAATCTGAAGAAAATTAACAACCTTAATCTTCCAGCTAGTATTGACCAAAAACTCAAAAGTAATGCATCAGCTGGTCAGCAGTGTACACTTCCCTCTAACAGCTTGCAAATCAATCAGAGCGTAGAATGTTTGCAGTCTTTGGTGGCACGGCCAAACTCAACTGCAGTTCCGAGCGACGAATTGGCACCTTTGGTGGTGATAACTCATTCACATGAAGAAGCATCTGTTCCTAAGGATGTTCTTAGTCAGAACCACACTGTAGCTTCTTCGGCAAAGTCTAACTATGAAAAGGAACCTTTATCTGGTGATGTTATTAAGCGCGAAAACTCTGACTACAAATTTTTTCCTCCCCCAGGAAAGAAGTTTTGCCTTAATCTTCTTGGAAGTATGCAACCTAGTTCTTTTGGCCAAGACAATGTTGTTTCCTTGAGAGAACTTTTACACCCTGTTCAAAGCATCTCAAGAATATTCATTGCAACATTTACTAATGATATCCTATGGTAATTTATCTCTTCTTAATCATTTCTCCTAGTTTCCATTCCTGGTTTTCATATAGCAATGGTTTCTCTTAATCATATAATTATTATATGGTAATTCATCTTTTCTTAATCATTTTGCTGTATAATCACGTGAATCTTTAGTTTTGCTTCCATTTCTTGAGATGTAACTATTTTCTACTGGTAGGTTTTTATCCTATTGCAAAATTCCTAGCCATCTTCCGGTAACGCTTGTGTGTCATAATACTGCCAAATGTTGGAGTTCAGACCTTGACAGCAGATGCTCGGTGCCTTATCCTGAATTTCCAAATTTAGTTGTAGTGTAAGTAATCTATTTCATGCACTTCACCGCTAAAGGGAATGTGTGTTATAAGAGGATCTAGTTCCTATACTAGATATTTACCACTTGTAATTTTATTACGATCTTTGTGTGTAACAGGTTTCCTCCATTTCCCGAGGCCATAGCATTTGGGAATGACAGTAAGAAACAAGGTGTTGCTTGTCATCATCCAAAGTTGCTAATGTTGCAAAGGGAAGATAACATTCGAGTCATTATATCGTCAGCTAATTTGGTGGAGAAACAGGTGATCAATCTAAACATATTAATCTCTTAAGACATTCAAATATTTGCTTACAACTTCAAATTTTCAGTTGAAATGCTATTTCAAAAAAATCATGGTGACTTCTCTGAACAGGCAAAGAAAATATGCATGAATCGTTGTTTCTCAACTATTTGTTCTGTTTGTTTTGATCATGACCTCAGTTTACAGGAAAAGTACACCTCTCAGATGTTGATTGCTTTGATATGATTTCATTTACCTGTTAGGCTGATAGTTAGGACCATCTAAAAAAAATCTTAACCAGGTAGGCTTCGCTTGACTATTAGCATTGGGATACGGTATGTTTGTTTTGCATTGAATTTCTTCCTATGAATCACACAAGAGAAGAAATGGAGATAAAGAGGGTACTTTTTCTAACTTCAAGAAAAAACATCTTTACGTTGCAGATTGCAATTAGCAATTTTTATATGTACATACTCTTCGTGTGCATTTATTACTCTTTTTTTCAACTTTGCTAATTTATTTCCATTTTCAACTCTTGATTAGCCTGTTTTTACAATTTTGGTTCTGAGAGGCTATTTTTGGCTTCATCCTCTGCATTCTCTTACTTATTTTCCTTGCGCTTCTGCAGTGGAATAATGTGACAAATACTGTTTGGTGGCAAGATTTTCCTCTCAGTAATATGCCTGATTATTCAACACTGTTGACCCGAACCTGTGATGGATATGTGCATAAAGAGTCAAACTCAGATTTTGCTGCTCAGTTGGCCGGGTTCATGGCATGTCTTGTGACAGATGTTCCCAGTCAAGCTTACTGGATCACTGAGCTGACAAAGTATGACTTCAGTGGGGCAAGGGGTTATTTGATTCCCTCAGTACCTGGAGTTCATTCATATAGAGGTCTCTCTGTTACTAAAGACAGACAGTTCTTACATGTGAGTGCTACTAGCATTGTTTGCATGCAAATGTTCATTGTACTTGGCTAGTTTATTGGCAATACAAGAAACTCTTATTGGTTGATAAACATGGGATAGGTAGGTTTACTTGGATAATCATTATTCTGCTCAATAACTAGGTGTAGCAATTCCCTAAATATCACTGCCTTAGATTGTTTCACTGAATATTGCTCAGTAGCTAGGATAACCTTATTCTTGATTATGAAAATACGTGGTTTGTTCAGGTTGACTTGAGGCTTTGTACTCTGGAAACTCTTGCTATTTTCAGAGAAATTGGTGCACTTTTTTTTTCCTGAAAATTAACTTGCTCTGGAGGATCTTTTTCTTGTGCTGAATATAATCAGTGTTGGTCAAATCATCTGACTTTTCCACAGGCTAATCAATGTGGATCAGGGTCTGCTAGCGGGCACTTCATTGGTTCAGTTGAAGCATCAGTTGTTGGTCTAAGTCATCTTTTTCGAAGTGCAGTGGACTCAAATGGGTTACAACTTAAGAAATTAGCTACGTTTCTCAGACGATGTGAAAAAGCTAATGGAATGGGAAGGGTTGTTCTTAAAAGGAACAAAAATATACCAGCAGATGTTAATGCTGTGAGCATTCATGTTCCTAACCCAAAGGATTCGTCTGATGGGGGTAGGTTTGGGCATCCTCTGTTCATGAATAATGTTTATTTATTTTTAGTTTTTGTGAGAGTGGTTGTTATGTTTGGAGAACTGTTTGGTTCTTTGTGCCAGTAGTTGATGATTATTGATTGATGAACGCACCATTCGTTAACAGCATCTCTTGCACTTCTTTTTTGCTAGATTGTGTTCAGTTGGGCTTTCTGCCAAGAAATGTTGCAAAGTGGGTCTCTCCATTGTGGGACATTGGGTTCTTTGGATTCACTGGATATGTTTGCCCTGAAGAAGCACTTGCATCTGCTTTAGAAGGAAATGGCATAAAAGTCCAGCTGGTTCTAAATGTATCAAAGGCAGGGTATTTTCTCCTATTTTTTAACTTTCTTTTAGTAAACCTAATTTCATTCACCTGCATGTAAACAATACATATCATAGCATAAAGGGAGCAATTAACAGTTAATTGTTCAGGGTCCTCACTTTCAAGACATATCAGAAAAGATGCAGTCTGAACATGTTGTTGCATTTTCTTCACTCATAGGTTCACTTCAGAGGTCAACAGGCCTCTGGCGACTGGAAGAGGTATTGATCTAACTTGGAATCGATGCACTTTATTCTTTGATCATTAGTCCTTCACTCTTAAACATTAGATAGAAACCCTCCTAATTTTGTCATCGTGATATGGGGTTTACAGGTGTTAAGTCAATACAATTGGCCTGAGCATTTAGAATCTGACTTCGTATACGGTATGAAAGTTTTCTCATGAGAATCTACTTGCTGTTACTTAAGGAAAAAAGAGAATCTACTTGCTGTTATTATCAAAGCATATGTACACTTTAATCTACCCTTTGAACTATTCTACTCTTTAGGTGCATCCTCGATTGGTTCGTCAATCAATGCAGAATTTTTAGCAGCATTTTCATCAGCTGCCGGAAAGAAGTCAATGAATTCTTGTGATTCTGAAGAGTCTGACCCCGAGGTGATGAATTGAATTGACTTCTTTCAAGTTTTAATACCTCTAAAATATTGATTTCTTGTATGTTCTTTAACTTGTACCTGATCAACTTGCATTGATAGTGGGGCCGCTGGAGTTCAAACCATGAATTAAGAAACCCGTCCATTAGGATTGCTTTTCCTACCATCGAAAGAGTTAAGAGTTCACACAATGGAGTCTTACCCTCTAAATACATGCTTTGTATGGCAGAGGTATGGCGACTTTTAATTGTGTGCAAGATTGCAGTTATAGTTTCCCTGTGCTTAGGTTAGCGTATTTGAGATGCCAAATGTATTAGTTCTATACTTCTATCATATAATATTTGAATCAAGTTACTCGTGAGAAGGATGTTGTTCATTCCTGACATATACTTCCCCGTTTTAACCTATGCAGAGGACATGGCAAAGGTTGAAGCCTGTGGGCATACTTCGTGATGCCGTTCCTTACCCTAGTAATAGAGTAGGGTATCCAATGCACAGCAAGGTAAACAGATATTTTTCTTTCTCGTGTCCAATGAACAGACTCGTAGATCCAACAAATGTATGAGATAAATTTATACATCTTCAAATTCTTAATTAAGCTTCATATTCTATGGCTACATAACATAATAGCATGATACCGTAAAACTCAGTGGTGCTATGCTATCACGGTAATAAGCAGGTGGCAAGGAGGCGCTTCCAGTCTAATAAGAAGGATGGGTCCTCCTTTGGTTGGGTTTATAGTGGGTCCCATAACTTCAGCGCGGCTGCCTGGGGAAAACCAATCCGTTCTTCTTCCAGCTCAGCTTCTCCAAACTCGAGGCTCCATGTATGCAACTATGAGCTCGGGATCCTATTCATTTATCCTCCACCAGGTTCCAAAGAAACAGCTGAGATGGAATCATCAGAGAGCTTGGATGATATAGTTTTGCCTTTTGTGGTTCCTGCACCTAAGTACGGGCCTAAAGATAGACCAGCGACAAAGCTGGCTATGAAAGAGGCATGGACTGATGAAATTGCTAGGCGAAGCGCAGAGAGAGAATTGTATACAGAGATTATGAAGGAGAATGCGGATGAAGAAGAGGAAGATGAAGAGGAAGATGAAGGGACAGAAGGAGCAGCAACAGATTGTGTAGCAGAAGAAGAGAAGGATGACGAGAAGGCCTATGCTGACATGTTATGGAGCCAAGTCGACTCTTCATAACATGTAGTTAACATCGTATTTTTACATTGTAAATGTGTTATTTGTGAGATATGAGGGGTGTTCAGTTAGGTGATTACGTTTAGTATCGTGTTACTTGTAGTAGAGCAATGCCATTTACATTCATTATTAAACGAATGGAAGAATGCGTGTGTGATACTAGTTAAGCTTGATTTTGTGAACTCTGAGGTATAAGATAATAATTAAACTTAAGGGGAAAAAATTATTGATGCATAATTTCTATTTGTGTCGGGCGTCATGTGTTTACGGTTGGCCACAAAAGCTGGGTAAATTTGAAAGACCGGAACCCCACTTTGTTGAGCAAATGCGCGTTAAGGTGAAGACGGTGGAGTTTTGTGGGAAGCCACAAAACAGTCACCGGTTCTTTCGCATTAAAAAATTCAGCTCCCACAAATTTCAAATACTAAAAAAACAATTTAAATCCAACCACCGTTACCGCGTTACGTTCAAGTGGTCCTTTTGATTTTTATTAAATTAAAAAAAATAGCGTCCTCAACTCCTCAAGGTTTCTTATTTTTCGATTGTCGATATCATTTTTACTTTTCGGTTGTTATTTATGGGGTTTCAGTTTATTTTATTTCATGTTCAATTTATATTTAATTATCACTTTAACTTTTTTTTTGGATATTTTTTTCTAAATAATAAAAATAATGCTAAAAGTAAGAAAAATATTAACGAGAATAGAAAGTATTCTAGCTTGTCACCCTCATGACATATGTCTTAGAGGAATTTTATTTTACTGGTTTAAATGTGTAAAGGATAAATCGCCTGTTTTAAATTTTGTGGTCTTTCCGAACCTTACAAAAAAACATTCTATTCTCATAAATACTTTTAATTCATTCATACGTTCGAATTTATTTCATATTTTATTATTTAGGAAATATCCACCTTTTCCTTTAGTTTTTAATTAAAATAAGGAAAATGAAAAGAAAAAAAATAAGGGTAAAAAGAAAAAGACAATGCTTGCTTAAGACATAAAACCCGATTATTCCATTGATTTGAGAATGTTTATATACAAGTGAACGTAGATATAAAATAATAAATTAAGATAAAATCAAATCTACGAAGATAACTACATTAATCTATCTCATTTAAAACTATACAGGAACATATATTGGCAAAATCTTTTCTATTCATATGTCATAAAAACCGCTAATTTCTTGAAATTAATTTCGATCTTATCTCTTATATATGTATTTTTGTTTATCTTTTTACCAATCGGTAATTCCGGAGTTTATCTCATTTACCAAGTCAATCCCAATATTGTTTTGCCGATATAATATCCTACCATTTTTAAAGATTCTTTTAATAACTTTGTACCCGATTCTATTTATGTTTACATGTAAATTTCATTTATATTTTATTTCTTTTAATAATATAATTTTGAAATATGTTACATTTATAAATTATTAATAAAACACATCACACAAGGTGCGGGTAAAAAATAAAATTTCTTCTAAACTATATGTATTTTTACACAGTTTAGATGGTATAATTTTTTTTTTTTAAGTCAATATAATTTTTTTTTATTGATTAACATTTACCAGATAATATATAAAATAATAAATTTTTTTTAAACAAAACTCACCCAAGGAACGGACATTGAACTAATTATCTCTAAATTACCGCAATGATATGGGTTATTAAACGGAGGTATAATCAATTTTTAATTAAAGCTAACTTAAAATGGCAAAAGTGCATAAAAAAAAAAAAACAAAAGTGTAATATTTTAGTTGAAATATTACTATGTATTTGCAACACTCTTTATTATTAAAAAAAGTATGATGTATTCGGCAACTTATATTATCTACACTATATTTTCTATACATTAAATGATCCTTTTAAGTTTTAATAAACTACTTCGTGAGCAAACTTCATCAATTATGAATTATGAAAGAAATTGGAAGGAATAAAAATGAAGCGCGTTAGCTTTCCAAGTTGAGATACAACGCACCGTTATGAATTATGTGCTGGACAGGCTATTTGGGTTGGGGGATCCAGCTAGCGTTGATGGCATACTAGTAAATAAGCACCCTCCTTAAGCCCTTTTTCGACAGTGACGTTCTTTATAATTTATTAAAAAAACGGAAAATGCAGTTAATTAAATACATTAAGCAAGAAGCTAATACCGGCCTCCATTTCCTCCCTTCTTTATCTATCCCCTGATTGATTCCATCGCCGAAAATCTGCCGACCCTAATTTCTCTCTCTTGTTGTCTTGCTGTGATTTGAAGCTCCATTTCCAGTCTAAAAAGGAGGAAACGAAGAATAAGGAGCAGCCATGGCTTCATAATTTCTGTATCTTCATGAAGCTGCTGGATTTTTAGCTGCTTCTCTTCACTTTTTCGCCAGATCCAACAGTTTTTCCTTTTTCTGTAAGTTTTTTGTGATTTTGTCTTTAGCTGATTGCTTGGTAGCTAGGCTTGGTTTGATTTCCACAGCCTGGTAGATCCACATTTCAGTTTCGGTTATTTTGCTGAATGGTCTTGAGTCTCCATTTGCTTTGAGAAACTCTAGATCTGGACTATGATTAACTTTTGTAGGTTTCTCTTTCTTTTCCTTTCGTTAATTTCAGTTATCGCTAAGGATTATCAGCCTAGCGATAACATTCTGCTTGATTGTGGAGCTTCTTCCGATGGATCCGATTCAGATGGTCGTAAATGGACCACTGACGTCGAATCCAAATTTGCCTTGTCTTCTTCCAAACCATCATCCGCTCAAACGGCTTCTAGCCAAGACCCTGATATCACTCAAGTTCCTTACATGACTGCTCGGATTTTCCAGTCTGAGTTCACCTACTCTTTCCCCGTTAGTCCTGGTCGCAAATTTGTGCGCCTTCACTTCTATCCTAGCTCTTATGGTCAGTTTAACACCTCCAATTCCATATTTTCTGTCACCGCTGGTCAGTACACTCTGCTCAGCAACTTTAGTGCCTACCAGACGGCTCAGGCTATCAACTTTGATTACCTGGTGAAGGAGTACTCCATCAATGTCGATTCTGATAAATTAAACCTCACCTTCACCCCGTCCTCAAATTATACCAACACATTTGCCTTTGTGAATGGGATTGAAGTGGCTTCCATGCCTTACGTTTACGACGATGCAAGTGTGAGCATTGTTGGGCAGGCTAGTACGTATACAGTCGACAACAGCACCGCGCTTGAGAATGTGTACCGCCTAAATGTAGGCGGCAATGTCATCTCCCCGGTAAATGATACAGGCCTGTTCAGGACCTGGTTTATTGATACTCCTTATTTGTATGGGGCTGCTACTGGTGTTACTGATGTCCTTGATCAGAATTTGACGATAAATTATCCTTCGAGCATACCGACTTTTGTTGCTCCTGTTGATGTGTATTCCACGGGGAGATCTATGGGTCCTAATGCAAGTGTGAACTTGAATTACAATTTGACGTGGGTGTTCTCTGTTGATGCTGGATTTTCTTACTTGGTGAGGCTGCATTTCTGTGAGCTTTTCACGAATATATACAAGATCAACCAGAGGGTCTTTGATATTTATATCAACAATCAAACTGCCGAGTCAGGGGCTGACATTGCAGGCTGGGTAACTGCCGGTGGAAGTACAAATGGCAACGGGGTACCACAGTACAAGGATTATATGGTGTTTGTAGCAGGAAAGCAGCAGCAGGATCTCTGGCTAGCATTGCATCCAACTACCGCTGGCAAGCCACAGTACTATGATGCTCTACTAAATGGCGTGGAGATTTTCAAGATAAATGATGCCACTGGTAATCTTGGTGGTCCGAATCCCATTCCAACCCCCCTGCCCAAAACAATTGACATATGGCTAGGGAATCCATCTGGGTCAGGCTCTAAGAACCAAAAAGCTATTGTCGGTGGGGCTGTTGGTGGTGGTTTAGCCCTATTAGCCATTGCTGGCCTCCTTGTTTGTGCTGTTTCCCGTCGTCGTAGGTGGGGGAAGGCCTCCAGTCCAGGTGATGGAACATCCGGATGGCTTCCCATCTCTTTGTATGGTAATTCACACTCTTCTGCTTCTGCCAAGACAAACACTACAGGCAGCTATACCTCCTCTCTCCCCTCAAACCTCTGCAGGCACTTCTCATTTTCTGAGATCAAAGCCGCAACAAAAAACTTTGACGAGTCTCGTGTGCTTGGGGTGGGGGGTTTTGGAAAAGTCTACAGAGGAGAAATTGATGGAGGGACGATGAAAGTTGCCATCAAAAGAGGAAACCCCCTATCTGAGCAGGGTGTTCATGAGTTTCAAACCGAAATCGAAATGCTTTCAAAGCTACGTCACCGCCACCTCGTGTCTCTACTTGGTTACTGTGAGGAGAATGATGAGATGATTCTTGTATATGATTACATGGCTTATGGAACCCTCCGTGAGCATTTGTACAAAACCCAAAAGCCTCCTTTACCTTGGAAACAAAGGCTTGAGATATGCATTGGTGCTGCTCGTGGTTTGCATTATCTCCACACTGGTGCCAAGTACACAATCATACACCGTGATGTGAAGACAACCAACATCCTTCTAGATGATAAGTGGGTAGCGAAGGTCTCTGATTTCGGTCTATCAAAGACTGGACCCTCACTGGATCACACCCATGTCAGTACTGTTGTAAAGGGTAGTTTTGGTTACTTGGATCCCGAATACTTCAGGCGGCAGCAACTTACCGACAAGTCTGATGTTTATTCTTTTGGAGTGGTGCTCTTCGAAGTGTTGTGCGCTCGGCCTGCCTTGAACCCGACCTTACCCAAGGAGCAAGTCAGCTTGGCAGAGTGGGCAGCTCACTGTCAGAGGAAGGGTATCCTCGATCAACTCATTGACCCTTACCTTAAGGGAAAGATTGCACCAGAGTGCCTGAAGAAGTTTGCAGAGACCGCAATGAAGTGTGTGGCTGATCAAGGGATTGAGAGGCCATCGATGGGTGATGTGTTGTGGAATCTCGAGTTTGCTCTTCAACTTCAAGAGAGTGTAGAGGAGAGTGGAAAGGGACTCGGTGGAAAGGAGTATGAAGAAGGGAAGTATGATGATATTGAATGTGTTGGGAAGAAGGATCCAAATGCATCCACTGTTTTCGATAGTAGCAATGTGACAGACTCAAGGAGCACTGTCAGCATTGGAGGTCGTAGCCTTGCCAGTGAAGACTCAGATGGCTTGACACCAAGTGCGGTGTTCTCGCAGATAATGAACCCCAACGGGCGTTGAGGTCGCCTTGCTTACAGATGAATCTGGCTTTTTATTGCCGGGAATATGTTAGGGCCAAATGTATCATTTCAGCTGTTGTTGTTGATCGTATCAGAAGATTCAGAACTTGAGGTACCAAATGTGCATCTATTCATTTATTTTTATTCTGACGAAACTCGGGTCAGTTAACATGTATTGAATGATGAGAATACTCGTTTATGTTGTTGCTCGTTGAATGGAGTTGGACGTTGTAATAGTGTGCTATTGAAATAAGGCAAATTCAAATACAACTTTATATATGTAATATATGTTATACATTGGTATGAATGTATTATGCAGTAGATTGACTTGCTGGAGTGGGAGATTTGTATAAAGGCGGAGAATATGGAGGAACACTAACACATGGGTGGAGCCCCCATTATGAGTGGCTGCAAGCAAAGTTGAGTTGTTAGTCCATCAGTTTTTGACAATTCAAAGTTGAATAATAACTTGATAATATAAATTTTTATTGCTTTCAACCTAAAAAAATAATACAAAGTTGAGTTGGTATCAACAATTACGCCTAGAATTTAGGGTGTCGAAACTTGTTGACTTTGTAAAATATTAAAATCAAGCTCAAACTATCAAAATAACGGAACATTCAAGTGATTAAACTAATAAAATTTTGTAAGTTAAGGGCATTTTCGGTGGGTGAAATTTTTTTTTGGTAATTTAGGCTTTTTGAATAGGTTTCTCTTTTTTGGTAGTTTTTTCGGTATAATTTTAAAGAGTTTTGTAAAATATAAAATTTAATGATTGTTTGGTATGGGTAAATTTGTGGACATATTTTTTGTGATGAATTAATCAAAAATGGAAAGTTAAAAACAAATGAATAAATCAATATAAAAATAGGTTATAAGGGTATTTTGACCAAAGTTATTGAAAACTAATGAAAAATCTACTACAAGATTTCCTCTCATGTTTAGAAAATTTTCTTGAAAAACTACTACAAATTTGTAGGTTCGGTGAAACGAGATTTTTGAGTATTTTAAATTTTTTGAATAGCTTTATTTTTTTTGATAGATTTTATAGTAGAGTTTTAAAGAATTTGTAAATTTCAAAAATCTAATGAAAAATCTAAAAGTTGTTTGGTAAGGGTAGATTTGTGGATATATTTTTATGGTGAATTTATCAAAAATTTAAAAAGGAAAAAAGAGTTAAAAATAGTTAAAGTTAACTTTAAGGGTTAAATTATAAATAAATTCGATAATCTACACAAAAAGCTAATGAAAGCTGTCATCTGAAGTTTTTCAAAATTGGACCAAAAGCTTCTGAAAAGTCTAATGAAAAAACTAATTTGTCGAATAAGCTGTTATAATGAAACACTTATTAGTTTTTTTTTTTCCAAAGCTCTACAAAAAGCTTTACAAAAAGCTCCTTCTCCATAAAAATGCTCTCAACCAAACAAACATTCACTAATTTTCAAAATTCTTTGATAATCTTATGAAAAAGCTCTAACGAACCCACCCTAAAACTATGTTGTATATTATTGCCATCCCTCAAATAAGGATGCCACCTAAACATCCGGGTGTCATATTATTGCCGACGGCCTGATACGGCAACACCGAATTTATTTGTCAAATAAACATGTACCATCTGTAACAAATATGTTACTACTATTATTTTATAGAGATCGTGGATTGAATGTTGATAGACGTTTGGTTTAAAAAGATGACGACACCATTGGACAACCTCAGATCATAAACAAATCAAGTTCATCGCTCATACACATTGAAGCTTGAAGAATATTTCCTTTCCACTCACTCACAAATCCGGGCTCGGGCCGGGCCATACCTAAAAACTCTACCCATAATGTGCAGGCCGGGTGATTTGTCTGGGCCACAAATGCTACTCATGTCCACCCATGTAAAAAGCGGGCGGGCTACCGGGCCGGCCCGGATGACCCATATATACTTGCTTGTGCGTCTTTTTCCGGAATTTATCGTTCAAAACAACTAATATAATGAATTTAATACACACTTTCAATCCAATTATACTTGCATATTGCACTACCAACAATTTCAATAACAATCATCATATAAAAATGAACAAGTCCAAATACCTAAAAAACTATACAATCTTGTGTTACAAACGAATATAACTCGTCAAAATACTCCAAACAAACTAAATGAACAATCAGAATATGTAACACTCAAAATAATATAAATTATATACATATATATATATATATATATATATATATATATATATATATATATATATATATATATATATATATGTGTATAAAAATGTACACGGGTCGGGCCGGGTCAGCCAACGGGCCAAAATGTTTACCCATACTTGTCCCATTAAAACGCGAGCCCAACCGGACCCGACCCAAAAGGGTCAAACTTATTGTCCATACTCATGTTTTTTTTTTTCAGGCGGGCAGACTGGCCGGACGGGCCGACCCGATTTTGTCAAATATACAATACTGATTGGAAAGCGTATATGGAGTAATATTTCATTATTTTATTGTGGATAACCTTAAAGAATTTCGGCCGAAGAAAAGGGAGAGGAGGCAGCTGGGCGACACCGCGACACGCACATGAGACTGAGCTTGACGTTGACGTGGTTGGGTGTTAGCCGTGTCATGTATACATGTGGGTCTCCTATGTTAAAACTTTGGGGGCAAGCCCTGTTTTCTTGACATAAATTGTCATAAAAAACTTACATCACCTTCAATACAATACTTACAGCTTTCCAACCCATTTATGTCACATATAAAAGTCCAGTGCAATACTAGAAAAACTTACAAATACGGTCAAATTGGTGCAACAACTTTGGGTCTCATTCCAGTTGCATTCCTCTACATGAAATCTCATACCACAAACTATGTTGCCCTAAAGACGTGACTTCTTATCTGGCCTAAATCCAAACAACTAGAGATTCCCGCGGCGCAATTGAAGGTTAAGTCATGCCATGATGCCCATGAGACGTTTCCTTTGAAAATACATACTCTTTTAGGCTCTTAAGTATAATATTAAAATTTTGAGGTGATAAGTGGATAAAAGATTTATGATGAGGGTGATAAATCTCTGGTCAGAAGCCCTAGAAATTTACTGTCCAAGAGGGGTGAAATGAAAACTTTAAATTGCAGAAGAAGAAGATTATATATATAGCAAGATATTTTTTGATAGAAATTTAATTTCCGAGAGGGGTGAAATGAAAACGTTAAGTTGCAGAAGAAGATTATACATAGCAAGAGATTTTTTTAAAGGACGAAAAGTATAGAGGCTTTAGGCTCGTGAGCTGAACTCTCCTCCATAAACTTGAGAGATTATAGCAATGAGGAGCATAGAATACAGCAGACGATGATAGGAAGAGGTTAGCAGACAGTCGATCAAAAAGACCAACATAGCAATATACAACATTCAGCATAATGAATGAACAATTTGTTCAGATTATAAACATATACAGCATATGATCGAAACTGTGTTGAGAGTGTACATCTTTGGGTCTTTTTTCTTCCACGCCATGGAACCCATCATTGCTGCACTGGCTCTGCCACAGGGGGTATGCAATCCACCTTGAAGCGCAAAGCCTATTACAATTCAATAACAATGACAATTAGGTGTTTCTTTTTCATAAACATCAATATCAAATGTATGAGATGTAGCATTCAACAAGCAACTATTTGACACAAGATATCGACTAACTTGTTTGGTCCTTAGAATTTCATTTCTCCACTAGAATTTAATTTTTTTTGGACTTCATAATATATACTTCCAGAATTACTTCTGCAAGCCTAAAGATTCTTAGAGAATCCAAGTGGTTAGGCCGGTTCACAATTTGTTTAGAAATAGTCTCAACCAGAAAAAATCAAACAAGTAGTTGAAGGAGATCTACTCATTCCCTAAGAACTATTAAGATGCGGATGTCATTGAAAGGAATAGTGAAAATATTACGGCCTAGATTGAGCAAGGCGAAATGGAGGTTTGTGAGAGGTAAATATGCCTTTGATAGCCAGAGTCCCGCTGTCTTCTCTCTCATCCAATAGAATCCGAGTAAAGGATAAGTTCTTCTAAGTTCTTCTAAGTTCTAAGTAGAAGGTTTTAAATAATGAGATAGAACTTCAAAGCATATAAAAGCTGGGTGATAAAGCTCCAAAGGATAAGTTTTTCTTTCTAGCACGAATTGTGTATCTATGATTACTACATACCATATTATTTTGTTGTATATCAGAGCAGATTCTAGTACCTATACAAGCTTCTTGAGTTTGCTTATCAACAAAGAACCCATAAATTCTTATGAAAGAACCCATAAATTCTTATGAAAGAGAGATCTCGCCAAAGATATGGGCTTGGGAATTTGATATGGTATGGCAATTCCACTCAAGCCATAGTATGGTGTTCAGTTAGTTTAGAGACACTTTTGAGTTATTATCTCATCAATACATAACATTGGGACTTGCCTAGCATTGAACCGATTAAACAAATGTAATTAACTTCCAAGTAACACTTGTCTTGACCAACTTCTCAAGACGTTTTAGTAGTAAAAAAGGGTAGAAAGGTACTAAGACCATTAGTTGAAAATCATACCTTTTTAAAGAAGCTAGAATAGGTGTTATCCCATATAAGTTTATAGTTTCCAGCCATGCACGTGCAGAAATTGCCCTGGATCAACATTAGATTAACCAGATGAAAATTGGAGGAATTGTAAAAAAAAAAGCTAATCAGCAAGGCAATAAAGCTTATCTATAATACATAATAAAAGCTTACTTGGTCAGCAGCACAACGTTTATAAGGCAAAATCAACTGCATAATTAATTAATGAGAATTGTAAGAAAGTTCTATCAAACTGAAACTCAAATTATGACTTTTAGAAGCATTTCAGAAGGTTCACATGGAAAGTATACTTGAATTGAATACGAGTAATACTTACGGTCTTTTCTCCTGAGCTGTTTGAATATTCCATGCTAAATCCAATATCCTGGATAAAAAAAAATTCAAAAGGAGTCACAACCAGCAGAAGCATATATCAAAGCTGTGGGTTCCCTGAAGATAAGATCATCACAGCAGGCATGAAGGAACCAAACAAGAAAGTTAATATGAGTACATACTAACACTTTTTAGGGATCGTTTGGTTGGAGTCTTGAACTGGTAATGATTAAAGAAGAAAGGAAAGGAAAATGGCTATACTCCATGTTAACAGGGGAGGAAAGCTATTCCCCGGCTAGTTTATTTTACGTGATTAACCTTTTGTTCAACCATACCACTACCAGATGAGCTGTAAGTTGTTGCAGAATTCTTTTCTCTTAATAATCATAGCATCACTCATCAACTTATATAATTAGATATTGAAGAAAGATCCTTGGTATATAACTACGCAGAATAGTATTGAGGATAACATCTCAGTAAAAGATTGGAATAAAACAAATCATAATAATCCCAAAAGGAGACTCACGGAAAAACGAACACAAAACTCATTAAAAAAAATCTTGATTTGATTCCCTTGACAAAGGGTGCACTGCTGTTCATCTGTCTTGATCCACAAAAATTACAATTCACAAACATTAAACACGTGTGTTTATCACCTTCCTTGCCCTGTCATATATTCCACTTCAATTGTACTGATAGTCAACTGACCCCCCTACCCACCCACATCCAACCTCTCTGTTCCTTTATTTGCCTCACTGTTTGTCCTACAGATGATATATCCAATTACCTCCAGTTAATTTACCATTCGAAGGCTATATGTTGTGCCAAACTGGTAAACAGGATGAACTGACAAGTAGCAATCAACATGAGAGCATGAAAAGTTTACTAAGACAAAAACATCCGTGGATTATCAATTGATTCACAAACCATCTGACACAGACCACCTTGCATTGAACCTTCAATGAAGCTAGTCATAATAGCAAGATGCAAAACCAACATCCTCAAGCAGCATATATTGCATGTATCCAGAGATGTTTAATTTGTTAGGCTCGTCAACTTATCATAACTCATGTCTCATGATATCACACAGAAGCATAAACCAAGACAGAAAAACTGATACAAGAATGTTTAGACTGTAGATGAATTCCTTATATGAGAAAAACTGCATCGACACTCTAATAGAAATGTACAACAAATCTAATCATATTACATGATGAAATCTTGATCTAAGTTTAGGAAAGGTCATCACAACCATTACCATATTCAGTTTGCCTTGTTCCAGAGTAAAATCCCAGGCAATGTAAGAATTCACAGATTCCACATTCAACACCACCTAGAACAACAGAGACACGGGCACAAGAGATTAAAAATTCATAGCAAACCAATAATTCCATATAAGTGTGCAATCTTATGGGATGAAGTATTAATACAGAGAAAGAATATAGTATCTTAGGCAAATTTCACAAAGCCATCCCTAATATACAGCATTTTGCACAAAACATCCACTTAAAAAAAAAATCAAAATGAGCGCATTTAAAAAATTCCATCCTTTTTTTTTTCTTTTCTCATAATTCTTGGTCCACTTAGCTATTGCCCAGATTTACCAGCAGCTTATTTAACAACAATAATGACGAGTTTCTAGATTCGTCACTGTTGCTAGAGGGTGTTGGCTGGAGACTGGGAACGGGAACAAGCATTCCAATGTGGTCTGCTGCTTGGGTAGTTCAAGAGGATGGATCATGTAAATGCACAAGAATTCCAGCGGATTGCGATCCGGACCTAGCGCTTAAAGTATCTAAATTAATAGCTGAAGGAGGAGGTTGGCAGGAGGATAAGGTCAAGGAATTATCTGATAAAAGGGATGCTGGGCGTATTCTCACAATGCCCCTAAGCTCTCGCAGGCCAACTGACGACGGATTTTGGTGCCCAATTATACCGGAAGGTTATCAGGGAAGACGGCTTATTGATTAGGGAAGTGTGGCAGCTGTGGCCACCTCGATAGTTGGCTGGACAGACTAGAGGATGGGGAGGGAATACAGTGGGTTGAGGTGTGGAAGCTCCGCTTACAACCTAAAGTATTATTGTTTGCTTGGCGGTTCTGGCAATAGATTTTGAGCGTGAAAGAGGTACTGAATAGGAGACGAGTGACACACTCCCATTTGCGATTGGTGCGGTATGGAGTCTGAAATAGTGATTAACGCTGTATATGAATGCACAGCTGGTTTGGATAATTGGGAGGCCGCGGAGGTTTTTTCAAGGGTTGCACGGCAACTCAGATGGATCCTCAGGAGGTGATGGAGATTAAAAAGAGTTTTGTTTAGGAGGCACTGAGACAGTTCATTGTGGGTGCCTGGATTGTATGGACAGCGAGGAACATGACGTTGTTTGAGGAGACGAGACCAAATAAAAGATTTAAGGAAGGTTTCAGAAGGATGACTGAAACCAGTCCAGGGGAATATCAAGCTAAATACGGACCCAGTGGAGTGTGCAGGTGCTAGAGTGGATCTCATGCTGTATTCAGAGATCATGCTTCCACATCTGGCGGAGCTCACAGCAATAAGGTGGGGGAATTTGGTGCGGATTTGATCGAATGGAGGTCAACAGTGCTTCCAGCTTGGCTGTTCAGTACTTCAGTTCGAATACTGTTTTCCTATCACCTTGGGCTATTGTCTTGGATGATACTAGCGCCCTAATCATAGGTCTCAATTTTCAAGTTATCATATATGCCACATTCTTGTAATTGCATTTACTTGCTAGGGTTTCACCGATGCTAGGCGATGAAAAATGGTATGGATCGGAATGTCAAGCGGGAGTAACTAAACCCGTTGTTTTGGACTGTTATAATATATAACTCTGTTTACCTCAAAAAAAAGCATTACATATAAACCAAGGATAGAATATATCACAAACCTCATAAGATTTTCCAGCTGGAATGTTTGTCTCCTTGTACTCCTCTTCCCTATAAACATATAGCCAACATTTTGACAGCCGCTATTGTGTTAGAACTTAGAAAGACTAATAACTAGCTATTACTTCTCCTTTTTATGAAGAAACAAACATCTGCAAGACCAATCAAACTCGTAGCAATCTTCACGAAAGTTACTCAAGATAGCCTCTTTTAGAAAGCAAAAGTAACTCTTAAATAGATCAATATGAATACTATCTTCTAGCACAAAACAGACCTTGATTCAGCAGCTTGTATTTCATTGGCTGAAATGAAAAAGGGAGAATTTGCGAAGACCTCTCTGAAAAGAGAATATATATATATATACACCAGTTAATAACATACAAAGGCGCAAAGGGCAGATTTGTATTACATGTTATAAGCCTAAACAGTAGGATAAACTTCATCTAACCACCGTCTATATAGCTAAATTTGCATAAAACCACCCTAAATTATCTTTTGTCAATAAATGGCCACTCACAAACCTACAGTTGTTTAGAAGCCATTAGTTTTTTCCCCCACATAATAACGACAATATCCTTCCACAGTTCCACTAATTGATATGAAAGCTAACAAATCCCAACGATAATCCTGTTTGAGGAGGCGACTTGTAGATGAAACATCAGTTATGTACGGTTAAATAATAAAAAAACTAAACTAAGAGTGTTCTTGTGCAGAGTAGCCTATATAATGGGTGGTTAAATGAAGTTTATCCTATATAATAATAGTAACAGATCATCAACATAGAGATTTAAAATATTCACCCCATAAACTTTATATATCTGTCAAACTCAGAGGTGTAGACACTGACTGACTGTTCCAGAAGGTCGAAATCATGCTGGTCTCTGCCAAATGAAAGACAATAAAGTTTCACTACATCAAGAAAAACATCAAAGCAGCCAACAACAGAAAATAAAAATGATCAAACTAGACCACTATCCCTGAAAGTTGATTCAGCCAAAAACTAAATGCTGCACAAACAAGATGTCATTGCGGTCAGGATTGGAGCAATTTAAGTACAGGAACAGAAAGGTATCTTACAGTTTTCTAGCTTCAAACCTCCCCCACGCTAATTGAAGGAAACCTCTAATAGAGAGCGCCATAACTGTAAGACTGTACAAAGGTGGTCCATAACGTTGTCTTTGTTCTTCCATAGGCCTAATCATATGCAGTACATTAGTTTCATGTTGAAAGGATAATACAACAGAAAAGCACAGTATAAAAGGCTTATCTTTCTTTGACATAGTTTTCAGCACTAATGGAACTAATTAATCAAAAAATATAAACTAGCAAAATTGGTGATAAACGTTGAGTTTGGAATACCCTTCATCATCATTTATATGCTGAATGAAGTCCAGCAAAACCTGCAAATGAGAATTAACAAATACTATCAATGGCATTACCAAGTAAATGAAGGAGATGACAATACAAAGTTGCTGTGATGAACTTTTCACTGAAGGGTGGATCAGAGATATATTAACCTGGGAAAGAAACTAGAGATGCGGCTTGAAGGTGGAAAATACCTTTCCGTCCCAGCCCAATGGCACGGAATCTCTTTTCTATCTATAAGAATGCAAACAGAGAGGATTCCCACCGCTAGGTGTTCAGGGGATTCCCACCCATTCACTTGTCATCCAGAAAACTAACATATGGGTATCAAATTCTAAAAGCCGTGAGGAGCATGGTCAATTAATCCGCTATTCTTCCAAGACAAACTTCAGTTCCCACGAATCTGGAGATTACTAGAAATTGTTTCCAAAGGGCTTGTTTGAAGAGGACTTCAAGTATTAGAAAGTGAACAGAACCATGAAAACAACTCCTATGAAGAGTAATCATCTACACTAACTATTTTATATGTAGTTCCTTCCATATGGATAGATATCAGCATAAACTGACTGATATGGAAATTCACAGTTAAAACTTAAGAGTTTAACCCAAAGACCATGGAACCCAAAAATGGAATAGGCTATGAGTATTTAATAGATGAACCAGAGGATTTATGACAAGCCTACGGCATTCTACTACAAACAAGTTATGGAAAAATGGGAGAATAATTTCTATGAAAGAGAATAAAAAACTAATAATGAATATGAGAAAGAAAGGGGAAAACGATTATTTATCTCTTCGGAGGTGGTCATATGAATATGTAGAAGAATATGATGCCACAAGGATTTAAAAGGCAGCTGTATGTGATGAATTAGTCTTTTACAGAATAAGTCCTCATTAAGGGCACTGCATAACCTACATATATGCAGTCAGCAAAATAGCAAAAAACCTAGGGAGAGACAAATACTCACAAGGAGTTGAATTTAACCAAAAAAAGACAGCATTAAACGACTAAGAACCATATTGAAAGATTAGTACCTGTGGCACCCCCACCAAGTATTTCACTAGAGTTTTGTATACCCCAGTTGCAGAACCAAGCTGAGCCAATTGCCTCCTCCTGAATTTGAAGTATAACATTTTGTCAGCAATAACTAAAGAGTTCACCGAAATTGTACAAAGTCAGGAAACGAGACCATTGGACTCACCTCTCCATTTGTTGTTTCCATAGTAAAGCATATTTATCACGTATAGTACCACCAGATTTAACTACGGCGTCAACCTCAGCTTGTCTATTCCTCTCTGACCGCTCCTTTTGTTGTCGTATCAGAGTGCCTCGAAAATCTTGAGGCATATAACTCATAACTGAAATAAATAATACAATAAAAGAAAGATTAGGGCATGCAACTTACCACAGCCGTGTGTAGAGGGATATAATAATAAATAAAGACAAGCACAGTACAAACATCTATTGTCAATCTCAAAATCAAATGAAATCACATTAGGTCTTAGCAGGTCACCAATGCATGTTTAAACCATATTGTAGGATATTCACACAGATAGGAAGCATAGCCTTTTACATTCAACATGTAATCGAACATCCCCGACATTTTACAGGCACAAGTACACCAGAAGCTCAAGATTTTAACTAATTACAAGTATAATATAGTACAATGCCATGGAAGCATATCAACTACATCCGATAAACTGGGGAGACTTGTGAGTTCACAAGGTTGGTTATAAACATGAAAAAATAAAAATAAAACAGTATGATGCATATTTAAGAGAATTCAAGTTTTCCATCAATTAATGAGAGGATTGTCATTACATTTCCAGGTTGCAAAATTTGTATGGCAATATTTCTCAAAGTAAAGGTGAATCTGATTGTCTTCAGACTCTTGATGTTCATTAACAGCTGAAAGTATAGAGGTGTCTAGAGAATGAGGAGAGGAGATTCTTGAAAAAGGCTGATGAGATACAGACTACTCTACTGCCTGATATACATTTGTATAGGATAGAAATTATACTTTCCGACAAAGCTTGCCCTTGGAAGCATGTTGCAAGAGACCTAGAGGTGTTCTTTTTTACATAATTAAGCTGTAGATGGCACTTGCTGAAACCTTTTGTGGCTTTCTTCATTCACATGAACTCTAAAAAATACATTTTTTGTTACATTCATCTTTACCATATTTTAATTCACCTCAAAAAATACTATATAATTAAGCATGCCAATGCCTACTGCAGTAAGTATGTTCAGTAAACGAAATTCATACAAATACACATAACAAAAAATAGAGATATCTTATTTGCTTCCTTTGATACCTTATCTTTTACATGAATCCAACATAGAAACTTGAATGAGAGGGGAATAGTTCCACAAAAGTTTATGCTGACTTGATCATTTATGGATGAAAATGGGTGAAAATTCACATAAACAAAGCATGTGTCATATCTATTGTAACGTTCATCTTTTGAGTAGGAAAGTCACAGAAAACTTTATGGATCTTGACAACCAGAAGCATCAATATGCAGCTGCAGTAAACTCTAAATTTGCATAGTTCAGTGAATGGAAGGAGAAAAAGGCTCACCAGTAGTGAACACAAAATCAGCATTTTTGGACTGAAAATACATGAGCACCTTCATAGAGTTGACAAATTTATCTCTGAGTTGCTTTAGAAGAGAAACCAATTTAGCATCTTCAGGTGTGGATTCTTGTTGAAGCTGTTTGGATAAAACAAAGACCTATCAAAAGTTAAATAAGTTGACCAAAGGAATTAACTTAAGCGTCTTCTAACTGGATCAGTGAAATCAATAAATCACATAACAAAACTATCAAAGAATTGGATGAGAATATACAACAGAGAGATATAGAGCAAAAGATTATACAAGGAAGACTAAGGGGTTAGTTGGGCTCAGCGTACTTATAAGGTCCTTTAAGCCAACATCGTGGCAAAGCAACTGTTGGTAACTGTAATAGCAGTAACTAACTCTAAATGACCATTACAATTAAAAGGATAGAGTCTTCACAATTAGCAAGAGCAACAAGCTAAAAGAAAATGATAAACTCACTAATTGAAGATGAATGAAGTAAAAGAAACAATTACCGGTGTCGGCAAATGAGACATATCCAGCAGATACATCATTTCCTCAATATGCTCCCGGTTCTTCCACATGTTCTGATCAATCTTATGAGGAGGTTGGACATCAAGTTCTTGTACCACAAGCGCTTCATCTACGAAAACCATATAATTTAGCATAACTTGAGGAAATGGTTTACCAAAGTGCAAATCACTTAACGCCCAAATTTAGCTCAAATGGACATGGCAATAGGCCAAACACTTCACGTCAGTAACTCAGCACAGACAAGTTCAGCTCCAATTTTCAGTAAAAGGGGCAGACTTGCACACACTTCTTAGGTGATCTGATTGCAAGGCAAGCGAGATCTGACGAAAATGCTTGTTTAACGTTCATCCAAGAAAGTTTAAGAATTTGCAACTACGAGATCATTCAATTCCTACTTTCTAACGGAGGGAAAAAAACGTTTAATTGTGAACAAAACGCAAATAAATCAAAGCATACAAGCACTGACCAGGAGTAAGCGGAGAAACGGTTTGCAATTGAGCGATCAACGAGCGAAGCTCCGAGGAAAGACGAACAACATCCTCGGAAAGTGGGGGATTTAACGGATACTTGTCGTAGTAAGAAGCAAGATAAGCTCTGGTTATAGGCACCAAACCTTCAGTTGAGACCATTTTCGTTCTCTTCAAGTTTTAGAAAATGCTACAAATACTTGTTCCGATCCTCTTCTTGATATTGATCAGCAATTGATTCGATCACCAGTAAGCTCTAATCAGATCATATTTCGTGAGATTTTGATAAATTTACAGCGCAGCAGCCGTATACTTGAAGTCTTGAGGAGAAGAAAGAAGGGAGAAAGAAGGAGGATTTAATACTTTGGGGGAGAAAAGGTATATGCTTCGGCTTCCCACAGCATCTCATTTCTTTTTCAGTGCGTTTTTCTTGTAGGGTACATTAGAAAAACAATGTTAAGGGTCTGTTTAGATGTCTATTAATAAAGTAATTATGTAACATTGGCTTATAAATTATAAATCTTTAGAAGGTTGCCGTATTATTGTGAGCTTACAAATATTATAAACGATGCTTTTGGATTTTTAAGTTTCACCAAAAAAAAAAAAAAAGAATGTATTTTTAAGAGAGTGATCTATTAAATAATCAAGAAAAATGAAAAAAAAAAAGAATTAGTTTAGTTGAATGATATTTTTTAATAATCCTAAGAAGGATGGGAAAAAATAAAATGTTCACTTTTCACATATTCAATCTTCCAATACACAATCTCACTTAACTAATTTTCACGTACTCACCTTCATATGTATCATCATACACGTACTCAACCTCGCGTACCCAACTTTTACATACCCAACGTCACTCACGTATCCAACTTCACATGTTATTCACCCGATTACACAACTTCACATACTCAACTTCACTCATGTACCCAACTTCACATACTTAACTTTCATCTATCCGGCCTTCACGTACTCAACCTCACATACCCAACTTCACGTACTCAACATTCACGTACTCAATTTCACATATTCTACTTCGCATACCCAACTTTCACATACCAACTCACATACTCAATTTCACATACTAAACTTTACATACCAAACTTTACGCACCCAACTTCACACACTCAACTTCACGTACTCAACTTCACTTACTCAATGTTATTTATCTGGTTTTACATACCTAATTTATCTTTTTAGGGCAATTTGTGGAATTTCAAAATTTTGGGTCACTCCCTGCAATTACAACTTTAGTAGTTTTCTATAATTATCTTTTTGGGGGCAAAATCTACAAATTTGGAAAGTTGGGTTACTAACGCAATTACAAAATATAGAAGCCTTTTGTAATTTAACCAAATATTCATCTTCCACAATCGATCTAGGGTTACAGGAGCATCGATTTCGGCGGCAAGTCCAGAAGCTGCAACAACGACAAGTATTGGCGACAACTTCATTCCCAGCGGCAACAACTTCATTCTCAACGCAATTCAAAAAGTTAGGGTTTCTGGCGATGAACACGAGAACAATAAGGACCCGAAAACTGGTCGGAAGAGACAGTGAACACCTTCCATCTCCATTGTAAACCTCAAATTCTTGATAGCCCCCCGATGATATCTTCCAAATCGTCCACACTAACAATCTATCCTTCTCCCCCAAAAGGATATTTTAGTAAATAACCAAATATAATACTTGGACTAAGGGTCAAGTTGGTAATTTTTCTTACATCCCCCTCCTGGAGCCCAGGTATCGTATATGCCCCCCAAAAAAAGAGCCTTGAATACTAGAAGAAAAGCCCCTAGACCTAACAAGATTAAGTGAATGCCCAAACTTGTTGTCATTTTATTTCGATCTTTCCATACATAACCGAAGAATGGAAAAGATTCCTCAAGAGTCTCAGGGCCCAGAAGTGCATGATAAATCCCCCCAAAGCCCTGTCTTTTCACTTCCTTGCAACAAGACGACGACGACTTCTCTCAGGTACCAGCACAAATTTGTTGATCTCCAAACCATCAACTTTTTGTGTTGGTAGGGAACGTTGGTGTTCAACCGGGAAAAATCTGCGCAGAAAGCATTGATTTTTTTTTTATAAAAGTGCATACTTTATCAACAAGATTAAAAAATGCATACTTAGTATCCTCAATAAAAAAAATTTATTATTAGCTAAATAATTTCTATTTTAAATGCAATTTCACTTTATTATTATATATACTGATTAACTTTTATAACAATGTCATTTTTAATAAATAATGTTATTATATCATTTCTATGAGAGTATCTAAATATAACAAAATATTGTAATTTTTTTAGGAATGTGGCAAAAAAAAAATCATTTACGGGTTGATATTTTTTTTTATAACACAAAGGAGTTAAATACAAAATGCAAGACAGGTATATCGAAAGATCATAAAAATATTAGAAAACAAAATATTGTCACTATAAGAAGAAGAAAAAAAATGCAAACACAACGCATCAACACTTAGTGTTTGCATTAACGCATCAACACTTAGTGTTTGCATTATTTATGCGATAAATAATGCAAACACAACGCATCAACACTTGAGTGTTTGAATCGCATAAATAATGTTCCGGAAACTCATATGATCAATCTAGTTAAAAACAACTTACTTAAAACCGAATTAAAACAATGGAGTAAAAAATAAATTTTAGTAATATAAGCTGACAACTTAAAGAAATTGATGATCAAGTTGAAAATCTTCATAAACAAACATTTAGGTGTTTTAACCATCAAAAGAATGATAAACTAAATAGACTCGATAATAAAAGGGAATGTTTGCTAGACTATCAGCACAAGTACTGAATGGAAAGAGTAAAAACAACCAACTTACAACTTGGTGACAAAAATACGAGCTTCCATCATAAAAACACTATGAGTCGTAGAAACAAAAATATAATAACAACAATTACTAAAATAAATGGATCAATTCTTTCAAAAGAAGAAGATATAAACAAAGAATTTATAGATGACTATGAACATATAATTAAGGCATCGGTGATAAACCAAAATAAACTAGAAAGACAACTTGAAGTCATTCAAACAAAGATAACAAAAAATAAGAACATAGAACTAGCAAAATCTTTCACTACAATAGAAATTAAAATATCAATATTCGATATTGGCAATGATAAATCACCAAGTATGAATGACATGTCGGTCGGCTTCTATAAAAAAAATAGTGGCATATCATTGGACTTGTAGTTATCAAAGCATTCGAAAGTTTTTACATAAATGGAAAATTCCTAAAACAATCTAACGATTTTTTAAGAAATAATTTGGTCAAATAAGCCCATTTCTATTTCCATGAGCTTTGTGTACTCCTTCAATTTTTACCACTTTCAATTTATGGTAGGTAAAAGTAATTAACCCTCTATTTTAAAAAAAAAAATATACATGAATTTGGCCAAATTTGTTACGTAAAATGAATCTGACCTTTGTCTTTTCTTTTGTTTTGCCTTTCTATTTTTTTTTTGTATGAATTTCATACCAAAATATCATACCAGAATTCATACCAAAATTTTCATACTACCATAAATTCATACCAAAAAATTCATACGAGAAATTCAAAAACAAAATAAGAATCATTTTGCAAATGGACAGAAACTTCTCATGGATACACAAATTCGAATGAATCAAGCTTTAACATTATGCATTTCAAACATAAGATGACGGTGATACACACTTGATGAATAAGAATCATTTTGCAAATGGATATAAAGTAGTTTTGATCTTGTCTATTAACGATTTACCACTTCTTGCCAGATATGCTATGCGAGACATTGATGCAAAGCAGAAACGGAAGGAAGATGACATTGATATACACTTAGCTCAAAGAATAATGAAAAATCTTATCAACATACAAAGCTTTTCCCTTATGACGAGGACTGAGAGATGTTAAGAGGTAACAAGCGAAGAATCCTTGTTGCCGCTTTCGGATTCTTTATTGACGTCGGTTAGGGTTTTCGAAGCTTTTTCTAGATCTAGAAATTGAAGTTGGAGGTCCCCCGAATAGGGCTTCTTTGTTCGCAAGGGGAGGTAACACAGAGGCGGCGGAAGGGTTGTGGTAAGCGGTTTGGTCTTCTCCGGAGGTAGCAGATCTCGGTGGCTGGAACGGCGAGGGCGGAAATTAGTAAATAGGGTTTTCTTTCAACCCATCTTTTTGCTGCGAGAGGGAAACATGGTATCACAGGGGATGACGGTGGCATCTATGGTTCCAGCAAGGTGAGGGTGGCACAGGGCTTCTCCAGCGGCGACGGCGGTAGGTGGTTCCCCATACGGTTGTTTCCAGCGTTGTAGCGAGGGTGGTAGTTAGGCAGGAGGCTACTATGCTGCTGTTGCGAGAAACCCAGGGTCGAGAGGGAGAAGGTATGGTTGAGAAGAAGCTGAAGAGAGACGAATGTGAGGTGTTGGCTGCAATTAGCCCTGATGAGGAGACAAGGAGAGAGCGAGCTGTGATGGTTGAAGGAGATAATGGTGAGGAGATGGAGGAGTGGCTCAGTGAGGTTTCAGGTTCCAGAGGGTGATGTGGTGTGGCTCTAGGGTTTGAAAGAGCTTTGAACGGTAAAAACAAAAACGGGGTATTTACTAAACCATAAAATGTCATAAGCCTACTTAGTAGACAAAAAACTAAAAAAAAGGCTTACTTGCCAAATTAGCCCTATTTTTTATGGCCCTCATTCTAAAAGTAGACAATTCATCAACACCTATCCATTATAAACCCATTAGTATATGTTCAACCATTTACAAAATCATTGCAAAAATCTTAGCTAAAAGACTAAGCGTAGTTATCCCAAATTTGATTTACCTTTTACATAGTGTTTTGACCAAAAATAGATCAAGTCACGATAATGTACTCATTGTGCACGAAATCTTTCATGGATTCAGAATCAAAAAGGCAAAGAAGGATTCATAACAACCAAGCTCGATGTGAAAAAACCTATGACAAAGTGGAATGGTCGTTGCTAAAAGCAATCCTTGCAAAATTTGGATTTGGAGATAAGTTTAGATGATGGATTGAAGACTGTATCTCAACGATTTCATATTTCATACTAATAAATGACTCTCCAACGAACATTATCTTCCCAAAGAGAGGCCTACGCCAAGGAGATCCATTATCTCATTTGCTTTTCAACCTAAGGGTGGAGATACTAGCTAGAACTATACAAAAATTAGCAACGAGAACCGAAAGATAATAGGGTTTTTAATCTCAAAAAAATGGATCCACTGTCCCTTTTTTTGGCTTTTGTTGATGACATAATAATTTTCACTAAGGCAACAACGACAACAAGCAATATGATTTTATCTGTCTTAACTGAATATTGCTCGGTCTCAGGTTAGGTAAAAAACTACCACAAATCCGCATTTCAAACACCAATAAATATAGACCCGACAACCAAGAAAAATATATAGGATGTCCGATCATAAATGGGTGAGTAAATAAAGACCTTTTAATGGTGTCATCTTAAAAATTAAACAACAACTAACAAAATGGAAGACTGCGTCCCTCTCCCAAGAAGGTCGAACAACCTTGATAAAAGTCAACTTAGATGCAAAATCAAGCTACCTAATGCAATTCTTCATACAAGCATTCGTAAAGAACTTGATCAGATAAATAAATATTTCTTCTAGAACAAGGGACCGAATTTTCACCCCCTCATCACTTAGGATCAAATATGTAAGTCAAAAACGCTAGGAGGAACATGTTCACAAAAGTGGAAGATATGAACAAGGTTTTAGAGATGAAACTACTATGGAAAGTAATGACAGAACCAGACAACATTGAGTTAAAATTGTAGAAGAGAAATATCTCAAAAGAACATGCTTATGGAACTACAAATCCAGAAACAACACGGCATGTCATTGGAAAAACTAATAAATTTAAAGAAAGATTTGATAAAGGTTTCAAATGGAGCGTTGGTGATGGAAAAACCATTAGATTATGGAAAGATCGATGTATAACCGACTAACCTTTAGAAAACTTGGTGAATGATAAAACGTTGATCAATACGGTTGATCTAGTAAGCAACTCTATAACAAACACGCAATGGGACCAACAAGAAAAAGTTTCAACTAGGTAGTCTATTATCACATGACATTATTAGAAAATTAAGCACGTACAACCTACCTTAAAATGAAATGCAAGACAAACTATATCGGGTGTCAAGTGACAAAGAATAGTTCTCTACTAAATCAGCAATGGATCTTATCCAAAACGTAAGGTGGGAACTCGAGGTGAAAAACATATGGATTTGGGATATCAACATTGTGTCAAAAGTTACAAACTTTTTGTGAAAATTGTCCCTATATGACATCCCAATAAAAGAGAACCTAGAAAAACATAAAGTTCCGGTCTTAATGCATTGCGAACTTTGTCAACACCCGATAGAGAGTGCTAAACACGTATTTTCAAATGGCCATATACATTACATAATATCAGAACTGGTAAAATTAAAAATCTCCTATATAATTGAGATCCAACTTGCCACAAAGTAATGTCATCATCATGGAGATAAAAAAAATACAACCCAACAAAATTAAGACAAATAGTGGTTACATGGTGGAACATTTGACTAACGAGAAACCAAACAATCTTTAACAAAAAAAAAATACCACATGATTTAAATCAATTGATCCAAAAACAAATTAAAGATTGGGATGAGGTTACTTCAAAAATACCAAATTGTAATACACGGCCTCTAAAACAAATTCAAAAAATAAAATAAAAAACATTAAATAGAAAAGACCAAGTTTGAACTCTCTCAAAACTAATTTCGATGCTTCTAATAACTGTAATGATCAATGTGTCTTTAACTTTATCATTCGAGACCACAATGATTTAACATTTGCTATGAGAATGGGTCGATGTGAAGCAAAAACTACCCTTCAAGCGGAAGCTTATGATGTAAAGGGCCTCCAAAAGACCATAAGTTTAGGACTCAACACCATTGAAATTGAGAGGACGAGGTTGAACTCATTAATTCAATCAATCAGATTGGGAAACCACCATAAGAAACGGACAAGATAAGTTTGACATCTCGATTTTGAGGGACACACAAGTTGGAGCACAAAATGTATTTAGGGAAATCAACATCGTCGCATATAAGCTCGCATCTCTTGGTCATTGCTCGGATACGGGTGACGAGAACCTTCTACGGGACGTTGAAGACCTCATCGTCGCATATAAGCTCGCATCTCTTGGTCATTGCTCGGATACGGGTGACGGAAACCTTTTGCGGGACGTTGGAGACCTTATTTGAAAGGATGATCTAGGACAGTCAACCTCTAGATGTTGACCCTTCTTGTTTTCTTACTTTTGTATAAAAATAAAAGTTTCTTACATCGTAAATCAAGAAATGTCATACAATAAAATAAAAATCATCATCCTTCAAATATGAGAACTTGTCTAACTTATAAGTTACAACCAACGTCATGTCTTCCATTCACAGATGAAGCACAATGGCTAATAAAAGTAGATTGCTCACCAAACATTTGAGCTTCATATTCATTAGATTTAAACGCAGTTATGCATATACATGAACAAGTAAATTTACGTACGTACGCAATTCAATAATGAAAAATGAGAAGCTCAATTTTGGGTCGTAGAAGAAAGGAACAAATAAAAACGCTAAATGTCATAATTGTGTCGGTCTTTGAATGTCGTTAAGAAACCCCTTGGAAGAGTTTGAACTCTATGTTGCATTTGAATTATGTCTATTATACCTCAGGTAAATGAATTGTGGTACCTTCTATTTTATGCAACTTTTCGGGTTGTGCACTAGTGTGAGGTTTTCGATTTGGAAAACACTTTAGTGTTTTTCCACGAATGTGAAGTTCCACTTATATGAATACGCGATCGTTCATATTTTGAACACTATGTCAGGTATGCATACCGAATTACGGGTACCATAATAACACGAATTTTCTTATCTTTCTACTCGAGTATAATTTTCTGATGTTGAGTGTATCTTGTTTCATGATATGGGATGTCATATAGATTGTTGCCAAACTAACTTAAAAAAGAAAATAATGAATAAATGAGCGACTAACGATAAAAGAAGTAAGGTTCAACGTGGTCATTACAAATTCATTTATTTGAAGCATATTGTTTCGTAATGACTTACCGCAAGCTCCTTCCTTACGTTAATCATTGCCTTATTAATATAAAGAGAAAACTACATAAAACCACCCTTAATTTTTACTCTTTTGCAATAAACCACCCTTTATAATAGTTTTAGCATAAAACCACCCTTAATGTTCAACTATTTACAGTAAACCACCCCTTACTATTTTTTTGATATAAAACCACCCTTAATTTTTAAATGTTTTCAATTAACCACCACATACTAATTAAAATTACTTCAAATGATTGAAAATTTAAGCATAAATAAAATAAAGTTTCATTATTAATATCATATATGATTTCAATAGTTTGATTAATTATTATAGTTTGGTTAAATATTACAATTTATACTAAAAAATTATAAACAAAAACAAATTTTATTGTCTAAAATAATCCAAAATACTTGCTTGTTATGCACAAAATTAAACGTTGTCTTTTTAAAGCTATAGCTTATTAAAAAAATATACATTTTTAATATAGGCGTGTAAAAATGAAATAGAATATAAATTACCAAAAATAATTTTTTATAATTTTTTTATAATTTTTTGTACATGGGTAATAAAATTTGTATAATTTTTTGATTATTTTTCTAGTATAAATTGTAATATTTAACCAAACTATAATACTTAATCAAACTATATAAATTAATTGTGATATTCATAATAAAAAATTTACTTTGTCAATGATTCAATTTTAAATTATTTGAAGTATTTTTAATTAGTATGGGGTGGTTGATTGTAAATATTTAGAAATTAAGGGTGGTTTTATGCCAAAAAAGTTATAAGGGGTGGTTTAGTGCAAATAGTTGAACATTAAGGGTGGTTTTACGCTAAAATTTATATAAAGGGTGGTTAATTGTCAAAGAGTAATTATTAAGGGTGGTTTTATGTAGTTTCCTCTAATATAAAATAAGCTAAAATAAAGAAATTAAAGTAGATAAAAAAAAAGATTGATTTTATTGATTTTAAATTATTTTGTTTCGTAATCTCTCGTTGCGCAATTTCCACTAGATATGTATAGAGTATAAATGTCATTATATTATTATAAAAACTCTAATATTTTAATAATATAATATTTTTTTTAGCATTATTAAAACTAACTTGAAAACTACACAAATATTATTACAGGGTGTTATTCAAGTAAGACCCATTATTCCGGTAAGGCCGTGCGGCCGTCTGTACGGCCGACACGTGTCCCGAAAAAAAAAAAAAATTTTTTTTTTTAAACGAGTAAAAGTAATAGTTCAAAACTTATTATGGAATAGTTCATAACTTATAAAAGGATAGTTCATGAATTATAATAGAATAGTTCATAGTGTAAAATTTATAAAGGATTGAAAGTAATAGTTCAAAACTTATTAAGTAATAGTTCATAACTTCTAAAAGGATAGTTCATGAATTATAATAGAATAGTTCATAGTGCAAAATTTATAAAGGAGTGAAAGTAATAGTTCAAAACTTATTATGGGATAGTTCATGAATTATAATAGAATAGTTCATGAATTATAATAGAATAGTTTAAAGTGCAAAAATTTATAAAGGAGTGAAAGTAATAGTTCAAAACTTATTATGGGACAGTTCATGAATTATAATAGAATAGTTCATGGATTATATTAAAAAGTAATAGTTCATGGATTATATAGGAATAATTCAAAGTTTATAGGATAATAGTGCATAAATTATAACATGGTAGTTCAAATAAATTTTCATTAGTTTCCGGAAAAAAAAAAAAAATTTTTTTTTTCAGGACACGTGTCGCCCTGTCGTACGGCCGTACAACCGTACCGCAATAAAGCAACCGTACCTGAACATTTACCTATTATTACACGATCTTTTTAAGTTTCTAAAATAATAAATACATACTTTAAGAATTATTATATATACATTAAAATATTTATTTTGGTGATTTTTGAATAAAATATTTCATCAACGTATTTTAACATTAATTTGCATAATAGGTTGCAGAAACTCGAAATAAGTTGGAGAAGACAGAAAGAGGGAGAGGAGCAGAGGTGAGAGAGATGGAAGAAGCGAAAGCGCTAGCGCAACACCAACAACAGTTGATCATGCAACAGCAGCAACAACAACAGCAAATGATGCTTCTGCAACAGCTGCAACAACAACACTCGCAACAACATCCACAACAACATCCGCAACAAGCTGCCATTTCTCGATTTCCTTCCAACATCGATGCGCATCTGCGTCCCCTTGGTATGAATCGCGCAATTCCCTCTCTCTCCCAGTCTCAGAACCCTAACCCTAATGCCAGCCTTCACCATCATCCCCAAATTCAGCCTCCTCCTTCGGTAATCACGAGCCCTAATTCCGCCAATGCACTATCCCAACAGCAGAATCAGCAACATCAGCAGCAACACAAGGTGGTCGGGAATAGAGGATTACCTGCGCCTTCAGCTCCGTTGGCTGGTAATCAAATCGAGCTCCAGATGGCTTACCAGGACGCCTGGCGTGTTTGTCACCCTGACTTCAAGCGCCCTTTCTCTTCTCTAGAAGATGCTTGTGAGAGGTATTATTTGATCGTAACTATCTATCTTGTACGAAAGAACTACTCTCGATTTTTTATCTTGTTATTATTTTACTAGTAATTCTCCTCGTTTTCCTGTCTTTGTTCTTTACAAGCCTTTTCATCTAGATTTCTACTAGGGGCTGTTTCAAAGATAGAGTAAGCAAAGAGAAAGAGAAAACATGATTTATTACGAAATCAGGAGGAAACTAGGCGAATCTCACTTCATTTTGCACTCTTGTTATTCTTGATTTTGCTACCCTCCTTTTATCCATTTTTTCAACTCTCACAGTCACATGTGTATTAAAATGAGTGGATCAATTACTTTACCCTATTCTCAGTAAATTGTCCTATCAAGAACACACTATTGCTTTCTTTCCAACCTCCATTCTTGTTGAGGAATAGATGCTGGTGGAATGCTAGGATGCAAAAATTGAGGCGCTGAGTTGGTTATAATAAGTTATATTTTGTGGTTAATTGATGTGTTTATTCCGAGGATGATAACTAATAAGCTTGACATCAGTTTTGAGAGGTTAGATCCGGAGGGTTGTTCAGTTAACAGTGGATGGCAACAATCCTATGAACAAAACTCATGATGCCATTTCCCTTTGTCCCTTTATCTTCCTTCACTTCCTATCGTATGATTCAAACATGGAGCTTTGCCTTGAAACTCATTTCTTTTAGCTTCGCCGTTTCTGTTTCCACATCCAAGAAGCTTGGGTTAGCACTGTGGTGGACATTACTTATTATAAGATTTAACTGTTTATGTGGTGGATATTACTTATTATAACATTTAACTGGTTGCAAATAGTTTATACTGTTTCTGTGAATTTTGCTAGCTTTTTTGGTCATCTCTGTTGCGAACTGAAGATATTATAAACCATGACTCATTGAGCAAGTTTAAATTGCAGACTCTAAGACGTGCTCTACATATAGTGAGTCACTGAAGTTTTTTCTTTTTGGCATGTGTTTTGGGTATTTTGGCTTTTCTCTTGAAGCAAAAAATAAGAGTGAAAGTTAGTACAAAGAAGTACTACTCAAAGAGTGTATTCCTTAAGAAAGAGTGCTTGCTATGGCATTAACCCTATTTTGACCGGATACCCAGATTCTTTACTAAAGACTAAGTAGCTCTTGAAAAGAGAGTGCTATAAGCCTTTATCCTTATGTTGATGCCATGCCAATCATCGCCCTTACCAGCTGGGCTCATTGGCTCTCGAGCTTTGATAGACATTCTTAATTAGAAGCTAACTTCTGACCATGCCATCCAAGTCTAACTCCTTGTTTCCAATCAACCCGCCCAGTTTCTCAAGCTTATTAGCATTGCCATTATAAGGATCTCTTTTTGGGTCACCGAAAACAAGGATACTGTGACAGTGAACTAGTTGATAATTGGTGTATCTTTCTCTTTTGTTGCTCTGAAAGTATATTCATCCCACTTGTTTTGTTTGTAAATAGTCCTGGTGTATGTAGATGAGTCAAAGAATTGTTAAGCGTCAAAGATTTGGTAAGCATACAGAAGATAAGTGTAAAAGTTATGAACAGAATAAAGCTTTGGGTTTAAAGCCAACAAATTGATTACGTTTTTTTACTATTCAACATGTGTTTTGGGAATTTTTTTTTTGTCAATTTGCTGACAGCTGTTTAAAAGAGTCTGACAACTAAGAAGAGAAGGATAGTATTCCCTGAGACTCGTGCTCTATGTAGCTCAGCTACCCGGTGAATTTGTTTATTACATGATGAAAATGATGTGATTTTTTAACGATTTGTTACATATTTTGGATAAGCTTGCAGACTTCTGCCTTACCATGTAGTGGCAGACTATGAAGCAGAGGAAGATGACAGGATCCTGGAGTCAGATACAACAGGTCAGATGCCATCTCGGTCACAGCAGTGGGACCACAATATAGCTGCAAAAGTGGTGGAATTCACCGCCACGTTTGAAAAACAGGCCCTCGCCTTCAACATAATAACCCGCAAAAGAGGTGTGGGTGAATTCCGATCAGAGGAGAGGTTGATGATAGAGCAAGCTCTGTTGCAAGAGGAGAAAAGAGCCATGTTGGAGCTGAGAGCCGAAATCGAATCCAGAGAAAAGGCCGGCAGGGAGGCCCATGAAGCTAAGCTGCGAATGGCGGCCTTTCAAGCCGAGCAAGCAAGAGCCGAGTCCCATGCTCAAGCTGCTGAGATGGCAGCTCGAGCCCCTATACGTCCCAATGCTCAAGGTAATGAGAGTTCTATGAGTGAGCAGCAAGAACAAGATGAGATGATAAACGGATGGGGAAGCAACACCAATGTTCTACGGGAAGACAAAGAGCCATCTGAAGATTTCTTGAACGATGAGGAGGCTGAAAATGGTGATCCCGGAATGCAAGAGTGGCGTCAAGTTGGAGAATTTGATCTCAATAGCAGCAGATAGATTAATCCAAAACTAATTTTCATATTTGGTTAGTTTGCGTATTTATGTCCCTGGAAAATGTTGTCTTGATAATTCTTCAAACTTCCTCTATCATATACTATATCTGTCGACTAGAGATGAAAGTAGGTGGGGAGACTCTGTTTCTTTCGAAATAGACATTTTAACTCTCTTTAGTTGTAATATGTTATATGTCCAATCGCTCTTGTTGATATTTCACTTTGATAACATTGTCCGTCCCTAAACTGACGGCTTTGTTTGGTTTAGCCTTAGAGCATGTTTAGTCAGAGTTTTCCCATATTCGTTTATAGATTCAGTTAGAAATTTTTTTGTCTTAGTTAGAGTTTTTGAAATTTTATGTAGCATTCGTTGACGTGGTTGACGGGTTTTGAAATCTCAATTTTTGGAAACTCCTCATCTAAGATTTTGGGAGTTTCTCGAATAGTTTCTACGTGATACTCTACATTCTTCGCAAAAATTTGAACCAAAATCTAAGAGCCTTTCTTCCCAAATCCATTCTTCTTCTCAAACGTTATCACAATCCTTCGTTCTTCTATTCGATCTTCTCTTCCCTTCTTTTCTTCTTCGAATATTGATGACGGAAAGTTCCTGAGCGAAGGCCCGGAGAAGTCCCAACCGTCCAACTGCAAAAAAAGTTCCCGAGCGAAGGGCATGAGAAGACCGAAGGAGAACGTTGAGCCAAGGCCAAGAGAAGAACGAAACAAAAGCACTTGTCTTGAGCGAAGGCCAAGAGAAGGAGAAGAACGAAGGAGAAGGTCTTGTGCAAAGGCCGGGAGAACGAGAAGAACGACCCTTCATTTCTGGTGTGCTGATGCATAAATTAGGATTAGAGTGTCTTTACTTGAATTAAAACTTAATTCCGAACCATTTAATTAAACATATACATTACATAGTTTTTTTTTAAAATCACAAATCTCAAAACAAAATCACAATCACGATCACGACACAACATTTTACTAACCACGCCCTTAGTTTCAGAAACATTTTTTTTAATATTAAAAGGAAAGTGGAAAAATATTGGCATAGAAGAAGAAAATTTTAACCGTAAAAAAAGAATATCAAAGAGGGGGACATCATCCTTTGTCTACTTTCATTTGTTTGTACCCAGCGTGCAGTGTGTAGCATTTCCTCATGTTGGTCGTTCGTGTTTGGGGTTTATACGCTTTATGTGAATGTGCTGCAAGGAAGAAAAGCTTACCAGTCAAGTGTCCGCTCTGCGAGCTGCTCAAAATCGCTACAATAATATGTTCATCTAAATGTAAGCTTGAGCTCCGACCTCATATGGTCACAGAATGCTACTACAAAGTAAATATGAACAACAAATAAATCAATCCAAGCAAAACCATCGATTTCTTATTGAATCGGAATTTCAGATATGTTAATCCTTAATACTAAAAGTGCATGTGTGGCGTACGCGCATGTAGGAGCGTGATAGGAAAGTGCGAGATTTTGGGAGCGTTTCTTGCTTTTTTTTTTCCCTCTCAACCTCGATCCAATTTGATTTTCAAAACACAAGAGCGCAACGGCAAGTGTAGTAATAAGAAGAATCCCCTTTCATACTCTATTTGGAAACTCTAGGGTTCTTACATTTTGGCTGTCATCCAAAATCCTCAGATTCAAATCAATCGACTTCGAAAAAGATGGACAAGTACGAGAAGTTGGAGAAGGTAGGAGAAGGTACATACGGAAAGGTGTACAAGGCCAAGGATAAGGCCTCAGGACAGCTCGTTGCTTTGAAGAAGACGAGGCTTGAAATGGACGAAGAAGGAATTCCTCCTACTGCTCTAAGAGAAGTTTCTCTCCTTCAAATGCTTTCTCAATCTCTTTACGTTGTTAGGCTTCTTTGTGTTGAACATGTTGAGAAGAATGGAAAGCCCCTTTTGTATCTCGTCTTTGAGTATCTTGATACCGATCTCAAGAAGTTCATTGATTCTCACCGAAAAGGCCCGAATCCTCGTCAACTTCCTACACCGCTCGTTCAGAGTTTCCTTTACCAGTTGTTGAAAGGCGTTGCTCATTGTCACGGCCATGGTGTCATTCACAGGTTGTTTATTCAAAATTCCAAAATAGTTTAAAATCTTCTATTTGAGGGTTTAATTAGTTTTTTTTTTCAAATGACCACAGGGATTTGAAGCCTCAGAACTTACTGGTGGACAAGGAGAAGATGATTTTGAAGATTGCTGATCTCGGTTTAGGTAGGGCTTTTACTGTCCCTCTCAAGAGCTACACACATGAAATCGTAACTCTGTGGTATAGGGCACCTGAGGTCTTATTGGGCACCACCCACTACTCACTTGGAGTCGACATGTGGTCTGTTGGCTGCATTTTCGGTAAGTTCTACTTCCGCTCAGTTCATTTTGAGTTATAGTATCACTGAGCATATTAATGGAAGTTTGCTGATAGAGGATGTTTTCTTGAACTGTGAGGCGAGAGAATAGATATCTACAGTGTGTGCTTTTTAGCCTTGGTTCCTGATTCTCTTTGCTGCTTTAATTAATTTCATGTTGAGATGATCGTCACTATTGAATTTGGTGGATTCCTATGCCGGTAAATCTTGTTATTTGAAGTGCTTGTAAGAAAACAAACAGGCTTTCTCAGTGGGAAACTCTTTAGTTTCTACAGTTCGGGAAGATCAATCAAGTTAGTAGATCTTGTCTTGGATAGTAGTAATCAAGTCATACACTATGCATATGCAGTTATTCAGATCATTCAAAATCTGCAAATATAACCCAACAAATCTTCTGCAGTTTTGATTAAGATTTATGTTTGGGTGGAATGTGGTGAAGCTTCCTACTTGAACTATTCCATATCATCCTATATTGATTTTATTAGCAGCAATATCATTTTCTATCGCCAAGGGTTCTAGTTTTCTTTGAACTCCATGATTTCTCACAGTTGACCGACATTCAACTTCATCTTTTTCTGCAGCTGAAATGGTAAGAAGGCAACCTCTATTTCCTGGAGACTCTGAGTTTCAACAACTACTACATATATTTAGGTATTTCTTCTTTCTTCGGTATTGCAATCTATTCACAATATCTGAGCCTTTGAGAAACAGAGAAACTTGTGGAGATTTTTCCATTAACTTAATGTTCTTCACATGCTATGTCTTTGATCTTTGAAGTTTCACAAGTAGGCATCCGAACCCACCTTATAGTTTTATTTCTGCTCGTTATAGTATGAAGTATAAACCTTGTTGCTATTCATGGACACTGCACAAATTTTTTCCAGCTGATATATTTTAAGTTAAGAAACTTATCTCTTTACATGTTAGCATTGCAAAATTTGATTGTGAATTTATCTCTGCTCATTAGCTTAATTTTCTTCACATGCTATGTCTTTGATATGTTTTCCATTAACTTAATTTCCTTCACATGCTATGTCTTTGATCTTTGAAGTTTCGCAAGTAGGCATCTGAGCCCACCTTATAGTTTTATCTCTGCTCATTATAGTATAAAGTATAAACCTTGTTGATATTCAGGGACATTGCACAAATTTCTTTCAGCTGATATTTTTTAAGTTATTTATCTCTTTACATGTTAGTATTGCCAAATTTAATTGTGAATTTATCTCTGCTCATTAGCTTAATATTCTTCACATGCTATGCCTTTGATATGTTTTCCACTAACTTAATTTTCTTCACGTGCTAGTCTTTGATCTTTGAAGTTTCGGAAGTAGGCATCCGAGCCCACCTTATAGTTTTATCTCTGCTCATTATAGTATAAAGTATAAACCTTGTCGGAATTCAGGGACACTGCACACATTTCTTCCAGCTGATATGTTAAGAAATTCATTTCTTAACATGCTAGTATTGCCAAATTTAATTGTGAATTTATCCGTTCATGAAAGGTTGTTGGGGACGCCAACTGAGAAGGAGTGGCCAGGAGTGACCACTTTACGTGATTGGCATGTTTATCCACAATGGGAACCCCAAAGCTTAGCCCGTGCTGTACCATCACTTGGATCAGATGGTGTTGATCTTCTAACTGTAAGCCCTACTCACTGAAAACTTTTGGAAACTTTGTGCAGGCTGGGATTCTTGAGATCCGTGTTGCACATTCTTTTCCCGTTTTGTTTGTTGGTTTGACTGAAATTCTTGTCCATATATCGTGAACTCCCATGAAGGGTGTGTTTTGGATGCCATTCATTAAAGATTCTGCTCCGCCACCCTTTTTGGTTCTAAGTGAAGACAGTTTACCCCAAAATGGTTTTTTATAATGGATAGAAATTTTGTTGTTTTTTAGCATTCAAAGAACTAATGCATATATGACACTTTATTTTGATCATTGACAAACTTTCTGTTGATTGCGTCAACAGAAAATGCTGAAGTATGATCCAGCTGAAAGGATATCCGCCAAAGAAGGACTTGAGCATCCTTACTTCGATAGCCTCGACAAGTCCCAATTTTAACCTCATCCCCAGGTGGTCAGCACTTGAACTAGGTACTGTTACCCCTCGTTCAGTCCAAGAAAAAGCCGATGTTGACTTCTGTCATCACCTTGGTGATATGAAATAACTTTCTCCTAGGAGTTTCTGTCAAGACTTTTGTCATCAGGAATTTGAGGTTAACTTCACCTGGTGTGATATGTAACATCTCTGTTCTTAATTTGAACTTGTTTGTTATCCCAAAATGTTAACAACGAACTTGCAATTGTGTTGGCTTGTTGCATTTTTTTGGTTCAGGCAAGAATTGTCACCTCAAAACATAATTATTCTAAAAGTAAAACATTATAAAAGTATTTTCTTAATTGATTCTATATTTTCTGGTTTTCAATACTATTTTCCAAGGGCAATACCGTTAATAGCACATAATTATAATTTGGCATGAGATGTAACGTGTCTTTCTCCACAACCATGTATTCATTCTACTCATCCCGCTTATAACGGAGCTCATTTGATTCTTTATCCAATCCATTTCCTATCTTCCCTAACATAATTTGTGCCTTGTATTATTGAAGGGTTTAATCTAGGAGAGATAGTTCTTTTGGTGTTTTTCCCCTTCTACCTAATTCTGCCTAATGAAATTCAAAGCTTGTATTCAAAAAGCTAAAATCTTAAATACAAGTCCGGTATCGTTGCGTTTGAGGGGATGGAAGGTGTAAAATCAAACATGAGTGTGGATGTCGACGAGTTGATAGAGAGATTGTTAGAAGGAAGAAGAACAAGCAAAGCCAGAAAGATTGGTTTTTCAGAAGCTGAGATACGTCAGCTTTGTCTCCAAGCCAAGGATGTCTTTCTTAGCCAACCAATGCTTTTGGAATTACAAGCTCCTCTTAACATTTGTGGTAATTAGTTAACTAACTTTTGATCATTACGTTAATCAATCAAATTTCATTAGATTTCCTAGTTTTATTTTGTGGATGATGAAACCCAAACAGAATGAACACAATTGCAGGGGACATACACGGACAGTTTCCGGACCTCTTACGACTATTCGACTGTGGCGGTTTCCCGCCAGAAACCAACTACCTTTTCATGGGAGATTACGTTGACAGAGGCAAATACAGCATTGAAACCATTTGCCTTCTGTTTGCATACAAGATCAAATACCCGAAAAGCTTCTTCCTTCTTCGAGGCAACCATGAATGCGCTTCTATTAACCGGATCTATGGCTTCTATGATGAATGCAAAAGACGCTATAGCGTCCGCCTTTGGAAGATCTTCACTGATTGCTTCAATTGCCTTCCTGTGACTGCACTTGTAGAAGATAAGATAATTTGTATGCATGGTGGAATTTCGCCCCTTCTTGAAACGTTGGACCAAATCAAATCCCTTCCTAGGCCTATAGATGTTCCGGATGAAGGCTTGTTGTGTGATCTCCTTTGGTCTGATCCGGATCGTGATACAAAGGGTTGGGCTGAGAATGATAGAGGAGTTTCTTACACCTTTGGAGCTGACAGAGTCGAAGATTTTCTCAAGAAATATGATCTTGATCTTATATGCAGGGCTCACCAGGTTAATTTTCTGTTCCAATCTCATCAGTGTAGACTTGTTCTTGTTCCAATCTTATTAGTTCGGGTTTGCGTAGGTTGTCGAAGATGGTTACGAGTTCTTTGCAGATCGACAACTGGTCACCATTTTCTCAGCTCCAAACTACTGTGGAGAATTCAACAATGCAGGTGCAATGATGAGCGTTGATTCGAGTTTGCTGTGCTCTTTTCAGATTCTCAAGCCTTGTTGAGAGAAGGATTTGCAGCTTGATTTTAATAACTTTGAATTGGAGCTTTTTCCCAATCTTTCTTGTAAGTAGTAATTTGTGATACGAATGCTGTATAGGAAGGCTAATCACAGCCTTCTGATCATGTATATAAGTCGGGCATCGTCAATATATTTGCTTAGGGTCGACTTGTAGTGTATATTCTCTGTACATTTGTAAACATCATTTGAAAACTTATTGTCTATGCATTAATTCCCTTACCACGATCCATTGCGATACAATATGTTTGAAGTTTTGGGGTTTCTTGACACGAATAACTTAGATGAATCTTTATTTTCATCTACGTAAGTTATAAAACAGACCCTGGTACAACTTGGTACAAAAATAAATTTTTTTCTTGATTAACATTTATCTCGATCGGACTCGACTTGTTTACAAACGAACCGAAAGTGAACACGTATTCTAACGGTAGATCCATCGTCCGACCCATGTGGGCCCATGGTCTACCTGACTGGATAGACCAATTTTGATGGGCTTATTCGAGGCCCATTATGGTATCCCGGCCCATTTAGATAAGAAGAAGGTAAATAGTTAGTGAGCGGCGTCTGGAAGTTGAAGAGACAATCGGAGTTGCAAATCGTAAATTCATTATAGGCTTTATAGCATTGAGAAGCGATAAAGCTTATTGATTCTCCGCCAAAAAGTTCTTTTGGAAACCAGAAATTTCTTCATTCGAGTACTGTATTTCTATTGAGCAAGAAGATCAACATTCCGCACAGTACAACAACCAATCACACAAGACTTGGATTTTGAAGGTTTCCATTTCATTCATTTTCTTTTTAATCTAGTGAAGTTTGAGAAACTTGGATTTTGCATGCAAGATTTTACCTGCACCTGCAGCATTTCAATAGTAACCTTTATATGTTTGCAGAATTTTGATGGAAAACAACCAATCACACAAGACTGCTGAATCATGACTTTTCTCAAGGGCTTGATTCATGGGAGCCAATTTGGTGCGAATGCTCTATTGTGCAATCTGATGATGGTGCATATGCTTATACCAGAAATAGGAAAGACTGGCTGAGCAACCTTCAAAAGGATATCACAATCTCCAGGTTTAACTTACAATGTTTCTGCTATTGTAGCTGCAACTTGATTGGGACATAAAATTGTAATTAGGCTGAATGTTTCTACTATTTACTATTTAGTATAGAAAACAACCATCACCCAATCTTTGGCCTATTTACCACTTTTTTAAATAAAATTTATATATTATATTCTTAAAGTCCACTGATGTGGATAGTCTTATATTATTATTTAGTTTAAATTAAATAATATATAATTTATATATATCACATATAAACTACATAATATATTGCATAACATTAATCCAGTAATGAACAATAATGCATTGAATTTTGGTTTTAAGGGCTTCTAAATCTAACTCTCTATCACATAAAATTCCAAATAAATTTCATAATAAAATTTAATTTAGTAATTCAGAAAACAATATCCAATCATTTATAGTATAATTGATTTTATTCATTTATTTGGAGAGATGAGAGTGTGGGTACAATAATCTGAAGTGGAACGACGAGTATCCGGGCAACCTGCCCAATCGGTATCTGTATAGGCAATTAAGTCAGATTTAGGCGAGAGAATACCAAGTGTCGATGTTCCAACGATGTAGCTTATGATGCGCTTCAAAGCAGCAAAGTGAGCTTCCCTGGGATCATGCATGAAAAGACTCCCTTGATGTACCACAAAACTAATGTCAGGTCGTGTGAAAGTGAGATATTGCAACACCCCAACTAGACTCTTGTAAAGTGTCGGGTCACTGAATGCCGGATTAGAGGAAGCACTAAGCTTGATTAACGTCTCAGCAGGTGTGACAGCCGACTTGCAGTTAGTCATCTTTGCTCGTTCAACAATCTTGCGTATATATCTTGAACAAACCAGAAGAGGTCCGACGAACTGATATGCCCAAGAAGTAGGATAGAGCACCTTAATCCTTAAGGGCAAACTCCTTGATCAAAAGATGAATCAGATGAGTGCGTAATAAATCAGAAGATGCAATGAGCACAATATCATCAACATAGAGAAAGAGATAGGCAACATCCCTCCCACGACGGTAAATAAAAAGAGACAAACCGCTCTTACTGTCAATGAAGCCAATGCGATGCAAATAGCCTGCAAAGCGCTGAAACCTAGCGCGAGGAGGCTGTTTAAGACCATACAGAGAGTTTCTGCAAGAGGCAGACATGGTTAGGACCGTTAGGTCGAGATGAATCACGAAAACCCGGAGGTTGAAACATATATACCGTCTTGTTCAGATGCCTATGAAGAAAATCATATTGAACATCAAGCTGATAGATGGACCAAGAGCGGGAAACAACGATGCTAAGGATAGTCCGGATCATCGCCGGTTTGACGATAGAACTAAAAGTCTCATCACAATCAATGCCAACATGTTGAGAACATCCATTAGGAACTAAGCGAGCCTTATACCACTCGAGAGAACCGTCAGACTTATAATTTTGTCGAAAAATTCACATAAAACGCAGAATATTAGCCTGAGGAGGACGAGGAACCAGAACCCACGTCTTATTCCGCATAAGGGTTCGATATTCATCGAGCATGTAAGCGGTCTAGTGCGGGTCTTGGATGGCCAAAATGTGGGTTTTTGGAATGAGAGATATTGGCGGGTAGGCTGGAGCATTCCAGACAGATAAGTCAAAAACAAGTTTTGGTCTAAAGATGCCGGACTGACTCCTAATAGCAGACCGGATGACAGTGGTAGATGGTTGGGCTGAGGGTATTGTGGCAGTGGGCTCAGTCTGCAAAGAAGAGCAACGTTGGGCCAGGGAGGGAAGGTCCGGATCTGAGGCGGCAGGCTGTTGAGAAGGGAAAAGGTTAGGTGGGCCAACAGTGGATTGGGCTGGTGGTGTTGGATCAGTAGGCAGATTAGTGGAGGTTTGGGCCGGCTAGAGTGCAACAACGGGAGACGGTGGAATTCCAGCATTGGAATTCGAGGGCAACAGATGTGTAGCTACATGGAGCATATTTGATCGTAGCTGATCCAAATGGTAGAGAGAGATCTCGTCAATGGAGGTGAGCGAGTTGTACAGATCCGGGGAGCTGGGCGATTGGGAGACAAAAGGAAAACAGACTCATCAAAGACGACATGACGGAAAAATGATTTTGTGTGTATCTAGCTCGAGACATTCGTACCCCGATGATGTATAAGATACCTAAGAAAGGCGCACGGAATAATACGAGGCTGAAGTTTGTGAGTAATAAGTGCACTTTAATTAGGATAGCAAAAAATCTGAAGACTCGAAGATGACTTAGAGAGGGTGTTGTTTTGAACAACACTTGGGTGGGTGACCAATTTTGGATAGTGGTGGATGAAAGAATGTTTAAGAGGTAGCGAGAAGTCTCTAAAACATGGATCCAATAGGAGATGAGAAGAGATGCATGGAAGAGAAGAGAATGCATCATGCCGTTGATCGTTCGAATCACACATTCGGCTTTGCCATTTTGGAAAGAAGTATGAGTACACGGAAATCTAAAATTGATGTCATTGGTAGCAAAAAAATTGTAAAAGTTCGTGTTGTTAAACTCATGTCCCATGTCGCATTGGAAATTTTTGATTCCAACAAGAAATTGCATCTTAACTAGATTATGAAATTGCACAAATAATTCAAAAAGTTGAGACTTAAACTTGATCGGGTAAATCCATAAAATTTGAAAAAAGTCATCAAGAAAGAGCAAGCAATATTTGTAACCTCCCCGACTTGGAATTGGAGAGGTCCAAAGATCATTATTATAATATCAAAAGGTGCAAAAGTTCTAGTATAAAAGCGATCCAAAGGTAAACGATGATGTTTTCCTAATTGACAAGCATAAGAAAGAGGAACAACTCTCTCCTTATGACATTTAAAAATGAAGAATTTCTAAGAAAATAAAAAACAAGCGCGCCTGGATGACCAAGATGGATGTGCCAAATGGAGGAAGACTCAACGAACAAGGCGTGATGGTGATATGGTATAGGACGTGTCACCGGATAAAGCTGCCCGGAACTACTACACCTCAAACGAATGATCCCCGTATCCGCATCCTTCACAGAGAAACCAAATGGGTCAAATTCTATGGATGCACGATTATCAATAGTGAAACGGCGAACGAATACTAGGTTTTTGACTATTTGTGGGGCAAGAACATTGGATAGGCGTAGGGCCGGTTTGTGGTGTTGAGGACGGTTTCACCAAGACTTATAGATGGGAATATGCACCTCATAAATCTCACAACGTGTTTGTCCTCTCAGCTGGGATTTTTTTTTATTAATTATATGTAAAGACAAACGAACAACTAACGACAACTAACTCCTTTTGAATAGTTAAATTGATTGTCTTTAAGATAACACTCATAAGAGTTGGAACTATCCCCTTTTTATTTATTAATTGTATGTTATGAAATCGAAAAAGAATAGCACAAATGAAATGTAGGCGGGTTGATTGTTGGATACATCTTCTTGTATTTGGGTTGGTTTGGTTGTTGTAGATCATGGAGATGAAATGAAGATTATAGAGCTTATGGGAATAAAATTGAGAGATTTTCTTCATCCTCAAGTACATAGATTATGAAATTATGGTAATTATGGGAATGAAATTAACACTTCAACTTAATCCAATGCTTCACCAAACAGGCCCTTTGACCATTCTTGTCACATGTCCAAACCCATCGGTCCCACACAAAAACCTTGTCTACAACCGATTAGTGGGTACCTTTCTATTTTATTTTATCAATAAATTAACATATTATATATTTTAGATTTTACCTGGATCATTCGTCATATGAGGAGTTGCACCCGTGTCCATATACCAAAAATTGTCCACGTTATTGAGAGACATTGTCGCGAGTGCGTGATCCAGTGAGGTAGGATGAGGAGCTGAATATGATATAGTGTGGTAATAGGCCTGTTGAGTGGCACGTTGCGGTCTAAGCCCAAGGAGAGACTGCTGGACAGCCGAATAGGGGCAGACTGGGGAGGAGTTGTGAGCCGGATGGGTTTTGGGCCAGAAACCAAGGGGTGTCAGTATGAAAGGAAGGCCCAATGTGAGAGGCTTGGCTGAGGGACAACCATCTAAAGGGGGCCTAAAAGCAAAATAGACAGGTCCTTGTTGGTGGGCCTGACGGGCCATGGATATGCGCCCACGTCCACGAGACCTGTTGGACTGATCCGCTGAGGATGAAGAGGTGGAGTCAGCGACAGGGGTTTTGGCGTGTCTGGTGTAACAACCTGATTGTTGACGGTTGCAACGAACATTGTACTCAATAGGTAATCCTGAGACGAGTTGAAGGACAAGACGGCTAACAAATACCAGTGAGGACGAAGAGGCGGAGTCAACGACAGGGGTTTTGGCGTGTGTGTGCAACAACTTGATTGTTGATGGTTGCAACGAGCATTGTACTCAACAAGTAATCCTGAGACGAGTTGAAGGACAAGATGGTCAGCGGATACCGGTGAACCAACACCATTGAGTTGATCTTACATAGACTTAAGTTGTTGACAGTAAGCAACAATTGACGGAAAGCCAAAAAGCTTACAATTGGAAAACTCATGTTCGAGGTAGACGGCACGTGTATATCCATTGAAGTACATTAGCGTCGATTTGTTTCCAAAGTGAATCATCGATGTCTTGTGTTTTGACAACTTCTTCATTGATATGATCGAGAACATTATGGATTTTCGTTGTGACGCGAAATAGAGTGATCCAAGATGCATACAGAGTGTTATGATCAAGAATGAGAGCGATGTTGTTCTTGATAATCGAGATGCAAGAGCATAGTGAAACTTTTTCTTTCGATCGTCAGCCATGATGAATATAATGCTGGAGCGATGATTGTTGGAGGCGGCGTGTAGGAGAGGCGTTGGGGCGGTGGAGAAGTTGACCGGAAGGGGAAAGCAACGACCTCGTCAGTAACGACCGAAAAAGGCTAGGTTTAGCCGGCGGAGAGAAGAGGGGAAAGAATTAGAGGAACGATAAGTCTGATACCAAGCGAGATTTGGATAAATTCCCCTTGAGGATTTCCATCGGATTATGTATTATTTAGAGGAAAATATAAATACAAATATTTACAAAGAGAACCCTATTATTTACCTAATCTATCAGCCACCGTGAAACTAGAGAAACATGATTTACACTTAGTTATATATTAATTTCACAATATTCTTTCATAGTTCTCATATTTGATTCTATTGGCTTGTTGAAATACGCCCATATTGTCATTTTTTGTGGTCTATCTGGTTTGTAGGGTACAAGTGGCGAAGGACGAGTGGGAGATCTTACCCGGATCTTTTGTATTAAAAAGTTTGCACAAAAGGGTTTTTTTTTTATGTGGAAGGGCCTGACGCTGGTGTAGATCTGCTCATTAAGTCAGTTGTGATACACCCTCTCAGTGGAAGCATTTCTGAAGTAAGCACATTAGTTTATATTATTCTGTTGTATTTAGTATTCTCCCATAAAGAAGCTGATATTTGTTTGTTGAGTTCAGAGAGATGAAAATTTGATTGCAAATCATCAGTTTGATGATTGTCTATAAAAAATTTTCGTAAGAGGATGCACCATCAGTTTACATGACTATGTGATAAATTTTGGTTTATGAAGTCACTTCTGCTGTTTGAATATATGGTAACAACATTACATTAGAAAAAGTCAAGGCCACCTTGTGGTACAAAACGCTTGACAACCGTGAACTGAATGTTGTCATATGAAGGTTAATCTCGCTCATAACCACTTTTACATTCTTGTTACAAAGCGATGCTACTAGCCAAGTCGTTTATTGTGCACAAAGCTAAAAATTATTTTGCATTTGGTTGTGTATCTATATTTTATGAGAGGATGTTTGCTTTCTTATAGGGTGTAGGCCACGGAAAGTGAGTGGACAAATTTACATGGAAAATTCCTCATAAACGAATCACCATGCAATGTCGTTATCTATTTGGAAGGACTTCCTCTTGGGACCAACACTCTCGTGAAAGGTTTGGTTGTGAATCTTGCCGAGAAGACACCTTATCAGCTTCATCCACATATTGAGGTTATTTCTTTGATAACTTTTTATATGATTTTTAATAAGATTATGTAGATTACGTATCTTAGTCTGTTAGTCTATTTAGCTTTCCTACTTTCTTGCTTGTAGTCTTATTATATATATCTATTCAGATGCGTTAAATAAACATACAAGTTTATGAGTCTATACTACTCAATATGGTATCAGTCTTTTTCCTCAATCAACCCTTCCGCTTAACCTAATCAAACACAAAAATGACAACCACAATAGCTTTAACACCTATTTCTCCCTTTTATCTTCATCCATCCGATCATCCAGGACTCGCAATCTGTCCAGTTTTTCTCAATAACGAGAATTACACAGATTGGTCTATAACAATGGCTCACGCATCAACAACCAAGAGAAATCTCGACTTTATCTCCGGGAACCAAACTGAACCTGCGGTTACTTCCGAAAATCATCCATATTGGATCTACGTAAACTCCATGATTCAAGGATGGATGATGGCCGCCATGGAACCTAAAGTACCTAAGATAATCTCTTACTTTCCTACCAATAAGGACTTGTGGGAAGATCTCCACAGCCATTCGATACTTGCAATGACCCACGCTTGTTGCAACTTCGTGCTGAGCTTACAAAATGTCTGCAGAATCGCTAGCCAATAGCATCTTATTTTGGAAGATTAAAAACTATATGGGATGAGTATCATTTCATAAGATGAACGACTTCACGTGCGCGTGTACTTGTGGAAACAAAACTAAAAGCAGAGAGGAAGACGATGTCCACCAATTCTTAATTGGTTTAGATGACGAGTTCTTTGTGGTTTAGATCCACAATTGTGGCTCATTAACCTCTTCCCAAGCTGAATAAAGTCTACTCTATGACAATCCAAGAGGTGTGATTGAATTCTATTGCCAAACCAAGGAAGCCAATTTCAGATGAGATCACATTTGCAGCCGTATGTTCTCCGGCTATGAGACCACCCCAGCCTGACAAATCGAATCTTTATTGTAAGCATTGTGCTAAACATGGCCATATTATTGATGCATGTTTTAAGGTCATCGGCTAACAACGGTCGTGGCGTTACAAATCCATCAACAAGTAAACCGGCAATCTTAAAGCAGCATGTTCCTGCATTACTGGCATTCATCCATGCTTCCTAAATGCATACTCTTTCTGCTGCTACTCGTCTTTGTGTAATACAAGACCACACTTCGAGGACGGCGATTAGAGTGGGTGAAGCCCGATATGACGTCTATTGGCTTAGTTGGATGACATCGACACTTCATGCTCACCATTTTTTATCCACAACTCTAGCTCCAACAAACCTTCTTCATCGCCGATTTGGCCACTCTTTTGTTTCGTTCAATTCCACTTTTAATAACGACAATGTTTGTCCTTGTGTCGTTTGTTATCGAGCCAAACAACCTCGAACCATTTTTCATAAAAAACACATCACATGCATTTGCTCCGTTTGATTTAATACACATTGATATTTGGGGTCCTTATCGAGTCATGTCGATTTCAGGTTCAAACTATTTTTTAACGATTTTAGTTGACTTCTCTAGGTGTACTTGGGTATATTTAATCAAACACAAGAACGAGGTTCACACCATTATTCCAAAATTTTATGCCATGGTATCAAATCAATTCTAATCATGTGCTAAAACTTTTCAAAGTGATAACATAAATGAATTTCTATCTCTCAAACCTTTTTTTGATACTAAAGGCATTCATCGCAAGACTTCTTGCATACACACTTCTCAACGAAATGGTAGATTTGAGCGTAAGCAGTGTCATATTCTTAAGGTCTGTCGTGCTCTCATGTTTCAAAGTAATTTACCGATCAAATTTTGGGGAGAATGTGTTTTAACCTCTTGTTATCTAACCAATAGAACACCCACAAAAGTCCTTCACAATAAAACACCTATTGAGGTATTGTTCGGATATTGTCCTTCCGTTGAACATTTACGTGTCCTCGGTTGTCTTGCATGTTGCTCGAAAATTCCACGGTCATCAGACAAATTTAATCCTAGAAGTCGTAAGTGTGTTTTCCTTGGGTATCCAAATTCACAAAAAGCTGGCGAATGCTAGATCTCAATACAAATCATATTTTTGTTACAAGAGATATAGTGTTTTATGAAAATGTTTACCCTTTCTCCATAAATCTTCCAACCCAAATCCGGTCTTCAAATTTCAATCCAACCATATACGAAACTCCTACAACCCCACTTATCTCTAACCCTAGGGAAGCTCTTGTAGGCTTTCTCACAAACTTTTCTTCTACCGCAACCCTAACACCCCAACCTACCTTGATTTCTAATCCTTCTACAGAAACCTCACAAACTTCCATCCAAAATACCGACCAGACTTCATTTAACCCCATCTCACAGCCCAACCCTGCACCCATACGGCGCAACTCTCGTGAGACCAAAACCTTGGTGTTGCTTAAAGATTTCATTCATAAGAAAGCAATCATAGACTTCCATCTCAAGCGACACTTCTTCCTCGCTAGTCTCAAGTAAACATCCTTATTCCAATGACAAGTATGTATCGTATCACCATTTGTATCTTTCTTATGTTGTAGCCATTAGATCTTTTCACCAAGAAAGGAAGTCATTATTATACAAAGAGGCAATTTAACATCCTCAGTGGCTCGTTGCAATGCATGAAGAAACGACAACTTTACATCATAATCATACCTGGGATTTAGTCCCTCTCCCACCCGATAGACGCGTCATTGGGTCTCGATGGGTTTATAAGATCAAGTATCGCTCAAATGGGGATGTCGAGCGATACAAGGCTCGTTTGATGGTGTTAGGAAATTTTTAAATTGAAGGAGTAGATTATACAAAAACATTTGCGCCAGTGGCAAAACTGGTTGTGGTAAAGTTGTTTTTGGTTGTTGCTTCTATCCATCGATGGGAGCTCCATTAAATGGACGTACACAATGCATTCATGCATGGAGATCTTATGGAGGATTTTTATATGGTTCCGCCTCCTATTATTGAAATTTCAAGTTGTTTGTAGTTTATAAACTTTGCAAGTCATGCGGTCTCAAATAGGCACACAAGAAATTGGTTCCACAAGCTGGCTGAATCTCTAAAACAATATGGTTTCCATCAGTCATATGCCGATTACGTCACTTTTCTCCTATCATAAATCCGGTATATCTTTGCTAGTGTTGATATATATGGATGACTAATCATCACGGGCAATAATCCATCTACCATTGCTCGTTTCAAGGATTATTTGCATAATTGCTTTCAGATGAAGGATTTGGGTCAACTATGTTTTTTTTCTTCTCGGGATTGAAATCATACGCTCACCATCTGGTCTACTTTTCAACCAGAGATTGGTTGGTAGATTGATCTACTTGACAATTACTCACCCAAAGTTATCATATTTTGTACATATTTTGTCACAGCATATGCACTGTCCTCGTCAAGCTCACTGGGGTGCCCGCCTTATGCGTTTTGCGTTATTTGAAAAATGCCCCAACACAAGACATTCTTTTATTCAACAACAGTGATCTCATTCTCCGAGCTTATTGCGTCTCAGATTACGCCGCTTGTTTGCTCACAAGAAGATCATCTAAGGTTACTATATTTTGCTTGGCTTTTCTCTTATTTCTTGGAAGACAAAGAAATAACCTACTCAGAGGTGGAGTTAGGGGGCGGGCTGACTATGCAGTGGCCCACCCCAACTCAATATTTTAACATCGGACCCTTTTCTTCATTTAACTAGAAATCAGTAAAAGAAAACTTTAAATACCGTATTTGATACTTCATTGATATCCATTTTTTTGTGTCACGACAATGATAACGGTAACTAAGTTTTAGATAGTTATTTACGGAGTATTAGTTTACATTTATATTTTATATATTCACCTAACATGTACATTAGTTTAGTAGAGCTAAACTATACTTAATTATGTACATACGTAGTAAGTGGTAAAATTCCTCCCACCCATCAAAAAGTTTTGGCTCCGCCCCTGGTACTACTATTTCTCGTCATCAGCTGAGGCTGAATCCGAGCAATGGTTGTGACTACCGGTGAACTGATATGACTGAAATCAATCCTTCGTTCTTTGGGTGTTACACACAATCATCCAATGCATCTGTTTTGTGACAACAAGTTTGCATTACATATAGCTAACAATCCCGTGTTTCATGAACGGACAAAACACGTAGAGATAGACTGTCATATTGTTCGGGATCAAATGCAAAATGGTACAATCAAAGCCTTCTTCACCACATCGGTTGATCAATTAGCAGGTCTAATGACCAAAGTTGTGGGTCCTTTACGATTTCAGACTTCACTCTCCAAGCTCGGCATAGGTCAATGACCTCTTTCGGCTTGCGGCGGTGTGATAAGATTACGCGTTTCTCAGTTTGTTAGTTGTTTAGATAGCTTTCCTACTTTCTTGCTGATAATTTGTGTATATATATCTATTTAAATGTGTTAAATAAACATACAAGTTTATGAGTCTATACTACTCAACAATTTTAAACCTTGATTTTGTACCTTTACGATTTCAGACTTTACTCTTTAAGCTTGGCATAGCTCAATGACCTCTTTCGGCTTGCGGGGGTGTGATAAGATTATGTAGATTACGTATCTTAGTCTGTTTGTCTGTTTAGATAGCTTTTCTACTTTCTTGATGATAGTTTGTGTATATATATATATATCTATTTAGATGCATCAAATAAACATACAAGTTTTATGAGTCTATACTACTCAACAGTTTTAAACCTTGATTTTAGTCACTAACTATTTTACAGAATGCAATGTATGGAGTGAATATCATTGAAAACAGCGAGTTCAGCAAAGGAACAAATGGTTGGTTTGTTCGTGGGACATGCACGTTAAGCGTGAGGATCGGATGGCCGCGTATACTACCTCCAATGGCCAAAGAGAGCCTTGACTCTCATGAACATCTAAGCTGACGAAACATCCTTGTAACAAATCGAACACAGACTTGGATGGGGTCAGGTCAGATTATAACTGCAACAGTGAAACCCTTCTTGACATAACCAAGTGTCAGCTTGGGTCAAATTAGGTTGTGGTGCTTCTGGCATGAAATTGAGATTTTTGAAACCCTTCTTGACTCACAATATCAATGTTGGTCTCAGTGTGGACAATGAGTGGGTTAATGCCGGTCAAGTCGATGCAAACACCAATGGATGGCATGAAGTTGGTGGTTCTTATAGAATCGAGAAACAGACATCGGAAGTGATAGTGTATGTTCAGGGCCCTAGTTCAGGTGTGGACTTTATGTTTTCTGGAGTTGAGATTTTTGCTGTTGATCGAGAAGCTCGGTTTGATGAGTTGAGGAGTAGAGCTGATAAGGTAATTTACTGGATTTCTTATTGTTTTGATTGTGCATATTGGATATTAGGAAAGTTCTGCGTTTTAAGTATCTATAAGCAGCTTCATTCTGGATTTTATATAATCTTTCTTCCTTCAGATTCGTAAACGCGATGTTGTACTAATAAAATTGCTTCTTCAGTAAACAGATAGTTTATTACATGATTGGGACAACATACAACTTGTGGGACGAAAGCCGGCGACCTAAGCAACAGTGATCTCGTAAGCAGTTACTAATAAAAGTGTAGATGGTTTGCATGATTGGGACATGGAAAGGAGCGTCCAGAGTAAGCATGGAGTTTCATAAATTTGAGCTCATGAATCTCCATCATCAACCTCATGTTCTCTTGCTTCAGCTTCTCGCACTGCTTCAACAGTATCTCATAAGTCCCTTCTGTTTTCTTCACTCTTGTCCTATGCAATTTTACACTTTAATCACTTCATTAAACCATACTTAAGATTTCATCATTATAATCAAGTACCTCGCTCTTCTATTTTGAAACCATACTTCCAGTTGACGCGGCCGCAGATTCAACTGCTTCGCTAGCCTTTCTTTTCGGTCCTGGTCCATCCACACAAACAAAAATCAAATCACTATATATATTCAATATATATATATATATATATATATATTCAATATATATATATATATATATATATTCAATATATATATATATATATATAATTGATGGAACATACATTATTTTTAATGCTGTGGTTTTCTTTGAAGGCGTCTTCGAGAACAGAAGACTGGTAATTAGTAAGCCTGAGCTTCTTCTTTGAGCTGCCCTCTTCTTTGTCGTCATCCGTTGGACCCAAGGAAAGACAAGGCAAAACACAATCGAATTTCATCGCCGGCGATGGTACAACGCCGGCCGTCGTCGGTTTCTCCTTCTTGGTGTTCAAACTAGTAGTTGTGAGACCAATAGATAAGCCTATAGCTTCAGAAGCATCATTCGGATCATGATTTGGATCCATTTTCAGAAGCACCGCCCGGACAGAAAGAAAGAAAGATGTGAACTTGAGTGAGAAAGAAAGGAAGAATGAAATTATATAAGGAATCTAAACCTAGTACGTCACTTCATTGTCTGTGCGTCTAACACGAATGGTTTACTATAATAAACAATATATAAAATTATTTATTTAACTGAAAAAATGAAAATGGATAGTCTAGAAGGTTAACCTACGAAGAACAGTGAAACCTAAAATTCTTGTAGGCGCATGGATTACCGTGTTAAAAAAAAAGAATATATTAAAGAATAATAAAACCAAATTTATCAGTTAATTAATATATCTTTTAATCAAGTTTTATAAGTATTAGAGTTTATATGATCACAGTGTTCGCTCAAAAAATACGTGTGCAAATAAACCTTAAATTTAAAACCTAAAATATAAGCGTTAACGATATGCGAACTCGCAGTATACGGATCAATTATAGTAACGACAAATACTCCAATATCGATCACAGGTATTTGGTGAAACTGAATGGTAAAAGCAAATCTAGCTAAGACAATATGCAAGTAGCAATGATCAAAAGCAATGAAAGCAAAGATATGAATGTGTGATAATTGGGAAAGCGTAGTTTTTTAGAGATCAAGGTATCCAATTGTGGTTTTTTATTCAAGACTAGATCTTTGTTATTGCTTTCATACAATTTGGGATATTTTTTTTAAAGACACGTTGCTAAATATTTCTTACTTTTCTTTTAGTATTATTTGGTTTATGATTTTGTTGATTTCATATATATATCTTGATTTGAATATGATACTTGTTGGCTAAAACCCTTGCGATTCTAGGGTGATTGGTCGAAGATTGTGGCTTAGATGATGATAGATTGACCTTTACAAACAGATTGAACCTTAAGAGTTGTGTTTTTACCTTCGCAGAAACGATTCCACGGGTTGTTCGCTCAAAAGTGTGTGAGAAATAAGCCTTAAACTTTACCGAGAATAAAAGCAATAACAAACCCGCAGTGTACGGATAAATCGCGGTATAAGCAAATATTCCAAGGTCGATCACATGGACTTGGTGAAATCAAGCGATAAAGAAATCTAGCTAGACAAATTGCAAATAAAAGAAAATAACGAGTTTGTATGCAAGAATTGGAAAAATGCAACCACTCAAATCTAATAAAAGGTAAACCTTTATTAACTAGAACTCATAATCATTTGCAATCAAGCAAGGAAATCACCGGGTAAGTATCTTTTCAAGCTTGGATTTAGGTTAGAAAGGTTCAACAAGGCTAGGGTTTAGGCAATCTTTAACTTTGGGTTAAGAATAAAGCATAATAGGTACGATAGAGGAAACCATAGTCAGATCTTGGTGAAATCTCGGCCGAGATTCTCAAGAAAGGTTCGTGGAATCGTCTCTATGAAGGTAAAAACACAACTCTCAAGGTCCAATCTGTTTGTAAAGTTTAGTCTATCATCATCTAAACCACAAACCAATCACCCTAGAATCGCAAGGGTTTTAGCCAACAATCATCATATTTAAATCAAGATATATATATGAAATCAACAAACTCATAAACCAAATAAAACTAAAAGAAAAGTAAGAAATACTTAGCAACGTGTCTTCAATATCCAAAATTGTATGAAAGCGCCAATCACAAATATTTAGTCTTTAATCGAATGGAAAAATAATCAAGAACCTAAACTTTTCAAGAATCCTTCTTCACAAATCTTCCTTCAACTGTTGTTGTCGTATGAGTTGTCAATCCGTTTCAATTTTGTCCTGAATTTGTCAAATCCAGTCCTTCTTCGTTGGTGTCCTTTCAATGTTAAAGACTATGAGATATTTATAAGAAATAAATCTTGTATTTTTACAAACATGACCTTAAAGATAGATCGCAACTTAAAGATAAACCCTAATTTAAAGATAAATTACACATTAAGGATAAAACCCTAAAATTTTGGGTCGAAAAAGAAATTGAGCCCGCTGGTATCAGAGCGCCTTCTAGCACATATCATAATACAATTTGGCGGTATCAGAGTTCGCTCCGCGGTATCAGGGTTCACTTTGGCGGTATCAAAGTTCGCTTCACGGTATCAGAGTTCGCTCCACGGTATCAGAGTTCATTCCAACGTGTTGCTAGTTTTCTTGTATGCTCATTTTTGTTCCGCATCAAGGCATAATCCTTAAATATGTCATTCCGCTCCATAATTCGCCAAATTACCTACTATTGCAATAAAACTTTGTGTAGATCTCTATTCTAACAATATAGGTGAATATAAGCACAATTGAAATGAATATGTCTATTCATGCAAAATAAAGGGAAAATCAACAATATATAAAAATATTTATTTAACAGAAAAAATGAAAATGGATAGTCTAGAAGGTTAAGCTACGACGAACAGTGGAACCTAAAATTCGTGTAGTTGCATGGCTTACCGTGTTCAATCTAGAACATATTTAAGAATAATAGAACCAATTTTATTAGGTAAATAGTTTAGTATATACGGATATTTAAAAAGTAAAAAAGTATACTCATATAGGAGAAATATTTATGTAAAAAAGTATACTCATATAGGAGAAATAATAACAACATAATTGTTGACCTAGTTCGTCGTATAAATATGACTACATAGGGAGGCATACCAAGCCATCCAGGAGTGTTCACTATATATGCATTATAAAAATCACAATACTAATAAATGTCAAAAAATAAACGATATATATGCAATGCAAAAATATATTTGAAATAACTAATTCAAAAAACAAATAAAATTTTGCAAGTATAATATAATACAAATCCAGAAGATAACATTTGTCTTGAAACCGCGAGCACATGCGCGACAGTCCAATTATGGAAAAGAAAAAGATAAACTTGATATAAGTGTAAACTTGAAAGTTATGTTCGCTTGATATTATTGATAGAAAACGAAATAAAGGTAAACTCAGAAGATAACATTAATCTTCAAACTTTCTATGTTTATTTATACAATTTATCAAAGTGTCATTTTTCCTTGATAACAGATGTGGGATAGCAAAGTCCATATTTTACAAAATAATTATGGTTTAGTAAAAAAGGTTTATTGACTTAATTTGTGATTTAATAAAAGATTTAATCTGAGAAAAACACACGGGGGCGTCACGTTAGCATGAGTGTCGCCTACTTCAGTAAAGTATATAGATATAAATAGTTTATACACATGTCCTACAAGAGTATTTATTAATATAAAAGTTTTAAAAGTTCTTGTATATTTATTATATTGATAAAAGATAAATTACGAATTTAATAGTTCAACGACTCACATAACAGTAGTTTCAATGAGTTACATACAATATTAATCCAATATGAATAAATATTATACTTTATTCTCACCAAAAGGTCTATAAATTTATGATTTGTTTAATCTTCAAACTTTTAATGTTTATTTATACAATTTGTGCATGTGTCATTCTTCCTTGATAATCGATGTGAGATAGTAAAATACATATTTTACAAAATAACTAGTGTATAGCCCGCACCTTGTGCGGGTATCATTATAATATTAGTTGTACGAACTTAATATATATTTATGAAATTTTATAATAATGATTCAAATTTGATTATTCTTAAAACGAAAAAATAGTCACAAATAAAGAATTTCTTATTATTCTACACTTCATAAATTTAATCCTTATACAATGCACAATTTATTTTAAAAAAACTACAATGCACAACTCCGTTATACACTTATAACTAAATTACTTTAATATATTGTAATTATCTAAATGGAACCCGAAATATAATTTTGTAAAAAAAAGAATTAGAAACGAAATGTGTGATAAATAATAAATAAAAAATTGAAAGTTTTTTTTTAAATAAATACACAAAAAGTTGAAATAAAGTTTAAAAATACAAGAAGAAGCAAAAACAAATTATTGGATGAACGAAATTTAAAATCTTGAACTTTATTCTTGTAACGACCGACGTAATATAAAAAGAATACCCGTATTTTATGATTAAAAAACATAATAGGACAACAAAATACTTAAATAAAAAAGAATACCCGTAGAGTAATAATTTTATTTAAAAAAGTCAACTTGATAAGGCTCCAACCATACTTGATAATCGACGTGGGATAACAAATTTGTAAATTTAAATATAGTATATAAATGATGATAAAAAATTCTATAATATAAAATTAAATAAAATCTCATACAATAACAAATAAATTAGTATTAATTTAGACAATTATAAACGTTTTTCAAGTTCTCAAAATATCAGTCATTCTTGATAATCGACGTGGGATAACAAATTCGCTGAAAACAGTAAGTAAACGACCCATAAAAAAGTAGGTCAAAGACCCATAAAACATATATTAATCCGTTGTGAATAAAAAATTATAGCTCAACTTAGCTAAAAGGCCAAAAAATGTATCATTTGTTTAATCCGTTATTAACCTCTATTTATACAAGTTATCAAACCATCACTTTTAGTAGTTATCAAACCATCACTTTTAGTCGGTCAACGACCCATATAACGGATATTAATTTATGAATAAAAATTATACTTAAAATTAGTAAAAATCGCTGAAAATACTTAGATAGCCCCAAAACAATAGGCCAAGGACCAACAAAACAGTAGGCCAACGACCCACAAAAACAGTAGGCCAACGACCCACAAAACAGTAGGTCAACGACCCACAAAACAGTAGGCCAACGACCCACAAAACAGTAGGTCAACGACCCACAAAACAGTAGGCCAGTGACCCACAAAACAGCAGGTCAACGACTCACAAAACTGATATTAATCCGTTATGAATAAAAATTATAAGGTTTAGCCAAAAGGCCAAGAAATGTGTGATTTGTTTAATCTTCAAACCCTCTATTTATACAAGTTATCTAACTGGCAGACTTAATTATATCGATGTGGGATAGGGGATTCCGTAAAATTCTTTAACTAAATAGATTGAATTTATATTTCTTCAAAAATAAATTAAGAAAAAAAATAAAAATCTTCTCAATAAATAAATTACTTAAATTTCGACGGCTTAAAAATAAAAGAAATACGTAAACCAAATTATTTTTAAAATATTTAGGAGATCTTGTTAGTTAATTTTACAAAATTTTGTTTTATTTTTAGATTAATAAAAAAATTATGGTTTAATAAGTTAATTAAAAAAAGATTTAACCCTACAAAATTTGTGAGAATGACACGTCAGCATTAGTGTAATCTAGTTTAGTAATATACTAGTATAATACCCGCACCTTGTGCGGGTTTTGAAAAAAATGAGAAAGAATATTGTGAAATAGATTTTTTTTACGTGCTTTTGTTTTGTATACTTCTCTAATCTAATCTTGCGTCCACAGCGCGCCACGTCATCAACCCGTGCTCTATTTTAGTAAGTATAATAGATTTGGTTTTTATAAAATTATTATTTTAATAATAAAAGATTTTATGGTTTAAAAAATAGTGTATAAAATAAAGATTTATTGGCTTTAATTGTGGGAGCTCAATTTCAAAAATCCTGCGTCCACAGCGCGCCACGTCATCAACCCGTGCTCTGTTTTAGTAAGTATAATAGATTTGGTTTCTATAAAATTATTATTTTAATAATAAAAGATTTTATGGTTTAAAAAATAGTGTAAAAAATAAAGATTTATTGGCTTTAATTGTGCGAGCTCAATTTCAAAAATCCTGCGTCCACAGCGCGCCACGTCATCAACCCGTGCTCTGTTTTAGTAAGTATAATAGATTTGGTTTCTATAAAATTATTATTTTAATAATAAAAGATTTTATGGTTTAAAAAATAGTGTAAAAAATAAAGATTTATTGGCTTTAATTGTGGGAGCTCAATTTCAAAAATCCTGCGTCCACAGCGCGCCACGTCATCAATTCGTGCTCTGTTTTAGTAAGTATAATAGATTTGGTTTCTATAAAATTATTATTTTAATAATAAAAGATTTTATGGTTTCAAAAATAGTGTAAAAAATAAAGATTTATTGGCTTTAATTGTGGGAGCTCAATTTCAAAAATCCTGCGTCCACAGCGCGCCACGTCATCAACCCGTGCTCTGTTTTAGTAAGTATAATAGATTTGGTTTCTATAAAATTATTATTTTAATAATAAAAGATTTTATGGTTTAAAAAATAGTGTAAAAAATAAAGATTTATTGGCTTTAATTGTGCGAGCTCAATTTCAAAAATCCTGCGTCCAAAGCGCGCCACGTCATCAACCCGTGCTCTGTTTTAGTAAGTATAATAGATTATGGTTTAATAAAAAAGATTTATTATGTCATTTACTTTAATAAAGTATATAGATATACTCTATGAGATAACAAAACCTCCAAATCTTTAACGTGAATATATTAGGTTGATAATCCTTTCAAAAAAAAAAAATAATCCTTTCAAAAAAAAAAAATTTTAGGGCACGATTACTAATATCAATTTCAGGGAAAAACATTAAGACCCCTAATAATTGTAAGGTAACAATCTCACCTAACATATACTACTCCAATATGAATAATAATTGTACTTGAACTTAACAAATGGTCTGTATTATTTGTATACTTTTTAGACTCCTATTTATACAAGCTCTAAAACCATCAACCTTAGTAGCGATGTGCGATAACAAAATCCCTTAAAAAAATTTAGCGTAAATAGATCAAACTGATAACAAAAGATTCTTTAACTTAAAATATAGTTTAAAAATAAAGATTTATGGTCCGAAAAATAGATTGGTTGGAAAAAAAAGATACGTGAAATTTTCCAATAATATAGTGTTAGTTTAATAAATGAAGATTTTGTGGCTTAAAAAATTAGTTTACAAAATAAAGATTTATTGGCCAAAAAATTATGGGAGCTCCATTCCAATATTGATTCCACAACGCGTCACGTTAGCAAAATCCGTACTCTCATTTAGTATGTATAATAGATTAATATATCTTTTAATCAAGTTTTATAAGTGGCAGGGTATAGTAACGACAAATACTAAAGGGTCGATCACAGGATTTAGTGAAATCGAATGGTAAAAGCAAATCTAGCTAAGACAATATGTAAGTAGCAATGATCAAAAGCAATGAAAGCAAATATATAAATATGTGTAATAATTGGGAAAACGCAAATTCTAGAGATCAATGTATTCAATTGTGGTTTTCGATTCAAGACTGGATCTTTGTTATTGATTTCATATAGTTTTGGATATTGAAGACACGTTGCTAAGTATTTCTTACTTTTCTTTTAGTTTTATTTGGTTTATGAGTTTGTTGATTTCATATATATATATCTTGATTTGAATATGATGATAGTTGGCTAAAACCCTTGCGGTTTTAGGGTGATTGGTTGAAGGTTGTAGTTTAGATGATGATAGACGGACCTTTACAAATAGATTGGACCTTGAGAGTTGTGTTTTTACCTTCGCAGAGACGATTCCACGGGTTGTTCGCTCAAAAGTGTGTGCGCAAATAAGCCTTAAAATTATACCGAGAATAAAAGAAATAGGCAACCCGCAGTATACGAATCAATCGCAATATAAGCAAATATTTCAAGGTCGATCATAGGGACTTGGTGAAATCAAGCGATAAAGAAATCTAGTTAGACAAATTGCAAATAAAAGACAAATAACGAGTTTGTATGCAAGAATTGGGAAAACGCGGATTTTAGAGATCAAGGTTTCCAACTCTGGTAGACATGGGTCCGAAACCTAAATCACCGGTTTAGGTTTCGGAACCTATGGATTAGGTTTGGCCAAATGCCAAACCTAAACCTAAACCGGCCATAGCTCAAACCGGCGGTTTAGGTGGCGGTTTATAAAAAAAAAATTTTAAAAAGGGAAATTAGATCAAACCGGCGGTTAAGTACCGGTTTGATCCATTTAAAAAAATTTTAATCAAACCGGCGGTTAAACCGCCGGCTCGGCCAAACCTAAATTTAAACCGGTAACCCACGGTTTAACTTGGAACCGCCGGTTTGGCGGTTTAGCCCAAACCGGACTCAAGCCTTAATTGTGGTTTTCGATTCAAGACTTCTAAAGATATATATGGACATAGCTGAGATTGCAAAGGAAAGATGTTTCTAAGGTGGGATAGATCACGGGGGAGGTCTCATTATTCGCTATTACAAACCAAAGAAACTTTTCACCGGGTAAGTCTCAAAACTTCAAGGGATAAGGGATGATAGTCTCAAACCAACCACTCAACCTAAGGGAATAGAATTAACCATCACCGAATAAGTCTCAAGTAAACTCACAAGGGCAAGAGGAAGGCACATTCATAGTTCACTCTTGCGCGTATCAGAGTTCACTCCGCGGTGTCAAGGTACACTTTGGAGGTATCATAATTCGCTTTGCGCTATCAGAATTCACTTCAGCGCGTCCCTAGCTTCCTTTTATGCTCCTTTATATTCAACATCAAGGTTTAATCCTTAAATATGTCATTTTGCTCCATAATTTGCCAAATTACCTACAATTCCAATAAAACTTTGTGTAGATCTCTATTCTAACAATATATGTGAATATAAGCACAATTGCTATGAATATGTGTCTATGCATGCAAAATAAAGGGAAAATCTACATAAATGCATGCCTAAATATAAGTTATAATTCATGTGATCACATAGCTTTTTCATATTTATACAGTATTTTTTGAAAAAAATACTAAATGAAATAATATGAACGGATTTGAAGTATAAGGTTGTTGACCGACGGTAATTCTATGGTCGTCTATACCCAATCAAAAGTAAATCCCGACTTAGCACTAAGAACAAGTATAGTAGATAAGTAAGGGTCGATCCCAAGAGAGTTTGAGGTTTTAAATGCAATTATCGATTCAAGTAACAAGTAAGAGAAAGGGGGGGGTTTGGTTGAAATGAGTGCACACAAAAACTTTAAGAGAAACAATTTACGCAATAAGTAAGAAAATGATGGGTGAATCTACACTAGGTTGATTTTAGGCATGCAATTGCTACTTTGGTGCGTTCCTTTTACAAGTTTTCAAGTAATCTCCCGTCTTGATCGTAAATATGTGTTGAGCCAACCGGCACCAACACAACTTAACATGTTAGTGTTCCGTAAACCTACAAGAACAAATAACAAGTTAGCATTCAAACAAAGACTAAGGGATATAAAGAGAAGATTAAAACCGTTAAACTTATCTTTATATTTGTGTTCCTTTTCTTTAAGTAATTACAACCCGTTATCACTTAAAGTTGCTACTAGATTAAAGACCCGAACCCGGAACCTATTAATCCTAGTTGTTTACATGCACTTTAGAACCTAAGGTGATCAATCTTAAGCAATAGTTAACATGCAATTAAACAATGGAGATCAAGGAAGACACAAAGCATTACTGAATAAAAACTTATATTAAAAAGAACTTACGACCAAAGTAACAATGCAGCTTCAAACCAACCCAATGTAGCAAGGGAGTTAGCAACTCATTACAATGGAAAAACTCAAGTCTAAAATGGATTTTGTGGGAAAATCATGCATGATTCTAGCAATCAGCCAAGGACTATTTATACTACACAAGACACTTAATTAGGAGCAAAAAGTCGGCCTTAAACAGCCACCTTCAATGCCATAACGGTGGTGTAAACAGCCGGAGTAAAGCTTTTGGTGTTAAACCGCAGGGGCGGCCTTCAGGGACCACAGGGGCGGTTTAGGCATAATCCGTTGATCTTCTTCATGACCGCAGGGGCGGCTAGGCAATTCCGCTGGGGCGGATCTTTAATGCTTCTTCAACGTCTGACTATTCATCTGCTTGCCGTTTCTGATGCCAAGGCGCAGGGGCGCCCCTATGTCAGCGCAGGGGCGGTGACATAGCCTCTTCGTCTTCCAGCTCCCAAGCTGAGGCACAGGCATGGCGTAGTGGGAGGCGCAAGGGAGCTGGTCTTCGTCTCTTCAGGGTAGGTCACCGCAGGGGCGCCAAAGGAGTGGCGCAAGGGCGGTGACACACTTCTTGGCTGGCACTGGTGAAGGCGCAGGGGGCGCTCTAATGGAAGGCATCACCCGCTGGGGCGGCTGCAAGGACCTACTGGGGTGGTGATGCAACAGAAGCCTTGCTTCGTAATCTCTCTTCACTCCTAAATGCTTATAACTCATTCCTTAGCTTCTTTTAGTCTTCTTCTTCTGGACCAAGGAGTTAGTAGCATAAACCGACGCAAATGAAACAAAAAGACTCTAAAAACTACCCTAAATGATAGTGATTTCATCACCTATCAGTTGTACGTATAATACTGATAAAGGAATTTACGTATTTGACTATTTGAAATCCGAGAATAAACTATTCTGAATTTATCCATCATTAGTTATCCATGAATATGTGAATATAAAAAATCTTCTTCACTGACGTATCCATATCAATCATCGATTTCGGGTGGAAATTAAATAGTAAATTGTATATATGGTTATAGCCTTTTAAAATTTATTTTCAACGGCAGACATGTACGTAATATTTAAATACTTTATAACTATACATCTATACGTATTGGTGAGGTTTCAAATTTTATTTGGATACTATAATTTTGATAATAATAATATAATTCAAGTTGATAAGATGAAAAAAATTTATATTATTTGGAGAAAAATTTAAACAAAAAAGATAACTTTTTTTATAAAATAGAAAAAAATTAAATATAATAATAATAATAATAATAATAATAATAATAATAATAATATTAATAATAATAATAATAATAATAATAATAATAATAATAATTATAATAATAAACAAATAAAAAAAATTTAAACTCTTGATCATTTACACCTAACGTTGAGTTTCAACAATTATGGTAAGCACTTTTTTGTTTCAGAAATCAATTAAAAATAAATATTATAAAATTTTAAAAATAAATTAGAGTTCTATGTTGTTAAGTCTAATGACATCTCTTGTTGGACGAGAATATATATATATATATATATATATATATATATATATATATATATATATATATATATATATATATATATATATATATATATGAAAAATAACCTAAAATAATACCAACTATCAACCTTCAACCCAAAATAATACGAACTTTGAAAATTACCGACAACGATACAAACTATCGATGCATTTACAAAAAATGATACGCATAGTTTTTCCGGCGAAAATTCCAATTCCGGTGATGATGTGGCAGGCAACTTGTACATGTCATCAAATAAAAAATATTAAATAATGTTGAGTTGGACTTTATTAAGATATATAAAAACAAATTGCTATTTTTTAACAAAGCCAACAAAATTTATATACTAATAAGCCCATATAAAATTATTTCATTTTACAGTAAATTTAACATAATAGAAATACCTACAAAGTTTAATTAATTTCCTTAACTAAATTCAAAATCAAATTACTTGGTTACGTGTAACTTAAATACATATATTGTGGGCCCCAGTCCAACCTAACCTAACACAAGAAGAACCCTAGCAGCCGGCCGCCGCCCTCTCTGAGCTCTCTCCCCCGGTCACTGTTTGTATCTCCTAGTCAACCACTCTCCGTTTTCAATGGCGACGATTTGCAATCAATATATGAGTCTCCATCGATCGATGCTTAATTGGATACCTTTCACGACTCTTCCGTGCAACTAGATCAGGTGAATATATCAGAATAATGATTTTCCATAGCTATCTAATACAGTCGCAAATACAAGACTCAGTTGCAGGATCCCAATTCGAATCGGTTTCTTAATCCATCGTTTGAAAATCAAATGAGCAGTAGAATTGATTTCTTAATTTTGTCGTTCAACAAGAAGAACCAATTGATAGCACGAAAAAGCAAAATCAAACAATGAATAAATTTGATGGATTAAGAAAGAACCATTGGAGGCGATTGTATAGAACTTATAAGTAGCAAGAGCAAGCAAAGTAGAAGGGAGAAAGTATTAGGAGATGACGAGCACGGTAGAAGAACGTTTTTATTTAAATTGGTTTTTATTTAAGTTAAATCTAAGTAATTTGATTATAAATTAAGTTAAAGAAATTGATTTAGCTTTTTAGTTATCCCTTTCATGTTAAATTTACGGTAAATTGAACAATTTGATATGGGCTTTCTAATATACAAAAAAATTTTGGGCTTTGTTAAAAAGAAGTAATCTATTTTTATATATTTAAAGTCAACATTATTTAATACTTTTTTATTTGATGACATGTACAAGTTGTTTGCCACATCATCATCGGAATCGAAATTTTTACCGGAAAATTTTACCGTATCATTTTTAGTAAATACGGTGATAGTTTGTATCGTTGCCGGTAATTTTCAAAGTTCGTATTATTTTGGGTTGAAAGTTGATAGTTTGTATTATTTTAGGTGATTTTTCATATATATATATATATATATATATATATATATATATATATATATATATATATATATATATATATATATATATATATATATACTTTTATTTAGAAGAGAAAATTATAGTGAAACATCATTTCCCAATTGTTGTAGATTACTCAAGGTTGGTATTGAGCTTTCGGCATCAGTCGGGAGATTATTAGAGTATTTGTCAATCAGCTAACCCTTTTATATATTAATTTGTGATAGTTCAAATTAATTTGTCATGTCATCTGTTTCACAAATATAACATCTCTATAGATATTTACGACTTCGTACCAAATGAACTATGATAAAGATCGTGATCGTGATCGTAATAATATCAGATCGTGATCATCGTAAGATCAGGATCGTGATAATATCTTTGTTATTTAGTTTCTTATATATTACTATTTATTATTTTCTTGTAAAGCCTATATAAAAACTATCATAATTTCAATAAGAGGGTGGTTCTACCTCCACCATTTGGGTGGTTCTACCTCCACCATTTGTGTTCCCCACTAAAATCTATCATGGTATCAGAGCAACGATCTTGTACCTATCGGCGTTCTAGGGCCACCAACCAACAAAACAAAGCGCAACTCAACCACTTTTACTAAAGACTCGTTGCCTCAAATTGAATAAAGTATATTCAAAGGCAAGTGAAAAGGAGCGTCAGAAAAGCACATGGCTCGCACTAGCTTTACATGTTCCGCCGACCGAGTGATGGATCTGTTTATAAAGGTTTTATGGACCGAGTATCAATTTCTCAAGTCCAATCTCGATGTTGTGCGTCACCCACCACCGGCTTGAGAAGGCGTGATAAGATCGTGATCGTAATAATATCAAGATTGTGATCGTAGTAAGATCGAGATCGTAATAATATTAAGATAGTGATAATATCTTTGTTATTTATTTTCTTATATATTACAAGTTATTATTTTCTTGTAAAGCCTATATAATAATTGTTTATCTTTATTTATGAAATTTGTTAGAATTATTTTTAATATTTAAAGTAATTATAGTAAAATTTGTTGGTTCCCGATAAAAAATAAAGTGGGAATGTAAATACATTTTGTAATAAATATAACACCCCAAGTTCTGGGAACTCGAAGCGCTACGGGTTAGGACCACACAATGAGTCCCGGACCTCAGAGTAGTAACAGCATAACAGATCTTACAACAAGACACAGACGAATGAAAACCAAAACTCAATATAAAACCAAAGGTTTAAACAAAAGAAAGCGTAAAAGACTCACTGCCGAGTTCAAAACAAAGAGAAAGCAACAACATAAACATAAACCTGATCCCGTCCTATAATGTACGGGAACCCCGGCTGACCACACATCCGGATCACTCAACAACATCCTGAACCTGCGGAACATCTACAACGACAGTATAAACCGTTAGCTAACATTCTAGATAATAGCAAGAGCATAAATGCACAAACACACATAAGGTAAAATAAACATATAGCGTGCTCGCACACAACTGGTTATTATATTTCTTAAACTTATCCCTTACTATTTCAACTTATTTTGTCACACGGGAATCTCCCGAAACTCGCCTCCGCTTCCGTCTACCAATAGGAATAGATCAGTACTATCCGTTACCTACGGGTCTAGGTTGCAAGAGCACATTCTAATCTCTTGAAGAACTAGACAAGTGGTCACCGTCCGGTTATCATACACTTGGGCCAGTTAAGGTTATGAAGGGTGAATCTTATTCCGGTTATCCGTTATAAACATGATAAACAACACAAAAAAGGCAAAACACTCAAACCAATATGTTGAATGAAGCTAAGTCCAAGGGACTTAGCTCACTCGAAGGAACACTCAACACACTGCGCGCACACACAGATAATGGCTCATTTTCCCTCAAGAAAGGAGCAAGGAAAGCCTATTTCACACAAGCATCACGAATCAGGAACGAAACGGTTGCTAGAAGTCTATAACTTCTAGTCTCAATGATCTCTAAGAGATCTCCACAAGCTAAGGTCTTAATCTTAGTCTTACAACATATTCAAGGGTCAAGGAACAACCATAAAAAACAAGGAATGGAACGAGGAAAGGAAGGAAGGAAGCAACTCACCAAAGACGGGAGCTACTGTAGAGGAAACGGTAGGGGTGGCTGGACAGGGCGCATGCGGCTGCGTGACAGAAGGCGCTGTCGAGGTTTCTCTTGACAGAAACTTCATAACAAGGAATCCAAAGCTTGAACCTTTGATCCAACTCTTCAAGACTCAACCAAGGGAGCCTGTGAACATCAACATATCAACAACGGAACCCGGCCATAACAAGGATCAAGACTCGATCTTGATCCTTGGAGAAGAAGAAAAGGAAGAACGAAGGGAAGAAGCGAAACAGAAGAGAACGGCACGCAACAACTACAGGAACGTGATGAAGAAACCAAAAGAGATGAACTTACACGCTCAGCAAGGTCGTAGGAAGTAAGGTGGCGGCTGCAGCTCTCAAGGGGTGAAGAAACATAAGCAAGAAACGGGAAAAAAGAGGAAAGACGGGAATATATTGAGAAGGGCTGGAAAGATAGAAGGAAAGACGTTTTAGGGTTAGGAACACGATAAGGAAACCGACACATAAGATAGAAGATCGGATCTTCAATATATGGAAAGAAGATAAAACGAAAGAAAGATCGGGCGCGATCTGTAGTCAGCCGCAGGGGCGGCTTTATTTCATCATAAACCTATTATTTCATGTCAATCTACATTATCGTAACCTATCTTTTTCAAACTCAACTTTAATTTATATATCAAAAATGAAAATAAGAAATAAGAGAAGAATGACTCACTTTAATACTTATGTTTGAAAAAATGAATGTATTTTCAGCCTAAATTATCTAACGAGTCATCCACATTCTATTAACAAGGTCTATTTTTCCCAGCCTTATGATCACCGATTTTATTCCTATTCATAAACGCATATCAAATGAAGCTATAAGGATCGTTTTATTTTAACTATGGAAACGGAATGAAAGCGAATATAGTCAATAAGTATACCTTCATGAAACTTTTTAAAATTATTTTTTGTGCTTTGAACTAATTGAACTAACATTGTCCTTATTTTTTACCCCTACAGACAAACAAAATAAAAAAACAAATACATTTTTATTTCCAAATTTACAACCAAACCAAAATAACTTTGGTAACAAATTTAAGTAACACAGAATTTGATTGACGGTGATAGAGGATTTAGATGGTAGTTGCGAGTGGAAGAAACTTAGAATTATAAGTGAAAGCGGCGGAGACTAGTTTGTAGTTGCTAAGTAGATATACCCCCAAACTCGGTAAGCATTTATGTCCTAATAGTTTTACAATCATAACCAAACACACCGACCTTCCACTCTTTTCATCTTACGTGTTACGTTCCTCCTCCCATACATATACATACGTGTTACGTTTCTTCAGTTCTAAACTTTGGTCCAATCATAAACGTATCATTGTGTGGGGTTTCAAGTAAGTAGCATGGCCGCATTCATCACTTCTCTACATGTGACAAGGACGACAATCTTTATCTTATTAGGGTAAGTATTGAAAAAGGAAACTTTGGGGGCATCATATTACTGATTTATTGACTTTACGGGAAAAAGAAAACACATTTGGAAACACGAATTTACTCGAGTTTTTTTTTTGCGCTTCATAAGGTACATAAGTCTACATTGAAGGATATTACGTAATTTATTAAACGATATATTACAAATATAATTTTATACAAAATTATATTAAATGAAAGTAAACTTCTCTAAACTACTCTTATATTGGCATATAACATAAACTAATACAATTTTAATATTTATAATATAATAATAGATTATCCAACATGTTTAGAAAGTAACACGGACAAATACAAATACTAATACAAGAAAACAGCTTTGTCCTTAGGTTGGTCTAATGAAAAATGGAACCCTTTAACCCTAAGTTTTCTATTATTGAATTAAATAAATGTTGTGCATAGACTAGGGATGAGGACGAGACCCTCATCCATATCACCCATCTGAGAGACTTTGTCAACTTCTATATATATGTTTCAAGAGTTTGTCAACTTCGAAAGTTGACAAACTTGTATATATGTTTCAGAACTTCGAAAATCTAATAAAGTTGTAGATAACTTTTGTGATGTTAATTGGTTTAACACCTTTTACACTTCCAAACTTCTATATGTTTCACAACTATGCAAAAACTACTTCAGATTTAGTGTCCGGTTTGATTAGAGCGGTGAAATGAAAATGGAATGAAATCGAATAAGGATAGAAAATGGAAATGGAATGGATTGAGATTATTTTTATGTGTTAAAAGACATCTAATCAAACGTTGTTTTTGATTGATTCGGAATAATTCCGTTACCGGGAATGATTCCCGGTGCTTCCAAACGAGCCCTTAGTTTTCATTTCGACCATATTAGAAATCATGACAATGTGGATGATTTATTTAATTTTCTTTCATGTTTGCACTTGTTTTAAATATTTGATTGAATACTAACTTCAAAAGTTAAACTTTATTATTGATAAAAAAAAAGAAGGGCCAAGCCCATTATAGTCTACAGTTTGGGCTGGGCCAAGCCCATTATAGTCCACAGTTTGAGCCCAATACCTGATCCAACTTCTAGAATAACCTTTTCTATCATCTACCTAACCAAATCCTTTTTCCATGCCCTAAAGAATAATTCAACAACAACGAGTTTCTCAACTTTCCAATATCTTATCTTTACACTTTTTTGATATTTTAAAAACTATAACGTATGTCAAAAGGATTAATATTATTGAAGAGTCAAGATTAAACCTTTTGAAATAACGGATCTTCAATTTCTAGAGTCGTATTCATACTTCATTTAGTCTTTATGTTCATGCAACATGAATTCACCAATAAAAATGTACCATCGGTGTATTAAAAAATGCCAGTATAAGAACACGTCAATTATGCTCCAGGTTGTGTGCTTTTCTGGTAACGTCATTATACACGATACAATTCTATATTAATAATCATTTTCACAAGAAATATAGAGAGCTGTATTTATTGAATTTCGGGGATGTTTGTGCTTGTCGTTTTGCTCCTCCAAGTGCGTGAGATTTAAAACCATTTTTATCGAAGATTCTTGAATCGAGTTTAGAAAGTTGAAATATTGTACTTAGCTCCCTCAATTTCCATAATGGAGAAGATTAAACACTATTATATAGATTACTTTCCAGCTTTCATATACTGTAGATGCGCTACGATGTTGTGAACATCGAGTTGGAAATTGCCCAGAAAGAGTGTCAATTCATAACACGAAAATAAAGTCTTGGAAGGATATTTAGTTATATGTCAATGGCCCCATTAGGGTAAATAAAATAGTATATGTAGAGCTATCAATCACTGCTTTATTTGCATTGTCCAGAAAGATAATGGAAATTAACCTGGAGATAGATAATGGCTTGAGAAAGGACGTACAATTTTCAAATTTTACATAGTCAAAAACTTTGACTTGCTCTTTAACATGGTAGGCCCCTACCTGCAAATCAAAAGCTTCCGAGGATTTGTAACCTTCTGCATTGTCTCTTCATCTACGTACTTACGTAATAGTACCTAGTGATAATATATATATATATATATATATATATATATATATATATATATATATATATATATATATATTTATTGTTTGAAAAGCATTCTTATTCGTTATATATTGCCCTGATTGTGTATATGAAATAAAAACCCTACAGTTTGATTGACAGACAAGTTTGTGTTTGAGAAAAAGCTGATATGAACATCTGAATCATCTTGTTTGAAAGTGGAGAGTGTGAGAGTTGAATATCCGAGAATGAGGGGTAAAAAAATGTATATTATAAAATATTGGAATGAGTTTCTTATAGAAATTGTTGAGATAGAGAGGAATTAAGTCAAAAGTATACAATAATAGAAATATAATTAAAAGAAACAAATCTTTGTTGTCGAAAAATATATATATTATTACCGGTAGTGCGGTTGCGTATTGACGTTCCAATGCGAGAAACACGTCTGTCGAGCACCCTACTTTCTGGCTCTTCACTCTTCACAAAAAAATTACATTTAATGTCCCTAAATTCACTTGTTGCACAACATTATCCTTCAAAATAATTTTCTAAACAAAATTATAACCCTAAATCAGGCCATCCTTAGAAGAAAGTGAGATTTTAGTGCTCCTTTTTATTTTTGAACATATTTTTAGAAAAACTACTCATATATACAAGGTTAGATTATTTAAAAAAACCTTCTCGTGGGTGGGTCCGTGAACATAATCAGTCTAATACTTAGGGGCCGAGTACTGTCTTTAAAGTTTCCTTATTGTATATTGTATCACTCTCTCTATATCTTAATTATTTGTTTTCTGTGTATTCCAAAACATCTTTATTTATTAAATTAATGTTATTTCTCGTATCATACTAAGCTGTTATTAAGTGATTTTTAAGAGCATTTGTGTGTAACAGAGTAAATTTATGGATGTTATTATGTTAAAAGCGTAATTTAAGGGTCAATTGTGTAATTTCTTCTAATTAATTTACTTTTCCAAATTTATGTATGAACAGGATGAAGGCTACAGACATATAGTCCATCGTAGTGTAGCATATAACGTATGCATTAAATGTGTGTGTCAATAATATGATCGATTATACTTTATACATAAAACAATCTAATTTCTAAATTTATGTATGAACCCAATCAATATTCCTATACTCGTAGCATGTAGCATATGTCATTCATACTTTATACAAGTTAGCAATGCTATTATCTATGAAAGTCAAACAATCACAGCATAAAAAATATAGTAATTATTGAAAGTTATAAAAGATATTTTCATTAAAAACGATTGTAATTAAAACGTATCGAGTTTAGTATATAAGGTTGATAGATTACCTTTCCGTATTCAGGTTTAAACGTATATGCGCTCGTATGCATACTATCTTGTTTTATGGTCCATTTGTGTCGAACTTTAATAGATTTTTTACTTATTTGTATTCACGTTAATTTTCGTAATTTTCATTCTAAAATCTCGGGTAAAAACCTCACTTAGTAATAGTTTCAGACCCGAAATAGAGATTCGTGATGAACTAGGTAATCAATTTCGGGGTCTTTTTTCTCTCTTGGATACATTTTAATCCTAATACTGAAGCACTTTACACGACAAAGTGAGAAATATAACTCTTGTGTACAGTCAAACAAAAATGAAGGCAAGATTAATATAGGACTTGAAGTGTTAGTTAATTTTGCTGAATTGGTAAAACAAAATCTTCATTGGTATGAGACTAATTCAAAAAATATTTTATAGTTATATATTTAAAGAAAATAATTAGAGTTTGTTAGAATCTCGAATTTGAATGAGAATTGTTAAGATATTAATTAATTAAATGGCAGTGTGACATAATATTAATTAATATAATATAACATCATTGCCAACAATTTTGGTATCTCTAGAGGCATGCTTCCTTTTCATTATATTGTGTGCAAGTTGGAACCAAAAGACTCTACATCTCCGAATATCAACAACATCACACAAAAGATTCACTCCTGGAGTGTCAAGCTCCTCTCCTCCTTCCCTCTACTATCATCGACAAAATCAAAAGCATTTTCAAATCCTTTCTTTGGTCAGAGAAAGAATGCAGGAACCCTTCACTCGTCGCCTGAAAGACCGTTTGCAAACCTCTCAGTGATAGTGGCCTTGTTTCAAGGAGCTTATCTCTTGAAAGAAAGTCAACATCGCCCGTTTCATTTTTGAGCATGCAACCAATTGGCCCAAGTCTTTGGTGCTCTTGGATCTCATGTAACACTCTCAAGAATGACACCATTTGGAGCACCCCCGATCCCTCCTGAAGCTATACCTCGAAGATGATCACTAAAATCAGAGATGAACTCATCTCCAACTAGACCCTGGGACGTATCATTGACTCCATCACCAACCACAACGGATCCTCCTCCACTGCCAAAACCAATAACCTCTTCCAAACCCCTAACCAAACTACCCCTTGGTGCAAAATAATCTGGAACGGAATTAACATCCCTAAATGCAGCTTCATTGTCTCGCTAGCCATCAAAGGTTCCCCACCTTATCCAAACTCCATAGCTGGCACCTAATCCAGAACAAAATTTGTAAGATATGCCTCTCCTTCTCCGATGACGAAAACCACCTCTGAACCAACGGCCCCGACACCACCCTTGTCCTTGACTTCATCTCAAGATGGACTCGCCTTTCTTCACCTCCAAACCGCCTTGCAACGCAACAGATCTGTGTCTCTACATATTTTTTATAATTAGATACATAGTAATATATAATTACATAAATAATTAAGGAAAATTCCGGATGGTACCCTCGTGATTTGGGGTATTCCGGATTTTGCCCACCAGTTTTTTCAAGTTCGGATGGTACCCTCAAATTTATGTTGTTTTCCGGATTTTGCCCAAATTCATTACACTTTTTTAAATTCCATTAAAAAAATACAAAAGAAAATAAACTAAAATTAAAAAACAACTTAAAATAGAAATAATAATTTATTTATTTTAAAAATACAGTAAAACAGTAACTTTTTTTAAAAAATATATATATTATATTAATTTAAAAATAAATTCGTTAGATAATTTTTATAAAATTAAAAAAAATCAGTGTTTTCTTTTATTTTAAAAATAAATAAATTGGGTTAGCATTTTTAACAAAATCTAAAAAAATAAGTTTTATACTTTATTTCAAAAATAAATAAAATAAGGATTTTTTAAAAAAAATTTTAAAAAATCACTGTTTTAATTTATTATTAAATTGAATAAATCAGTTTTCTAATTTTTTTTTATTTTTTAATATTACTTTATTTTCTTTCTTTTAGTTTTGGGAAATAAATAAAATAGAAAAATTATTTATTTATTTTAATAATAAATTAAAACAGTCCTTTTTTTATTATTTAAAAGAGTCCTTATTTTATTTATTTTTTAAATAAAGTATAACACTTATATTTTTAGATTTTGTAAAAAAGATGCTAATTCAATCATTTATTTTTAAAATAAATAAAACACTGATTTTTGAATTTTTTAAAATTTATCTAATTTATTTATTTTTAAATTAATATAATATATATTTTTTTTTATAAAAGTTACTGTTATAAATTATTTTTAAATTAAATAAATTATTATTTCTATTTTAAGTTGTTTTTTAATTTTAGTTTATTTTCTTTTGTATGTTTTTAATGGAATTTAAAAAAGTATAATGAATTTGGGCAAAATCCGGAAAACAACGTAAACTTAAGGGTATCATCCGAACTTGAAAAAACTGGTGGGCAAAATCCGGAATACCCCAAACCACGAGGGTACCATCCGGAATTTCCCAATAATTAATTATATTATACAATTTTATATTAAATTTGTTAGAAATAATCAAAAATATTCTTTAATATTAATTATAGATATTTTTAATAAATATTCTTTTTAGCTATTTTAAATTAAAATTTAATTAAACAGGTCCGTACATGTCACGAGTATTACACTAGTATACGCATAATTACGGTTTGAATGACGGATGAAGTAAATGAACAGTATAGAGTATATTCTTTTACCATGGCTAGATCTGTTTTTACGGTCAAGATTGGTCACCAACCTTGAAGGCCACGGGCCTCTATTAATTACTACTTTAGGACAGAATAATGATTTTAAAACTAATGAACTTATCGTATACTCGATTCGTCCTTAGATGAAAACTAATTTTCATGAAATACAATTGAATTATTAAATATTTTCATTATTCTTATCCAAGAATAATAGCAATTAAGAAAATTTATCTGAACATGCAACTCCTGATCTCTTTACATAAACTATGAAATGAATATAATAAAAATATAGATGAAATGAATAATGGAAGAATACTGTTGTGGCAGCATATTAAAATAGCAATAATATCATTCCCTCGTATCATATGATTCTCAAGGTACGTACAGAACAACGAGAAAAACCCTCCACCCTTTCTGACACCTTTTTATTTCTCTATTATAAAAATTAAATTTTGTTTTTTTAATTTCACTCTTCTTTTACATGCCTCGGAAATCCCTGCTTAATTAGTCGGCCATCGCAATATAATAATAATATTATTATAATACTCCACTCATCTCTTTGATTAAGTCGTTTCCATCTACCACTTTTTCTCGCTTTCTCTTCCCAAGATTTATATTAACTGAGAAAGACAGAAAGGAGAAGCTAATTAATCAGCTTGATTAGCATCAAACTCTCATATCAAAGGAATAATGGGGAGAGCTCCTTGTTGTGACAAAGCTAGTGTCAAGAAAGGGCCATGGTCACCGGAGGAAGACGCCACGCTCAAATCATACATCGAAGAACACGGTACCGGCGGCAACTGGATCGCCTTGCCGCAGAAGATCGGTAATATGCCTTTCACTCTTTCTATCTATTTATATGTTTGTTAGTGAGTTAGCAGAAGCTAATATTGATTAATTATACCCAAAAATGATGATTAGGGTTAAAGCGATGTGGGAAGAGTTGCAGGTTGAGATGGTTGAACTATCTCCGACCTAATATCAAGCATGGAGGCTTCTCTGAAGAAGAAGATAGACTCATCTGTAGTCTCTATCTTAGTATTGGAAGCAGGTAAGTGATCGATCGAGTTGCATCTATAATTTCAAGATTTCCCTTTTTACCCTCAGCTCAATTTGTATATGATCTGAGTACGTGCAGGTGGTCGATAATCGCAGCGCAACTCCCAGGGAGAACGGATAATGATATCAAGAACTATTGGAACACAAGGTTGAAGAAGAAGCTTCTCGGAAAACAAAGAAAGGATAACGAGCTCCGAAAACAGAAACCGAAACTTGTAGCTATGGATGGTAACGTTATTTCCACTTTCAACAATCAACCTGTGTTTCCACTTTGGTCTTCTCTTCCTCCCTATGTACAACATACAATGGATCCAATTTCTTCAACTCCCTTGACATCTTTCAACGTCGAGGATCACTCGGTTTCCATGAGAAAAGTAACCGACGGCTGTGATCCGTCTTTGTATTATACCCACTCAGTGAATCTGCACCCTCCATTTCCTAATACTACTGATCCACAAATCAGCAACCAATTGATGATGGAAATGATGAAACCCGAATACAATCTTGATAATTACAACATGGGTAGTTCTTCTTCTTCAACGCCCGGTGTGCCAACGGCTACTTTTCCTGCTGAACTAGAAGAGCTGATGTCGAGTAATCCGTTCACTCATCAAATCAACGGTCTCGATCTCGTGACATGGGAAGGGACGATGATCAACAACAGTGGCAGTGGAAGTGATCAGACTAGTTGCGGGGAGAGTCAAGCGGGATCGTGGGGTGAGCTTTGCTCCATCATTTCCCTTCCCATGGCGGCTGAGGAATTGAGGTACAGTGGAGAGTAAGCTAGTCATGATATATATAATATATATATCAGTTATGTTGTAAATTATTGATGCGAGTTACAGATGATTGATTGGGGAAGAAGGTTACAGGTAGGCCTTTGAATTCCATTACAGGAAAACAAACCCTAGTAGATTTGTGTGTTTCTTCATCCTTGATCACTTCTGTTTTTAGGGTTTCATTGGTGTGATTTTCTTATTAGTATTTTTTTTTTGGCCGAAAGTAAACTTCATACGTACTATTTATAAATCTTTGGTGTAATATATAATGTATTTTGGAATTGAACTTCCTGAGCAAATGGATTAACTTCTTCTTGGCTATTGATATAGTTGTTTTGTGTGTGAATTTTGTGACCATTTTATCCATTATCATTTGAACATTCATGAGCAAGCCTAAACGGGTAATCGAATGAAGACATAATATATCCATATCTTGAATGTTGGGAGCTGCACTAAACTGCATGCCCTAATTTAGTAATGATTTTGATATTTTAACTGAAATGAGGTAAGTTTTTGGAAGCTATCTATAAAAGAATAAAAATAACTAGTAAATATACAAAATCATAGTTATTAGTGAATATATTAATAATTTCATATATCATCTTTTCATATTCTTATTATTTTAATTATTTTTTACCCTTCACCCATCTATATATCACCTTATAAATTTTCTTTTCAACTTCACCAAATTTAAACTGAGAAAGGTTAATTCTTTATTGTAATATTTACTTGTGATAAAAACATTATTATTTTATTTTTCACTAAATCTCCTAAAAAACCTCTTCAACTATTTACATGTTTAGATGTTTCTCATTTTAAGATTAGAATTCAAGAAAACAAACACGATAATTAGTTATTAAATTTGTCACCAATTTATGAGTTGTGAATATTTTGATACACTATCAATCAATATTTTGTACTTATTTATGATCATATATAACACTTAACTATGTTTAAATAAATTAATAATATCTTATAAAAAATTTATAGATGCAATAATATTAGATTTTATGTAAACATACGACGAGCAAACTCAACACATAACTACAATGTAACCATATCCTTAAAAAAAAGAAAACAAATACCATAAAATTATAAGGGTATAATTACCCATAAATATCATGCGTCTGCCTAAGAAACAAAGAAAAAGAAGGAAACAAGATGAGTTCGATTTCCGATGTAAATTCTCTATCTAGTAGTGTGGGCTGTGAAAATTTCCCCATGTCCTCTATCCATTTCACGATCACTCTTTGTAAAAGCATCTACATTTCTCATATTATGAATTTCTTTAAATTGTAAGTAACCTTAAAATACTAATCGTGTCAGATTTTGGTATGAGAATCAAAGTGAAAGTATAGAAAATTTTATACGGAAAGAAATCGAGCTCTTTTCAGTATTGTAAGTTTTTTCGAGAGTTTAAGTTTTTTTGGTTGGATTTAGTTTTTCGGTAGATTTTTTGGTAGAGTTTTATAAATTATGAAAATATAATGAAAAATCTAACCCTTATTTAGTAGAGTTAGATTTATGGGTAGATTTTTAAGGTGAATTTACAAAAAAAATCCAAAAAAAAAAGAGTTGAAAATAGTTAAAACTAGCTTCAAAGGGTAAAATTGTGAATAAATTCATTAATATACACAAAAAGCTAAAGCTATTATTTGAAACTTTTTAAAATTGGACCAAAAAAATTCTAAAAAATCTAATGAATAATCTAATCTACCAAAGAATCTACTATAATAAATACTCATTAGCTTTCACTTTTTTCCCAAAGCCCTACAAAAAAGCTCTACAAAAAAACTCCGCCAAACAAGTCCTAAATTTGACATTTTTTCCTTGGTTTTACAAAAAAGCTGATAAATAAGAGATAAGAAACACATGATGGTAGGAGGGATGATTCACCCCTTGATATCAATGTCATCCGTGTCTCCGCCTTTCTCGGCTCGTCTAGCGGCATGTCTTTTCGTCATTACGTCATGACATGAAACTGATCAGTTTCGACAACATGTCCCATATTTTGCCTTTTTAATAGTAGCCTTTTCATTTCAAACCTTCAATTCCGAATCTTCATATTTTAGACTTTTCATTTTAGATTTTTAATTTCGACATCAAGTTAGACTTTTCATTTTGGATTTAATTCCGACTTCTAATTCCGTCATTTAATTTTCAACATATGGTTGGCCACATCCTCTATATAAAGGAAGCTTGGTTCATTTGTAAAATCATGTTCAATATAATCAAGTTTAGTTGATGGTAAAATCTTCCTCTTTGATTTGGGCATCACATCTTCCTGTATCAAAATTCTTCATTGGATATTCGATCCAAAGCCTCCACAATCGAGGATTCTTCAATAATCAACTCATTCAATCCACTTCACGGCTTGTCCGGTCCTTCTTGATCGGATCAACCCATCACTTCCGTCTCCATCTCCATCTCCAAAGCTTACACCAACAAAATTCAACTCTTCGAATCCATCCGCACATCAACCTAAGGAGTAGTTGAAGCTTCAGCTCGATCTAAATCTGAAGTTCATCCTTGACGTATCCAAGGACACATCAAGGGACGAAGATGCTCTAAGATTCCTTGGACAACGAAATGTTTGTATCAAGCGATCAATCACACGATTGAAAACATTAAATTTAAAATCATCGGAAAAGTTTGTATATTTCGTCGAGTGTGTCATGTGAATCAAGCGATCAATCACACGATTGATTTATCAAAATATATGTATAACACTTGCAATTTTATTTTTTTTTTGCATAAAAAGTGTGTACCAAACCAGCGGATCAAAGTTATGGTAGACCCACATTTAGATTAAGTGAACTTTCTAGACGTATCGGTAAATTTTTTATTTAACACCAAGAATACGCAATTCGTGTGTAGTTTTTGTTTGGCTGAATTGGCATTTAGGGTCTTTTACACTATATAGTTGAAATTTAGGGCCCTACCAATTATAAATTGAAAAATAAGGCTCCTACTTTACTAGACTAATTCATAAATAGGACAAAAAGTTGACAAAAGTGATTACTAATGAGTGATGATTGATGTGAGTGCTGACTACTGTGACACTTTTGATTGACATTTGGAGGGAATTTGGGGCCAAAAAAACGCAGCCCTTTGCCCAGAAAAAATCCGCTTACCCTAAAATCTACTTACTCAACTAATGTCACAGTCATACCCAAAAATAAATTTATCAAAGTACATAAACATACTCGAAAACAACATACCCAATAAATCAAATATCAATATAAAATAATATCCATAAATTGGATAATATTTTATATTTATACCTAATTTAAACATCATTTAATACAAAATCCATACCCAATTTAAATTTGTCATACGCAAAATTTTCAAAATTCGATATTGTACACAAACATCAATATCAAATGACATTTGGTCATTACCCAAAAATTCGCTTGACATTTGATCATTATAACACATTTTGGGTAACCATAAAACATATCCACGATATCACTTTAAATATAACACATTTTTGGTAACTATAAAACATATCCAATATTATAACACATTTTGGGTAAGTGTTTTGTAAGAAATTGATATGTTTGGGTAAGTGGTTTGTTCGTATGGTTGTCAATGTAGTAGATCGAACATGGCAAGTGCATATCCTAATTTTGAGATCGAAATTTTGGGTAATCAAACATAAATCGTCATACAACACAAAAAAATAAATAACACACCTAACATACCCAAAAAATAACAACCCAGTTTCGTCATACAATACCCAAAAAATAAATAGCACACATATCATATGAGCGATTAAGTGGTAGTCACCCTCACTTTATTTAAAAAACCAAAAAGTATGAATATTAAACATCCCATCAACATTTAAATGTTGTGCAATACCATCATTTCAATTATGTCATATTTCCCTAGGGGTATGCCTAATTTTTATTGTTTTTTCTAGAGGCCCATTTTACAAAATCAATATATAAAGGGCCCCATTTTCCTAATTTATTCTTTTTGTTTTCACATTAAATTCATGACTACGCGGATGAAGGTGCGTAATTGGAGATGATATGAAGCCGATTAGAGCTAATGAACACTACGCCTATACTGAACGTAATCGTAAACTTGTAACTGATCAACTATGGGATACACGTTCACTTGTGTAAATTTTATTTGGGAATACTATGATTGTGCATGTCGTGTGCGTAGTAGTGTGGTTTTTTAGGAAAATCTTATAGCTAACAACGTCATGTGAGTAGTCGTGCGAATTATTTTTGAGGAAAAAAATTATGACTACACACGTCATGTGAATAGTAATGTAATTTTTTTGCGAGGGAGAACTACGACAATGCAACCCATGTGCATAGTTACTCAGTTTTAACAAACTTAAAATGGACTCCAACCGGCTTAAGATTAGAGGTGTAAAACCGGTCTAGACCGGTTTGGAGGGCCAAAATTTTGGTTATCTGTGTCCATCTAGGCATTTTTTCTTACGTAATTTTTTAGTTATTTTTTTATTTTTATTTTTCGATCCAACCTGAGTCACCAGTTTTTGCCGGTCTTAAACCGGAATCGAAAATTACCATACAACTGGACTGAAAAGAACGGTCCGGATCAAATCTACAAAACCCTATTTAAGATCGACTCCTGTCATAGAAGAAACCCAACCATTATAATGTACAAGGACTAATCTATGATGTAGAATTGTAGAGGATGGGATCGCTTAATTTTTTTGTACTAGTTCATCGGTGGGATCTTTAGACCTTAAATCTTTTCATAAAATTAAAGTTGCCTTTTGTATGATTTTGCTGTAAAAAGTTGTTAGCAAAGTTGACACAATTAACCTAATCTTTAATTGATATCCATTATTGAAGTTGTTTACAGTTGTGAACCGCTGGGAGAAGCTACAAAAACAAACATGCAAATGCAATCATCGGTTGACTTAACTTCAAAATTGAAATTCAATACCTATCTCCATCGCACAAACTTTTGTCAATGCTTTTGACATTTTTGGCCTCCCTCATTTACCCCAAAATCAACCGTCGAATTTATACCCAAATCACCCGATTTATAAAATGTGTCAGAATACGTCGGAAAAGCTTTTATACTCAACACCCGATTCAATACACCCGAAATATCTCGAATTTTATACAATTAGCAATACTTATAACTCTTAATCACCCCACCCCACCCGCAGACAATTCTGAATTACCCAATGAATAACAATAAATATACCTGATAATTATAACAGTTCATCCGACCTATTGTCGTTTATTTACATTAATCGATCGAGCCATCATAACTTTGGATTCCTCCCTTGTTAAAAAGTTGCAGGGATACTCTTCTTCTTTTTTTTATAACGGAAAACGGTTAGGTTAGTCTATCTCCTACAAGGTAGTCCACCCTAAAGCATCCTTGCGGATGAGAACAAAAAGTTCAGAGGGTCGATACACCCAGGTGGGTTAACCGGTCAGCAACACAATTTTCTCTCTGAAAATATGTCTAATCTAGACTTCGTCGAAAGAACGAAGGTCCAAACTGGAGTCGGAAATAAGCATCTTGATCTCCCAAAGACAACTCCACAAACTGCCTTAATACCACAAAGGTTATCACCTTCAATTTCGATCTTTTTTTAATATGAAGTCTTTTAGCTTACTGGAACCCTAATTTCAGGGCAAAAGCTTCTGCTTTAATAATTAAGTTAAAGTTATCCTTTTTTACATCGAGACTTACGACCTTTTCATTATAGTCCCGAATGATGTAACCAATAGCAGGATACTCTTCTTGAAATGACTATTTGTTTCTTTCGGAATTACCTTTTATAAATTATACATGTAACTATCAACTTGAAAAAAACTTGGTGGACAATTACTATATAGTCTATCTAACAAACTGGCCACGAATCAATTTCTTAAATAAACGGATAGTACTATAAGTTTATTTTATTAGAGAATATATCTAGCTAAGAAGAAGTGTAACACAAAATTACTTGAAGAAACAACCAAATTATAACTATATTTAATTTTCTTGGACAAGAAATGTAAGAAAAATATAATTAAGCATCTGTACTCCAAACAAACAGCCAAGCAACTTTTTTTTTATGCGTTATAGAAGACCAAATATACTGATATGATCCTGTGTTATCAGCAGAAATTTTGGAATTTTAAAATAAATAAAATCATTTTTATATCAGTAGACTAGCGTATAATATATATGTAGAATAGTATTAAATAATTAGCACTTCCCACCGGTGAAAATCATTATTGGAAATAAATATAAGTCGTTTGGTTTTATGTTATTGAAGTGTTGTGATGAACATTCCCAGTTTGATTGATGAAAGTGACACTCTCCTCATTTTAATTAGAAATTAATATTTTGATTTGAATTTGTGGCCGAACATGTCCTTATATTAGGGTTTATATTGCGTGTAATGTGATCGATTTTTGATAGGCAGATTTGCCCTAATCTTCTGTCTTCCTAGACTCTACGATTATTAAATAATGGTAAATTAATTATTATTTAATATAATGTCTACTTGATTAAGCAAAATCATTTGGATATCGAAATTACTTCTTTTAACCATGTTTTTAATTATATAAAGGAACTTTATTTTAATGTGTAAAATTTGCTTGTGAATTATGTAGTATGTTTTTGATGTTTATATAATGGTCAAAAGATTACATTGTTTTGGACACTGTGACTATTTGTGGGCCCTAATACAAGGCCCAACTACTGCACGAATCTTATATATAGCCCAAAAGGCCCAATAAGTGATATTGACTTATATTTGGTGGGCCGTGAGGAAGTATCTTTCAAGAGAATAAACGAAACACAAAAAAAAAAAAAAACAATTTTTGTATTTGCAATAAGTTAATGTTTGTTAATAAGATGGATGATTAAGGAACATGCACCGACGAATATGGACCTCATGGTACCATTCGGGCATTGAATTTTTTTGTACGTCGTTTTAAAAAAACTTAACCATATCATCCAGAATATTTATAAATAAAGTCATCAATAATAATTATATTGAAATTAAAAAAATATATAACTAAAAACAATTGTATTTTCTTTGATGATAAAATAGAGAGAATAAATTAACATTAAGAATTGTAATTATCACTTACCAACTAAACAAAATCTCGATAAACAAAAAATTCTCGTGGTAATGAATTGTGAATTATGTAATCACCACACAGAAATCACTAAACATCTTTTTTTTCGAGTACCAATACAATCAAAAGACCATTGATAACCAAAAGATTTCCTCTTTACTAAACAACTGCGATATTGACAATTTGATCATTAGTGATATTCTCTCAGAAATAAAGAAAATCAGCGCAATTGAACTAAGACACATTTGTATCATGCGGTGAAATATCTGAATGGCTAGAAACCAATTCATCTTTCAAAAGAAAAGGGTACCCCTAAATTTGAACATACTAGCTCTAAATCAAATTATCGAATGGGAGAAGGCAAATGCAAAACTTCCCGCGAACATCATAATGTGAGAATGAATATGAATTCCCCTTAGGGTTTCCGTTCAGCAGACGGCTCATATTAATAATGACTTGAGTTTACATATTTACAATTAGGGCACCCTATATTTATATATTTACATAAACTATCATACCCCCGCAGTCGAAACTGGAGGAGGTTGAACAGTGAGACTGGATCTAAAGTCTAAGAATAATTGTCGGGGAAGTCCCTTTGTAAAAATGTCTGCGTATTGAAAAGCTGATGGGACGTGAAGAACTCTAACGTGACCACGGTCAACCTTGTCGCGGACGAAATGAATGTCGATTTCAATGTGCTTGGTCCGTTGATGTTGAACCGGGTTGCTGGCGAGGTAAGTAGCAGAAATGTTGTCTGTATAGACAATAGATGTCTTGGAAAGCGGACAATGTAACTCAAGCAAGAGGTTCCGCAACCAAGAACATTCTGACACAACATTGGCAACTCCTCTATATTCTGTCTCGGCACTGGATCTAGAGACGATAGATTGCATTTTGGCAGACCACGAGATTAGAGTGTCATTGAAGAAAACACAATAACCTGAGGTGGAGCGGCGTGTATCAGGGCAGCCAGCCCAATCAGCATCTGTATAGGCAATAAGATCAGACTTCGGAGAAGAGGAGATGGTAATACCTAAGGAAGACGTCCCATAAATGTATTGAATAATGCGCTTGAGAGCTGCAAAATGAGTTTCCCTGGGGTCGTGCATAAAAAGGCACACCTACTGTACTGCAAAACTGATGTCTAGTCGTGTGAAGGTAGTGAGGTACTGCAGTGCTCCAACTAGACTACGATAAAGCGTCGGATCACTAATAGCAGGACTGGATGAGGCACTTAACTTGACAGACGTTTCAGCCGGGGTAGTAGATGGTTTGCAATTAGACATCTTTGCTCTTTCAACAATTTCACGAGCATATTTATCCTGGGAAAGGAATAAGCCAGATGATGTCCGACGAACAAAAATGCCCAAGAAATAGGATAGGGGGTCTAAGTCTTTCAAGGCAAATTCCTTACTTAGAAGCTTGATCAGATGCTTGCGCAGGGCATCAGAAGAAGCCGTAAGGACAATGTCATCGACATATAGAAGCAGATAGGCAGTGTTAGATCCTTGATTATATATAAAAAGGGAGGAGTCACTCTTACTGCTAACAAAGCCATTGCGATGTAGGAAGCCTGCAAAGCGTTGAAACCATGTCCGGGGAGCTTGCTTGAGGCCATATAGTGACTTCTGCAAAAGACAAACATGATTGGGTTTGGATGGGTCGCGAAAGCCTGGTGGTTGAAACATATACACCGTCTCGTTTAGATGGCCGTGTAGGAAAGCATTCTGAACATCCAGCTGATGAATGGGCCAAGAACGGGAAACTGCAATACTGAGAACCATACGGATGGTCGTTGGTTTAACAACAGGACTAAAAGTTTCATCACAATCAACTCCAACCTGCTGAGAACAACCGTTAGCAACTAATCGAGCCTTGTACCGCTCCAGGGAACCGTCAGACCTGAATTTATGCTTAAAAATCCACATGCATCGCACAATATTAGCATCTGCAGGACGAGGTATCAGGACCCACGTCTTATTCCGCATAAGGGCTCGATATTTATCAAGCATGGCGGCGGTCCAAAACGGGTCTTGGAGAGCTACATTGTGGGATTTTGGAATGGGAGATAATGAGGTGGTCAAAACGGATAAGTCAAAAATTGGTTTGGGTTTAACAATTCCGGATTGACTACGGGTTTGGGGACGGTTCCGAGGTGGAGGGGTCGAGTCATTTATAAGATGACCGGTTGTGCTGGGTAAGTGGTGTGGGAAATGTGGGACATCAAGCTGGGCAGCAGGAGGTGAGCTGGGCCGGAGCTGGATAGGCGGATGGGAGAAGAAGACTGTTGTGGTGGGCCGCTGAAAGATGAGGGAGGGGAAGCGGGCCCAATCGCATGGGAGGGAGGGTTGTGACAACCAGTTGGGCCAGAGGAGGAAGAGGGCTGGTCTCGGTTTGGGCCAGGCACAATGGGTGGGGAATGGGCCTGTGATAATGAATCGTTAGCAACAATTAAATGATTTAATTGTTGCAAATGGTATTGTGAAGTATCAACATCAGTGGACTGAGACGTGCTAAATTCCGGGGAAACACAAGACGGAGTAGAAAAGGGAAAAATGGACTCATCAAAGGTCACATGACGGGAGATTATGATTTTGTGAGCTGTCAAGTCTAAACATTTGAAACCCCGATGATGTTTAGGATACCCGAGAAAGACGCATGGGTTAGAGCGATGTTGAAGCTTGTGGGAGATGATGACACTTTGATTGGGATAACAAAGGCAACCGAAAACCCGAAGGTGAGCTAAGGAAGGTGTAGTGAGGTACAACACTTGAGTAGGAGATTTATTATGAATGAAAGAGGATGGGAGAATGTTGAGAAGATAACAAGAAATTTCCACGGCATGGGGCCAAAAGGAAATTGGAATGGAAGCATGAAACAAAAGTGAACGCATCATGTTATTGATTGTTCGAATTATTCGTTCGGCTTTACCATTTTGTGGGGATGTGTGGGGACAAGAGAAGCGAAAAACGATGCCATTATTAGCAAAGAACTTGTGAAAGAGGGTGTTGTTGAACTCTCCTCCCATGTCACATTGAAAACTTTTGATGGGTAGTTGAAATTGTGTGGTGACAAATTTGTGAAATTGGACAAAAAGATCAAACACTTGAGACTTAAACTTGAGCGGAAAAATCCATAGAAAATGAGAATAATCGTCAAGAAAAAGCAAATAGTATTTATAACCTTCCCTACTAGGAATATGAGATGTCCAAAGATCACTATGAATAATGTCAAAAGGAGCAACAGAACGAGTTGTAGAACGATCAAAAGGTAATCTATGATATTTTTCTAATTGACAAGCATGACAAAGAGGAGTCATCTTTGACTTATTACATTTAATGAAAGAGGAAAGTCTAAGATAATCCAAAACAGGAGCGCCGGGATGACCAAGACGGGCATGCCAAAGGCTTGACGACTCGACGGAAAAAGCTTGATGAACTCGAGTGGGAGGACGGGTGACAGGATAGAGTTCCCCGGAACTATTACATCTCAGACGTGTGATCCCCGTTTGTAGATCCTTCACAGAAAAACCAAAAGGGTCAAATTCTACCAAAGGCATTGTTATCCGTTGTAAAACGTCTAACAGATACTAAATTTTTGACTATTTGTAGGGCAATAAGTACGTTGGATAGGTGTAGTGGTGATTTTGTGGTGGGGATAGTAGTATCTCCAATACCTGTAGATGGAACACGCATACCATTTCCAACAATTATCGAATTTAATGAACCATTATGCGAAAAAGACGAGAGAGAACCTGAATTATTCGTCATGTGAGATGTTGCTCCCGTGTCCATGTACCAATAGTTGTCCGTCGGATTTAACGTCATAGATGCAAAGGCGTTATCCACTGCAGTAGGCTGAGGAAACTCAGCGAAATGGGCCTGCTGGGTCGGTCCTGGCCCAAGTAAGCTGGGCTGAGGTTGCTGATATCCAGCAAACTGAGGAAATGGGCAGGCGGACGGATTGGGCCCATCTGGAACTGGGCTGGTGGGCCGCATGGAGTGGGCTGGGGAAAGGGATACCAGCCCTGAGGTCTCCAACTGTAGCGGACGGACTGCCCTACGCCGCCTTCAGCCTGTGGTGTGCTGCCTCTAGTCGTTCCACTGTTGCCGGCCCCAGCCTGACGCTGTCGACCTTTCCGGCCACGACCACACCGGTTGGACGAGGAATCCGGTGAGGCAGTGGAGGTGCCGGAGTTTTGCTGCGATGAAGAGCCGGACGAAGAAGACCGGGCATCGGTGTGTAACGCAGTTTACGAAGAGCCGGAAGCAGATTGTGATGCCATTCGAGTTTCTTCTAGTTGTAATTGAGACCGAGCTTTTGTAAAACTCGGAAGCGGGTCGGATTGTTGAATAAAGCTTGTCGCAACATTGTACTCAGAAGGTAAACCCGAAATAAGTTGAAGAACAAGTCGGGTTTCAGGAACCGGTGAGCCGACCCCTTTGAGTTGATCGGCTAGAGACTTGAGTTGAAGACAATAAGCATTAATCGACGCAAAACCGGACAACTTACAATTTGAGAACTCATGTTCAAGATAGACTGCACGAGTATTTTTGTTATCTTGAAAGATATCTTTAACTCGATTCCATGCCTGAAGAGCGGTATCGTCAGAATCAAGAATTTGCAACAGAATATCCCTTGAGACTGTACTGTAGATCCATTGAAGAACAACATCGTCAACTTGTAGCCATAACGAATCGTCAATATCCGTCGGTTTAGGAACCTTGGCGTCAATATGATCAAGAACGTTATGAGCCTTCGCGGTGACGCGAAAAAGAGCAACCCATGAAGCATATGGGGTGTCATGGTCAAGGACGAGGGCAATGTTATTCTTAATGTTGGAGATTCCGAGGGCGGAATGGAAGGAAGGTTTCCGTTCTACAGCCATCGAGGAACGTCGAGAAGGGGAAAGCAAGATAGATCGGCGTTGGTGAAAACGGCCTTAGGGTTTAGCGGAAGAGAAAATGAGGAGCGACGGCTCTGATACCATGTGAGAATGAATATGAATTCCCCTTAGGGTTTCCGTTCAGCAGACGGCTCATATTAATAATGACTTGAGTTTACATATTTACAATTTGGGCACCCTATATTTATATATTTACATAAACTATCACATAAGCAACCAAATCAAAGAAGGAAAACAAAAAAATAAAATGGAATAGACCAAAAGAGGGATATGCTAAGCTAAATTGTGATGCCTCTAGAAACTCACCGAACCATTTTACATTTGGCTTTGTCATTAGGAACCATCTGACCATTCCTATCGCTTTAGGAAGGGAAAATGTAATGCTGAATCAGTATTAGAGGCAAAAGCTTATGCTCTACGTGAGGGTCTGAAGAAGGCCAAAGAGTTAGGTGTGACATCCATTGAGATTGAAGGAAACAATTTGATGCTCATTAACGCGATCAACCGGACATGGAAACCTCCATGGGAAATAGACATGATCATCTATGATATTTCCAACATGATCTCGGGATTCACGAACTCTTCCGCTCACCACATCTTCAGCGAAATCAACATTGTTGCAGATAGGATCTCGATGCACGGACTCGGTTCAGTCATCGACATCGGTCCCATTCTAGATGATGTTGAAGACCTCATCCTTAGGGATGATTTAGGTCAATCGATTTTTAGAAACTGATCTTCTTATTTCGCTTACCTTTGTATAAAAAAAAAAAGCAAATTTAAAACAATAAAATTGCATTCTATAAAAGTATGTACTTTTAATATTTTGAAAAGTGACATTCTCACTAAAAGAATTCCTTAAATTTAAAATCTGCATAAATATGTAAAGAATTTATACTCCTTATTCCTACAACAAAAAGAGGTCGAAACCCTTTTCTTAAAAAGAGGTCAAAACCCTTTTCTTAAATTATACAATATTTTTTTTACAAATCTTGAAAAATAAGGGTGGTATGTGTTCAATATTGACAGTCATAAATTTTTATAATTGTCATACTGTGCATTATATGGACTATATAAAAGACATGTTCCTAATTTCTGGTCTTATTTCAACTATTTAGACAACACTAAGAAGACAAACAGGAAGTCGCCAAATATAACAATGTTCTGATTTTAAGTATGGTTTGCCCAGAAAAATTAAAGGGTTTGAAAGGGCATACAGAATAAGTGGATCCAGTAAATGCTTTCAAATCTGTTCCTATACAAAAATTTGCAAGTTTTACCACAGTAACAGTAGCAAGTAACCTCCTTGTGTTATTGTGTATAAGAAAACACATGAACAGCGATGAAGAGCAGCTAAATTGCCTATACAACACCGAAACACACTATTTCCCCCTCGGTTTCCCTTTCTTCTATCTGCCAAAGTGTGTCCCTTCTTCTCTGAATAGGAGTCCACAAGGTGTGTTCAGCCATTAACAATCTGCATAAGCTGCTAGGAGAGCCAATCGTGTATTGCCCGGATAACTATTGAATCTATGCCTATGTTTTAGAGCTTCCTGTCATGAGAAAGAACAATAAAGAGTGGTGGAGTTTGAGAATCGTTTGGGATGAAAAGATTACGAAAAGCTTATTGTCAAAATATAAAAATTACAGAACTACCATTTGGTCCAAGGTTAGGGTTCAGGTCAAAACCCATATGAAGCAGACTTTGCAGATCACCATCCCACATACCCTACAAGTATTACATACATTGCAATGCAATTTATCAACTCCAATGTACAAAATTCAGTCACCACTAACTTGAGATTTGGATAAATTTTTAATCAAACAATCTCATGTGAGGCAAGCTATAGTTACCTGAGGTGCAGGATGGTAAGGCAATGCTCCCTGATGGATCCCTGTAGTGCCAAGGTGAGAGGAGCTCATTCCAGGATTAAGGTTTAGGCCGATAAAGGGTGCATTAGTGCCTTTTGAATGAAGGATCTGCAGAGAAGCGAGACATTAGGGTGAGATACAAGCTTCTAGTAAATTTGAAGTCCTATGAGTTTTCATTACTTACATCTTTCGACAGAATTTGTTCAATGTCAAAGTTCACTTCTGGGTTCACAGCTGCAAGCTTCATGGATAGAAACTGTAACCAGAAGAAAAAAATTAACTTCAATTACATAGCAGGTGATCATCTAAGCTGTACAATTACATATCATGGAAAGTCACATTTGAAAGCTCGATTTTTAGATGCTTAGACACTTGAAATCAGTACAACTCACCTCAACTTGCTGCTGGAGTGACTGCACATAGTTGATAATCTCATCGAGCATCACGGCTTTCCCTGTAATCTAGAACCAATAGAATTAAGGGGGAAACACAAAATTCCAGAACATCAGCAAACTTTCATTCAGATTTGTGGCATGCATCCACTTCTTAAACCATTAATGAATGAAGTCTAAATCATTAGCAACCATAAAGTTTTATTTTAACACAAGAAAATATCCACTTTGTAGTACCTTATTGCATCCAGGAACAAGTTCTTGGAGTAATTTCATCCTGTCGTTGATCTTTTCTCTCCTGACCTGCAAGTCATACACAAATTATATCATATAAGATCTGTGGTATCTACTAGTTAAAAGCATAACATACACCGTACCCGTTCGGCTAGGCTATGACTGTTTGTAGCCTGTCCTCTTCTGGCTCTGACATGAACATAATTCTCTTTAGATGCCTCTCCGTCTACAGAACTCTCTTTGGTTTGCCCATCCGTTTGCTTACTACGCTGATCAGAATCAATATTCTCTTCCATTTTCTTCTTTCTCTTAACTGATTCTTTCTCATCTGAAGTATCATTTGATGCATCCCTCTCTTGTTCTCCTTCAGCATTCTACAGATTTGTAAAGACATATACTATAACAGTAAGAAGATCTGGTACCACTAGAACATTCTATCATAATCAAATCACAAACCAATACAGCAGTAACGAGATCTGCAACATAGCAATAAACATGGCAAATATTGCACTGAATTGGAGCTCTAGAGATACATACCCTCTTTCTTTTGCCAGTTGGTGACGCTTCCATAGATGTCAACTTTGATATTTGGTAATCATCCTCAGACTGTCTTGGATCCATGATGATCTTGTTTGAAGAACCGGAATTCTGGGCACAGCCTGACAGACCATAAGGATCCATCACTCCGGAAAGGCTTCCACCACCAGCACCGCCAAAGCCAGATAGTTTCGGCAACATTTCAACAGCATTTGTATTAACAGGTGAATAATGAGGCATAAATTGAGATGTTGATCTCAACCTCATGTTGTCTGATACAACAGGATACAAAGGAGTAGAAAAATTGCCATGAGAAACCATCAAAGAAGCACCAAAATTCGCACCCTGGCTTGGTGAAATAATCGGGTCCCAACCAGAGAAATTGCTGCTCCCCATTCTTCCTCCATGGGAAGAATTCACAGCTATGTCAGGAACTGCTTTCTCAGCTAGTGACCGTGAACTGTTCAACTCAGAAGATCTATCTTGAAATCCCATTTGACCATTCCAATCATCCTCCATCTTCAACATAAAATTGGAATGTCAAATAAAATAAACCTTGATTGTATTTCACTCAAACCTTTATATAAGACTCCCTCCTCCAATTCAACAGTAGCCTAGAAACAAAAGCCAGGAAGGAATTAAAATATTGGAAAAAAGAGAAAGAAAGATCTATGAAGCTAAAGCCAAGTTGGTGTGGTTTGACTAAATTTGGCTTGCTTTTGATATCTTGCGGAACTCAACAAGGAACAAATGTAAACGGCAGCTTTATAGATCTGAGAAAGAGAAATTTAAAAGCAAAAGAACCCTCGTGTAGAAGCATCACAGAGACACAAAGTAAAATTGAAAAACAAGAAATGAAAAATCCCAGGCATAATATTTGATAGCTAGTTAACTTAGGATCAAATCAAGCCCCTCCTCTAATGTCAATAAAATGCTTTCCTACAGACAGCAAAGAGAAACTTTCAGAGAATAAAGCAGATTCCCTTATTTTTTCTGACTGTGTAACGAAATTCTGCTAAACCTAGAAGTGTAAATGTTAAGCAAATTGATTTGGGGGAAATGGAGGAACTGGCTTCAAGAACTTAGAATCGAAACTTAGACAGCAAATTGAAAACCCAGAGTAGAGATAACATTATCAGACTAAGTATGATCAGCTAGAACGGAAAGCCGAAAGGGCGTCCAACTTGATGATTCATTCGACAAGAATAATGAGATTGATGCTTGAAGAAGAATTCAATCAAACATCCGATTCGTACTTTACACGATCAGACGAGTGTTTGTAGTGACAAGGAGAGAAACAGAGATTAAACTTTGGTTACCTGCGGAAGCAAACAGTAGATTGATTTGAAAAAGAAAAAGAGACTGAAATTTGAAGAAGGTCATCAAAATAAAATTTAAATAATATATATAGTAACCACTGCCAACTGGCCCAACTGCAGCTGTATAATCTGTAATAATATGCCCCTTCCCATCTCGCTGATTGTATTATTGTACATCAGCAATTAACAATCTGTAATTACTTCATTTACCATTCTTAAATCAAATTCAACCAATTCGATTATCAAATTCTCAAACTTTATGCGAAAAATATCGATCGCCATTCGAAAGCCATGAGAAGTAATTGCTTGAGTGGCAAGCTATGGGTTGCTTTGCGAAGCATCCATTATTGTACTGATTCTTAGTCTGTTTAGCACTGCAACATAATTTTTCTCCTACCTTCTGACATATTTGCCAACTGTTCCATATAGTGGAGGTTGAGTTCTCTCCATCTTTCTTTTTTCCTTTTGCTTTTGTATCTCCTTGCTGTTCTACACTCATATTCTCTAAATGCCAACTAAACCCCTCTAATTTTAAAAATTAAATAAAGCTTTTTAATAAAGAAAAGAGATAAAGACACATGAGAATAGTACAAATCATGTTACTGTGTGTAGGTAAGACGCATTAGTCTCCATAATGACCTATTCTTGTAGGGCCCTCCCAAATCATCCTCAACAAGACTAAAAAGAAAAATAATAAATTATATTAATTCACTAATATAATAATAATATTCTTTCCCTCCCCTAGCCATGTGGGTCCCATGGCCATCCTCCCATTCCTTCCAAGTTCTATGCATATGTTCAAATGCTATCCATTTCAAACAAAATTATTCAGGGCTTACATTAAAATCTAGTGTGGGGGCTTAATTAGATCCTCTCATCCCCAAGCTAGCAATATGACATCCAAGGGCCCATATTGATTCTTTAAAATATGCGTTTATTTTATTAAGAGTACCTCATTTTTTTATGCGTCGTTTAAATATTTAAAATGGTACCTCATTTATTGAGTCCGACCAAAATTACTATCTGAATTACTGTTTACACATTAAGATTTCATGACTTTGCTTGCTTTACCCAAAGATCTACATGAAGAATCCTCACTTTAGTTTGGGTATGAACTTTCAAAGCTCTAAATTCGTGGAGTATTAACGTGTGTAGAGTAATTCAGGTACTAATCTTCATCGGACTCAATAGGTGAAGTACCATTCTGATAATTCTGATAGTTTAAAAGACGGGTCCTAAAGTTTGGTCAAGAAGATGAAGTACTATTTATACAATTTTCTCTTTTATTAATAATGTAAATTGATTAGCTTCGATATTTAATGATAAGTTATAATTAAAAGTAATGTACATGTCATAGCTATAATGCTGAGAGGTTATGTATGCAATATATTTCCTTAATGATTGACGGTTAAAAATACATTAATCTGACGAAGTTTATAATCATAACATGTGATATACTGTGAGAAAATGATAAAATAGGAGTTGATTAAGAATATAATAGAGAGGCGTTAATTGGGTATTTGGACTATTTAAGGAGGTAAACATAAAAAATTAAGAAAGGGGTATGTATGGATCTAGCTATAATAAGTACAGCTGTGAGTCTAATATTTAATACGTAGAGCCATGACTTGTTGGTGGGTTCACTGCTGGTTCGATGGGGCTACCCAGGAAGTTGTTAGCCAACCTGGTCAAACTTCATTTGTTTCGCGCCGCCCAGTTGTCGTTACTTAGATTCAATGCGCCATTCAGATACATCAACATGTGTTGCTTATGTATCTTGACTTCACGTCCAAGTGTAGCGTAAGGCGTACTCCCACTGAGAAATTGATCTTGTTGTGTGTTGGATGCAAACTCTGAATTATAATGTATCATTTACTTGTTGAATAGACAAAACGTTTATTATGTTATCTCTACATTGTATAAGATTGGAATTGATCTTATAAACGGTTTACACGATTAAATCTTTTATTCTGATTATCATAATTTTTATTTGTTGACCGAGCACAAATGCTAGAAGAGTGTCACTTTGATGCTTGTTGAACGGGTTATTAAACCATATCGATCTTCCACTTCGCTCTTTTATCCCTATCATTCTACTATCAAAAAAGTTTGGGATGATATTACGCTTCTCTATTAGGAACGATCAATTTCTTATGCAGATTTGTTGTTCTCTGGCTCGTTACACACAAGTTAACGATTATGTCGTGATGTACTTTGGACACCTGCAACAACAATGGAAAGATATAAACAACCAACTTTGCGGGAAAAACGTGTATATGTACATATAAGTGTTAGTTTTCACCTTAACTAAACCATATGCCCCATATATATATATTGATGCCATGTGGGCACGGTGATAAATTATTTGTCTATATGAGTGACATAATGAAAAATGTGTACATGTGATTCATGTCTTCATATAGGTCGAAAAACACTTATCATACATACTATATCATACATACTATGTATATAAATTATTATTTTAGTATTATGCTATGATAAATTTATACGTATGCTCAACCGATCAAGGGTTTGTTTGGAAGCATAGTATTTGTTCATAAATCAAGTGTAATGACCAATGACACATAACATTTCAGTAAAGTACGTGAGTGTAATATATAAGTCTATAAATTATTGCTCCTTTTACCGATTGAAAAGTACAATGATTCTGGTCCGATCAATATGATGATCTTAAAATGAGAAGGTATCTCTTAAGTATCATTTGCACCGTATGTTTAAGCAAACTGGTTTTCTTTATGCAAAGTTGAGATACATGGGACACATGCACGCTCACAACTCATCAAAGCAAATTAAATTGGTCGTTTGCTTAAAGTTAACACAAAGGCTATGATACTAGATAATTGCACATTTATGCGTCTAAGATTTTCATTTCTCTCTCCTTGCTACTAAAATTTGATAGTTACTATACATTTGCTCATATCATACACCTTTATCGGTTGCGTACTTGATGTCCAACATTCACGGATTTTTTTCCTAAATAATAACAAAATGAAAACAAATTCCGACATTAGGCACAGAGCAAAAGTAATTCCGAGAATAGGAAGAAATTAGGGTCGGAGTAGACCCGCAGTTTCAAACTGCTGGCATAAATGAATAACCCGCAGTTTTAAACTGCGGGTTTCATTTATATAAAAAAAAACTGCTTCCTAAATAATAACAAAATGAAAACAAATTCCGACATTAGGCACGGAGCAAAAGTAATTCCGAGAATAGGAAGGAATTAGGGTCGGAGTAGACCCGCAGTTTCAAACTGCTGGCATAAATGAATAACCCGCAGTTTAAAACTGCGGGTTTCATTTATATAAAAAAAACTGCGGGTTTCATTTATATAAAAAAAAATAAAAAAAAACTTATCATCACTGTTTGATAAAAGAAAGCAAAATACACAGTTTTTGTAGGAGAGAGGTTTCGAACCTTATACTATCGGGTCACATGGAATCCATACTTCCACTAGACCATTTTGATTTATTGATATATGTGCAAACGTATGTATATTGCACCTAACAAAACTACAATTGGTGAGTACCAATTTTCAACCTCATTTTATTTTCAAAACCGGTCCTATATTTCTACGTGTTTTTTTTAATAATAATTATAATTTCGTAATATTTTTTAAATTATATAAAATATTCAATAAAATTTTTAACTCTTACTTATACAAATGTTAAATGATAATTATAAGTCAATAAAGTAAAGATGTAAATTTTTTATAAAAATATAACTATTTATAAAAAAATAACATATATATTTAAGTTCAAATTTTAATATAATATTTAAAAAAAATAATTAAATAATTATATTATAATTTAAACTTAAATATTTGTGTTATTTTTTTAAAAATAGTTGTATCTTTACTTTATTGATTTATAATTATTATTTAACATTTATATAAATAAAAGTTACAAATTTTATTGAATATTTATATAATTTTTTAAAAATAATACGAAAATATAATAACAATTAAAAAAAACATACAAAATATTCTGCGGTTAAATTTGAAATATGATGAGGCTGTAAATTGTTAAGCACCAATTGTAGTTTTATTCCTACAATACATTTACTTTGCAGATTTATCACTAAATCAAAATGGTGTTTGGAAATATGGTTGCCACGTGACCCACTGGTCTGAGGTTCGAAACATCTCTCCCATAAAACAGTGGATTTCGCTTTCTTTTATTAAACAGTTATTCATTCAAACCTATATACATATATTAAAATATATGCCACATTCATCGAATATATAATAATATATAGTGTGCCACCTTCCAATACTATATCATATGCAAATCTATATATATATATATATATATATTAAAGCAGAAGCGTTTACTTCAACGTGCTTCATCCTACTAAAATATATGCCACGTGTCATTTTCTTAAAATTTTAGTTTTTAAAAAAATAATATATATAATTACCATATTTTAATTATCCTATTATAAAACTTATATTTATCTACTTACCAAACATATATGTATATATACTATTAGTGCTAAAATATATATCTATATACTAATAATAAAGTAGAAGCCTTTAATGACATATATTTTTTTTCACGTTCTTTTTGTCAATGCAATTTAAAACGCATTCTCATTTAAAAAAAATTAATTAAAAAATTATATAAACTAACCATCTATTTATATATATATATATATATATATATATATATATATATATATATATATATATATATATATATATATATTAAAAAAACCTTAATTACATAAACTATGGTTCCATATATTTTTATATTACGGGTCGTTTTATTAAACAGTTATTCATTCAAACCTATATACATATATTAAAATATATGCCACATTCATCGAATATATAATAATATATAGTGTGCCACCTTCCAATACTATATCATATGCAAATCTATATACATATATTAAAGCAGAAGCGTTTACTTCAACGTGGTTCATCCTACTAAAATATATGCCACGCGTCATTTTCTTAGAATTTTAGTTTTAAAAAAAATAATATATATAATTACCATATTTTAATTATCCTATTATAAAACTTATATTTATCTACTTACCAAACATATATGTATATATACTATTAGTGCTAAAATATATATCTATATACTAATAATAAAGTAGAAGCCTTTAATGACATATATTTTTTTTCACGTTCTTTTTGTCAATGCAATTTAAAACGCATTCTCATTTAAAAAAAATTAATTAAAAAATTATATAAACTAACTATCTATTTATATATATATATATATATATATACACTAATATTAAAAAAACCTTAATTACATAAACCATGGTTCCATATATTTTTATATTACGGGTCGTTTTAACGTTCAGTTTCATTTAAAACCTTTTTTTTTTATCAAGAACATGTAAACTATCATTTATTTAAAAATATCCTTTTCTGTTTTTATTATCTTTTACTTTTATAATATTATCTTCCAACTCACTTTAATTAATAATTAGATTTGTTTTACAATTTATTAAAGCTAATCCCACACACGGTGCGAGTATTAGACTAGTTTATTGTAAACCATAAACTTATTTGAGGTCAAGCTCAAGCTTATTGAAGCTTGATAGTTGAAGTTAAATTTATTAGCAGTTGATTCAGCGATTTTTGTTTATATAAAATTGGTAGATGTTTGGGAGAAGTAAATTTATTATAAATGATATACGTATAAATTAGTTTAATTAAAAGATTTATCATTTATTTATTATTAATATTTATAGGGTTATATTTATAATATACTAGGTCGAGGCCGCGTGCGTTGCACGCGGTTATGATAATACGACGATGATATATTTGTATTTCATCAAGAAAATTACTACTCAATGGTACCGTGAGAGTGATCTTTGAATAAAAGTGATGATATACCCTTGTGATTTACGATACGCGGTTATGATAATACGACGATGATATTATACATTTTATCATAGCACTTGTGGTTTGAACAAAATGAGGCAAGATTGACCGAGTATGTTAATATTATAATTTAAGATTAAAGTATTTATATTTACAAAAGTACATATTTAATTAAAATATATTATTGATTTATTTAATCGATATTTTTGCATCAATCAAAGTCCTTATATTTAAAAAAATATTATCAAGGTTTATTTAAACAATATTAATAAACGGTTATTTTGGTCAAAATATGAAGAACAATCAACAACCCTAAGGAATTCAATAATGCTTTGTAACTATGCGAGAAACATCCTAAAAGTTATTTTATGCTCATTTCTTTAGTCTTTCATTTGATATAGAACTTCATTTTTCTTTGAAGATATCTTGCATGATTTTATATGACTAAATATTAATTAAAACGTACTGGTAATTTGAAAGGTTTTTATTATGCTATTAAGTCCGTACTTAAAAAACATGTTTGGAAGGATTTTATTATGTAGTTAAGTCCATATTCAAATAGATGAGACAATTAGTGTAAAAAAATTGTGTTAAAAAGGTTTTTACGTTATTAAGTTCATATTTAATGCGTAACAAAAATTGTATCAAATGAGTTAATTAGGTTATTAAGTTCATAATTAATGTGTCAAAAAAATTATCAAAGAAGTTTATTATGTTATTAAGTATATAATTAATGTGTAAAAAATTGGTGTGAAAGGAGTTTATTTAGTTATTAAGTTCATATTTAAATAGTAAAAAAAATTATCTCAAAAGACTTTATTTAACTTTTAAGTTCATATTTAGATAAATGAGGCAATTAGTGTAAAAAATGTCTTAAATTAATTTTTACCAATTGAACATTGAAATAATGTTCACCAAAGATTTTATGAACAACACACCATGGATAAGAGACCGAGAGCAAAATGAATCCAAGTTCACGGTATAATCGTTAACAAAATCAATGAAAAAAATGTTTTGTGCCGATTCCGTTTTGAGTGGGAGATTTCCATTGTGTTGCACCCTGCAAGCACCAAGTCTTTTGTGAATGATATATATACTTGTTTGTCACTGTAAAATTTTGCTCATAAATAGATAAAAAAAATTATAAGAAAAAATTAACTGATTCAAATTCATTATTGCTTTGTACTTTTTCTCAAGGTACAAATTTTCTGGGGTGTTCATGTTGCGAGATGTGCAAAAACTGTCCAATCCGCCGGATCTCCATAGGCGTAACAAAAACTTCAGTAGTTGGCTTGACATAAATTTGGGACATAATGGATGACCGAGACCGCTTGCTCTTTCCTGAAACAAGTTGAAGCAGAATTGAAGGGTTCAAAGAAACAACAAAGGGCACACAAATATTTGTACTCCAATCAAATGCACTACATAGAAAAAAAATACATTTACATCCAAAGAGCAAGGTAAGATAATTGTTTATGAGCATATGCAAGCTAAAATAATGAGCAACTCGATATTCAACGATGAACGTATGCAAGCACCACCAAGTTTTACCTGGAATACAAACCGTTGCCAGATTTTCCAGCCTAAACAATGTGTTTGAGAGAATTTTGAAAAGTCAATGTTCGAAACTCTTCCAATCACAACATGTCCATCAATCTTTTTCTAGAAGAGTTTTTATAGGTAAAAATAAGTAGATAAAATAGTTTAATATGGAATCAATCCTAGGATTTAATTGAGTAGTCAATTTTAGGAGTTACAAAATTAAAATTTTAATTGGGAGAGTTAATTGGCTAGTATTAAATAAAATATGAAATTAATATGAATTAATGTTAGGAGTTACAAAAACAAAATTTAATTGGGAGAGTTAATTGTATGAAATAAAATATAAACCTAATATGAAGCAAATCATGATCTTAATATGAGACATTTAATGCTATCAAAAAGCTAAAATTATAGGTTAGTAAGATTATTAATAAACTATCATAAACTCCATAAATTTGTCTATGTCGACCGGAGATTATCCAGCAATGGGAACGTATGGACCATAGATAACTCTGGATCGTTGGTGATACTCTTGCCCGATAAAATAAACCAATTCGGAGATTTTGATGGGAGAGCTAAACCACTAATCCATCTATACTATTAAATTTTAGTTATCTTTTATAATTCGGTGGGTCTAATACGTGGAGGGGACGCACGAAGGTTCCATCCTAGAAGCAATTGCCAATAGGAGGAGTAGCCCTAGTACTTATATATTAGGTTCGGTTATTATCATATTGTCGATGTGGGACAATATATTCCACACATCTTAACACTCCCCCCTCAAGTGCAACTATCCCGGACTAGTTGCGCTTGATACAAAGCCTTAAGGCCGGCTAGTCAAACGGGCGGGAAGCATACTCGCTAACCACAACCCAAACACGGGATTACGAGACCCACACGAACCGTGGCTCTGAAACCATATTAAGTTTCCATGTATGATGAGAAAAGTTATCGAGAGAGAGAAGAGAGGAGAGAGAAAAGAATTATGTTTCATTGCTTGAAAGTTTGTTACAATTGCACTTACTCATCACAGCTTGCCTATCTATATGTAGCTAGTATTTACACGAGTAATCAATATGTAGCTAGTAGTTACACGTGTAATCAAGTAGTATATTCAACACCCCCTTCAAGCTGGAGGACGATGAAGGATGAAGCATTCCTAGCTTGGACAAGAGATAATTCTGTTGTGTAGAAGGAAGCACTTTGGTGAAGACATCAACAAGCTGATTGTGAGTGGAAACATAATGAAGCTCAAGTAAACCCTCAATGACCTTGTCTCTTGTAAAATGACAGGCGATTTCAATATGTTTTGTGCGTTCGTGGAAGACATGATTTTTTCCTATTTGCAATGTTGAATGACTGTCACTTAAGAGTTTCACTAGTTGAAGGGAAGAAATACCAATATCTTGTAATAAGTGCACAAGCCATGTAATCTCAGCAGCAGCATTGGCCATGGCCCTGTATTAAGCTTCAGTAGAACTGCGAGATACAACATATTGTTTCTTGCTCTTCTAACTGGTAGGAGATGATCCGATAAGAATGATAAAGCCACTGACTGAGCGACGAGTAACTGGACAGGAAGCCCAATCAGAGTCTGAATATGCTTTCAGAGAAGACTGATCACAACCATTAAGCAAAATTCCATGACCAACTGTTCCTTGCAGATATCGAAGAGTATGTGTTAAAGCCTCCATATGAACTGTGTGTGGTTTCTGCATAAACTGACTCAAAGTTTGCACGGCAAAACTTAGGTCAAGCCTGGTATTGGTGAGAAAGTTTAATTTGCCAACAAGACACCTGTAGGATTGGACAGTAATGTGCCATCTTGAGCTAACAATTTGAGATTGACAGGAAGTGGAGTACTAACTGCTTTTGTGGTAGAAAGATTTGCATCTTTGAGCAACTCCATAGTAAACTTCTTTTGGGTAAGAGCAATTCCTGCAGGCAGATTAGCTGCTAAAGCCTAAAAAATAATGGAGCAATCCCAAGTCTTTTATGTTGAATTCAGAGTGGAGAAATGACTTAAGATGAGCAATTGTGGTGGAATCAGATCCGGTAACAAGCAGATCATCCACATAAACAACCACTATGGTAGAAAGGAGCCCATTGTGGTGAATGAAGAGAGAGTAATCATTCTTGGACTGAATGTAACCAAGAGATAACAAAGTTGAAGTGAGCTTTTGAAACCAATGTCTTGAGGCCTGTTTAGACCATATAAAGATTTCCTTAAGCTTGCAGACATGAAAGTTGGGATTAGGAATGCCCTCTGAAAGATGCATATATACCTCTTCATGAAGATCCCCATGAAGGAAGACATTGTTAACATCTAACTGATGCAATTTTCATGACTTAGATGCAGCAACAACTATGAGACTTCGAATTGTAGTCATTTTGACCACGGGAGAAAAAGTATCATGATAATCTATTCCCTCCTATTGCGTGTACCCTTTGGCCACCAAACGAGCTTTATATCTCTCTAGTGTTCCATCAGCTTTAAGTTTCAACTTATAAACCCACCTACATCCAACAACTTTCTTTCTTGGAGGTAAATGAACTAGATCCCATGTGTGATTGTCCACAAGAGCCTGATACTCTTTATTCATTCTGTAATCCAATTACTGTCTTTGGAAGCTTCTTTATATGAAGAAGGTTCAACAAGAGATGATAATGAAGAAATGAAAGCATGATGAGCAGGTGGTAAAGAAAGAGAATGAATCATACCTGGTGATGGAGGAGCTAATGAGGAGCTGTATGTGCAGACAAAGTCTTGAAGATGAGAAGGTAGCTTGTGAGTTCTTGTGGATCTCCTAAGATTAGGCACAGGAGGTTGTTGAGAAGATGCAGTTGATGGAGGTGGATATATGGTTTGTGGAATTTCTGGTGAAAGAGTAGAAGGAACTGGAGAATAAGATGAGAAAATATTTGGTGAAGGTGAATGTGGCGGTAGATTTGTTGTGGATATAGGTGTGAAAATGGAATGTGAATAATATGTTACCAAGGATGGTAGTACAAATTCAGAACAGGAGAGGTTATGAAAGGGAAAATGATGTTCATGAAACACAACATGTCTACTGTATTGTATAGTTTTATAACCTTTTTTGCCAAAAGGATAACCAATGAAAACACAAGGTACACTTCTTGGTTGGAATTTATCTCTACCTTGAACTGCTGTTGTGATATAACACAAGCATCCAAAAACTCTTAGGTGATCATAAGACGGAGCTTTATTAAAAAGAAGCTCATAGGGTGTTTTGTTGGAAAGAAGAACTGAAGGTCTTCTGTTTATGAGGTAAGTGGCAGTCAAAAGACATTCCCCCCAGAATTTGAGTGGCAAATTGGATTGAAATAGAAGAGCTCTAGCTACTTCCAACAAATGTTTGTGTTCCCTTTCGACTATCCCATTTTGTTGTGGAGTATAAGAACAGGTTGTTTGATGCACTATTCATCTGAAATTATAAAAGGAAATAGCATTATGGTAGCAAAATTCCATCCCATTGTCAGTTCTAATTGCCTTGACAGTAGTATTCAACTGGGTTCTAACATAGGCAATAAAGTTTTGAAGTAGATCAAAAGCACTAGATTTATGAGCCATCAGATAAGTCCAAGTACACCTAGTATGGTCATCTACAATGGTCAAAACATAAGCAAACCCATTGTAGGTATTTTCTTTATAAGGACCCCATATGTCTACATGCACAAGATCAAAAGCATTTTCTTTCCTGACAGATCTATGAGCAAATGAAGATTTGTGTTGTTTGCTTTTAGAACAAACTTGGCATACAAAATCAGTGTGTTTAACAACACCTGGAATAAAGCTCAATTGGTCAATTGGGACATATCCCTTTCTACAATGCCAAATCTCAGAAGTGGCCTGATTAGAAACTAGAAAACAAGAATGTTCAGTAAGTGTACTATTTTGGGGAGATGGAGATAAGAATTGTATTGTTGTGGGGGCAAGATTGATCACATACAGTCCCTTAGCTTCACTACCAATCACCAGTTGCTTCCTCGTCAAAGGGTCCTGAAGAACACTAGCATTAGATGTAAAAAATACATGTGTATTAAGGTCTTTTGTGAGCATATGAATGGATAAAATATTGAATTGGAAATCTGGTACATGTAGGACACCAGTAAGGGTGATGTTCGGGGTTAAATGAACGGTTCCTATATGAGCCACTACAACATGTTCACCATTGGGCATGGTGATGGCTATAGGCATAGTAATTGGATCACATGATGCAAAGAATTCAACATGTGAAGTTATGTGGTTTGTTTCTCCACTGTCTAATATCCATTTTCAATTTAGACTTGAAGAAAAGAAACAGGATGACTTACCAGCTATAAAAGCTGCATGATCGTGCTTACTAGTAGCTTTGCCATTGTTGCGATTAAGTAGGCTCATCAATTGGCTGAACTGTTCCTGAGTAATCATAGCTTGTTGGTTCTCGCACTCTGTAGCAGAAGTTCCAGCAAATTTGTCCTTACTGTTTGTTGGATAACCATGAACCTTCCAACATTTCTCTGTATAATGACCACCAATTTTGCAATGGTCACAAAATGGAACCCCTGGTGCAGATTGTGTGGGATAACCATGTACTTTCCAACACTTTTCTATTATGTGACCTTTCACTTTGCAATGGTCACAAAAAGTTGTTGATCCTTTGTTTCCTGATTCTTTTCCATCATTATTTGACTTCTGATTGCCATTATTTGAAGATGAACTCCCTGAGCCATTTCTATTCTGCCCCTTATAACTGTTCAGAAATCTCTGTTGTGCTGTCATGGCTAACGCCTCATCGTCAGTTATGGAATTGACTTTAAGTCCTCTTTTTTCTTCCTGTTGTAGTATCATCTGATAAACCTCATTCAAGCTCGGTGGAGGATTAATCATGAACACATTTGATCTTATCATACTATATGATTCATTCAATCCAACAAGGAATTGTATGACCTGCTGATCTTGTATTATGTTGTTTGCAACCTCATTCGAACCCAAACACATATTCTGTCTTCCATAGCCAAAGCATACTCATCCCATAATTTTTTCAATTTCGTAAAATATGCAGATACATACATGTTTCCTTGTGAGATATTCATCAAATCTTTTAGAATTTGATAAAATTTTGTCCGGTTAGTTTTGCTAAACCTAGACTCAAGTTCTTTCCAAATATGAGCAGCGGATTTGTAGTACAATATAGAATCAGCTATATCATTCTCGACAGAATGAATCAACCATGAAATCACCATATTGTTGCACTTCTCCCATTTAAGAAGTAAGGAAGAGTCAAAATTAGGTTTTCTGCAGGTAGTTGTTACAAAACCTATCTTCGATTTGGCCATGAGTGATATCTCCACCGATCTTCTCCAGTGGTTGTAGTTCTTCTCATTCAATAGGTTTGTAGACAAAACATATGATGGATGATCAGAATTATGCAGAAATAAGTCCTCAGACTCTTCATCCGACTCCGAATCTGAGTATCTTCTCCCATGGCGATTTCTCCTTGTACTTCTCTTCTTTCTTTCCTTTGATCGTTTCTCCTTGTACCTATTCTCTCTTCGAGAACTCTCTTTAGAACTCGAACTCGAATTCCCTGCGCCTTGACTCATAGCTCTGATACCATATTAAATTATCTTTATCTTTTATAATTTGGCGGGTCTAATACGTGGAGGGGACGCACGTAAGTGAACCTTCCACATAAGCTCGGGGTTCCATCCTAGAACCAATTGGCAATAGGAGGAGTAGCCCTAGTGCTTATATATTAGGTTCAGTTATCATCATATTGTCGATGTGACTAATCATGTGAGACAATATATTCCACACATCTTAAGATATACCATACTGAATTTGAGAAACGAATAGGCATGACCTAGTAAGAGACAGCTGACCAGTAAGACTGGATCGTATGATCCCCTTTGTAGAAGTAGGGCTGATCATAGGTCCAAAACCAAACCGAACCGCTAAAAACCGAACCGAACCAAAAACCGATTTTTTAAAATCCTTGGACCGAAAACCGAACCTATAAAAGTAGGTTCGGTTTCGGTTTGGACCGAAAACCGAAAACTTGAAATATGCAAACCTAAAACCGAACCGATTATGTCGGTTTCGGTTCGGTTTCGGTTTTGGACCTACAATGAACCTAAAATTAAAACTAAAAAATCTCAATAATATAACAATATAATAAAATTTTCAATTTTATAATAATTTTAGTATATAGAGTTGAGACCTACAAAAATAACAATCTCATTTAAGCACCAAGTACTAATTAAAATTGCCACAACTAAAAATAACAATTCTATAATAATTTTTTATCAAATCAAATTCGGTTTTCGGTTTTTTATCGGTTTTTTCGGGTTTGGACCGAAACCGAACCGAAATTATAAAAAACACGGACCGAAGACCGAACCTAAATTGTCGGTTTAGGTTCGGTCCGGACCGAAATTCCTCGGTTCGGTTCAGGTGAACCGAACCGATCTTGCTCAGCCCTATGTAGAAGAGACGGACTAGAAACAAAAAATAAACTTGAATGCAGAAGGTTTATGCTCAAGTTGGTAAAGATTTTTTTTGGAAATAAACGAGAAATTTTGAAAAAGTTGGGAGTAAAATAAAAAAAATTGCAATCCACGGTGTCCGCAACCCATACTTATATATATTGTCCCCTAAATAAGAACTCATAAAATGGATTAGCGTTATCTCTCTATAAGTGCTTATTTAGAACCGTCAAAATTTTATTTGAAGAAAGATTCACTTGAAGTCGTCGAAGTTTAGTTTAAACCGCCAAAGTTTAGTTTGAAGAAAAGTTTAAAACCGTCAAAGTTTAGTTTGAAGAAGACTCGGTTGAATTCTCCTCTTTGCATTTTCCTCAAACAATTTTTTGGTATTTCCTTCTTCCATGTCATTCTTCGGACACTACACTTTCTCCACGTCTTAATGTGGCATTTTATGAAGTTAACATGTGTTTTGGGTAGATTTATCGGTCTCGTTTTTAAAAAATGATTTTGTTTATTACATATCAAATATAGTCGGGTAAATGAAATCTATGTTTGGTTCATACTAATGGAGAAAATGATGGACTACCGAGTCCCTTGCCGCACTTGAGGTCTTCTCCTCTACATGGGTTGCCCAACAAACCTTCAGAATTGGCTAAGTTTTTGGTAAGGCCATCTGATGCACCCTTGCCACTATGTCCCAAGACGAGGAAGACGAGGAACTACGGGTTCGCTCCGATGGACAACTCACCTGTTCTCGTGCTAAGGTCATCATCAAAGCTACTGGTTTCATCATTACCCACACCGTTGTTGTCACGGACCCGTTCGTAGCATACCGTGTCTCTACTCCACCACGGCATGAGGCATGTCAAGTCGGCAACGTTCCGGCACATTTTCTGTATTTATCGTTTTGTAATAATAAGTCTTTTACTTTCGGAATACTAATTTTGGGACTTTATTTTCGGAACTTAATTTCCGAATTTAAGATTAGACTTTTGGTTTTAGAATTTAATTCAGAAACTTAATTTCGAACTTAAAATTTTCAAACATTGGACATGTTTTAGGTTTTTCATTCCGGAACTTTAATTCCGACTTTATTTCCGAAATTTATTTTGCAACTCTTGATTTGGCCGCATCCACTATATAGATGGATGCTTGACTCATTTGTAAAACATGTTAAATTTGATTAAGTATTTGAGAAATATTTTCCTCATACTTACTTGAGCATCAATTCCTCTTCCATCATCTCAAAATTCTTCTTTTGGATCTTCGATCCAAACTCATCCACATTTGAGGATTAATCAAGAATCAAGTCAATCGATCCACTTCGAGGCTTGATCGATCAATTTAGATCAAATCAACACCTCAACTTCCACCTTCATCTCTAAGCTTCCGCAACCCGTATTCAAACCTACGAACACACCCACACTCCAACTAAGGAGTAGTTGACGTTTCAGATTGATCTAGATCCGGAAATATACTTTGACGTGTCCAAGGACGCATCACCATCACAATTCGATTATAGGGCTTTTGGGTTTATCATCAATATTTACTTCACTACTTCTTCAACATGTTCAAACTGGATTGAATGTATTGTGTGACCCGTCGGAAGGTGTAGTTGATCTTTTATTTGATGATATAAGGGGTCGGACTATCCCCGTCTAAATCGTGTGATGATTACTTACTCTTCTTCCCTATTGATAAAAGTGCGTCCAGATTCGCCGGAGAACATTGACTTTCATTCCCAACAAAAAAAACATATTCAAAGAAGCATCTCCCTCTTAAATGATTTTTATGCTCATTTATCTAGTGTACAATATTCAATTTCCAAAGCGGGAAATGCACGGCCACCGCTGCAATGGCCATCTCCCTTCAACTCAACGGCCCAACCAACCTCACCATCAATACCCCGGGAACTCATTACTACATCTGCACCTTCCTCTCGCCATTATAAAGTCGGCCTACAACTAACTGTAACGTGTTTATTTTTGCTCGTCATTTTTTTAAACTCGAACTCTTCTCGCCGAATCATAGTTGTTTTGAATTGTTCATTATTTGTCAAAATAAAAAATGTTTTCATAAGTTTAACCAACAATTGTTATGATTTGTAAACTCGAATTACTTTGAACCGACGGTTTGTTGATAATCGTCTCTAAAACAGATAAGATCGTGTTTGTGCAATGTAGAAGATGACGTATATTTAACTCACTTGTCAAATGGCACGTTTTTTTTTCCATCTAGGTTTATCACGTGATTTGCTGTCAAGAGATTTGTGAACCAAAAGCTTGTTTATTTCATTGATCAAATAACTTTTGTTTTATTTCATTGATAAAATAAAGCTTGTGTTATCTCATTGATCAAATATTGTTTACATAAACAAATATAAAAAGATAAACTAACAAATAAAGGATAAACTCAACATATGACCTAATATACTAGGCTTAATATATTAGGTTCATACTCTAACTCCCCTCAAGCCGGAGTTGTCATTCAACAACTCCAAGCTTGAACAGTATAAACTTGAAGAAGGACTTTATGTACCTCCCTTCCTTCATCTGTCTTTGTTTTGTTTGCATCGATATGACGCCGGTAGGTTGACCCTACGACGCAAGTTGATTAACGTGTTAGGGTAAGTTTATGGCTCTAGGACGCAGGTTGATTAGCGTCTTAGGGTAAGTTTCGGATCCAAGGACGCTGGTTGATTAGCGTATTAGGGTAAGTTTTGGGTCTTAGGACGTATGTTGATTAGCGTGCTAGGGTAAATTTCGGGCCTTAGTACGCAAGTTGGTTAGCGCCCTAGGATAAGTTTCGGACCCTAAGACGCAGGTTGGTCAGCGTCCTAGGGTAAGTTTCGAGCGTTAGGACGCAAGTTGATTATCGTCGTAGGGTAAGTTTCGGGCTCTAAGACGCATGTTGATTAGTTTCTTAGGGTAGGTTTTGGGCCCTAAGATTCAGGTTGATTAGCGTTATAGAGTTTTGTTTTGTGCGAAAGCGTAGGTGATGACAACGCAGTTAGGGTTTGTTTTGTGTGGAAGCGTATGTTAAGAAAAATGCTTTGATATCATAAAGAGATTTGTGAACCGAAAGCTTGTTTATTTTATTGATCAAATAAATCTTGTTTATTTTATTGATCAAATATTGTTTAGATAGACAAATACAAAAAAGATAAACTAACAAAGACAAATTAATAAATAAAGGGTAAGCTCAAGATACGACTCAATATACTATACCCATATCCTAACAAAATGTTTTTATTTTTCACCAATTGAGTCGTTATCACAAGAACTCACCCCTAATTATTATGGGGATTTTAGACGTATTTGTAAACATCTTTTATATGAACTACGTAGTTCAGGAGAGTTGTTTAGTTTTTATTTTCGGATTACTACTACGCGTTTGTTATGCGTAGTTGGAGTCGGGGTGAAGCCGACAAGAGCCGACGAACTATGTTTCTGGCACGCGTAGTTGAAGTCATTGGAAAAAAAACTCCCACTACGCTCTTGAGATAGTATCAATACTCAGTTGGTCTAGTGGGATAGTGGGATGTGGTACTAGGGAGATAGTTGGAGTGCTTAAATTTTATTTTATTTTAAATTATACTACGAATATTTTATTTTATTAGCGTAACTCGACGACTCACATCACCTCTAATTACGCATACATAACCGTAGTTTTAATGCTAATATGAAAAGCATAACGACGCATCCGAATTGCGTAATTCTAGTGACGAACAAAGATTTGCGCCCGTATATCTAACAACCGCCTTTTATTAAAGACCACACAAAATGTATTATTTTCATAATTTATTTACTATACTAAAACGGTCTAAACTACAAACAAAATAGGCTACATCAACTGATTGTTTATATAATATTATTACAAAACTTATCATACTTTTTTAATTGAATGAGTAATATCTAATTATGTAATTTCCATTTTAAAATTACATTTCAAGTAACAAGATAGTTGGAGTGCTTAAATTTTATTTTATTTTAAATTATACTACGAATATGCACCTTATTAGCGTAACTCGACGGCTCACATCGCCTCTAATTACGCACACATAACCGTAGTTTTAATGCTAATCATATACATAAAAGTGAGTAAGGCCTTAGCAATAGTGAATCAAGGTGCTGTAATATTTAATTCTATTGTTCCTATTATTTTAAACTTTTATTTGTCTTCTCTTGGGGCCATTTGATGCCTTTTTTTTATGCGTGTCAAATATACAACGTACCAATACCACGCGTCAACCTCAACTTCTTCCACCGTAACAACAATGGCGGATTTCAAAATCACTTCCTTCACCGCCTTCGGCCTTCTCTCTTGTAAATCATTCACTCTCCAACTGACCGGAACTCTCATGTTGCCTCTTCCTCCCTCGCTTGCCGCCTCCATTTCGCTTGCCTGAGCGTTTTTCCAGTTCCCTATCGGTAAGGAATTTCATTTTTAGGGCTTGGGATTCTGTTAGCAATTACATCTTCTCACTTGTCTTACAATTTTGCTTCAATTGATTGGGTATTCGTTCATTTATGTATTAGGGTTTTCTCTCGGTTACTGCTTTAGCCGGATATTGATGCGCTTGTCGGAAGTCCCTCTTTAAGGTTTGTTCTTCTAGGTTGATTGAATTATTGAACTGTTTATTTCCAGGCTTGTGAATCCTTCTTTGTTTCTTTCTTCGTTGATCCATTCAGCCTCTTGGTTTTCACTTTGTTGATTTGCTTGTTGTTTGCGAGTTGGTGGTTTAGCCTTCCTTTTTGTGGCATTTCAATTCGATGGTTAGATGGTTGTTTGCAATTTCACGTATTAGGGTTTTGTTTTGGTTCCGAACAATTGACGCCACCTCTCACTTAGTTGTTTAGGTAGTTGTTGGCCGCCTCATGTTTCTAAATTCTTGTTTTTCTTTCAAATGTCAAGCTTGTTATTACATTTAAATAGTGCGCTCAAGGTGTTTGTGGAAATGTCCAACTGGAGACTCGGTAAATGTGTTGTTAGAGTCATGTTCAGACATTTATTAAAGACATCTTCTCTAGAAGAGAAATAACTTATAGCTGTAGAATTATTATATTTTGTAGTATACTGGTTCATAATTTATTCTTATTTTGAATTCTTCATGAGAGAATGTGATCAATATGGTAATTGACAATGATATTAAGTCACTTTTGGATTATGCTACCCTGAAAAGGAAACATAAATTGAGATTAACTTAAGTAAGAGGTACAAAACTAAATGCTACCCTGAAAAGCAAACTAAAGAAATTTGCATCAAGTCAGATTAACTTAAGTAAGAGGTACAGATTTTATACATATATACACAATACATTTTTTGTTGAGTGAGAAGTTTTCAAAGTAGAGCTTCAGCAAGCACACAACAAAATGCTGAGGGTTAAATAGAATGTTTTCATTTGCAATTACTTTTAACCAGCATCATATCATAAATTCATGGCACAGGTGTACCTGTTTTAGCATATATATAAATCTGAATCCCTATGGGTTTACCAACATGTAGCATGCGTAGTCACGAACCATGTATAAGAATGTGATTAGGCAGTCATTAGAAGCTGTGTTTAATGTAGTACAAGTGCTTGCATGGATGGCATGCCCAAGGAAAACTTAAGTCATCATCTATCTATTGTCATTGGATATGCGTCCTATTGTGTAATTTAGATGGAAGCTTTCGCTAGATCTATTAGGGGTATTGCTTTTGGCTTGTATTACTAGCTGCTCTTTCTAAGATTCTGTGTTGATAATAAAAATAATAACGGTGACATATTGTTCTTAAACTTTAAAGCCTTAAAAATTTGAATTAGATTTATTTCGCATTCTACTTTTGGGTCATAGTTCCTTGGCCTGCTCAGAAATAATCACCTATTTAATTGATATGTTATGTTTAATATAGTACAAGAGGTTGCTTGGCAAATTAGATGAATTTTTAGATCAAAAGAATGTTGTACATAATCCCTTACATGTTTGAAATACATCAACCAAGTAGTATGCGGCTTTGAAGATGAATGGTTTTCAACATAGAATACAACCAAACTTCACCTTGGTGTTCGTGACCTTGTAATTAAGATTCAACAAATGATAATCATTTCCACCACTTCTTCTGATTTATTTTGATTTTATACCCTTCCAATGCAGAGAGGATTCTGATAAGTTGCAGAGCACCTTAAGGAGCAATACAAGGAATTTAGGTACAATCCACTGTTCGCCACTTCAAATCAAAAGGTGAAAAATCCGTTCTCTGTATTCATCGGCAGTTTAAATCCGATTGGCACATTTTGTTCTCTATTTGTTGTTTATACTCAACAAATGTTTGAATAGCCTTTAGTTTCTCATATGACAAGATCATTTCCTCAGTCTTTCAGTTTATTTTATTTTTTCCCTGAGTTCCTCTTTCTGTATTGTTACAGGTTGTTCATCCAATACATGAACAAACTACGTACTTGACCGAGGAGCATAAAAGGAAGCTCAAGACTGAATATGGTTAGTAGATAAAGCATCTGTTTTATTGCTCTTTGAATTGGATATTAAGTTGATGTGTTTTTTACAGTTACTGTAGCCAGATTCGGTTTTTCCCTTTGCTTGACTCCACCCTCGGAATTAAGCCGCTGATGTTTTGTGCTTATCTTCACTTCACGGTTTCAGATATAACAAACATAGTTTATAAGTATACATCATTTTGGCATCCTTTGTTGTAGTTAAGAGTTTATTCAGATTAGGGCTGCCTAACAAAGCAACAAAAAAAAACACACTAGCAGATTCATAAGTGTATATAACATTGCCCCCTCAAATTTATGCCCTCGACTCCTTTAGTTTCATGTACATCCCGTACCCTTATTCTAAGGTTCTTACTGTTTTTTGGAGGTCCTTAATTAAAAGTGTAAGTCCTTTTTCATTTTAACTACAAACATCCATACTGAAATGCAAGGTAAAATACACTACGTAGGAATATAAGAAGGGGTAAAAGTTAGTAATTCAATCGTATCCTTGTGGCCAATATAATACTATATGCTCATGTTTTCAATGTTATTTCTCGATGCACATGTTTTTGGTCAACTTCTTACATTGTGCTCTTCAAATTGAGTTCATTTAGATAATTCAATTTTTCGAAGCCCGTCGAGTTTCTTATAAGCTTAAGAGGACTCTATATTAGTTTTAATCAAGTTAAAATACATGCTCAGATTCGACTTGTTTGGTTATAAGAACGAATATGAATCGAGTTTCTTAGCTCGAACTGAATTCAATTAGCGTGGATCATATAACATGTTGAAGCCTTACTCTTGTAGGGTCCGTTTGGGAGCTTGTTATCGTACGCCTATCAAACTTATAAAAAAAAACTTAGGCATAAGCTTATGTGAACTTACAAAAGCTTAAGATTTTTTTATATCATTAGCTACGAGAAGGAAGTTTATAAAAATCATTGCACTTTATCGAACAATATATTACAAATAAAGCCCTACAAAAAAATATATTTAATTCTAGACTAAATTTTTTTTTGTGTAACTTTACACGTAGATTGGCCTCAATAAAGCTTCTTCTTCAGACACCAATTTGTGTCTCAATAAGCATGTGAGCTGCCACTTGTTCATCTTTGCCTAAACTACTCTACAAATGTAGAACTTATCACCACTATTATGTTGGTGCACCTACTTTTCCACATATTATTTTCCTAACAGGGATCAAAAGCTTAGAGGCGGCATTACTTACAAGCCTCTGGAGTCAGATTATTTTGATATACCACATTTTAAGCTGTAGTCCACGAACATGAACATTGGCAGTGATATTGCCGAATGTTCTACTAGGAAAAGACAAAGACCTACACCCTCAACTCGCCGCAGTCGGCGTCTTGACCGGATGGCGAGTCCCTACACCGCAATTGGACCACATCCTACACCAACAAGTGCTACTATACTACCCTCACCAAGTAGTTGTGTCAAATGTGGAGCCACTAAATTTGCATATGAAACTCAGAATTTTTGTTGCCTTAATGGTGATGTGCACATAACTAGCACTGACTTTCCTACTGAGCTTCTTAACTTATTCAGTGGAGCAAACGAAAGTGCCTTGCATTTTCAAAAATATGCTAGATTATACAACAACATGTTTGCGTTCAGCTCTCTTGGGGAACAATTGACTGCAAATCTAAAAAAGGAATCTATGTATTTAAGCTGCACGGCCAACTATATCATTACATAGGTGACCTTCTCCTTAGCAACACCCATCCCCAATACCTACAGTTGTACTTCATCGACACTCAACATGAAAACAAGAACCGAGCATGGTTGTTCCCACAGCTACGACCGCAAATCATTCGTACTTTAATGTCCATGATGCAACGAAACCCTTATGCTCAATTCTTTTGATCATTAAGAGAAATCGACATCGTTGAGGGCACAAGAGTTGCCATTTCTAAGAATCCTTCGTTAGACCAACGTGTGTACAACGCTCCAAGCTCAGAAGAAGTCGCTGCAATATTGGCAAACGACTCAAATATACTTGCAACGAGCCCCCAAGTTATAGTGTATGGAAACTCCAACCAATCTCATCGAGTCCAACACTACTACGGTTGTTATGATCCCCTTCAATATCCCCTGCTTCATCCGCAAGGAGAATCGGGTTGGCACCAAGGAATAAAAAGAATGTCAAATAGAAGACAACAAGAACCGTATGCAAACCCTTTCTTCCCTATATCAACTTGTGTAGTCCAGACCGAGAAGGATTTGATAGACGTAGAAGCCAAAGGTACGCCATGTTCATTGTCGGCCCCGACCTTTGTTTATAATATACTCCTACACATAGTACTTCTGGTTGCGTGTGTAACAAGTTCATATCATACATAGTTGCTGCACGAAGACCGCCCAAGGAAGGAAAGGAAGTATCTTGTAGAGAATATTATGCATACAAGCTTCAAATCCGCCCAGGTAATTACCTCCTAAAAGCTGCATGGTTGTTTCAACAATACATAGTTGATATGTATGTCAAAATCGAGAATACGAGGCTTGATTTCTTCAGGAAAAACCAATCAACAATAAGAGCTGATCTTTATAAAGGCATACTTGATAGCATGAATGCTGGTCACAATAATGCAAGTAATATTGGGTCCCGTACAATACTTCCACCTTCTTTCATTGGAGGACCAAGAGATATTAAACGACGCTATCTCAATGCAATGACCATTGTACAGAAATATGGGAAGCCAGATTTATTCATTACTATTACTTGCAATCCAAATTGGCCAGAAATCAAAGAACAACTTATGCCTGGGGAGAGACCTGAACACCGTCCCGACATTATAGCTCGAATTTTTAACGCGAAATTGAAACTCTTGAAAGATGAAATCGTCAAGCAAAAAATTTTCGGCCCCGTGGCAGCTAGAGTTCATGTTGTTGAGTTCCAAAAACGTGGTCTACCGCATGCTCACTTTCTAATAATTTTGCAGGCAACACATAAAATCAAAAGCCCAGAAGATTTTGACAAATATGTTTGTGCAGAAATTCCTGATAAGCAAAATCATCACTTGCGATATGTTGTGCTTAAACACATGATGCATGGTCCTTGCGGAGCAAAAAATCCAGAATCTCCTTGTATGAAGGAAAAAAATTATGTAAGGGCATGCAGATTTGGTTACCCAAAAAAATTTGTTGCATTCACTACTTGTGAGAACGACTCCTACCCTTCATACAGAAGAAGAAACAATGGAGACACAACTTTTATAAGAGGTGCGACGTTGGATAACAAATGGGTCATTCCTTACAATCCATATCTTTCAGCAAAGTTTGACTGCCATATAAATGTAGAGATATGTTCCACGATAAAAGCAGTCAAATACCTATATAAATATGTGTACAAAGGAAATGATTGCATCAATTACAACATCACGCAGGATACAATCAATAACAACGACGAAATCCAAAGCTATCAAAGTGGAAGATGGATATCTCCTCCTGAATCAGCATGGAGAATTTTTGGAATGGAATTATATGCTATTGATCCACCCGTGCTTCCTTTGCAAATACATCTGCATGATATGCAACCAATAAGTTTCTATGAGCGTGAAAGTCTACAACAAATTGTTTCAAACGAGCAACGCTCAAGTACCATGCTAACAGAATTCTTCAAGACCAACTCAACAAATGCGAGAGACAAATTGTACTCTGAATATCCTGAATTCTACGTCTGGAATGCTACAAAGAAGGAATGGATCAGAAGACAAAGACATAGAACAACAATTGGCAGACTGGCATACGTTGCCCCAACGGAAGGGGAAAGATACAATTTAAGATTGCTGCTCTTACATGTACGAGGGCCTACATCCTTTGATGCCCTCCTTACTGTCAACGGGCATAAGTATGCAACATTTAGAGAAGCTGCAGAGAACCAAGGACTACAAGAACAAGATGGCTATGCAGAGTCGTGCATGAATGAAGCAATGCAGGTACAAATGCCGCGTGCACTACGACGTCTCTTTACAATGTTATTGCTATTTTGTCCTACGACAAATCCCCGTACACTTTGGGATAAATATTACCCAGCTCTTTCCGAAGATTTCAACCACCAAAATAGAGCAGATTCTGCCAAAGTTCTACACTTGACTTGTAGAGACATTGAACAATTTCTAGAAGGTATGGGCAAGTCGTTAAAAGACTACAACCTCCATGACCTCATTGATGTCCAAGAAAGTTCCCTCAGAACCTCAAAAGACATAAACGACGCGCTTGCTGCTCCTATTCCACCTATATACAACAAAGCCTCTAAAAAGTTAAATGCCGAACAACGTTCTGCATATAAGTGCATAATGCATCATGTGAAGACAAACACAGCAGGAGCATTTTTCATCGACGGACCTGGAGGTACTGGCAAAACTTTCCTTTATTGCGCGCTTTATGCCAAAGTGCGTTCTATGGGACGAATTGTCTTACCAACAGCTACATCTGGCATAGCCGCATCGAATATTCCTACAGGAAGAACATCACATTCAAGGTTTAAGATATCAATCAACGATGATTGTCCCTTAAGATGTAATGTGTCCAAGCAAAGCAGTTTAGCTCAGTTACTCAAAGAGACAACATTAATCATTTGGGACGAAGCATCAATGGCAAAAAAGACAAACATAGAAGCAGTAGACATACTCCTACAAGACATCTGTAGCAACAAATGTCTATTTGGCGGGAAGATCATTGTCTTTGGCGGCGACTTCCGACAAGTTCTACCCGTACTACCAAGAAAAACCCAACATGAGGCAGTTGATGCCAGCTTGGTGAGCTCCTATCTTTGGCCAAAGCTGATAAAGTTCAGATTAACCAAAAATATGAGGGCAAAAGATGACCTAGAATTCTCGAGCTTCCTACTTGAATTGGGAAACGGGTCTCTACAATTTGTGGAAACGGGTGATGTTGCTCTCCCGAAAGAGATTACCACATGTTTTGACAAAGAACGCAACGATTTTGCTGAATTGATAGACGAAGTGTTCCCTGAGATAAGAAATTCTTCCATTGATCCCAACATCTTCAATGAAAGAGCAATATTGACACCGACGAATGACGACGTCGACAAAATTAATGCAGCTCTTATTGACAAGTTTAATGGAAAATCCATGACTTACAGAAGCTTTGACACTGTGATTGATGATAATTGCAATACATATCCTCCAGAGTTCTTAAACACATTATGTCCTGCTGGTATGAGCCCCCACGAGCTTGTTTTAAAAAAAGGGTGCCCGGTAATATTGCTTCGCAATCTAGATCCAGCTTCTGGCTTATGTAATGGCACCCAGTTACTATGCAAGGAATTTTTCAAAAATGTCATCCATTGCGAAATAAGTGTTGGCTACTACAAAGGTGAACAAGTCTTCCTACCAAGAATCACACTTAGACCACCATCGTCGACAAATTATCCCTTTCACTTTGAAAGAAAGCAATTTCCAATCAAACTTTGCTTCGCCATGACAATAAACAAATCACAAGGCCAAACATTAGAACAAGTTGCGCTATACTTGCAGCAACCATGCTTTTCACACGGTCAGTTATATGTTGGGCTTTCAAGGGCACGGACAAGGGAAAAATAAAGTCACCGTGTTTACTACGACGCCCGACCAACGATCAACTGAAAACACATTGGTCAAGAATGTAGTATCATTCGAAATGTTAAGGCGTGCCAAAATCATCTAAACGAGGTACTTATTCTAATTAGAAGCTTGTACGTCCTTTTTCATATTACCTACAAACATCTAAGCTGAAATACAAGGTAAAATACACTACATAGAAATATAAGAAGGGCTAAAAGTTAGTCATACAATTGGATCCTTGTGGCCAATATAATAATATATGCTCATGTTTACAATGTTATTTCTCGATACGCATTTTTTTTGGTAAACTTCTTACATTCTGCTCATCAATTGAGTTCATTTAGATAATTCAGTTTACTTGTGACGTTTATATATTCCCTTGATTTATTATATCATTATCAACTCATTGTCTTGTCAAGGTTTTGAAGCTGAACATTATAAACTAGATAAGATGATAAACATGCTTAAGAAGGAGGGTGATTTTGAATTCTCGACAACTTTGACATCTTACTCGCTTTTTCTTCTTGATTCATACCTAATTTGGTTTATGCTTATATTATCCACTTGGATTTATGTTGTTTTTTTATCACTACTGATATTTGTTACTTCCTATGAGTAAAAAAAATCTCACTGGCTTCTTGTTAATTATTTGGGTCTTTTCTTGTTTTGTATTAATTGGAGTTGCTTCTTCATTCTACTCAGGGGAGGTAACTGTTCAGATTTTTGGCACTAACTTCAGCTTGGTTTCCTCGGTCCAGCCGGCTTCTCATGTAAGTTGTTTTAATTTCTGTTCGTTGTTTGTGACCTTTTATTTTATGGCATTACGATTTCCATTAAGTAGTTGTTTTACAAGAATCAATGAATGAACTTGCTAAACCTATTTAGTACTCATTTAGATTAGTAATCATTCTTTGCCTCTGATCATCAACTTTACTTCTCTTCTTTTTGACAGCTTGTATCAGGGATACATGGCATAGTATAGTTTGTACTCATTCAGTTCTTCTAGCAAGAACCACAAGGTGATTATAGCTTTTAACCACATTCAAGCTTTGTTTGAGTTAAACATTCTCATGTTGTTTTACAACCTCATTTTATGTAGGTGTTATATGTGGATGTGGAGGTATTAAGGTTGAAGAATGACAAACAAAGATTTGTTAAAGATGATTATGATTATGACAAGCTGAGTTGCAATCGAGTAATAATGAATAATTCAAATAACTATGAAAATCTAAAATTACGATTCTGATTGTTTATATGCAGGGTTATGCTACCGATGGTTAAATCTAGCTGCTTCATCTGAAATGTATGTACACGAAGTTCCAAAGAACCGTTAGATTGTTGTTGCATTGACGCAGAGGTTAATTCTTGTATAACACAATTATAAGAACTTTCTTTGTTGAGTTTAGCATAGTCCAAAATGTCCTCATGCATAATCTATTTAGTTTGCTAAATGAGGTTGCTGATTACATGTTTACAGGGTAATGATAGTGCTACCTTTTCACTGACTGAAAATGGGAATTCAGATTTGGATATGATCTCCTCAAAGAAGGCGTACAAGAACTTTATACTAGAGCGTAAAGGTATACTGGAAAACTGAGACCTTCAGTTCTATTCCAAAATTGTGTTCAACATGCTTGTATTCTATGTTGCTATTTTGTAATCATCATAAGTAATCATGGGAACTACAAACCTTAAAGCACGGTTAGGGGTTTCAACTATGAAATTAATATAGAAGCTTGTAGATTTTAAAGTGCAGTTTAACGCTATTGTAAAAGCTCTTCCAGCTCACTACGATTAGGGGTTTCAACTATGAAATCAATAACCATGTGTATTTAGTAAACAAACATGTAGTCTTTGAGTTTACTTTTAATATTTCTATTGGTTTTGCAGATATCAAGACTTGGATGCACCGGAGGACAAAATGATTGCAGTTGATTATAGAAGTTTCCAGATTTTGAAGGGGCATGTGAATCCTGAGACTTGTTTTGACACTCGAGAAAAGTTCCTGATATGTGTCGCAACCAAAGGAGGTACACTGTTTTATGTTCATATTCAATATGTTTATGTTGAAAGTAACTAATCATTTGGTTTTGGATGGATGCTGATGAACATTCAGCGGTCAAGCTGTTTAATGCCGTAAATCTTGTGCTAAATAGAATAAATTTTTTTATTTAATATTCCTCCATGTGAAGCTCATGTCGTTTTGTTCCTCTTCCAGGTTAATAAAGCTCAAAATGCGCAGAAAGGATTGAATCCTGAAAGAGTGAAAGATGTTAAAGGTACGTAATGGAACCGAATATGTCTTTCTTTATTTTTCATTATGTTGGGTTTAATTGATGAGTTTGATCATTCCCTATATTTAAAGCCCAAAATGTTTGGCATATTAGGACAACTTTGTAGTAAAACCATTCGTCTTTCTTTTGATACCAATCATGTAATCTTATTTGTTCAGAAATCATTTTGGCATAGTGTTAGCTGTCGCTATTTGATATGGTTATGAAACTAGGCGTTTTATTATTTTATAGTGAATGTTACAAATGAAAAAAAGTGACATACTGACAATTTATTCTTGTTTGCTTACATTTGCTTGTACCATTGTGTTTAGATATTTATTTTACCGTTCTGAATAGGTATTGTGCTTTCGATGTTAATGCTGTCTAATTTTGGCACTTGGCCTTTTGTTGATATGTGGCTTCTTTTGATCCTTGGTATTCATTAAACATTTACAGGTGAACATCAATATTCATGAATTTTGTAAAGGCTATACTGAGGGTAGAAAAGACAGAAATGTGGCCTCAGATATTGAAACTGAAAGACTGGACACCATCTACAGTACTTGAGAAAAGCTATTACCATGGCTCCGGTTGTGCTCGAACGAAGAGGAAAATTCCCGTATTGTCCTTGAACAGGAAGGAGAGCTCATGTCTGATGTGCTCGCTTGGACGGGAATGAGAGCTCTCTACTTATGTTTTGAGCTATCTAACGTGTCTTTAGTTAATATCATCGATGCGATTTTAGGTTGTACATACATTGCAACAACCCTTTTATTCTACTACCTACATGTATTATGGGTATAAATATACTTTGTACAATATGTCAGTTGTAAAAAAAATTATTACAAGAAATTTCTAAATTTCATCTTCAATTTCCATTTCTGTATTATTGCACTTCTTCTTTGCAACCGCACGCGAAGCGTGCGGTGTTACCACTAGTATGAAAAGCATAACGACGCATCCGAATTGCGTAATTCTAGTGACGAACAAAGATTTGCGCCCATATATCTAACAACTACATCAACTGATTGTTTATATAATATTATTACAAAACTTATCATATTTTTTTTAATTAAATGAGTAATATCTAATTACGTAACTTCCATTTTAAAATTACATTTCAAGTAACAAGAAAGTATAACAATATAAGATAAAGCATACCAACTACACACATCATAAGTAGTTGGAGTGCTTAAATTTTATTTTATTTTAAATTATACTACAAATATGCACTTATTAGCGTAACTCGACGGCTCACATCGCCTCTAATTACGCACACATAACCGTAGTTTTAATGCTAATATGAAAAGCATAACGACGCATCCGAATTGCGTAATTCTAATGACGAACAAAGATTTGCGCCGTATATCTAACAACCGCCTTTTATTAAAGACCACACAAAATGTATTATTTCCATAATTTATTTACTATACTAAAACGGTCTAAACTACAAACAAAATAGGCTACATCAACTGATTGTTTATATAATATTATTACAAAACTTATCATATTTTTTTTAATTGAATGAGTAATATCTAATTATGTAATTTCCATTTTAAAATTACATTTCAAGTAACAAGAAAGTATAACAATATAAGATAAAGCATACCAAAATTAAATGTTTAATGTTACTTAATAAATATGATTTAAAAATATTATTATTAGTTGAACAACGCTAAGTAATACATGTTAAAAAAAATATGCATATACTGTAGATTAATTATCTTAATATAAATAAAATCATATATATCAACTTCAAGAAAAAAGTTAATATTTTTACTATAATTTACAATTAACGTCTTATAAAAGTCACAAAATATGAATATTAAACAATTTAAATAAGATTTGAACCTACCTTATTAAGATTCAAGTTCTTACAAACAACTGTACTACTTTTTTTTTATATAATATTTTTATACTTAATATGAATGTTTTTTATTTCTGAAAAAATATTTAAATAATATAACCGATGCCTAAAGTTCAATTCGAAAGCATCTGGATAAGTCTTTAAACCCGATTTCACGACTCAACGCCGAAAAGGATAATTATTTTGAAAAGGCTGACCCAAGTCCAGATTTGCTTAGGTATAAATACGGCCCATTTACGATAGTAGATGACCCGGCCCTTGTAACAAAGCCCGGTACCAGAAAGAAATCCCCATTCGTAAAACCCTAGACGGCTGGACACTTATTTCTCTTCTCCTCAAGTTGTACCTATTTATATAATCTCCGCCATGTATTCTTCATCGCCAGCTTCTCTGTTGTCTGAACCCCAGTGGTGTATCTGATATTCTGTTTGTAGCTTGTTTTCGTGATTGGTAATGTTTTGAAGTATCGCTTGTGGAGTTTTTTTCCATCTCTGTTTTCTTTCTTATCGTTGGTGATGATACAATTGAAAGGCTAGTTTCTCAAGAAACATTCGCAGTTGCCGCCTGAGAGCTTTCGCCTCGCCAAGGCTTGAGAGTTTCTGCTGTTTTAATTCCTTCCTTGGATATCTGAAACTATTTCTTTTGATCAATTTTAGATTCCTAAATTTTATTCTTAAATTAGGTTTCAGTAGCTGTTAGTTGATTGAATTTCGTGATGGAGTTGACTTATCCGAAACTATTTCAATCTGTTTTCGATATTTGAACTTTGTGATGGAGTTGAGATCGATGATGATAATATCAAAGGCTTGTTTCTCAAGAGAACATTCGCAGTGGCCGCCTAAGAGCTTTCGCCTTTGCCGAGGCTTGAGAGCTTGTGCTGTTTTGATTCTTCCTTGGATGTCTGAGATCTCTGTGAATCTTATAAGTTCACGATATGATTGTTTTTTTTCCCATCGAGTCTGAATGTTGTTTTGTAATGGTTGAAGAGGCTGATGATGATATGAATTCGTAAGGCTAGTTTCTCAAGAAACATTCGCAGTGGCCGCCTAAGAACTTTCGCCTTCGCCAGGCTCGAGAGTTGATGCTGTCTCAATCCTTCCTTGGATGTCTGAGGCCTCTACATTTCACATGAACAGTAGTGTTTTCGATTTGTTTTGTTTCTTAATTTTATTTCTGTGGTTGTTGGCCTTCTGTTGCCAAATTTACGTATCGCTGGAGTTCCAATTTTTGTTGTCTCGTTGAAGGGTGTTGAAGAAACAAGCCTCGCCGACGTGGAAAGAAAATGTTAGAACAAAGATTAAGCAACCCATTTGCTGATCTACCACCCTTGTGATTTGGCCTTTGGTCACTGTACATGTTATGAATCACAACATGTAAAATTAGTTTATTTTTTAATATTTTATTACTTATAATTCTTATATATATAAAATTATAATTTATATATATTATTTATCTATATAATATTTTTAAAATATAAATATATTTTTTTATATATATGTGCGGGACGGGACGAAATTAACCGAGATAGGAAATTTCCGTCTCGCGTCCCGTCTTGCAAATTTGTCACGGAACGGGGCGAGATACACATTATTTTTTTTAAATTCCGCCGCCGGGTCAGGACATGATTAAGTGGGATTTATGCCCGCCCGTAGAGGGTTTGTCAGCCATTTTTAATCAAACTGAAACTGTTGTACGAAATCAAATAACATAAAAAGAAAATTAAAAGGAGCGTTCACCGTTAGAGGGACCCAATTTTTGATATTTTAATATGTTTCCCTCTAAATCATAAAGCGATTCAATAAATGAATATAAAGACCAAACTGAACCGGTTTTTAATTAACAAAAAGCAAACAAACCAAGTTTAAAAAAATTGAATTTTAAAAAATTCATTAAAAATGTTTTTGAATAACTCCGGAAAAAAATATTTTTTTAGTAAAAAATTCCTTGTCATTATATTAAATTGGTTTGTAGTGTAGAGGGAATAATACTAAAATAATAATAATAAAAAGAGTGGAGGGATGTAGGTCCATCAAATCCTACTAATATCTATAGCTCCAACAAAACAAAGAGAGAAGGAGGTACATCAAATTCTTATACATCTATTCGCTTCAAAAATTCCTGGCAACATCCTTCAAGAGGAGGAGGAGGAGGACAGAGGTTCATCCGGTTCTCGTAACATAACATGCCTTAAGCTCGAACAAAATGAAGAGTGTTAAGTCATTATCACCTACGTCTTCATTTGCCGGTTAGCTTGTATTAGTATTCTCCCACCGCCAATGTTGGTTTGCACCTGAAAAGATTGGACCAGCGTGGCTGTGGCGAGGATTACCGCGGCTAAGAGGATGAGCTTGTGAGAAGTGATTGTTGTTTTGTTTGTGTTTTTAATGCAGACTTATGTGATGTACGTGTAAGAATAAATTATCTCGTTAATGTGGACCTATAGATAATCTACGTTTTTGCGGTAATTGGCTAAATACAATAGTCGGGGTTTTTAGTGGGAGTAACCGATTAATTTAATTGTTGACGGACCGATTAAATTAATCAGGTGAAGAAGCCCGGTCATCCTCTCGCCCTTAAATATAAGCTATTCCGTTAATAGCCTTATAATGTGTGGCATATATCTTATATTATATAATATTATATGACTCCTAATGATATGGGTATATAAATTAAGTCATAAGAATATATGTCATAACATAACACACATACTAAAAGTAAGGGAAGGGAGAGAGAGGAGAAACCAAGGACTTCCCCTCTATCACCGCCTTCTCCTACCGGCCGCCGCCGGCGCCGTTGCCGCCGGCGCTACCGTTGCCGGACTTCACTGTTGCACCACCATGGCGGATCAAGGTACAAACTACACATGCAATTCGGTTTCAAATCTGAGATCCCTAAAAGAACAAATTAGAGGATGAAATTGTTCATGGTTAGACTAATTGATAAATCTAAACCTACAGTACGTTCTTTATATATATGGAAAACTTGTTGTTCGAAAGTTAATTGAACTTAAGATTAATGAAATTTATGAGTTGATATGTTTAACTGTGGTTTCAGGTAGGGGTGTAATACGAGCCGAGCCCGGGCCGAGCCTAAAATTTATATGAGCTTTAAAACGTGCTCAAGCTTGGCTCGTTTAGAAAGAGAACGAGCTCGATCCGAGCTTTTGACGAGCCGAGCCGAGCCTGAGTAGATCGGCTAAAATAATGCTCATATAGTGTTATTTTAGCCGAACGAGCCGAGCTTTACTCGAACGGGCCGAACTTTGACATGCTCAAGCTCGTCTTGTTTATAAACGAGTCGAGCCCGATCCGAGCCTAAAAATTATACGAGCTTTAAAATGTGCTCAAGTTTAGCTTGTTTAGAAAATGAACGAGCTCGAGCCGAACTTTTGACGAGTCGAGTCCGAGTAGCTTGTCTCATAATACAGCCTAGTTTACGTTCATCCGTCAACACCAGGATACCATAAAAATCTGGCATTCCCACAAAAAGATGTAACTATGCAGAAAACTGAGCAGTCAAATGCTACAACAGTTGCCTAAAGGTGAAAAGCATTAGTTTTACAATTAAAAGACAACTATCAAACCAAAATACAGTAACAGTTTCTATTGAAATTTGAATGAATATCAATATTACATTACTCTTTCTTTTATTCAAATGCTGTAACATTGTTCTTCGGGATGGAAGAGCAACATCTCGTTCCATATCAACTCTCTAAGCGTGTTTGCATCCACTTGGTCAGGCTTTTCGTCAACCTCCAACCTAACGGCAATTGGAACCGAGTGATCCATAACTCGATCGTTCAATCCGAGAAAATATGGGTGCTCTAGTGCTTCCATGGCTGAAATCCTTTTGGAAGGATTAAATAGCAGCATCTTTGTCAGCAAATCAACTGCCAATGGATCCGCATCATAATACAACCACTCAAAGCATACTCCAGGCGAGTACGGCAACTCTGATACAAACCTCCTTGCTCTCTCGCACCTTAGAAAGCTCAAATCTCTTTGCGTTCCCAGAGCAATGTGAATCTGTATTATTTGTCTCCTCCAATCGCTCCCCGGAAATGGGAAATTCTCCCAACATCTCAGCAAATATACATCCAACAGACCACATGTATCATACTTCTTTCCTCTAAACCCTCTTCCGCACGTTCTTTTTCCCGATGGCTAACCCTAGCCCTAATTCCGTTCGACTGTCAAGGCCTTTTTGTGAGCACTCCGGCCACCGTTCCGCCCGCCTCTCCACCGCCTCTTTTCATTCCGCGTTCAAAATCTCCAAGAACAACGTCCCTCTCACCGACGACGGAATCCCCCCCTACACACAAGCTCACCTACGTGACTTATCTCTCAGCAGGAGTCTGGCCCAAAATAGCCCAGGCCCATCCGCTGCTGCCAAGTGCCACCTTTCCCTCCACTTCCCAAAGACACGCCCTCCCCGGCCCTTTGCTCCCTCCTGGCCCACTACTTCCACCTGGCCCACTACATCACCAACCGTCTGATGTACACGGCCCAACTGAACCGGCCTCTTCTGTTCCCCCACAGCCTGCGTTACAAACCAGCCCACTCCCTATCCCACATCAATTAACGAGCTCCACTTCACCGATACATGAACCATTAAATCTATATATCCGACCTCCATTTAGACCACAAACCCGGCATGGTCAAGCCCAAACCTGATTTATCGGTAACCATTATATCATTCCTACTTAATATGAATAACATATATACACATGACGTTGTCAAGACAAAACAAACAATTGACAAGGGTTCCTGTACCCATGAGCCTCATATACAAGAACAAAGGGATCATAACACACTCAAATGAGTGGATTTGGGGAATGGATATTATGCCCAAAGTGAAAAACTTTATGTGGAAGATGTCTATGAATGGCCTTCCTACCAAGGAAAATTTGGAAAAACAAAGGGTTCCTGTACCCATGCAGTGCGTCCTATGCAACCACCCTTATGAAGCGGCTAACCATCTATTTTTTGAATGCCCCTTCCTATTGGCGAATCTTCCCAATACCAACACAAAAACTGAACTCCAATTGGCAAAGAATTTAGTCAAAATGTGTCTAATATGTTATCTCATCTAAGACAGAAGCTAGAGGACAAGCAACTTATACAACTAGTGATTACGTGGTGGAATCTCTGGATTTTGAGAAACCAAATCATTTTCAACCACAAAAAAACACACAAGATAGAGGAGCAAGTACAAGATCAGATAAAAAGCTGGCATGAGTCTAAGAAGAGAAAGAACCAAATAAAACAGAAAGTTAGCAAAAGCAGTAGGAAAACAAGAAATATCCAGTGGCTAAAACCAGATGTTGGATTTACTAAATTAAATTTTGATGGCTCAAAACGTGAATCAGGGGAGGCAGCCTTCGGATTCATCCTTAGAAACCACCATGCATCAACCATCTCCCTAGGCTATGGACAATGTGGAAACGTATCGGTCCTCCATGCGGAAGCATGTGCGCTAAGCGAAGGCTTGATTAGAGCATGTGATATGGAGATCAAGAATCTTGAAATTGAGGGAGATAATCTTACGATTATCAATTCCATTAAACATATATGGAAACCCCCTTGGGAACTTGACCTAATCATATCGGATATTTCTAATATTTTGGTCAGTTTTCAGCAGGTCAGGATACGACATGTGTTTAGGGAAGTCAATTGTGTCGCCGATACGCTCGCAGATTTGGGACACGACTACCCACTTGGAAGCTCAGTGACCCCCCAACAGGTGGGGGAAGCCGTCCGGAAGGATGCTCTAGGCTGGAAAGTATCAAGACGATGATTCCACCTAAATGCTTACCGTACAGTATCAAAAAAAAAAAAAAAAACAATTGACAAGGAATTGCTAAGTTGATTCTTGGCTAGACATAAAAACAAAATCATTCAAACACCACTGTTTTATATATATGCATATCACCCTGTAGTTCTTCTTCGACGTCAATCACTTCTTCATTACCTATCCGGTTCGAGTTGTCATCAACATGGTGTTGTGTTCAAGACATTTTTTCATGGTTAATATTCATGTAACTTTCAAACTTTAAACTAGGTAACTCATTTAGGTCAAATACAAACTCTTCACTCGGAAATTCATTCAAATAAAAACTATTATTGTAAGACATTAATTAAAGGAGTTTTAAATTATTGAAATTAAATATATGAAACACCACATATATATATATATATATATATATATATACAACGTGTTTGGGAGAAAGTTTTCAAACATTAGCTCGAGATTTTTTTTTAAACAATCCATTGCATTTCATTTGAAAAATTGAAAACTTCAACTTTATTTTTCAAACACTGGCTCCAAAATTTTGCAGAACAATTTTAATCGAGCATTGTTCTAATCAAGCGTAGAACTCTATACTAGAGAATGTTGTCATCTAATGGTATATTTAATCCATACAATAAGTACAATCAAGTTAGGTCTACTTTTCGAATCAAGTACGAAGTACAAGTAGCTTATGAATGACTCTTCTATATGATTAAATAAAATTCTTAATACTTGTGACATTCTGTTAAACATCATTTAAACTCGATCGGAGGAAGTATATATTAGTGTTTCTCTCTGCCTCTAAATAATTTGGTTACAATATGGTTATACTCAGTTTATCTATAACCCGTGAAACTCCTCAACCAAATCTCTCTGAAAAGTGGACGTAACCATTATTGGGTAAACCACTATAAATATGTGTGTGTTGTCTTTCTTGTTTGTTAATTCTATTATTTATCAATAATTTTGCACAACAAACTGGTATAAGAGCTTTGGGTTCTTTGATTTTCGGTAATTTGGGAGAAATATGTCTTCTTTCAATAGTTTCATTATGTGGAAGATCACGATGCGAGCATTGAAACAACAGGGCTTACGGGAGCCGTTGACAAGGAAGAGATTCGATAAGGAAAAAGGGTGATGTTGTTGAGCTGAGGACAAGCCGCATTCGACCATCATATTGTGTCTCCCAAATGATCTCTTATGCGAGGTTTCGAATCAAGATACCGCAACCAAACTATGGTTGAAGTTGGAGAGCCTCTACATGACAAAGTCTCTCACCAACAAGTTGCTTCTAAAGCAGCGTCTATTCCGTTTGCGATGTAGGAAGGTACGAAACTTCGTGAACACTTAGATCATTTGAACACACATCTCTAATTTTGCGTAATATTAATGTTAATATCGAGGATGAGGATGTTGCGTTGATTTTGTTGATATATTTTCCATCATAATATGAAAACTTTGTTCAATTATATGTTATTGGAAAATATATTGTTACTTTGGAAGACGTCAGGTATGCCCTTCATACAATGGACCTATGCCACAAGGTGAATGAAAGTGGTTTATGTAAGGATAGTTAAGCATCTAATATGTTTACAAGTAAAAGCAAGGGACAAGAAAAATCAAGGAAGAAGAAAAATTTCAAAAGGTCCTAAGCCTAATGACGTCTACAACTATTGTAAGGAGAAAGGGCATTGGAAGAACGAATGTCATAAGAAGAAAAAACCGCATGATTTTGGTTTGGTAGTTGTTGTAGAAGATGATTTTAAATCAAATATGGTTATAGCTTTGGTTGTTGGTGGACACACTTGTCAGGCTGATGTGTGGGTTCTTGATTCCGGAGCTTCCTATCACATATGCCAAAACAACGAATGATTCAAAACTTATAAGCAGGTAGATGGTGACAATATTTCCGTGGTCAAAAGTTCTGTCTACAAGGCGCTTGGCTTGATTAAAATCAGGACACGTGAAGGTAGAGTTTGTACATTGAACGAGGTCAAACATGTTCCACTTATTACTAAGAATCTGATAACATAAGTGATATGGGGTCTTTGATGCGGGGTTGATCCCGCAGTTTTTCGATCTAGATTAAAGTCCACTAAATCGATGACAAAAGGAATCTCGGTGGCAAATCTTGGGCAAGATTTGTATGATAAGACCGACATTCTCGAAAACTCAAAGAACAAGAATGTGATTAATATGAATGATAATGATAAGAAGATGATTAATGGAATGAATGGATGAAAATATAGGAAGATAAGAACCAAGATATTCTTGCAAAGAACCTTGACCAATGGATCAAAACCCCTTAACAAAGAGCTTCTTCTTCAACCTTACACAAACCTTCTAATTAATACAAGCTGATGCGGGGTTGAAGCCGCAGTTCCTGATCTAGATTGAAAGTCCTCGATAGAAGCAAATCTCGGATGGATAATGGAAATCTCGGGCGAGATTTCAGTAAGAACATACCGAGGTTTCTGGAAACTCATAGTGCGGAATGATAAATGATATGGAAAGATAAGAAGATGAATAATGGAATGAAATATGATAAGTATAGGAAGATATGAACCAGGATATTCCCGCAAAAAACCTTGACAAATGATGTGTCAAAACTCCTTAACGAAGAACTTACCTTAACCCTCACTTCTATAACCTTACACAAGCCTTCTAAGTAAGACAAGCACAAGGAGGGACTAGTATTGACCAGGAGCACCAACCTTCAAAAAGATTAACACACACAAGCACAATTTAGCAAGAACTTCACAATGATTCAATCAAGGCTCTCTTGATTGAATAAGAACGAATAAAATACAAACTTCATAAGCGAAGCTGTGAGTTCACACAATATGTGGAATAATATCAAATCTAATCTATCTAATAATCTCCCCCTCTAAGGCTATTTATAAGGGATATCTTCTATGTAAACTAAGAAAGATATCTTTTAAAAGATAATCTAGGAAATATATCTTTAAAATATATAAAAATAATAATGCCAAAGATGGGATCAAAACTAACAATTAGCTTAAGAATGTTTGAGAGCTTTAAGGTAAGAAATATAAAATATAGTTGCCAAATATAAAAGATATTGGTCGGATCTTCAAGCGCGCGTCGGAGAGCAAATCTCGGGTGGAATCTCGGCCGAGATTCCTGTAGGATGGTCGAGATTTCTTCTTTGAGACTCTTTCTTCGTCCTATCCACCTTCTATGCTTGATGGTTCTTCTTGGTCGAGGTTTGACTCTTCCATAACAGTCAACAATGTCATCAAAGGATTCCTAAGAATGAGTAGGGTCTCCTTGAGTGTACATGTTGTGAGTATGCTTGTAACTTCATCTTGAATAGCATTTGATCTTGACCTTGTGATTGCTCCTTCCATGATGGAATCTGAAAAAGGTGTAGCTGGATTGTCCTTCAATGCTTTAGCCCTTGATCTAGTGATTAGTCCTTGAGGTAGTGTTGGGGATGGTCCCTCATCACAAGCACAATGAGGAACTAGTTAGACTAGTAGCACCAATCTTTAAAAAGATCAACACACACAAGAATAACCTAGAAAGGACTCACAACAATTCAATTAAAGGCTCTTTTTTTTTATTGAATAGAAATGAATAAAACGAACACTTTGTAAATAAAGCAACGAGTATCTCACAATGTATATAGAAATCAATAATCAAATTCAACTTACTTAAAATCTCGACCTTCCTAGGGTATCTATAGGCGAGATTCTCCTAAAAGATAAATACTAAAATAAATCTCGACTAGATTAATCAATATCTCAAATGGATCTTGGTGTGGCCGAGATCTCTATTTGCTCTCCTTGCTTCCTTATCATGAAGGCTTGTGTAAGGTTAAAGAAGGAAGGTAAAAGGTAATTCTTTGTTAAGGGTTATGATCCAATTTAGGTCAAGGTTCTTTGCAAGTCTTATAATAATCCTATCTTCCTATATTTATCATTTATCATTCCATATTATCATCTTCTTATCTCTCCATATCATTCGTACTTCCGCATTCTGAGTTTTAGCAAATCTCTGGTTGTTCTTGAGTAAATCTCGGCCGAAATTTCCTTTGATTCTTCCAAGATTTCCTTCTGTTGTTCGATTTGAGGATTTTCAATCTAGATCGGAAAACTACGGGTTTCACCCCGCATCATGTTTCTTGATAAATCGATCACGAACCTCACACTGGCATAAGCTGCAAAACACCTTATGAGATGTAGTTTGGTAAGTTTGTTGATAATTCTGATCTTAAGGTTTTTTGTTGTATCGTTTACTATCATGTTAGCGAGGATAAACTAGAGCCTTGAGCAAAGAAATGAGTATTTATAGGCTATGAAGATAGTGTCAAAGGATACGGAGTGCAGTCTCCATATGAGAAAAAAGTTATTTTGAGTAGAAGTGTCGTCTTTGATGAAAGTTATATACTTAACTCGTCAGTGAAGCTAGAACCAGGAGAGAGTAGAAGTGTTGATAAACACGTGAAGATCTAGTTTCTTTCTCAAGAAGAAGAGGAACTTCCATAGTTAGAAGTTAAACTACCCGAATCTAATACATCAGAAAATCAACCATCGGAAGCTATTCACTAAAGCTTAGCCGAAGGACGCTCAAGAAAAGTTGGAGTAAGACCTCCACAAAGGTACGGTTTTGAGGATATGTCTGGTTATATTCTACATGTTGTAGAAGAGATGAATACTCATGAACCATCCACCTATAGAGAAGCTACATATGGGTCTGAAGTTGTACAGTGGTTTGCAACAATGGGAGATGAGATGGAGTCACTTCATAAGAATCGGACTTGGGAGTTAGTCATATTGCCTAGAGAGTAAGCATGTCCATGGGTCCGACCCACCGGGTCACGGGTCCGGGAAGGGCGACCCGGACCCTGACCCGCCATATTGGCCAACCCGATGGGTCACGGGTCTGGCGGGTTGGCGTATTTTTTAAACCCGAATTTTTTTTTAAAAAAAAAGGGAGAATTGGGCTTGAACCGGAATCCCGGTTGCCTATGTATCCTCTCGGGTCTGGCGGGTTAGCGTATTTTAAATTTTTGGCTCCTTAGCCATTGGGTTTGAAATTTTTTTTTTTCAAATCTGACCATTGGCGGGTCGACCCGCCGGGTGTGCGGGTAAGGATCACCTCGACCCTTACCCGCACCCGTAACCCGGTGGAACCCGGACCCGCCGGGTCACGGGTAACCCGTGACCCGTGGACATGTTTACTAGAGAGAGGGGTTATTACTTGCAAATGGGTTTTCAAGAAGAATGAAGGGATGTCAACAGCTGAAGGGGTCAAGGATAAGGCTCAAGTTGTTGCAAGAGGATTTCATCAAAGAAAGGGAGTGGATTACTATGAGATTTTCTCACTGGTAGTTAGACATTCCTTCATCGGAGTATTAGTAACAATAATGGCACATCAGAATCTAGATTTTGAACAAGTTGATGTAAAGACATCTTTCTTACATGGAGAGTTAGAAGAAGAAATATACATGACTCAACTGGATGGTTTCCAAGTTCCAAGGGAAAACAAATGTGTCTGCAATAAGTTGAAGAAGTCTTTATATGAACTTAAATAGTTTTGAGGTAGTGGTACAAGATATTTGACAGCTATATGATAGAGATTGGTTACAACAAGAGTACTTATGATTGTTGTGTGTACTACAACAAGTTAAAGGATGATTTTCTCATCTATCCGGTGTTGTATGTAGATGATATGCTAATATATGCAAATATCAAGTATGACATTCAGAAGTTGAAGGGTTTCCTAAGTGATGAGTTTGAGATAAAAGATCTAGGAGCAGCTCGAAAAATTCTAGGTATTGAGATTCTTAGAGATAGGGGTCATAAGAAGCTTTTCATATCACATAAATGTTACATTGAAAAGGTGTTGTCAAGGTCTGGAATGTCATCGACCAAACCTATTGATACACATAGTGTTGCTAACATCCATCTTACCACTCTATTTTCACATTAATCGGATGAGGAGAAGGAATATAATATGTGAGTCCCTTATGCTAGTGTAGTAGGGAGTTTGATGTATGTTATGGTCTACACAAGACCAAAACTAGCACAAGTTGTTAGTGTCGTGAGTAGGTTGATGGGGCAACTAGGAAAAGAACAATGACAAGATATGAAGAGGATATTTTGGTACCTTAGAGGTACATCTAACATTGAGTTCATTTTTGGAAATGATACAAAGTGTTTGGTCACAAGGTAATCTGATTTTAATTATGTAGGAGATGTTGATACTAGAAGATCTATGACCGGTTATGTTTTCACTCTTGGGGGTTCTGTTTTGAGTTGGAAGACAATCTTACAACCTACAATTACCCTGTCTACCATAGAGACAACTTTCACGACGTTGACAAAAACGTATAAAGAGAAACTTTGGTTAAAAAGATTGGTCAGTGATCTAGGTATACATCATAATCAGGCTATTAGATATTGTGACAATATAAGTGCAATCTATTTGGCCAAGGATCATGTTTATCATGAGAGGACTAAGCATATTGACGTCAAATATCATTTCTTGAGAAGTGAGAAGAGGATTAGAGTGAAGAAAGTAGGTATTGTTGATAATCTTGCTGATATGTTCACCAAGCCGGTACCCCGCAACAAGTTCCAACATTTTTTGGACTTTCTAAATGTCAGAAGTTGTTGAGTGGTCAAGGGGCACATCTAGATAGAGAGAGAGGAGTTAGTCTGGACATTGACTACTACATTTGGTATATCTGTGAGGATTCAAGCCAACGTGGAGATTTGTTGGTATGTCTTGATTTGGGGTTGTCATTTATTTAATGTTTGGACCATTCTTAAACTTGACAACCAAGTATAACCTAGGATTTCTTTACTCTGTATATTTTAGTGTTTCCCTCTTCCTCCAAATAATCTGGTTACAATCTGGTTATCCTCAAATAATTTGTAATCTAAAACTGGCCTCCTCAATAACATTTCTCTAGAAAGTGGACATAACCATTATTGGGTGAACCAATATAAATTTGTGTGTGTTGTCTTTCTTGTATGTTAAATTCTATTTTTTCTCGTAATTCCGTACAACAATATCGTGTTACCGATTTAATATAAAATAAATACACTAAAATTAAAAAATACTATAACTCAAAATGAAAGAAGAAAACTTGTTTGTAACAACGCTATTAAAGATATTTGATTATTGAAGAAAACTTGTAAAAATGCTATTAAAGATATTTGATTATTGCCTTAGTTCACTAAATTTTTGTTTTTTTTAACATTGATTGATATTTATAGTTCTAAAGAGATTTATTTTAAACATATTTTAATTGAAGTGAAGCCGATAATCAACATTTTTATCGGATTTAATGATTTTTCGGCATCGTGAGAATCTTTGTCAAATAAAACTCGATATTTAGAGTATAGACTCAGTCTATTGGGTCATATATTGGACTTATTTCTTAAATATTAGTTTATTGTTTTATCTCTTTATATTTGTCTATATAAACATTATTTGATCAATGAAATAAAGAAGCTTTCGGTTCACAAATCTCCACATGGTATCAGAGCCTACGATCCTTAAACATGTTTCTGCCTAAACAAACCCTAAATCACAAACTCTAGCTACGTCGTTCTCGCCGGTGATGGCGGCGGCGGCTATCACGCCAACCTATAGGCGCCCTAGAGCCGACTCTGCTAGCGTGTTGTTATCGCCAACCCAACAAAACAAAGAGAGAAAGGAGGGAGGTCCATCAAGTCCTCATAGCATCCTTTCACTCCAACAAAACAAAGAGAGAAGGGAGGGATGTCCATCAAGTCCTCATAACATCCTTCGTTTCATGGGAGGTTCATCAAGTCCTTATAGCATCTCCTCACTCCAACAAAATAAAGAGAGAAGGGAGGGAAATCCGTCAAATCCTCAACAAAACAAAGAAAGAAGGGAGTATCATCAAATCCTCAACATAACCAAGAAAGAAGGGAGGTCCATCAAGTCCTCATAGAATCCCTTCGCTCCAAAACAAAGAGATTTGCTCCAAAACAAAGAGAGAAGGGAGACTGGTCCATCATATCCTCATAGCATCCCTTCGCTTCAACAAAACAAAGAGAGAAGATAGGGAGATTCATCAAGTCCTCATAGCATCCCTTAACATCTCTTCGCTCCAACTAAAGAAAAATAAACAAAGAGAGAAGGGACAAAGGTCCATCAAGTCCTCATAGCATCCCTTCGCGCTCCAACAAAATAAAGAACAAATGATGGAGGTCTATCAAGTCCTCGTCAACCTGTTTTATATTCTTAAATATTAATTTATTGTTTTATTTATTTATATTTATCTATATAAATATTATTTAATCGATAAACCAAACAAAATTTTGGTTCAGATCTTTGTTAAAAAAACAAAATAAAAATTAATTGTCTACAAAAGAACATGCTTTATTTGAACTTTATGCTATAAATGGTGAAAGTTGTAACCCATCTTCATCTTTTTACCTTTTCACTGTTGCAAGTTACCAATTTTCTCCTAACGAAATCCCTTTCATTTTCTACAATGGATCTTCCTTTTTGACAATTAAACCTCGCTTCGATTCATAATTGTGCCACTACTCTCTCTTTTTTTTGGATTAAATGAATGAGTGAACTTTTAATTATCAAACAAAATATAGCATTTAGTTTTGAAACAATTTAGTTTACTAGACTTTTTCTAGTTTTCTGATCTTCAAATCAAACCTTCCTCCAATTCATAACTTTTACTAGGGTTGGCACGAGATAGGATGAAACGGGATTGAGGTCGTTTCAGTCTCATTCTGTTTATAATACATGGGACCGGATTAGGATGGACCTAGTGTTTTTTAGATTGAATCTCATCAGATTATATTCTGATTGGAATCGGTAAGGGTAAACTCAATCTCACTTTACCTATAATTTGTTTATGGTGTTTACCATTATAGGCACAAAAATATTAGTGTATATCGTACTTAAAATGGATGACTTTAAAATTTTCCTATAATCCATACTATTGTGTTGCATAATCTCCTAGAACTATAATTAACTTTATTTTAAACATCCAAAATAAATTCAAAATAGAATTACACATCACTCGCTCCGTTAGCAACGAAGATCACATTTCCTTTAACTTTCGTAGTCGGATATGAAAATTTGCTTTTTCTTAAAAAGATTTTCTACATGTAAAAAATAGAAAAGAGTTAAGAAGTTGACCAGTGTGTTACAAAACTAGGAATATGGAAAAAGAAAATATAAAGAATCAAAGTTTGTTACTTTGAGACAAGTTAACAAGTCATATTTATCTAGAAACAAGTGAGCAATGAATGACTAATATAATAACTGACAACATGTTAATAACTAACAAACACCAAACCGTAATAAATAATAAATGACTCAGTCTATTATTAATTTAGACATGCACAATTTTTTATTTATATAAATATAAAACTAATGATTCAGCTTAGGTATCCCACTTATTTATACTTAAATTTGAATGTTAGTTTATATGGGACGAGACGGGTCTAGCGGGATGAAGAAGTTAAGACCCGTTTTTCGTCCCGGAAAGTTTTTTGCGGGATCGGTTCAAGACGGAATTGTTATTTTTGCATGAAATCCCGTCGAAATCGGGACCAAATTAAAATTTGCGGGATTTGTGTCCACCCTTAATTTTTGGATAGATAATGAATGCATAGTCAGAATAGCACCACACAAGGGGATCAATATCTAGAAATAAAATTGCGTGAAACAAAAATTATCGCATGAAATATGAAATATATCTATAAAATATAAAGTTATATATAAAAGCATGGTTTTGTATATCTGACTTTTTGGTAGATGAAAAATTAATAGAATTAAGGGTCCGTTCGACACTTTGAAAAGGTTATTTTGGAGGATTATAATTTTCAATATCTCCCTAATAATCGATAGTTCAGAGTGTTGGGAGATTAAAATATCTGATCAAATATTTTTCCAAAATAATCTTGATCAAAATAATCCCCTAATAACTCCTAAAATTTGACATGTCAAACACACCCTAATATTATAAGAATTAAAAGGTAAAATAATTTTCTTAATTTCCATTGATAAGAGAATGAAGGAGATAAAGAACATTCGACTATAAATATTAAGGGAATTAAATTATATGAATTGTGTAATCCTATTGAATTTGAAATACAAGAATTATAAGGATTATTATAAAATTTTAGTTTTACTCCTCTTCCTTTTTTCATCTCTTTCAACCATAAAAAAAAATAAAAAAAATAACGCCTACTTTCTTGTAATTTTACCCATAATCATATTCATTTTACAAAACACTCATTTCACTTATTTTCATATGCATCTCCTTAAACAATTTTATTTTTTTAATTTTTCATCTAAATAATTCTCTTCATCTTTAACTTCATCTACATAATCTTATGTTACCAAACGAATTCAAAATATTCATATTTTTGAATTGAATAGGAAATGCAAATATAAAATACGAAAAATGAATGGATAATCATCTTTTGTGAATTATAATAAGATGTGCATGAATCGGAATACATAATTTTCACTCTGAGAGAAGCCCAAGTTCCTCCGGACTTCACTTGATTAACAACATAACAAGTAAAATTTATTTTATCAATATAATGAAAAAGATACAAAGGTTATATCTTTATTGTGTGAAAACTTTTATTAGGTAAAAACTAAGATACATAAATTTATCTATATTTTATAGGAATGGTTTAGGTACAGAGCAAAAATATAAGTACGGTATTACGGAGTATTTTTACCGTTAATGCGCTTGATTCAACGGTCGAAATCAGTCCACGTTATTTAATGATTTCTAGGCAACATGGAAGTTCGGGCGATAATTTTGTCCTTTTGGAAATCTATTTCAAAAGGTTTTTGATGACAATTTTGTAATTTTTAAAAGGTGGAGTGAAAATTTGTTTTGTTTTGTTTTGTTAGTTCAAATTGTTTGTTCTAATGTTCCATATTTTTTTTCAATTTGGTTCAAACTGTTTGCTATAATACTTCTTATTTTTTTAACATTTTTTCGTTCAAATTTCTTATACATTTTTGTTCAAACCTTTTTAAATTAATAGTACAAAAATTTTGAACTTTTTTATGCCAGTTTTTTTCTTCCTTTCTTCTAGTTCAAATTGTTCATTCTAATCGTTCATATTTTTGTTCAATCAGTTTAAACTGTTTGTTCTAATAGTTCTAATTTTTTATTAAACACTTTTTTCGTTCAAAATTTTATACATTTTCGTTCAAAATTTTATACATTTTCGTTCAAACATTTTTGAATTATAGTATAAAAAATTTGAAATTTTTTATTCCTTTTTCCCCTTCTTCTTTTTCTAGCGGACACTTTTTTCATTCAAATTTTTGTAGACTTCGTTCAAATATTTTTTTTTGTTAGTTCATACTATATTGTACTAATAATTCATATATTTATATAAATTTTGTTCATAAGTTCAAAATAATGCATGAAATAATAATATAAATATTTGAGTTGATAAAACACTCGTATCTAATAACTAATAGTATAAATATATGAAATTTTATAATATAACTTCAAAAATTGGGTATCATTAGTTCGAACATTGTGTATTGTAGTTCAAACATTGTGTTTTATTAGTTCAAGCAAAAAAGTGCACAAAAACATAACTACTAAATTAACAAAATATTATGTGATCTAACTACATGAAATATCAGAACTGATAGTGTATAATCTTGAACGAAATGAACTAAAACTATGAATTGAGATAATAATTGTTACAATTTTCTCTGAAAATTAAAAAATGTCATTGCATTTCCTTTTTAAAATAAATTTTTCAAATGGCAAAATTGCCTTGTACTTTCTAAAAATTGTAAATTGTCACCCCATCTATTCTAAATCATTAGATGACATGAATAATTGTAAATCCTTGGATCAAGTGAATCAAAGATTGAGATTACTTCATAAATGTTTACTAAAAAACCTTTACTTGAATGATTCCCTAAAGTATAAGGATATATAAAATGGGTATGAGTTGACATGCATAATTTTCACTTGAGAGAGAAGCCCATGGTCCTCTCACTATATATAATGATTTGAATTAGTGATAGTGTGGTGTGTACACACTAGGACATGGGTTTGCTTTATTTGAAGATGACAATCAAGTCACAAGCAATATTGCAATCTCTATCTGGCTTGTATGATTACAGCTTACTATAGAGTGGCATTTTGGAAAGAGGTTCTAACCCTAACAAAAGTTGATCATAAAATAGAGGAGACAAATTGGGTCCAACCTAATTATTACTCATTAAATTCCAAAAATGAAAACCTAACTTATTAAAGCCTTTTTATCACAAGAATCTCTCTTGCCCCTTTAACCCTTTTGTGCAGAAAATTAAAGTTTGAAATGAAAGAAAGATTGAGAGAGATGGAGAATGTATGATAGTTCTACTGCCTTTCAAGAAAGCAAAGATAAGCTGCAAAAAAGTGTCCATTTGCAATTATTCATATTGCATCCTGCATGCTTTACCAATACTACAACACTACTGAATTGTTATTGGGATGGTCAATTTTACACAAGGCCAAAAACCTTTCCCGAGCGATTGTAATAATAGTGTTCATCGATTTTCCCAGTATAAAAGATATATCGATGAAAACGCGTTTTAGAGAAGAAGCGATAGAGCTCATAAGAGATCTTAGATTGTTAGATTACAAAGAGCAGTATAGAAGATGTTATATTGATGAAAATGCATTTTAGGGAAAGCAAAGATAGAGCTCATAAAAGATCTTAGATTGTTAGAGTACAACGGGCTGCAAATTGAGTGTCATGTGCATACAACTAAACAAACGTGTTATACGTAAGTGTAGGGAAGGTTCCATTCTAAAACCAAAACTAATTGTCAACTAGGTTCATTCCCCTCTATTATCAACCACAATAACTTGTAACTGCAACCTAAGGAGTAGACTTAGTTGACACTTGGACAAACGGGTTTAACATCTTATTCTCTTTATAGTTAGATTATAGGATCGAAAGTTAATCATTTTGACTATATATAGACCAAAATTCGTGTGTACGCGTTAGGTTCTAATCCAACAAAAAAAAAAGTCACCGTCTAAAAACCAATTGACGATAATAAAAATTAATTCACCAACGTTATATATAATAGATATGTAAAATGGAGGCCCCACTCAGTTCTATATTGCCGATTACATAACAGAAGCTCATTAGTAGCTTCTCGATCTAAATTCTTCCATACAATCTGCAAAATTCTCAAATCTCCTCTCAATACGATCCCAAAAAGATTTAGTCTTAACAAAAGTACTCCAATTAACACAATGGCATAGAGACATAAAAGTTGGGCCTCCACTCTATCTCTTGATTAATCTTTTCCATTAATCCAATTTTTTTAAGTAGCCACTGCTTAAAAAGAAAGTTTTCTTTTGACCCAATGAAATTCTCTAACTCTCAATCATCAACAGAGATTAAAGAGTTCAACTAAAGGCCAAGGCTAAGCATCAGTCCATGCAGCATAAACTGGCAAATGAGACATGGGGATAGCAGTTGGTGGTGAGATCCACGAAACTGGTGCCATTGGAAACAACATATTGATATTTGGAGATGAACCACTTTTATCTGCTGGGCTACCTTCCCTTGAGCTATTCAAGCTTGTCACAATTGATGATGCATTCGAGAACTGAACCGAACCCATCTTGTTCGAATCAGAGGCTGAGCTCAATGAGTTAGTCCCAATCATATCCTGTAAGAAGTTTGATCCTTGATAGTTTCCAACACTAATCATGCTCTCTTGCTTGTGATGAGTATCTGTCAGTTGTTGTTGTTGTGGGAAATGATCAGATAACACCATTTTCCAATCAGAGTTGCTGTTATTCGGATCCCCGTTGATTTGAGGTGAAGCAATGTGATCAAATGCTTTGATCCTCTTAGCCTGCTCACTGGCTAGAAGTGTGTTGCTAGACATAATCTTCTCCACGTCATACCGCGTTATGTCAAAGTTTGTTACAGCATTTGCTCCGCGGAACTTAATGGCTGCAATGTCATAGGCTTCAGCTGCCTCCTCTTGTGTGCCTGTAGTTTTGGAAAATCAGATTAGTCAAAATCATTTTACATCTAAATCTAACTTTATTTATCATTAATCATAAGAACTCACTGAATGTGCCTAGATAAAGGTCTTTGTTCCCAGCAACCCTTCCTATCCTTGCTTGCCACCTTCCATGTTGATGGTGTCTGCACATTTTTTCAAACATGATTAAAAATAACAAAAGATTTGAAACTGTTATGTAAATAATAAAGCCAAGAGATGGACCTTGTAACTCCTCTGTACATAGAAGCACCTCTAGAGAAGCCACTGCTCTTCCTGTTAACAAGCAAAAGATCTTTTCTTTTTCATTTTTTTATCTTTTTTATGTACTAATAGGATTTTAATGAAGAAATATACCTTCTTAAGTGAGCAACAAATTCTTGGCGGGTCATGTTCTTCATTTCTTCAAGCTGGTCTTTGTAATTCTCAAGCTGAAACAAATTTAAGGATCATCATCCATGTAGAAGACGACAAAGGATACAAAATCAATGAGGTTTAAAGCTAGGATTTAGGTACTGGGAAGTTTATATGAGTAGATGGACCCCAGTATTTCAGTGCAGCAAGATCATAAGACCTTGCAGCTTTCTCCTCCATATCATATCCACCTACAAAATTATCAAGAACCAAGAAAATCAAGATTTGATGCACACAAGTTTTTGAAGAAAGGAATATGAACATATTTAGTAGAAAGTTCTTACCTAAATAGACTGAAGATTCAAAGTTTGGATCAAGAAAAAATAGCATCCAGCCAATACATGTGAACATGAGAAAAACAGAAACAAAGACAACAAGCATGAGACAATATAACAAAAAATTCAAAATAGTAAATCAAGTTTGCTTTGTTTTTCTTCCATGAGTACTAACCTTGCCTTCCTTTTCTAGTCTGCCCTTCTTTCTTGCAGCTGTTATCCCATAGATGAGCTTCATATCTACCAGTCCATCTGTGTCTGATTCAGCAAAACATAAAAAAAACAGATTGTTACTTAGAACATTAGCATATATATATTTATGTATGTATGTAAAATAATAATAATTAAAAAAAAAACTTACTTTGTGACTCCTCTATACTGTGAAGTTCTTTGTCCAAAGGTATCAATGGACTTCCTATGAACAGTTTGTTTCTGACCCACTTTCCCTATCCCTCTCTTCTTAGTTTCCATTGACAAGCAATCAACCTCAGTGGATGAAATCTGAGTTATATCAGTAAGATTAGCATTCCCCATTTGAGGATGTTCCATGACATGTTGAGTTGAATAGCTTCTGGAAGCCCAGGTTGGTATTTGAGAGATCTGAGCACTGCATCCATTGATAAGGCTACCAGTAGAGTAATAGTGCTGGTTTTGTTGTTGTTGCTGCTGTTGCTGAAATGCCTCAATAGAATGTTGTTGTTGTTGCCTATTAAGCTCTTCTTGATCTTCAGTAGTAATCTGTTGTTGATAGTAAATGCTGTCCAAGCTTAAAGGCATTGTTTCTCTCTCACTACCCAAGAAATTCTCTAGCTTTGGAGAAGAAGCTGCAAATATGCATTTGACATTATTATACAGAAACACACATATAAGCAAAAATATCAGTAAGGAAAAAAAAAAAAAAAAAACCTTGAGGTTGGGATCTTGAGAGAGCTTCCATGATACAAAGAGAGCCGTCAGATTTGATAGGCATTACACTGAACTGAGAAGGATGATTGTGAAACCCAGAAGAGAAATTAACATCAGCATAACCAGGAAACCCCATTTTCATGTTGGGTGAAAGAGAGAAACCTAAAGAGAAATTACTATTGTTATTGTCATCCATGGACTTCATCATAAACTCCCTTTTCTCTCTCACTCGATTAGAAAATATTCTAATCAAGTCAAAATGTATAGATTTTTTTTCCTTTGGTTTGTCTCGATCCTAGAAAAAAAAACTTGGTTTTTTGTTGGGTAGCTAAGCAGAAATCTAAAGGAAAGTGAAGTGAGGGTAAGCTAAGGCACGCTCTCTCTCTATATAGAAAGAGATTGACATGCAAAGGCAAAGGCTTTATTTAAAGTAAACAAAGAGAATGAAAAAGCAACGCAAGTAATGTTGGGGAGCAAGCCCTGCAATTCCATGGGGATCTGTGTTCATAATTTTTGCTTTGAGGAAGACCACTTGTTTGGCATTTTCTTCAAATCTTGTGTTCGTCGGTGCTAATCTAGGTGACCAAAACAAAACTATTATATTTAAAAAAATAATAATAAATAATGATATTACTTATATAACTACAAAATTATACCAAGTCTACATATAATGATTATCTGTTATGAAAAATGCTCCAAATATTTTTCTGTTCCAACACATAATTTAACATTTTAAAAAAAAATAATTCATCTAACTTCGGATCCATCAAGCAATTCAACTTATACAAAATGTTATGTCAAATAGATAAGACAAATCAAACTTTTTATATTTTATTATGATATTTACTAACGGGGAGATCTACTAACTCATATTAATATTAGTGAAGTAAAGTAGTTTGTCCAATTTTCTCTAAAAGAATATATTTCCAATGCCTATATTCTTATATACCAAAGAAAGAATTGTTTTAAAATGTAAAACCTTTTTTTTTATAGGTTGATAAGAAACTTGTTATTATGGTAGAATATTAGGATATAAACTATCCGTTCCGTTTGATTCCGGCTCCCACTCACATCAAGAGTCCGACTCCGGAGTCACGTTGTGTATGTGCCCCAGCCGCACTAGGAATGCGTGTCATATGCAAATTTTGGCCGAGTTTTAAACGTTGGAACAACGATCATAATTCTAGAAGTTGGATTTGATTTCAGATACACCATATATACGCTCTGAGCTCACTAAGAATGTGTCCCTTGTGCTAGAAACTCGCCAAAATTCGAATGACCGAAATAATCATAAGCTTACGGGAGGCATTTTCTAGGGTTTATAGGTCCCCGAACGCAATCGTAGGACCCGGGCACACCCGCACACCGCCTTCGTCCGCAGCACCACAATAACATCATATGAGAAAATAATAATAATAATAATAATGAATTTAGTTGATTTTTGCATGTAGAAGTTTGCATGAAATAGATCGGGAGAGACAGATATTCCAAGCGAAATGATTGTGATTTATATTGAGGTTGGACGTTGAACGTGAGTTTCAAGTTTTTTTGGAGGGAAACTCATACTCTCATGTATTATATCATAGGCATATCATTACGGGGGCAATCATCACCGAATCCACCCAACACCACCACAATAACATTTTCTTTTTTTCTTTATAAATATTTCTTTCAAAGTGAAAATACACTACCGCAAATAATTGTAAATAGTGCAATTTCGAGGCCCCATTTTGAAATTATCGGTAGTTTTCATTTCCCACCACCTTCTCCATCTTTAGCTAGTGGAGTAAAAGACGACATTATGTCAGAATTCAATGGAGTTGTTCACTTATTTTACAAATTAAATTAAATTAAATAAATCCCAAAACTATATAATTTTAATTTTAAAATAATTATATTTTTACGATTTCCTAACTCAACATCGTTAAAATATTAACCTTGTTTGTCTCTGAGTAAAAATTAAGAGGTAGGTTGAGTTCCACGGTTACACTCCTATATTCTGCTTGTCAGATATTTACTATACCTTCATTTAAATTTACTGTCTTCCATTGAATGCTGTACTTAATCTTTAATGGGGGAATGTTGTAGAATAGTTAACACGTATTCTTTATTGTTTGTTAGACCATCTACAATGCAAGTCTCTAATTATTATTATATATTTGATTTTTAAGGTATAGTAGTAATTCAGGTTAAAACCCATTCTGACATTTTGAAGATAGATACGAGGAGAGAGGGTATTTTGATGATAGAAATCAATAAAATGGTGACACTTGTCACATTCTGATTCATTATTATAATGGGAGAATATGGACCCTTAGATGTAATGTATAATCAATGGTCTTGAATTTTTTGTTTTAATAGACTTTGATTTATAGTTTTATTAGTTTTTTGGCTGAAATAATTATGCTTAGACAAAAATAATTTTTTTAACATAAATAATTTATTTTTCTCTATCCATGAACACCAATATTGTATATTTTTAAATTAAATATGATTTTATGAAAAAACATACTTTGAGAGGAGTAATATATCCCTTTATATATGTATTTATATTTATCATATATGTAATTAATTTTGCACACATAAACTAATATATTATGGATATTATGCATGGAGTTTAATATTTTACGAGACATTATACATAATATAAATGATGTCATTTTACTAATGATTTTACATGTACTTATTTGTTTCGGTCTGTATGTTTCAATCTTAATTTTAAATTTTAATTTTAATTTATTTTTAAATTTTAATAAAGTGTTTTATTACAAGAAATTACATACCGGTCTCACGTATTATTAATTTATTATACATGTTATATATAATTTTTAAATTAAATTTATTAAAAATAAAAGTAAAAATAAAAAATATATAAATATGTTGTGTAGATAAATATAGAGTTAAGAGATTAGAATTAAGAAACCATGACTGTGGGAAAAAAGTAGAATGAATATTGTATGATGATGTGGCGGAGAGAGGCTTAAGAGATTGGGTTTAAAACTTAACCATTGTACATGGTCTTAGGGCATGTTAAACGCTCAGTTTGCCGGTATAAGTTATGACACAATTTATTAAAGTCAATTCCATAACCTAATGCTATACAAAATAAATTTACCGAGTGGTTGAATTCGTCAGTGATGCTGAGTTTTCTACTGTTTTACTATAAACACTCAATATTACATTTACAACCTGTAAAAATATTTTCACATACATCTCTTCCTTCCTATTGTGAAACCCGACCCGTACCCGTATCCGGGAGGAACCCAAACAAGAAATAAAGCAAAGAGCCCAAATGCCAAAATATGTCCAAATAACAATACACAAAATACAATCCAAAAACAGAAGTAAGACAGTACCACAGCCTACAGTTAACAGAACAGTCATACTCAGGCTACTACCAATCCACCTATTTCTGAGTCTCAGGTTAGACCTTCAGAAGCTTCTTTCATTTCAATATAACCCGTGTAGTATACCAGACGGGTGAAGTTTCATTCTAAAATCAATTGATAAAACTATTGCAATGTTATCATATAATAATATCAAAGCTGGTGTTTTGTAAGGTAGTAGCTGTTTACAGTATAGTATAGAAATATAGTGAAACTGAACTTTCAAAGAAGCAGGAAGCATTCATTCATTCAACAAAAATGTCTTTTACCTCAACTCCTTGTGTCACAGAAACTGTAAGGGAAGAAAGGAAAGCCTTTGTTAAGTCACTATCTCACCTTCACCCCTTTGTATTGTCAATATCTATGAAGATGCCATATTGCCCTAAATCCATATCATTTTCTACATCATTATACTGTTTTCCTTTTATTCTCAGATCAATCAGCTCTATAAGTTCTACCTAAGAGCCATTCCAATTTCAGTAACATCTCCTTCATTTCAAACTACAGAATTGAGTTCATTGGTTTTGCTTCTAATTACTCTATACATCATCATCATCATTCAAACAGAGTAATAGAGAGTCTTACAAAGAGGGAAAAAGACAAGTTAATGGGATTTAAAGTCACTGTAAAATTTCTGATCCAATTTGGTAATAAAGCAATCTCAACAGTCAACAAATTCAAACTATTCTTTCACTACTCTTTCAAACATCTCAATCCATGCTTTAATGCACTCCCTCTGCAAAAACATCTCATCTTGCAATACTTGTTTCTCGTTTCTGCCTTCTTTCTCAATCAACCCCTTTCATTTTGGGAGGAAATGAATGGTCAAAACCTTACTTAAACAAGTAAATCTTGTTGGGTTTTTTTATTGCAAAATTAAGGTCAACTCAAGCAGCTGTAACCCGGGTATTCATCTACTAAAACTCGTAAATCTTAAATTACTCTGCAATTTACAGTATTTCGGTTGGGCATATTCCCTATAGTCCCACTCCCGTTCAACTCCATAGCACGCTTCCTCTAAAGCAACACCAAACAACACTTTAAAGTTTAGTCCACTTCCCTTACAAAAAGCAAACAAGGTCCTTTAAATTTGCAAACAAAAACACCAACAATTCACATGTAGGTGATGATATAGGTATTTCCAAAATCCACTGGATACAAGTATAACTCACAAGTATTGGGTCGGGACCCACGTGGCAGATCTTCAACCCCATAATACAGTTACCCATCTGTCTCCTATTAAATGAACAGGATATTTAACACAAAATTATCTCAATGGACTAACTAGTCACTACCAAGTATACAAAAGGTGTAAACACAAGTCAATTTCATTGACAAAGGCTTCAATAATTACACCAAACCATATTGATAAAATGGAACCCTTATGTTTTCTACTCTGTAGTTTGTTTGGATGCATATGTGTTATGTCGATCGGTTTCCAAAAACTGACTCACCTAATCTTCTTACCTTCGTATAAAAAAAAAAAAAAGTTTTTTGAGCTGTTTTTTACTGCTTATCAAAAACAATGTAATGTATTGACCAATCGTAAGGTGATAAGATTATGGTAGTGATTGATAGTGGTGAGAGCAAATGAGTACATACTGTGCAGGTAAAGAAGAAGAAATCAGAGTGATAAGTTGCCATCTTTCTCTGAATTGGGTTTGGTTCTTTGTTACTGTTTTACATTAGAATAATATTTATGATGATCCCAAACTCAAAATAAAAAGAAAGGGATGATGTCTATCCAATTCAAAGGCTAGAATACAAAGTCTCTACCTATTGTATGTTAGGACGGCCTAAATTCAAAGCTGCTTCTTCTCCTTACTCTTTCTAGTTTCTTATTTTGTGTTACGTATGAATTTTTCTCTTTTTAGTTTCATGTATAGGGAACCCTAATCTCTGCCTGTACTCTTTTGACTTCAGAAAACCCAGATTCTGCACAAGAAGATATGTCACTTCAATGACAAGCTACATACTAATGGAATATAACATATTCTTTTTTTTTAAGGGATGCTATATTGTTATTTTATAAATCCATTTCCTCTGAGGTGATAAGACCTTGTGGGAAATTATCGAAAAACAAGGGGCTTGCTATTTGCGCCCATTAATTGTCAAAATCAAATTGATTTTGACATTAATGGTCAAATTAAGAAAATGTGATGATTAACAATAATAAAGGCATGATTATTAATAATAGTGGGGTAATGATTGTGGAGAATGGGGAAGGAGAAATATGGGGCATCAGTAACGTGTTATATATATATATATATATATATATATATATATATATATATATATATATATAAATATGTAAATTTAATTGTATATTGTTATATTTAGTATTATGGAACGAAAAAATTATATTTTTTTAAAAGAAAATTCAATAAAAAAGGCATAAAATCATTAACGGTTGTTCGTTGGCCGAAAATAAGAAGATCAAATAACCTAGAAAGAGAAATGAGGCGTATGGAATATGAATAAACGTAAATAATATTTGCCTTAAAATTACATCACGACTAAAAAATACGAAATAACATGAACAAATAAAAATCAAAAACCGCATCTTTGTTGTTGCTCCGAACCGAACCCAATAAGACGCACAACAGCTGCGGGCATCAGTTAGAGTCTGACTTCCTAATTGGATATGGATAAACATCTTTCTTGAAAACACGGAAAAGGCAATGAATAGATCTAACTGAACTCTTTCTTGAAAACACGGAAAAGGCAATGAAATCCAATGTTGCTTATGGATATATACATTTTTCGATTAAAATGAGACAAAATATTAATGTTACTGTTCGGGTACACGTACACAAATGGGGTGTGAATGCTAGTGTTCAGGTTGCTTTCACTCACGTAAATAACGCATTACACAATTGTTTGGATATTGCGACCAATCGGATGTTCCACCGTTGTCAAACAAGATCAAATTTTAAGTTATAATGTTAGTTTCGGCTTCTCTCCAAACGCAACGACCTGATGGGTTCCACAGGAATCTTTTGAACTCGACTAAACTGACGTGCAACCCTATCTTGATGATATGGCTCGATGAATAGACCTAACTGGATTGTACCCTTGTACATAGATATCGGGTCCAATGCATGTAGGTCGTATGAGAACCATACGACCTCGCTCGCATTCAAACCCTCAATATGCGCCCTATAACGACACAAACAGTCATCAGACATCCGCGATGTCCTGTCCGCCTCGAAGTGGGCTCCAATGGGTAGGTCTTGACCTAAAGCCGCTTCTTGGACTCTTGCTTGGAGACATGGAAAATGCAAAGAAATCCAGTGTTGTATATGGATGTGTAACATTGTATGTTTAAACATGACTAAAATATAAATGGTAATTATAGTCAAATTATTAAAAAAATATTTTAATTACGCCGAGAAGGACGGTAAACCCAACCATTTGATGTGTTGATTTTCGAATAACCTCGCCTGAGAGTCGGTATAGGTACGCAAGAAAGCAAACTACAAGTATGGAGTTCTTAGTATTGTACGTACAAAAGGTACAAAATAATATAAAGTGTAAAGATATTTATTAAGTGTTGAACATCAAAGAAAATAAACAAAACAACTATATACTCGGAACCGATTATGAAAAGATGAAAAGAAGGGATGAATGCTTACAATGTAAAAAAGATTAAAATAAGACAAAAGCTAACGGTTGTCATCAAGCTCATAGTGAAGAATTCAAACTATTGTAGAAGTTAACCGTGGATATAAAAAATAAACATTAATCGTCCGACCAATGTCCACCAATCGGTCGACTAGTGTCCGTCATTTAGCTGAGTGTTTCCTCAAAAATGATCGATTAGTCCTCTTAGTTCATGGATTTTATGCAACACACGTCCTATTTTTTTATTTCTTACATTGTTATTCATAACCCTGACATGTTACAACCCTATAAAATACCTCTTGATTCATATGATAATTGAAAGAAAAACGGTAGAGATAAAGAATACTATGTAAGCAGGTGATTATTGATCATTGCATATGTGTCGAGATTGAAGGATATCCTTTCCCGAACACACATGTGAGAGTGTGTTTGTGTCTTAATATTCAGTTTTTTCAAACCTCCCTTTTGTTTTAAGTAAGGGAACAAACAAGGTATTAGGGCTCTTATATAATCTGAACGACTTGAGTATTGACATGCTCAAACTCGGCTTGTTTATAAGTGACTCAAGTCCGAATCGATAAATGAGCTTTTCAAATGTCTTAATATTCAGTTTTTTTAAAATGGTTTTTATCAAACACAAGTCGGATTTAAGTAGCTCGGTTACGTATAATACGAGCCTAAATTTTACACAAGTTTAAAATTATTTTTATATTTGTATTGTTTAGTAAATGAATTAGTCGAGCCTAAATAACTCGACTACGTATAATGCAATCCTAAATTCTATAAGCGCTTTAAAAATACGTTTACATTTGACTTCTTTAAAAAATAACAAGATCGAATAAATAATCTAACATAATAACCTATTTTGTTGAGGATTAGCCATATTACACTGAAAATATTGAAGCGATACTACTACACTCATCAACTATTTGAGTTTGGAAACAAATATATACTAAACATAAATTATATTAAAATTGTAATTAAAAAAAAGCATATAACAATAAGATAGTAAATGAAGGTAATTTGATGATGAGATGTTGTGTTTGATTTGACATTCAAGAAAATGTCATGATGCAGCTGGGCAGTACGCTTATGCTGGCCAACCCTTTCATTATTACCATTTTAATTTCAAATTGAAATGACTAATAAGGGGCGAGAATAAGATCCCCCAAAAAGAAACGGAAAGAGTCATTAGCCCTAAAAAACATGTTCGGAATGATTTTTGTGAATGTCTTAATGTCCAAAGTAAGTCATATATGATAATTCTGATCTCCCAAAAACAATATCACACCCTTTGAACATCAATGATTATACAAAGATTATCTCCTTTAACAAAAAAAAATCAGATATTCCGTGTTTTTTAATTGTAGAACTGAACTTATAATAGCTTTGCTGTTTCTCCTTTTCTCCAAAACTGATTACACAATTTAGACTATCAACTTAGATGAGTGTCGTTGGAAACTTGTATATCTCAATTATCATGCAGTTGAAGTTCTAATATCATCATAATTTGCACATATTTAAAAAATAACAAGAAAAACTACAAAACTGTACTATTTTCCAACAAGAAAGTAATGCATAACCCAAATAGACACCAAAAGAAGGGGATGAGAACAGAAGTACAGAGGCTCCTTACGTTGAGACTTTATGCAACAAAAGTAATTGCATGCTATCATAGCCGTTAAGGCATTAACTAGGACAAACTATGGTGCCTCCCCGTGACCTGAAGTCTATTTTACGACTTGTTCTTGTCATAGTACATTAGTACATGACATTAAAGTTATTTAGGTAGGGGTGTTCAAAAGATGGTCCATACATGATATGGACCGGATCAGGTGGGTTCGATCCATTTTCGGGTCCATGGATTTTTTTAGTTCACCAGTCTGGTTTAGTCCAAAACTCATTATCTTTATTTAAGAGAGTCCTATAGAGCAAGCATAGCAGAAAATGGCATGCAAGATTCGTAACCATCTGATGAACAATATTTTAAGCCTGCAAGCTATCACGTCTGCCCAAAATCTAAAGCTCTTCAGTCACACCATAATGCTCATTTTCCCAATGTTATTTATATTATTCGCATGTTCTATAGAACTCACACTTACTTCCTAATTAATCTTGAAGACACCTAGAGATTCTTCCTTGCTCAGACTCGGTAATTAGTTGTTGGACGTTGAAGGTACATTTGTTAGAGTTCAAGTGCCTCTTCACTTACCTTCTATCAAACTTGCAGAAGCAATGCAAGATATCGGATGGAATTAGTTTGTTTGTTTTGAGATATCTGATGTTTACTTGACGTTAGAACATGCAGCTTCGTGGGATGTATAATAGAGACTTGCTTCCTGATATCTAAACCAAATGAAAGGCAGAAGATCTGGACCAACAGAATAGCAGCAGCAAAATGCAATATCATTATATGGACAAACTTTATCTACTATGACTCACTCGTGAACATGAATACTTAAATAAACTTATAAATTTACTACAGTCGTTTGTGTTAATACAAAGACTTATGTTTGACACATCAAAATTGAGTCAAGGGATATTACAGGTTTTAGTTTCTGTCGTAGAGAGACACTCTTCTCACCACCTACGGACCAATGATGTGAGCAACTGCAGCAAAGTAACAAACAATTATCCATAAAGATACCACTTAAATCATTCGCAGTCCAAGCATTCGAAAGAAAGAGATTAGCCTGTATCCTGAAACAGAAAACTTGAACCTGAACTTTTTCTAAAACAAAGAGAGAAATACATACAAAATCAATATGGAAAAATGCAGAATTACATCACCGATAACCATAGCTTCACAGGCTTGAAATTCAACTGAAAACCTGTTAAGATCATAGCCCTTTGTTGTTCTATGCAAGTGATCATCTTTAAACTGCTTTGTTAGGCAGATATAAATTGATTTTTAAATAAGTGAGTAAATTCAGAGCTTTAATGGCATAAATCTATCTTAAAATAGATTGATATAATAAAATATTTTCTTCCTCCCACAATACAGATCTATTTTCCTTTAAGGATTGTGCCAAGAGTCATTGGTCCTCATTTAGAATGACTAAAGAAAAGGTTAATAAAGAAGCACTCCAACCACTAACCCCTCAAATCATCCTTGCAAATGATACTGATCTCACAGCCACCTCCGCTTTCAGTGTTACACAGAAGCACAACTATAGACGTTCTGTGATTAAACAGCCAAGATGATGTTTGTTGGGATTAGCCTAACTTATTCAAACCTTGAAGTTTAAAATTCATTGTAAACCATGAAAACAGACATAATAAAGCCGAATCAATCATCCAATCGAGAGAAATACTCAGAATTATCACTCTCTCAAACAGTATATATCAGGAGAAGCAAACCTATATATTTCAGGTGTGAAAGATATTCAGCAAGCTGGAATGAAATAACTTAAAGTACTTGATGACACCTAAAGAATGAAACCTGTTGTACCTCAAACAGTTCAAATGGGCTTCCCTTCTTGTAAATGTCATCTTTCTTGTCTTTGTCACCAGATATTAAACTGAAGAGAAGAGTTCTCCAGCCTATAAGTAGCACTGATGTGCTTCCCAAAGTTACTAAACTGAAGTTGATTGGTGGAAGGTGGCCGATTGTTATTGCTCTTATACCCAAACCAAGCTGGTAAAGGAACCAAAAACAGAGTTCAGTTAAATGAATACCCAAACAAACTAAAACGCACACACCAAACTGAAGCCATCGCTGATGCTTGAATTATCAATTAGGGTTCGTCTCTAGTTAACAAGAGTATAAGATACCAGGCTACCAGCATTAAGTTTCAACTTTAGATAACCAAACAGAATAAGAAGATACCACAGAAACCAGCATTAAGTCTCAACTTTTAATCACCAAACAAAATACCAAATAAGCAAAAAATCTTGCAACTCGAAAGGTAGTAATTGTCATATGCAATTTTAGTGTTTTCCCATCCTTCAGTGCAATCAACATTCTTTCCCTTTAAGTTACAAGAATAACCTACAACATATCACTGTACTAATTTGTGTATATCAGTAGTTACAGCTGATTGGAAAATGACTTTGAACTTACCACACTAGTTTCACTTCCAGCTCTATCTAGGAAGTGTAATCAATTGAATATCAACAGTCAACATATGTCAATCATTTGTCTTGTAGACACAACATATTCTTTAGAACAACTATGATATTTTCAAACACGAATTAGCAAATAAAATACTAGGAAGAAATAAGCGACAACATTGACAGATCCTATTAATATAGGATTAGATATCCATATCAACCAGTGATCCTCAAAGACCTATGGAAGAAAGCAAAGAGCTGTACTTACAACTATACCAGCAGCCCACGATTTAGTGGCAGCAGCAACAGCCTTGGACAAACCATTCATTCCGCGACCATCCTCATCATAACCCCCAAGAAAATATGCACCAAGAAACCAACCTAATATGAATCAAAACAACATCAACACATTAAACTTTGCATCACATTCGTGACAATATCAACTAAAATTATGTTTCTATTTCCAGCCTAAAATCCCCTACCCGCAATGAAAGGATCCGCTGTTTTCAATGTCTCGATGTTGAAAACGGAGAAGCCGTGGCTGAATCTTCCAACTGCAGAGAACAAAAGCAAAGCCAATACATCCCCACCCGCTAAGAGTGATATTCGCCTGCATTAAACGACATACATAATCATTCAGAACAATATCAATTCCAATAATTAAAAAACAGGTAGAAAAGAAATTTGGAAAGTTACCCCCATTTCTCCAAGCGGGACGACGAGTTTGGTTTCTCGAATTGAATTACACCTTCCAAAGGAACACTATCCCCACCCACCAAAACGGGAGGTTCGAAGGTGGCCGTGGAGGAAGAAGGAGAATCGGTTTCATCTTTGGATTTAGCGGATGCAAGTGGATGATTGGTGATTCTTCTAGGGTTAGCGGGATTTAACTTTGTGTTGCGTTTGGAGAAAAGGGTGGTTTTGGGATGAATCGATCTGGGAGAATATAGAGGAGCAGTAGAAGAACAACGACGTCTAGCAACAGTGGATGTGGAGTTGGTGGAGGATAGAGCTCCGGTGGTGGTGGTTGAAGCTGCTTGGCCAAGCACCAACATTACGGCTATGGCAACTGCAGATTTTTCTCACTTCCAATCCTCTATCCTAAAGATAGGAAATTTGGCAGTAGTGGGTGGCGGTCCTATCGGTGCATCATGTGTATGGAAGAAAGATAGCAATTGAAGACCTGGAATTTTCCTTTTTCTTTACCTTTATTTTTGTTTTTAAAATTTAGCGTATCTCCTCTTTGATTGGCTACTATTTATTGTGGCGCGTAGTAATTAGTTGGTGATTGACGGGTAAGTGGTAATCGCAGTAGTGGTTCACACAAATTCTCCCTCTCAAAATTCAAATAAATTTTCTGGTTCAAAATTTTCCTTTTTGCAACCATCATTTTTGTTCATCAGCTTATAAATTGACCGTAGACACACAGCAAATAATCTTAAGAATATACAAAACGCAAAACTCCTATTCATTAGTTGCCCTATCTCAATGGACTACATGCTCCTTAGAGATATGAAGAATTTTTTTTATTTAACCTTCGTACCAGGTGCTACTACGTAACCTATGATATAATTGTAATACTTTTTAAAAAATTCGATAATAAAAAAAAAAGAGTAGGATACATACGTTCTTTCATTCAACATATTATTAACAATAAACTACCTGACAAAAAGCATATTGTAATCAGGAATAATATTCTAACTCAAATTGAATCATATGGGATAATGTTACTCATAAAGATGTCTAAAAATAGGAAGAAAAAAAAACAAAAAATGAAAAACATACACTGGACTAAATTCGATTTTGGTAAGATAAATAATACCGTTAGTATTCTTGGTCGGTCAAATCACATTCCAACCTCACTAACTACAATAATTGGCACATGGACAAATTCATTTGGGTTAGACTTTAGCCCTTTTACCATTGTTGGTCTCATTATTTATGATTTATTTGTTAGGCTACGGAGCTTGAAGTATTGTATCTATACAGTTACTTTTGTCGATCCAACTCGGCGTTGAGTTGGACAGACGTTCAAGGACAATGCTTCCGGAACATTTTTCGGCATAGTATATTTTTTCTTCGGAGTTTCTATCCTTTATTATTGGCTTATTTAAACTCACATTGATTATTATAACCAGAATCACAAAACCCAAGTGTGAAAAATGTTGGGATGGCAGTGCCCTCGAACGTAGTCACAAATTTGTGACAAATTGGGTCATCAATTCTTATATCTTATTTGTCTTTTGCTACATTTTAATCCTGACATTATGTCATGGGAAAGGTCTTCGGTCCAAATGATGGAAATCCGGATTGCTCCCCATCTTTGTGTATGGTAATTCATACTCTTTTAAGGGTGATTTTGATATGCATCATTCGGTCACTAATATTGTTTAGTATTTGTCCACCTCACTAATTTTATTAGAATATGACATCATTTGAGACTAAATTACTCTCATACAAGCAATTACAAGATTTTGTATTTATTGTTACCTTCTAAATCATGATACACTTGAAGAAGAATATCGGAAAAAGATTGTTTGACACTAGTGTCAAATGACACTAGTGATGTGGCAAACTCTTTAGTGTGATTTGGCAGATGATGTGGATAATATTTTTTTAAAAAAAAGTTAATAAATATGGGTAATTAATTAGTTAATGAAAATCAAGTAAAAATCAATTTTCAAGATTTCTCAAATCACGTAATATTGCAATTAAGGCAAATTCCTTTCTTCTCAAATCATCAACCTTCCTTAAGGCCAATTTTGAAGATTTCTGAAATCAATGGATTGATCAATTTTCCAGATTTCCTTCGAGATTTATTCGAGATTTCTTCGAGATTTTCCAGATTTCCTTCGAGATTTCTTTAAGGCTAAACCCATGCCTTGATCAATTTTCCAGATCCCTTTCTTCTCGATTTCCTTCGTTAAGGCTATTGAATGGATTACAGAATGTTTCTGTCATATATATGTCAATGCAATCGAATGGATTACATAATGCAGGATGAAACTATGAACAAGTTGGGGTGTATAGTTTTACTAAGAGACTGGAAATGTGCATTACAGATAGCAATGGTTTTACTCAAAGAACCTTTGTATGTACACATTGATGTCTTTGAACATAAGTTTAAGTTATATCAATTTTCCAGAACCTTTGTATGTACACCTTGATGTCTTTGCACAAGTTGAGATGTCTTTGAACATGTTGGGGTCGATGAATTACAAAATGCAGGATGAAGTTTGATTTTGATATGGAACCTTTAGGTACTCCTCCAGAAGTAAATCCATATGATATGATACTCTAGGCAGATTATGAGCATAAATTGAAAACAAACAATCTTGTACCGAAATACTGATATTATAAAGTGAAATGTAACACTTTGCTTACATAGTTGAAAATGGAAAGTGTTACATTCACTACATTGCATGCTTGATAACCAACGCCAAAATTGAAATGCCTTTGAGAGGTCATTTCTTACAAAACAACAAAAGAAAAAGAAGAAACATGCAAAGGTCTTCCAAAGGTCATCTCCACTTACACCTCGTCCTCGTCGTCTATGTTGATGAAGTTGGTCTGATCAACGTCTACCCCTTTCATTTTCTTGGAAGCTGAAGAAGGTGTGGCCTCGCCCTCTTGAATGACAGTTTTGTCAACCAAAGTTGGTGCCTCTTCATATTCCATTTTCACCCTCTTAGAAGAAGAAGTTGGTGTGCGGTCTAGTTTCAATTTTCTCAAAGGCTTTGAATTAGGTGTGGTTTCATCATAGCATTGTAGGACTTCTCTCTCGTACATCCACGATAAATCAACCATCGGAATGTCCGATGCAACCGCATCTTTGAAAGAAGGCCCTAAACCTGCTTTGATAATCCTTCTGATGGTCACCAAGATTTGATACTCGAGACTGTTGTACTTTGCGGTAATACTCTCCGTGTAGATCTGTATTCCGGATTCAGTGATTGGGGTTACAGGTTTCTTGGACGATGAATTTGTGTTTTTGGGGGTCCTTGACATTTTGAGGGTTTTTGGTTGAAGGATGCTCGAATGATTGGTAGTTTTGAGGGTTCTCATCCGATTATAATATGTATGAGAACGTGGAGATAGAAGGTGGGAAGGGGGAAAGTGAAGAGGCGGTTACTTGTTGTAATGATAGAAGGTGGAAAGGTGGGAAGGTGAGAAACTCGAAGCAAGTTAATGATAACGTTAGAAATCATGAATCTACATTGATTGGTCAGTAGTTGAAAAGAAGAAACGCCATTGATTGGGCGATAAATCCAGCAGTGGATTGATTTGAAATCTTTACATTTGGAAGCTAACCGGTTTCTCCTCACTGACTTGTTAATCCGGATTTTGAAAAACATAACTAGTAATTCCCTAATGTATTGTAACGCACATGATATGGTACCATATATTATGTGATAACAATGATATTATGACATAAGTGTAAATTACATCTTATTACTAATAAAGTTATAATAAGTACAAAACGTAAAATTAAAATAATTATAAATATAAAATTTATTAAGTTGATGATATGATCACATAAGTTTAAGTTACATCATATTAACATGGATATGATAACATAAGTGTAAACTACATCATATTACCAATAAAATTATAATAATTATAAATATAAAATTTATTAAGTTGATGATATGATCACATAAGTTTAAAATTATAATAAGTATAAATATAAAATTTATAACATGGATCAAGTGAACACACATGTTGTATGATACTTGAACCCCGCCACTCGGAACTCTAGTTTCGAAGAATCTCGGTTTATCGACTTATGCATGTGTGACGGACCTAGTACTTTCTTAATGTCTATGTTTCATCTTAATGTCGTAGAATTATGCAATATTTAGTTAGATGAAGTGAAATCATAAGCTTGATGGTTCACATGCTGTGTGATACTTGAACCCCGTCACTCGGAACTCTAGTTTCGGAGAATCTCGGTTTATCGACTTATGCATGTGTGACGGACCTAGTACTATCTTAATGTCTAAGTTTCATCTTAATGTCGTACAATTATGCAATATTTAGTTAGATGAAGTTAAAGCATAAGCTTGATGGTTCACATGTTGTGTGATACTTGAACCCCGTCACTCGGAACTCTAGTTTCGGAGAATCTCGGTTTATCGACTTATGCATGTGTGACGGACCTAGTACTTTCTTAATGTCTAAGTTTCATCTTAATGTCGTACAATTATGAAGTATTTAGTTAGATGAAGTGAAATCATAAGCTTGATGGTTCACATGTTGTGTGATACTTGAACCCCGTCACTCGGAACTCTAGTTTCGGAGAATCTCGGTTTATCGACTTATGCATGTGTGACGGACCTAGTATTTTCTTAATGTCTTAAGTTTCATCTTAATGTCGTAAAATTATGCAATATTTAGTTAGATTAAGTGAAATCATAAGCTTGATGGTTCACATGTTGTGTGATACTTGAACCCTGTCACTCGGAACTCGAGTTTTGGAGAATCTCGGTTTATCGACTTATGCATGTGTGACGGACCTAATACTTTCTTAATGTCTATATTACATCTTAATGTCGTAGAATTATGCAATATTTAGTTAGATGAAGTGAAATCACAAGCTTGATGGTTCACATGTTGTGTGATACTTGAACCCTGTCACTCGGAACTCTAGTTTCGGAGAATCTCGATTTATCGACTTATACATCTTAATGTCCAATTAACATCTTTTTGTAACGGTTCATAATTTTTTTCGCGTTATAATGGGCTTATATGACCATATATTATCGTAATTTATATGGGCATGTATTACTATTGATAAATTTTAAATTTTCAACATCAACCGGTTTAGGGTTTAGGGTTAAATTGGGTTCGGATACTAGGGTGTAGGTAACCGGTTTAGGATTTAGGGTTAAATTGGAATCGGATACTAGGGAGTAGGTAACCGGTTTAGGGTTTAGGGTTAAATTGGAATCGGATACTAGGAAGTAGGTAATCGGGCGGTTCACTTCCCTATATTATTTGTGGGTCATTTCCTTGACCCAATTTTAAATGTTCAACCTTCATCACCTCCGTTGAGGCAATCAATCTTCACTTCCTTTCTCACCTTCGTTTTCCTCTTCGCATACTAGGGTGCAGGTAACCTTCTTGATGATTTTCACTTCCTTTCTCACCTTTGTTTTTATGGATTGCAGGTAATGGATTATAGCCGAGACAATCAATCTTCATCACCTCCGTTGAGGATATCATCCCAATATTGTCGATGTCAACCTCCACGAAGGACTGTTGTGAGACTTTCCTTTACATATGAAAATCCGAACAAGGTTTTTTATAAATGCGATAAATGTAACTTCTTCAAATGGGTTCGTCTTTCAAATGTTATAGGTTATGGGCATGGTTATAGCTCAATGGGTACAACATCTCGTTCTGAAAGTAGTGCTTCCGAAAGTGATCCTGATTCCTATCATATTAAGAGACAAATAAAAGATCTCAATGACTATGTAAGGAGCATCGTCAAAGTAGCAATCATAATGTATCTTGTTTTGTTAGTTGTTGTTTTCAGTGTTTAGGATGTTGTTTCAAATGTTAAGTATGTGCAGAGCTCTTCATCGTGAACCTTTGCCGAGTTGTTGTATTTGTTTTGTTACTTGTTGTTTTCGATCTTATTTGCTGTGAATCTCAAGGCAGTTAAAAGTTTATAGTTTGTGTTGTTAATTACAGTGTTGGAAATGAAAATTTGCATTAATTGTGTAATAACCTTCTATCTTCCCTTCATTCTCGATACATAAAATCATAATTGCACGCCAGCTCTATGAAATTGTTCTTTTCGATCTTAATTCTGTAACCCTTCCCCTTCCTTCCTTCATTGAGCATACATAAAATCAATGTACATACTTAACATTTGCCTCTTGGCACGACCTTTTGCTGCAATTGTGGATTGTTGTGATCTTAAATCCGTACCCTAAGTCTTTCTTGTGATCTTAATTCTGTAACGCTTCCCCTTCCTTCCTTCGATCTTAATTATGTAACCCTTCCATCTTCCCTCAAATGTGGACTGCTGTGACCCATAAAATCATATGACCATAAAATCATCCCTTCATTGAGAATACATAAAATGATGGAGCAAACCATAAAATCATATGACCCATAAAATCATATAACCCATAAATTCAACGTTGAATGTTTTGGAGCCAAATTCATGGAGCAAAAGACTCGATTCTCGTTACATAAAATGATGGAGCAAACCATGCTCAGAAAAATAAAAGTCTCGTTAAATAATAGGAGCCAAATTCAACGATGAATGTTTTGTCCTCCCATCTGTTGGGATGTGCTAGGGCGTAAGGCCTGGAAAATCTGGAATGGAGGATTTATGGGCATATCCTCGGTTTAACTGAGGCCAAAAATAAGGCTGACCGAAACCTTGAAAAAAAAATAAAAAAAAGAAGGTTATAATACTTGAGGCATGAATTATAATGGGCACAAAAATAAACCTAGGGTCGTAAATACCATATGGTTCACAATGATGTTGGAAATGCTCTGCGTGTTCGTTTGTGAAACTTGAGATGATTCTTGCATTCCGGTACGTACATCTCTAGCACGACCTTTTTCTATAGGCTTTCAATAGCCGATTCTCCGAGCTCTAGCTCTCCCTTTTCCTCGTTTGTCAACGGGATCCTTTACTTGCGTGCTGCCCTCTTGGCTTGGATTTGCCTCATCGTTGGAAGGTGCGGTAACCTTCCGTCTTCCATAAACCCTACCAATCTTGTCCAAGGTAGAGTAAACTAGCCCTTGGTTTCTTCTTTTGTTGTTGGATTTTTCTTTCAGTGTAGTAAGTGTTTCCTTCACTTCATTGTAGAATTCGCCGTCAGTCATTGCAAAGCCTATAAAAGACTCGAACAATTCCTGCATCTGCTCATACCTATGGGAAGTCTCAGGTGGATTCTTCAATAGCTTGTAGTAAGACATCGGTAACTTCAAGTACTCTCTATCCAAATCCTTCCTCCACCTATCCAGTATGTATCTTTCGGGAACAAAATCAACATCCTCTTCGTGCATAACACACAATATATGACTGCACAACATCCCGCGAAACTCGAACGACTTGCACTCGCATTTGATGTCGATTGTCTCTTTCTCCATTGTAACTATAAACACCTTAGTTACATTCTTTTCGAACCTCTTCTTCTTGACAACAATGTCATAATAACAAATGGTCTCATCATCATGCACCTTTCTTGCACTATTGTATGTCATGTCCGACACTTCTTTTTGAAACTCTCTGAATTTACTTGTTGTGTAGAGCTTCTGAAAGACATCTTCAAACACATGCGTAGTCATCGGTTGAACCGGTTTATGTTTTGATTGAAATGATGCTTTTTCCTCTTCGCATACCTTGTTTGACAACGCAAGTCCATACTGTTCGATGAACTGTTTCAAAGTGGTGTTGAAATTAACATATTTCTTGAAGAATAAGTTAATACCTTCACTCCTTTGTGTGCTAGACATCTCAGCCCAAAAGTTGCATTTGAAGTAGATTGGAACCCACCGGTGTCTATTGTTGTACATAAAACTACACCACCAGTTGTTCTCAAGTTCATAGCAAGCAATTATCTCCGTCCACGCATCTTCAAATTCCAAAACGTCTACCGAGTCATGAAGGGCATCTTGCATTGCACGACATATGTTAACTCACTCATTGAGCGAACCCAAATGTTTTTGTGCACTTTTCTTTACATGCCAAATGCACCACCGATGTGGAGTATTAGGGAACACTTGTCCAATTGCATTTCCTTTGATAATATATATAAAAAAAAAGAGTTATGATCATTGTGAGAAATGTAAACGTAAAATAATGTACTAACTGGAGAAACAAATATACCGATGGATTTGCACTGATCGGTGATGATTGCTTGCGGAACCTTTCCCGAGATTACTTCTAGCCACGTACGGAACAACCACAGGAAATTACCAATTTCCTCACCACCTAATAGAGCACACCCAAACAACACAAATTGACCATGGTGGTTAACTCCAATAAATGGTGCAAATGGCATCTTATATCTATTCGACACGTATGTAGTGTCAAAAGAAATGACATCTCCAAACTCTTGATATGCAGCTATGCTCCTTCCATCTGTCCAAAATACATTCCTCAATCTTCCGTCGTCATCTTGGTCATATCTGTATACAAAATTGCACTTACTGATACTCATCATGTCAAAATACTCCCTCATTGCATTGAAGTCGCCTGTATCCGTATGAAGTCTTCTACACATTGCAATTAGGTTACGGACATCTCTTTGGTCAAAGGGAGCATTGTCATGGCTTTTGTGTTCCACAACAATAGAACTGTAGTTTTTTATTATCTGCACACCAACTCTATCATTATCCAAAATCCTTTTCTTATTTCTGTCACTGATATATCTATAGCTTGCAAGGAATTTAGAATTTTCAGCAACACATTCATGATTATGATCTAGTGTTACCTTAGTTAGCTTCCATAGCCCATCGGTTTGGATAGAGGCATTGACATGGAACTGACATCCGGTGCTGCATGAACTAGGTCCATGTCCCGGATTTCTTGACTTCGAATCAAATTTTCCCCCTTTAGAACAAATCAGCCTCAATGCCTTGTACTTGTCTTTCCTGCTCGGCAACACATTCTCTTCATTCTCCTCACTACCATTCTCGTTGTTCATTGTAGAATTTCGGATTCTAATAGAAAAGCCATTTTTCTGAGCATAAAAATGACAATGACCTATCAACTCATCCGAGTTTGCAAATGTCATCCCCACGTGTAGATTAAGATCTTCATCCACATCAATTTCACCTTCATTCCCTAAAATATATCCGTTACCTTCGTAATCTAGCTCGTTCTCATCCAGATTTTCATGTTCTATAATAGTCGGAGAACATGATGGACTATCACCGAACAATTCACGCATTGGGTTACCTTCACATTCATACATAACACAATGGGTACGTTAAATTATTCAATTCTACACAAACAAAAGGGTTAATCTTGACAAAAGACAATTGACACTAGTGTTAATTACCTTGCTCTTGTACGTCGACTGCATCAACATTAAGATCGATGCTCATCGAGTCGCTCGTCTTGAAGACGTAAACTTAATTTTTTGGGTTAACTCCTTCACAACGTAGCATTCGGTCCCTTCTAGCAAGTAATGTCGTAGACACAAACAATGGAAAATGACTGTTCACTTACCATGCACGTACGTACAAGACACAAACAATGCACATGATCGCCTTTTTTTATTTTAAAAATGTAAAACTATTAAATGCAATATTAATTATGTTTAAAATTTTAATTCGGAAAAAGATTCATTGTCCAACTCTTCAACTCCTCCTTTCTTCCAACGAATCCTTCTTCCCCGTCGATTAACTTCACCAAGCCTCCATATGATTTTATGTATAGCCTCCATAAGAAATCTAGTGGAGCATCTCTGTCGATTAACTTCACTTCCCCTTCGTTGTATGCTAGACATCTCTGTCGAGTAACTTCACTTCCAACGAACTTACTTGCCTTCCTTCTCGTTCGACTTCACCTTCTCAGCATTGGAAGTTCAAATGACATGGAGCTTTTAATCGATTCAAATCGATGATGATAGAAGGATATCATAGCAGATCCATCCAAGATCCAACCATGGAGAAAGACTATGGAGAATCGAACAAACCCGAAACCCTTCCAATAACCAAGGGAAAAATAATTAATGAAGTTGCATTTTCTCATAACAAAATAATTAATGAAAGGCTAATTAATTACCCATATTTATTATCTTTTTTTTAAAAATAAATATATCCACATCATCTTTTCCATATGCCAATTCATTCTATTAGGAGTGCCACATCACTAGTGTCATTTGACACTAGTGTCAACCGATCAGCGTCCCCCTCCCACCAACCAGACAAATTGAATCACATGATTTATTCTTTTTGTACAAATTTATAGTACTAACTACGAGAATTATTGTATTAATTTTCGTGTACAAAAGTTATTGTAACTATTTTTTTTTGTATACAATTACTGTATATGATATACAAGTAACTCAAAAATATTAAAATATTATTAAATTATTTTTGTTGTACATAAATAATTTGATTATTTATTATACTTAAAAATTATATAAAAGAATTAAATAAATCTCGCTTTATTTTTGTAATTGGTGAGACACATTTCAACATCTCAGACAGGAGAAGACGGATAAGTCGGATCGATATAGTCTACACATACAAACACCTGAAGGGCAATTCCAATTCCAATTCCAATTCCTTTATGCTCCAAAGAATGGAATCGGAGTCTCGCAGCCAGAGAGAGGGAATCTTGCTCCAAGAACTACACTGCATAACCCCAAAATAACTTAAACCATAGAAATAATGGAATCGTAGTCTGGCAGCCAGAGAGACGGAATCTTGCTCTTGCTCTTATTTCCAGGCATATGAATTCACTTAACATTAACATGTGTGCATTGCAATCACAAGTTCACAACTAGTCAATTCCATTAAAACATTGAGATTTATAAACATCAAGACATAAAATCCAAATGACTTAAAATAACTAACATTCATATAATACGAAACCCTACATTGTTTAATGTCTACGGGGAAGGGGGGAGCTTAACATAAAGTAACCTTCTTTACAATGGATGCAACTTCCTGGAAACAAGTTGAACATCAAGAATCAAGCATATTCATATAGTTAGCTGGAATTTCATGACACGAGCTGCATTTGTTTCCTGTCAGATCATCTTCGTCTATGTATGGTTCCTCTTGTTAGTGATATTACTCTTTGGAGTAGAGAATCCATTTCCAGTAGACCTCAAACCCTCAGTAGTTAACACAGCTCCTTTACCTTGCACTTCATGGTAACTTACACCATTATTTACGCCCAAAGAGCCAACACCAGAAACGACATTCATCTGATAACCAGAAGATGAACCATAGGGCAGAGTTCCATAATTAACCATTCCCAAGCCATTCCAATAAGTGCTAGCAGCAATCATAGGCCTCCCATAGCCAACAGTTCCATACCTGGGCCAAGCCATTTGATGCGGAGGACCATAAACTCCACCATAGCCACCTGCAACCGGATAAAAGCCAATATGACCATGGTCATGGCCATAATCACCAATCGAGCCAGAACTCGAGTTCTGATTCTGACCATCCCTTGCATTCCTACTCATTTCTTTTGGGATTGCCTTTTTCACCTCAACATACTTTCCACACAATACATGAAAGCAGTTCCTTGTAATGTCCTCAACCACATCTTCAGAGTCGAATGTTATGAAGCCGAAACCCCTAGACCTATTAGTCACGTTATCATGCATCAGAACTACATCAGTAATCTTACCGAACTTGTCAAAGTAATTCTTGAACTCCTCTTGAGTTAGATTAGCAGATAAACCTCCTACAAAAATCTTCGTAGTCCTGAACTGACCGTCGGAGTTGGTAATATCACTTCTAACACTACTTTCTCTGTGGGTCTGATGATATTCTTGATGCACACTTCTGGATTTTGCTTTTTTGACTTCTACCTATACAACCATTCCCAAAATAAACAAGGATCTAAACTAAGAAATTACATAACAGATAGAAAGAAAAACTAGGGTTAGGGTTTTGGAAAGGATCGAAAAAACTAACCGTTCTGCCTGCAATTTCGTGGTGCTCGCCGAGGGCTTTGTGAACTGAAGAAGGATCGGTAAAGGTGACGAAAGCAAAACCTCTAGGGTTTCCACTATAACGATCTTTGGCAATGTTGGAGAATTTTATTTCGCCATAGCGACTGAAGTAATCGGTGAGTGTAGCTTCACTCGTATCCCATGGAATCCCACCAACAAATATCTTCGTATGCTCGTAATCAGCCATGGGAAAACTCCTTGCTCTTGGCGGAACCCCTTGGGTTCAAATTTGAGTCGCCATCTCCCTGCTCTCTATTCTCGTTTTTCCCTTCGGATTTATCGTACTCGTCTCGGCGTCAGAGACTGAAATTAATTAAATTTCATGGGCCGGAAATATACACGGTATCAGATATTGCTATGATAATGTTGATTTCGGCCCACGTATTACGGCCCATTAAGGCCCAAATACAACTAGCCTGGATACGCCCAAATATACAATCTATGAAGTGAGTGAAATCTAAACTTTAAAATACGTTCATACTCAACTTGTCTACGAAGTGAGTGAAATCGAGTTTTTTCGAATAGTTCAATTAATACAACAACTCCACAATTTTATCATAGCGAAACTTTGACATGTTCATATTAAGTGAAATTGAAGTGAGTTTAAAAGTATATATACTCGTCTTGTTTAGGAGTTATCGGACTCAAATAAAATCGAAAACCGGATTAGATGATACATTTTGAATGTCATAGAACACTAAGGGCTCGTTTGGAAGCACCGAGAATCATTTCCGGCAACGGAATGATTCTTATTCAATCAAAAACTACGTTTGTTGAGAGGTTTTTTAACACATAAAAATAATCTCATCCATTTCATTTCATTTCTCTACCCTTATTCCCGCTCCAACCAAACGGGAACTAAAAGTAGTTTTGAATCAAATGAGATCAAATATGTATTTTGTACAATTCTAAAATAGTTATGATGCAAATAAACTTCAAGGTTTTCGATTTATTATAATATTATTTATTGACAAATTGGCAAAAAAAAGTAAAGAAAAGTTTTGGTGGGAACTTAGGGTCCGTTTGGTTCCAGCTCCGGAAATGAAAAAGGAATGGAAACAAATTTAGTCCATATGTATATCCTTATTCATCAAATTTTGTGGAATCATTCTTTATTAATTAATGCACTTGCTTCCGTACATTTTGTTACTCTATAGAGTATCAAAAGTAACCACACTCTACTTCAATTCTTTCACACCACAAGGAATGATTCCACAAACCTTCATGAACAATGGTATATATATGGACTATATTCGTTTCCATTCCGTTTCCGATTCTGGAGTGAAAACCAAACGGGCCCTTAAACTATTGACACGTTGAGTTAGCCGGACACAAATACACGTATCAATAACTATATACAGTATAATCGATGTGGGATGATTATAGTAATGAAAAACATGGTAAAACTTTATTGAGAAAAAGCCAGATTGCATGTGAGTACGTGACCCTAAGGTTTGAACGAGAGGTGATGCTCGGATGTGCATGTGGGTGGCTCGAACTCCAACATGAAAGCATGAATGCCATTTGTTCATCCGCATAGGCTTGCTTTAATGTGTCAATATAATAATCAAATCGAAGTACGTAAGATGGCATCTCTAGGTCTTATATTGGATTTACAAAGTAAATATGAAGTCTTCGATCTCCAATTTGTCACTTTCTCTGGTTCCCAAACGAGGCCTTGTGATTTATTGGAACTTCGGCCCTATACATAATGCCCAAACTTCAAAAGCTGTCCACTTTCCAAGTCATATGAAAGAATAAGATAGTATTCGTTCGTTTGTTTTTGTACCAAAATACATTGATAAAGTTGTTTCTGCTTTGTTTGATGTTATTGTTGTTGGGCCCTATACATAGAAAACCTAGAAAGTAAGTTTGAATTTATAATGAGGGGGTTTGTGACTTCGTGAGCATGAGAAGAATGAAAAGTTTAAGAGTTCCAAAGCCACATATTCTTGGCTTCTTTAGTCCCAACTAACTTATAATCTATGTAAGTTGTAAATAGGATATAAAAAGATATTTTTGCACAAAAAAAAAAAAGAGAAATCATCTTCTTCTTTTTTTTATGAAAAATCACATTATGTAACGTGTTTTACTGAATTGAATCACCAATAATCGATTTACTAAACAATATACATTACATGACTAGAATGTACTTTGTAGGTTAATTTATTGATGTTATTTAATATTTATATAATTATTAATTAATTGATTAATTTTTAAAATAAACCTATTATGTTAAAGATTTGTTAAGAAAAATGACAAATATAACATTTTTAATATTAAAAAAATAAATAATAAATAATAATAATATAAAAATTAAATGAAAATAAAGCGTTTACACAAAATAAAAAAATATATTCACCAAAAAGGTATATTGTAAAGAGGTATTTTCAATAAAAAATAATAATATTTTCTAATTAATCGTTAAATAATTTAATATTTTACTAGAAAATAGTTGCGGGCGGTTTAACTTCATACATCATATTGTACAAGATGATTTAACTTAAAATTTATGTTTTAAAACATTGGAAAAACATTATAGAGTGATTTTTTTTCAAAACAAAATATACATAAACTTTTAAGTACTCAATTTAAATATTAAAGGTATCAAAAATTATATGCTTCTACCGGATTTTAAATATTCAATTAAAATGCCGATTCGATACTTATTATTAGGATTAGTCGGTTATATACTTTATAAAATCATGACCATCGAGTTGAAGGCGTTTCCAGAGAAACTCCGACTTGATTGATATATATTAGTACTTATTAGTAAATGAATTATTTCGAGTGTGATTTTGTTTATAAAATTTATTGGATAACTTTGCTTGGCTGTAGTCAAAACAAGTCTAGTCCAAGTTCATACTTTTAGCTTGGGCCTAATTGTAAAAGGACTTGTTATATCGAAGTTCATATTTTTAGCTTAACTAACATTGTAGGTTTGTTATATCATATCAATTGGTTTGAGCTAGAACGTGCTAAAGAAACTCGTTTGCCAACGGAATTGGATGGATAGGGAGATAGCGTGACCTAACAAGATTAGACATTGGAACTTGAAACTTACTCAACCACATGCACGTTCTCGTTTTAGGACGACATTTTCGTCGGTAAACAGGAGTCGTTAAAGCGGATATTTTTCAAGCTGCAGCTTCAATTCGTCGAAACTTGAATAGTGTAATTATTGTTGGGTTTAAATTTAAAAATAAATGTGTAGCGCCATTAGAACGCAACTTAGATCTCTCTCCAAGCTTGGTTGTCGGCTTAGAGGAAGCTGCTGCCTCTCATCTTAACTCTTCTTCTTGGTAGGCTGAGTAGTGGTTCATCCCCCCCAGCACAAACCAATGGCCCCTCGTCTGACACGTCACCCCAATACCTACAGTTCAAACTTATAATTGGTATCAATCTTGTAAACATACAATACGCCCATACGATATGTCTCCACAATTTTATAAATATAAATATTATTTATTATACAAAATACAAACAATTTTATCCCTTATTTCACTCATGTGGCATGTAACAAGATTTGAGGCTTTGCGCCAAAGTTGAAAATGTACTTTTTTTTAAAGACGGTAAATTGTTAATTTTTAAAAGTAAAAGGGCAAGAAGGGTACATAAATAAATTACCTGGATCCAGCTAGTATCCACCACCTCGCACCCGGATTGGATTCTCTCCAAATTAAATCATTAGTCCCTAGTTTTTCATATTTTGCTATTGGGGTCTCAAGCCTTTTAACTTTTCTAAACAAAGTTTCCAAAATCTTTTATTTATCTTATGATAGTCATAATCGTACACCTAGAAATGTGGATATATGTGTATAATATTCTAAATACGTAGAATTATCTCAACCAAGAATTGTAAAGTAGAGGTACTATCATGTAATTATTTTATAAAGGTTGGGTTGAATAATATAAATGAAAGATTTTGGACCGACATAAAAATTGTATTCATAATTTGGAGTTATTTAAGACTCTTGTGATTCTTCATAATTAGTTTGGTTCATTATGTTGTGTGATTGTTTTTTTAGAAGTTTGTTGAGTGATAATATTTCTTGTATTTTCTATTCACGTATTGGCCTTATGGAGTTATACATGTATTTCACTTACCATGATTGATGCTTGATGGTACGTTTTATTACGAATACTTGAGGGTGGTTAGAAGGTAGAATTTTTTTTTTTATCTGTGGTTGAGTTTATTTTTAGTTTGAGTTTTTAAAAGTATGTGGTAGTTGAAGTTAGTGAGATAATTGATATAATAGGAATTTTTTTTTGTATTTTAGACATAAATTAGGCACAATTTTGTTATCTAGTTTTTAAATAATTAATTCGAATAACTAATTTTGGATTAGTGGAGTAAGTGGATCCTACATTTACCGTCTTCATCAATTTAATTTTTAATTAATTAAACTAATTGATTATCAAAAAAAATAATTAACGTAATTGCAAGATGTGTTTAAGAGAGGAGAGAAGGGGGTGAGATCGCGAGTCCCTTCTGAGCGTCGAAGATGCTGGCGGAGTTGAAGGTGACTCTTATAGTAAATCAAGCTTTGCGGGATGTTGTTGTATGCGGAAGAAAAGAACCAACAATTAGGTAGACTGGATAAATCGAACTTGGGTAGATTGGGTAAATCAAACTCTAGAGGATTGGGTAAATCGAATTTCAGTATGCACCTTACACATCCTAATGTCACCATCAATGATAATGCGGCGAATAAGGTGATACTTTCTCTTAACATGTCTGAATTTGGAGCTCGAACTCGGTTCATTTGCTTGGGCTATGACACCATTGTTGTCACAATTGATTTCGATAGGCATTGAAATGCTAGGAGCAACACCAAGTTTATCTAGAAACTTCCTTATCCAAATAGTCTCTTTTGTTGCTTCACTAGCAGCAATGTACTCAACCTTTGTTGCAAAATCTGCTATTGTATCCTGCTTGGAGCTCTTCCAGCTCACAACTCCTCCATTAAGGATGAAGACATAACCCAATTGAAATTCAAATCCATCTCGGTCAAGCTAAAAGTTGTATCATTATGGTCTTGTACGATTAATTTTTTAACTCCCCATATACAAAGAAATTAGTCTTGTTCCTTCTCAAGTATTTTAGAATATTCTTAGTTGCGCTCCAATCTGCTTCTCCAGGACTTGGTTGGTATCTGCTACACATGTTTAATGCATATGCGACATCCGGACGTGTACATACCATGACATACATGATAGATCCAATAGCAAAAGCATGCTCATTTTCTCAAGCTCAAAAGGTGTTTTAGGACTTTGTATCTTGTTAAGATATACAACATGTTGCATAGGTAGAAACCCTTTCTTGGAATCTTGCATTTTGAATCTATCAAGAATCTTATCGATAAAAGTTCATCGACTTAAACCAAGTAGTCTCTTAGACCTATCTCTATAGGTTTTTATTCCAAGTATCTCAACCCCTCTCAAGTCTTTCATTGAAAAACATTTCTTCAACCATTCCTTAACGGACTCTAGCATCGGAATGTCATTCTCAATCAATAGTATGTCATCCACATACAAGGCTAAAAAGGCTATCTTGTTCCCACTAAAATTCTTGTAAACACAAGGATACTTTTCGCATCTGATAAAATCAAACTCTTTAATCTTTTTATCAAATCGAAAGTTTCAACTCTTGGATGCTTGCTTAAGTCCATAAATAGACTTTTCAGCTTGCATACCTTCCTAACTGTCACACCCCAAAACTTGAAGCAAACCACACATGACCAACTCAAACTAACATAAACAGAACCACTGATCACAACTCATAATCCTTCACGGGGCACATAAATCAAGTCATCACACATATGCACACAAACTCAACAAGAAGAAAACTGGAACTCACCCGTCGATGCTATAGGTACATCTAGCTCAGTATAGAATTCTTGATAGTTCCTCCGGATACTATCCTTTGTCTCCCAGGTAGCCTCGTCAACTCCTCGCATCGACCACTGTACTCTCATCATCGGTATGTCCTTCGACCGCAAGCGTCTCGTACTACGCTCCAGGATGGCTACCGGGTGCTCTACGAATGTATGGTCCAGCTCGGCCACTAGATCATCATGATTGACAATGTGTCTCGGATCTGGTACGAACTCCCGTAACTGAGACACATGGAAGACCGGGTGAACACCCTCTAGTCTCGCTGGCAAAACAAGTATGTATGTTGTATCTCTAACTCGCTCAAGGATCTCAAAGGGTCCGACATAGTTGAGACTCAACTTCCCCTTGATACCAAAAAGTCTGACACTCCGTGTCGGGGATACTCTCAACCATACCTAAGCTCCCTCCCTAAACTCAAGAGGTTTGTGCCTCTTATCAACATAAGACTTCTGGCGACTTTGCGCTGCCAACATCCGGTCTCAGATCATCGCCACTCAGGCCATATCATCTTGTACTTGCTCGGGTGCTACACCGCTAGCACTACCCGACTCATCCCAGCATAGCTGGGTAAGACATCTCTGTCCGTACAACACCTCATAAGGAGTCATATTGATCGATGTGTGCCAACTGTTGTTGTACGAGAACTCAACTAAAAGGGGGTAATCTGGTCACACCTTCCCCCAGTCTAGCACGTAGGCTCTCAACTTATCCTCTAGAGTTTGTATGGTCCTCTCAAACTTATCATCCGTCTGAGGATGATAGGCGGTCGTGAATTGTAGACTCGTGCCTAGGGTGGCATGCACCTGCTGCCAAAACCTCGAGGTGAACCGTTCATCTCTGTCAAAAACTATGGTCCTAGATACTCCATGAAGTCTCACTATCTGTCTAGTGAACTCCTTTGCTAATCGACTTAGCGATCATATCTCCTTGATGGAATCAAACGTGCGGTCTTCGTCAGTCAATCCACTATAACCCAAATGGCGTCAAACCCCGGCTCGGTCTCAAATAGGTAACAAAATCCATAGATATATCTTCCCACTTCCACTAGGGAATTGGAAGTGGGTGTAGCTCTCCACCTGGTCGGTGATGCTCAATTTTGACCTATTGATAGGTCGCACACTGAGCTACATATCTCGCTACATCTGGCTTCATCCCGCCCCACTAGAAAGAACGTTTGATGTCTTGGTACATCTTACTCGCACCGGGATGTACCGAGTAAGGTGTTGTGTGAGCTTCTTGTAAGATCTGTTGTCTCAGCTCTTGGTCTAACGGCACACATACGCACTCCTGACGTCTCAAAACTCCATCAGCACCAATGGCAAAATGTGGTGCCTCACCTTGAGACATCTTGTCTCGGATCCGTGCTAAGGTCGGACAACTCTCCTACTTTTGTTGGCTCTCTCCCAACAGGTCAAGTAACATCTCTAACGTGGACAGGTGGTTGTCTGTATCCGGAAAATGAATATCCACCTCTAGCCACGACAAGTCTCGAAGTAAGTGAGGTTGAGCCGTCAATCGAGCTATCTCCATCTCCCGAGGGGTCTTCCCACTAAGGGCGTCGGCGACCACATTTGCCTTTCCCGAGAGGTATAAAATCTCTAGGTCAAAATCCTTGGTCAACTATAACCATCTTCTCTAGCGGTTATTCAACTCCCGCTGAGTGAAGATATACTTCGGACTCTTATGGTCTGTGAAGATCTGGAACGTAGTTCCGTACAAATAGTGCCTCCACATTTTCAAAGCATGAACCACAGTAGCCAGCTCAAGATAATGGGTAGGGTAATTTTCTTCATACGTCTTTAACTGTCTAGACACGTATGTTATAACCCTTTGCATCAAAACACATCCCAAGCCTAGCTTGGATGCGTCACTATAGACAACAAAATCCTCAATACCCTCAAGATGGGCTAAGATAGGAGCAGAGGTCAACCTCCTCTTCAGCTCCTCAAAACTATGCAAGCACGACTCGGACCACACAAATCTAGTAGACTTCCTCAACAAGGACGTAAGTGGTCGGGCGATAACCAAAAATTTCTTTACAAACCGGCGGTAGTAGCCCTCCAAACCTAGGAAGCTGCGTACCTCCTTGACATTCCTAGGAGACGGTCATGATGCAACAAACTCAATCTTTGCCGGATTAACCTTGATCCCTTCGGCGGAAACTATGTGACCTAATAAGGCCACCTCAGGCATCCAAAACTCACACTTTGAGAGCATAGCGTAAAGCTCTCTATCCTGCAAGACTTGGAGTGCAATCCTCAAGTGTCCTGCATGCTCCTCTCACTAGAATATCGTTGATAAAGACCACCACGAACTGGTCTAGGAAGTCGATGAAGATATTGTTCATCAATTCCATGAAAACGGCGGGTGCATTCGTGAGCCCAAATGGCATCACTATAAACTCGTAGTGGTCTTACCTTGTATGAAATGCCGTCTTGGCTACATCATTCTATCTCACCCCTAGCTGATGACATCCTGATCTGAGATCGATCCATAAAAACACAGAAGCTCCATGCAACTAATACAAAATATCGTCGATACGGGTAATGGATACTTATTCTTGATGATCACCTTATTTAGCTCTCGGTAGTCATTACATAATCTCACAGACCCGTCCTTCTTCCTTACGAAAAGTACCAGTGCATCCCAAGAAGATACACTAGGGCAGATGAATCCCTTATTAGCTAGATCCTCAAGCTACTTCTTCAGCTCCAACATCTCAGTAGGCACCATGCAGTATGGTGCCTTCGAGATCGGTCTCGTCCCGGGCTCTAACTCAATACCAAAGTCCACACTCCTCTGTGGTGACAACCTTGGTGGCTTAATGAATACGTGTGAGAACTCACTTGCCATCGGAACATCCTCTAGTATTGGACTCGTACCATCCTTCATTGCATAACACCAAAAGGCCTCAATAGGCATATAAAAGCATAGTGAACATGCGATAAAGCAGCCACCACGAGCCAGACAAGCATCGGCGGTTGGAGGCCGAAACAGATTTGGGAGAAGAAAAGCAAATCCCTTCAATAGGCGTATAAAACACGGTCTAGAGATGGGAGAATCATCATCCGCGTCACTTGGAAGTAAGTAGATATTCTCGAGATTCCTTCAAAGAATCAAATTTGGGGAAATTTGAAAAAGGAGGCACTTGGTTCATGAGAAGAGTGAGATGGTAGATCTAAAGAAATCAAAACCGACCTTGTTAGATAGAAAAACAAGTAGATAAAGAGATCTCTTGTTTGGATTATACTAAGAAACTTGTTTTCTCTTGTCTTGCTATTACAAAGAAAGCTTTTGTATATGGTTTGCTCAAAGTATAGAGATTTGAAAAGTGTTGGCTTGACTTTTAGATTCACAGAAAGTCGAGGATATGCATGAGTTTTATGGAAGAAAAGTGAGGTTGCTTGGTGAATGTCCGGGGTTGTTGGAAAGATTTGGGGTTTTCGGAGAGATTCGGGGTTATCAAAGTGAACTGAGGTCATCGGAAAGCTTATTTTGACTAAGGGGTAACCTCTTCCCGATTTTGGGTTTTCTATAGAAGAGAGTTTTTTTTCCTTCTCTTCCGCAATTTGTCCTTCCTATTCTCTTTGTTTTTCCACTGTATTTGATTTTAGGCCAAAACAATAGCGTTGATTTTAACCCTTCTTTCTAACGCGCCTCTACTATTCTCTCTCCCATTTCGATTGTCTCTTCCGGCTATAGTTCTCTAGCGACCAATCTCTCTTCCATTTCGATTCTCAACTTCACCAATCGATATCCGGTAACCAATCTCTCTCTCCCATTTCGTTCTTTCCTCACAAACTCTATAAGCCCTAACTCAACCATCGCAATGGGTCGATCCAAGGTTAAGGCTCAACGATTCTTGTTGTCTAATCCATTTCTAGTATGATTTGTTGATATGTTTCTTGTGTATATTGATATGATTTGTCTGGTATGAGTTTATGTTATGTTTGTCTAGTATGGTTTCTGGTATGAGTTTTTGGTATGAGTTTGGTATGGTTTCTGGTATGTTTGTCTAGTATGAGTTTCTATTATGAGTCTGGTATGAGTTTCTGGTATGAGTCTGATATGGTTTCTAGTATGAGTTTGATATGGGTTTCTGGTCTTGGTTTTCGGTGTCCCATTTTGTGTCAAAGTTGTTGTAATCTCCAAGAAGGAGTAGACTAACAACTTACAAGTTGTTGTAATCTCCAATAGGAGTAGACAAACAACTTAATTAGGTAAAGACACCGTAATCTAACAAGTGAGTAGACAAGCAACTTACAAGTTGTTGTAATCCCCGTTAAGGAGTAGACTAACAACTTTGTGTTGTAATCTCCCAAGTGAGTAGACACGTAGCCTTAAATTAACAAAACAGAATTATATATTCTTTAATTCAATGTCCAAAATTAAATCCAAAGAGTTGTAGTCTCCAAAAGGAGTAGACGAGCATCCTTATATAGTTACATTCAATTGCATGCAAAACCGGTTATTAGGATATTGTGTGTACTTGACTTGAATAATGTTAAAATCACTCAAATATAGAGTTTTCCTTCTAAGTGCATTTTCCCTTCACCGGGATCCAAATACCTTAATGGGATAAGACCAACAAGTCACAAAGACTAAAGTATAGAAAAATACCTTGTCTTACGTTTTTCAAAGAGTTCTTTCAAATCTTGTCAAAACTTGATCCTTCTAAAATGGATGTCTATCTTTCTTCAATATTAATGAAGTATTTTGGTCTTCCAAGTTGCACAAATCAGCCAAAAAGAGAATTCCTATCCCTTGTCAAAACTTGGGAACTAATGGCTTAATTTTTCATGCAAAATGGACTGTCTTTCAAGTGCAAAGGGCTCTCCCTTTTATAGGCAATGGGGGGGGGGCACATTTTTGGTGAGAATAACCGCCACCAAAGCGGTTACAAATGGTTACTGGCGGTTGAGAGAAGTTAGGGTTTCATAACCACTTTTTGGCCCAAGCCCAACTCAATTGGGCCACAAAAAAAAACTCCAATTTAAGCTAGCTTTTTTGGCCCGACTTTTTTTCTCATCAATGAGATTTAACTAACACATTATAGCTAGGTGAAGCTCCAAGGTCAACAAATACACATGAGCTTAGCTTATCAAGTAGCTCACTAAGCACCTCACTAGCTAGCTTCTAGTTAGCTTCTTGTAGCTCAATGAACATTTGTACTTAAATTTCTTTCAAACTTTGTAACAACTTTTTGGCAAAAATGCTTTAAATAGCACAACCTTTGCTACGGTTGCGGAAGGTGACACGAACTTTTAAAATTGCGAAAAAAACACGAACTATAGGGGGTGTTGCACTTTTTAGCACTAGTAATTAATCCATTAAAAAATGTTGAACATTTTATAAATTGTTATAGTTTGGTAAGATATAAATTAAAAAAAATAGTGAAAATGTGTAAAAAAAATTTCGTGTTATTTTTGATATTTATGTTTTACATAAGGAAAAAAAAGTATAATAAGTAAAAAATATTATTAATTTTATAAGTTGGTAGGATAAGAATTTAAATTAGAAAAACATATAATGAAAATGTATACTTCTTTACGAAAAATTACTTAAATTACATAAGCTACAAATTATAGAATGAAAAAAAAAATATTTTTGAAGCTTTTCTTATAGGCCATAAATATTTGTTTATGTTTGATATTTATATATCATATAAAAGAAGGCAAAACACAAAAAATTTATTTCATTTTATAATTTAAGTAATTTACTGCAAATAAATTATAAATTTTTATTATTTAATTTTCTTTAAAAAAAAATTATCCAATCAAAATAAAATGTATATTATTACTTTTTTTCCTTCTTTTTTTCATTATTTGGTTTCCTTTTTTAAATTTATATCTTACCAAACTCTAACAAATTATAAAATGTCTAATATTTTTTTAACGGATTAACTACCGGTGCTAAAAAGTGCAACACCCCCTATAGTTCGTATTTTTTTCCGCAATTTTAAAGTTCGTGTCACCTTCTGCAACCATAGCAAATGTTGTGTTATTTAGAGCATTTTTGCCCAACTTTTTTGAGATAATATAATGAGGAATGCCTGAAAGAGCGCTCACAAAATATGGCCTAAAAACACAATGCGCCGGACCCTCAATTTTTGCCGCAAAAAGGCCGTGTTGACAAGGCCAATAACACTCTTGCCAAGTCATGGCCTTGTCATGACAGAGTCAAGAAAAGAGTATCATGATACTCATGAGGCTCAACTAAACCAACTTTTCAACATAGCCGTGACAACCATGTCTCTTGGTTTAGTTCAATTTAATTAGCTTCCATGCTTTTACCCCGTAATCACTAGTTACTCTAAGTGTCGATCTCTTGGCTTGCCTCCCGCAACCCATACCATCAAGACACACATGTGAGTAACTTATTGCACCTTGTCTTGTCAACAAGCTCAATGGTTCCGTTGAGACTTAGCACAGATCTCCAACATCTGGTATGTTTGTTTGGTATGAGTTTTTGGTATGTTTTTCTGGTATGAGTCTGGTATGGCTTATGGTATGAGTTTGATATGAGTTTCTGGTAAAATTTATTGATGTGCTTCTTGTGTATATTGATATGATTTGTGTGGTATGAGTTTCTAATATGAGTTTGATATGAGGTTTTGATATGAGTCTAATATGGTTTTTGGTATGAATTTGATATGAGTTTCTCATATGATTTGTTGATATTCTTCCTGTTTATATTGATATGATTTGTCTGGTATGAGATTTGATATGTTTGTCTGGTATAAATTTTGGTATGAGTTTGATTATGAGTTTTTGATATGATTTTCTGGTATGAAATGTTGATAGAGAAGAAGATGGCGATTTCCTTGAATGACGATTTTTGGGAAACAAATCTTAATAGAAACGACGATGGCGATTTCCTGATACTCGAAATTGGGAGGATTTTGTGTGAAAGATTATAGGGAGAGAGTACAAATTGGGCGTTCTCAAGATATTGTGTTGTCATTTTTTTATCATAACTGCCATGAGAGGGAAGAATTAGACGAATACGGGGAGAGAGAAAAATTTTGAATCCTAAAAAATTTAGGGGTATATTTACTAAATAAATTTATGTTATGAGTAATCTTAATAGAATAGTAGTGGTAAAAGAACGAGTTAACCATTTTTACCCTTAATCCATTAGTCAAAGTCCTCATTAATTACACTAATTAACCCCTATTATTATTATTATTATTATTATTATTATTATTATTATTATTATTATTATTAATGAATACCATATTTCTTTTGGATCTAGTCCGTCAACTTTAAGTGTATAACCTTATAGGACATGTTTATAATATTTATGGATTCAATCTTTTAATCTCATTAATCATAGTTAATTTCTAACAAAATTCTACAATTTTTAAAATAATTAAATAAAATTATCTCCGTCAGTTATCCTATTTCAAATTTAGTCATCCATTAATTAAAGTAAACAACTCCTTCATTTATAGGGTAGGTACTAGAATGATAAGCAATTGCAAGAGTGGCGCATTAGGCTTTAGCTTAGGAATCTTCATTTGACTACTAATTTCACATACGAAGGAGATCTCAATGTATACACTGAGATTTATAATACCATCATATATATATATATATATATATATATATATATATATATATATATATATATATATATATATATATTTAATAATCACTTATTATATCATGTTTGTTATTTTTTATTATTTTAAAAACAAATCTAAACTCTCTTCCACGTTCATCCTACTTGGCGTGGTGCACCAAGTCCCAACTTGTTCGGCTGGACTTTCTGCACTCCACCTCATGTCTACGATTTCAAAATAAACCAATTTTCCTTATTTAGTGATAATTACTACAAATGTCCTAACATTAAAAAAGTTGTACATTTTACTTCAAACCATCTATTATTATTATTATTATTATTTTTGATAAAGGCCAAATAGTTAAAAAAAAAAATCTGAAACTATCTTAAAAATTGGGATATTTTGAGCAATCTGTCCTCTTATCTAAAGTAATTTATCAAGAAATTTATCGAAGAAAGACTAAATAAAAACAAATACACTAACAACTTAATAAATAGAAGAAGTTATCAGTTATGTACTAAAAATATGATGGGTAGGTCATTAAATTTATGTAATTGAGAATCTAATTCTTTTATTTTGTGTTTTGTAAAATTATTACAAAATTGAAGTTATCCATTATTTAAGTCGATACATTTAGATAAAGAAAAAATAATTTTCAAAATGAAATAAAATTTGAGTTATTTTATATAATAAACTATCTCAATAACGAATTAAATTTTTTATTTATAGAACTCAAATGGCATCATTAATAATTTTTTTATTACAACCCTAATTTCAAGATATGGCAAAGTAGTCCTCAAAATATTATTGGTCGAAAAGGAATATGGCATAAGTGGGAAAGGGCGTGAGAATGTGTAGAATATTGGCATCCATTCTCACGTGCATGCAATATGCAACTAACCATCCACCATTTTCTTTTTCCTCACACGAATGCTTCTTCTTCTTTCTTCTTTCTTTAATGTTCGATGATGATACTGATCGATTATAAATACAACTTATACTATTCGGGTTCGGGTTGAATTCGGACTAAGCATTTTCTTTCTTTCTTTTTTGTCCGGGCGTTCGGGCCAGATCCGGACTAAGCCCGGGTCCAGACTCCTAGTCATATCCGTACCTGTCCGCAGTGGCAGTCGCATGATTTCTAAATGAGGTACAAAAATAAATTATCGATAAAAATATCTATGAAAACAAAATAGCGATACAAATAAAGTCAATTTGTCATCTACTTACGCAGTTTTGACTACAAGTCTACCAAAACTCCTCAATGTCTTTCCAAAACTCTTCTGCGGAAAATCATGTGAGGAGGTTGACAAGGACCTCTAACCACATACTCTCTTCTCACATCATATTCATTCATAGTTTTTCGCAATCCCAGATCGCTAATTACTTCATTACTCATATTTTCCATTCGCTGTCGTTTTTTTTCATATCAACACTAGCGAAATCATCATCATCAACTTCATCTCTATGAACACTCTCACTAACAACACTATCTCTAGTATCATCTATAGCAACATCACTTCTAACAACCTCATCTCTAGCAACATCATCGACATCATTCACATTTACATTATCAACATTTCGAGATTCATGAGGAATGGAGGCCGAATCAATACTCGACAAAGGTCGTTTTTCGTCCGAATACAAATTTATTCATTTCCTAAACAAATCAATTACAATTAAACACAATTCAAAACTCAAACCCTAACGGAAAAATTAAATCAAAAAATCATCATTCGATTCAACAAATTCAACAATCAATCATCCCTCCAAACATCTAAATTAATCTAATCCATGTCTAACAAAAATTACAAATTAATTTTCAAAAAATAAAACAATTTAAAACAAAAAAATCAAAATGTTAGGTCAATGAGAAAGGGGATTTACAGTAGTGAGGACTGAGGCGTTGAGTTGTGTGAGGCCAGGGTTGGGAGGAAAGACGGTGGAGTGGCTCGTTGGAGTCGCTGGTGTAGATTGGGCAGTGGAAATAGGGAGGACACTACGCTGCGAAAGTGCGAAGCCTGCGAGAGTGCGAGTGGCTGCGAGCCTGCATGGAAGGAGGGAGGAGATGGCTGACCGATGAAGCCGCGAGACCAGCGAAGGTGTCGTTGACGAGAACTTGAGAAGGAGGGTCGGACTTCGGACGGAGATGGGAGACGGAGATTGCGTCTCGCGCTCTTCGTGGAGATGGGAACTCAGGCAACCAACAACCCTTTTCTGATATTTTTTTCATTCTCCACAAAACAACGTCGTTTTGTAAGAAATTTATTTATTTATTTTTATTTATTTTTTTTCTTGGAGGATGGGGCAGCTGCCCCACCCAAGGGCCGCCACTGCCCGTCCGGATGTTCGGATTGGGCTGCCTGCTGCGTATCCGGATTTTTTTTTTTTTTTTTTGTCGTATCTAAACACCTTATATTTTTATCAACATTATTGTTCAAGTTATTCCACATTTCTCGCTTTGAAACTTGTTCTGAATTTTAAATTCAATCATTCAACTAAATTTCAAGCTACATACAAATTGAATACAAACTTCATTCCAGATTCAAGAAAAAGGTGAGAGACAGAGCCGAAGAGTAGAGATTGAAGACCGAAAAGATGAGATTGACAAGGGAGAGTAGATATTAAGGATGTAGTTTTGTGGAGACTGTCCGAAGAGTATAGATTGTATATGCAATAGATGGAGGCTGGAGCAAAGGCGCCGACGAGGCTGGAGAGGCACTGACTTCACTTCTTTAGGATTTCAATAGATTGTGTTAGATGGCACATGCAACGTTGCTTTATATTTAGGATCGGGTTGAGCTCTATAACTTAGATAAATAGGACTTGGGATTGATTGCATCTCAAATATCTATATATACATACTTAAGTAGGCTACATTTCGCTGACGTGGTACGTTGAGAATTGAGTATTTAAGCCAAATCCTAATATATTACTAAATTGCCACTCTCTTTAAAAATATTACTTTTTAAGTATTTTAATTTTAAAATCAAACAGATTTGGTGCAATTTTAAAAAAAAATTGTACAATTTAAATTCTCTAAAATTATTTTAATTTAAATCAATTCTAATTTTTTAAACTACTATTATAGCGAAAATTACAATTTTTTTTAAAATAAAATTTTCGCTATAATAAAATTTGAATTAAAGTTTCATGAAAAACAAAAACTAAGATTTAGCGATTTTAAAAAAATTATTATAAAATTCAAAATATAAATTTTTTATTTTTATAAGTTATGTATTTCATATTTCGTTTGGTGCAATTAAAAAAAAAATTTGTACGTACAATTTAAATTCTCTAAAACTATATTTTATTCAAATCAATTCAAATTTTAAAAAAATTACTATTATAGCAAAAATTACAAAATTTTGATTGTTTAAATTTTCGCTATAATAAAATTCGAATTTAAGTTTTCACTAAAAATAAAACTAAGATTTAGTATTTTTTTAAAAATTTCTTATAAAATTCAAAATTTAAAAAATTTTATATTTATAAGTTACGTATTTCATATTTCGTGATTTTTGGTTTAAAAACTTTCTTTTAAAGTTTTTTTTAAGGGTATATATAAAAATAGAGAATTCTAACTGTAAGATGAAACGATTAAAATTTTATTGTACTTTTGTTTATTTTAGTAGTTATTTTGCAATTGATGTGATTTGAGTTTTATAATGATTCAAAATTATTTATAAGTGTTTTGATATTATATAAATGGGACGGGACACTTCTAGCAGGATGGAGAAGTTAATGCCTATATCTCGTATCGGATATTTATGAGTAAAAGGGGTAAGTGGGCTTTTATTATATAAATGTAGATTAAGTAGGCTTTTTTGTTTCAATTTGTATAAACTAGTTCCCTTATAATTTTGAAAAAAAGATAAAATCTAAAATAATTTAAGATACTTTCAAAATTAAAAAGGAAAATGAGGGCCCGTTTGGTTTGAACTCCGGAATCGGAAACGGAATGGAAACGAATCTAGTCAATATATATACCATTGTTCATGAAAGTTTTTGGAATCATTTTTTGTGGTTTGAAGGAATTGGAGTAGAGTTTGATTACTTTTAATACCCTATAGGGTAACAAAATGTTGGGAAACAAGTGCATTTTGTATTAATCCACAAGGAATGATTCCACAAAATTTCATGAATAATGATATACATATGGACTAAATTCGTTTCCATTCCGTTTTCGGAGTTGGAACCCAACGGGCCCTGAGAGTGGTCCCCTACAATTATTCAAAATTAAAAAGATTCTCTCCCTTAATTTTTTAAAATAAAAAAGCAAAATGAGAGTGGTCCCCTACAATTAAGGAATTAGTTTTAACATTAAAAAGATTCTCTCTCTTAATTAATATTGCTTATTTTCTTTCAAAGAGTCACTTATTTGTTGGCATTAAAATTAATTACATAATTTTATGTACATAATTTGCGTGCGAAATTATGTACATAATTTGCATGTGAAATTATGTACATAAAATTATGTAACGAATTTGTGGGGACCACTCTCATTTTCCTTATTTAATTAAAAAACAGCCATATTAATTAAGGGAGAAAATATTTTTAATGAGAGTGGTCCCCACAATTAATATTCACTTATCTTTTTAATTTAGTTTATTTTTTAATTTTTAATAGTTATTTATCCTCCTTAATTAAGGGAGATAATCTTTTTAATGGGAGTGGTCTCTCACAATTAATAGCCTCTTTATAATTTAATTTAGTTTTATTTTTAGGGAGAAAATTGGAGGGGCATAGATTGTATCATGAATACAAAAAGGGCGTCCCTACACCAATTTTCTCAATATTTATTGGTTAAAACTGATTGTTATTTATTTATGAAATTCCGTTGGGATTGGGGCATGACAAGAACGGGATTTGCAAAATTTGTTCTCACCATATTTATATGTATTAAAAATATCCGTGCACGGCACGAGTCCTAAACTAGTTTAGATATATAGTAATTAGTTTGGGTCAAGTCTCAAAAATTAACACAGGTATAAAAGTAAATGATCCGAGCCAGACAAGCAACCCGACCGGGCTTTGCACTATCCGGATTCGGCCCAATCGGGCTTTTCACCTTGATTATACTCTCCCGTTTTTGCGGTCGGACCGGGTCGGACGGATCAGCCCTGGTGTATCAGGTCTATCTCTGATCTTTCAGAAGAAGGGAATCTTCAATTCAAATTTCAATCACTTGTTCACGACTAGTCCTATAGAACAAACTCAAACAAACTTTCAACCAAACCTCAAATCGCCGAGACGTGCATCAAGTTCTTGGTCAACCAATCCAAATAAAGGAAATGGTTTTTGTGCAACTATAGTACCTATATAGTACATATGGTATTAGGTTAGAATATATCGATGTGTCGAAAATTGTTCAATATCATGACAATGACAATATGTTACAAAAAAGCGGGGTCGAGTAAATGGAAAACTCACACCGATATAGACAAAATTGATGGATTGGTAAAGTGAATACGATATAATATCAGACAAATTCATCTAAAATCGGAGACATACGATTAAGAATGTGTGCTTACAAGAGATTTCACCCTAAAAGTTTTTAAAAATCAACATTAAACCTTTATATGACTTTAGATTTACCCGGAGATATAATGAAATCTTCTAATTAAGAATCATTTGATTTCTTTTTATTAGCAAAAAGATTTAGCAGATTGTTTTAAATCACTACACAAAAAGCATAAGAAAGGTAGCAATGAAATTTGTGAAGATGCAAACGGAAGTTCGTCTCGGGGGTGGTTAAGCCCAAAGATTCTGCCCTAGAAAGATTCAAATAGACATGGACCTAGCTCTATGATAGTTGTCAAATGTTGATTAATAACGAGTAACTCAACTCATATCTAGACTAATCGAATATGGTAGGAAGGATCAAATATAGATAATGAAACCCATATCAAAGGAATTCCACAAGAAGGAAAAACAAGTTTCTTCGTCAAACGGAACTCATTTTCAGGTTGATAATCTATTTACAGAGAAAGCGAAGTTTTTCAAATGAAGGTGGGGAATGAGATTCTTGTTAAAAGTGGTAGTGGATAATTGTTATTTGAGGCGAGTCATGTCTGATTTTAGTTAAATTTAAAAGTTACTTACTATTTTTATAAAGTATTAGTGAGAATCATTTTGATAAATACTTAAACTATAAAAAAATGATGAATATTTAAGAAATATTGTCGATGTTCAGTTTGGCGCTGGTGTGTCTGGGGTGGAGAAGCGGTTTTCCATGCGGTCAACTGTTTAGCGGAATCTCAAAGAGGTGATGGTAGTCTTACCATGCTTCTGGTAGATTTCAAGAATGCTTTCAATTTAGTTGATCGTAGTGTTATGATTGCTCAAGTCCGTTGGTTGAGCCCTGCTATCTCCTCTTGGGTTGATTTTTTGTTATGCTTGTCTGACCCAACTCTATTATTGTGGGCATGTCCCCTATTCTTGTCAGGGGGTTCAGTATGGAGACCCTCTTGTCCCTTTGCTTTGCTTGCTTGTTCTCCACCCCCTTATCCGGAAGATTTCAGACACTTGTATGTTGAAGCTCAATTTTTGGTATCTTGACGATGGGACGTTGATTGGTGATACATTGATGGTTGGTAAAGCGCTCGCCATCATCATGGCCGATGGCCCCGGTTTAGGTCTCCACCTCAATGTCGGTAATATTGAGATCTTTTGCCCGAGGATTGATCAGCGGAGTAGAGAGATGGGAACATTCCCTATGAACATCTCCCGGACGATGGATATTTTCAAGCTTCTAGGTGGCGTCGTTAGTCTTGCTCGGCCTTTTGTAATCAGATGGATTTGAAGAGAGTTGTGAAAACTAGCATGTTGATGAAAGTTATTATGAGACTGGAGGATCCCCAATGTGAGCTCATGCTTCTTCGTGCATGCTCTGGGGTGTCCCGGCTTTACTTTGCGATGAGGACTGCCTCACCCTCACATTTTTCTGAGACTTAGAGTGTCTTTGATTACTCTTTGCGTTGTGCGGTCAAGCATATCGTCGCCGCTGGTGGGGCTAAGTTTGGCCCTCTTCATTGGCGTATTTCCACTATGCCGATTAGCGATGGGGTCTCGGTATCTACACATGTGCTGACACGTTGCATTACGCCTTCCTTGCGTCGAGAACCCAATTTCGGGGCTTGCAGGATCAGATTTTGAGACATTTTAGGTGTGAGGGGATGGTGCTGATTTTGAGTCTGTTGGTGCTTTTTGGGTCAATTTCTTTAAGGAGGATGACTTAGACACGAGTGTGATACAAACAGTCCCCCATTTAATGAAGAAAATGACTTGATGTTATTACAATATTGTGGATAAGTGCCTCCAGGGGAGTTTGACCTTTTTGTAAGGTAAAAGGCCTAAATTGAAAACCTGAGACTTCCTCTGGCTCAATAGTGGTTAAAAACCGTCTCGGTCTCTAGTGTTGGACAAGTTATGAATCCGGCCACCTTTCGGACTATTGTTAAATATCGCCTTGATATTGAGATGTTTAGGGGGATTCCAAATCTCCTGCATGTGAGAAGGACATTTTGGACGCTTAGGGTGACCACACTCTGGCTTGTGCTGCGCAGATTGGTGTTAAGCACCGGCACAATATGGTCAGTGATGCCTTATTTGATGAGTGCGTAAAGATAGGGTTTTTTGTTTGGAAGGAGGCTCCTACTAACATGGTTGATGGTGATGGAGGGGAGCTCCCCAGTTGATATTCTTTTCTATAATAGGTTTCAGGGCAAAGATACATGTGTCGATATCACTGGTTCGTCTCCTTCTCTTTATTTGGCCTTACTGGTTTCATCGTAGATAAAAATGTGAGGGTGATTACTGAAAACACAAGAAAGAAATATGTTGGCATTTGCAGTTCCAAGGGGTATCATATTCTTCTCTTTTCCCTTTTCACGTTTGGTGAGCTCGGAGATGATGTTGTGGAGCTCCTTAAAATATTGGGCACGCATGCTAAAGAGCTTCCCGAGTATAGTAGGAGCAATTGTTATATTTTGACTAGTATTGCTTTTACATTCAAAAAGGACGTGGCTCAACTTGTTAGTCGGCTTTCATCCAAACTTCGTGTAATATATTTTACTATGTTTAATAATAATAATAATAATTATAATAAATAATAATAATAATAATAATAATAATAAAAATAATAATAATAGTAGTAGTAATAATAATAATAATAATAATAATAATAATAATAATAATAATAATAATAATTGTTTTCCGAGGGACTTTGATCTATCAATTAGGTAGAAGACCTTAGTTGAAAACTTGAGATTACCCCTGGCTCATCAATGGCTTAAAGCGGTCCTAGTTTCTAGTCTTTGTTAGGTTATGAACCCGGCCACCTTTCAGACCGTCGTTAAGTACCGTCTGTGCATTGAGATGTTTAGGGAGGATTCCAAGTGCCCTACTTGTGAGAAAGACATTTTGGAAGCTTGGGGTGACCATGCTCTTGCTTGTGCTTCACATGTTGAGTATTAAGCACCGGCATAACATGGTTCGTGTTGTCATTTTTTATGAGTCTCTTAAGATTGAGATCTCTATTCGAAAAGAGGTCAATAGTGGTATGGTTGATGGTGGTGGTGGGGAGTTGCGCCCCGCCGACATCCTTTTTTATAATTGGTTTCAGGGCAAAGACACATGTGTCGACATCACTGGTACATCTCCTTTCTCTTCACCTGGCCTTTCTAGCTTCATTTTGGATAAAACTGTGAGGGTCGCTGCTGATAACAAGAGAAATAAGTATGCGGAGGTTTGTAGCTCCATAAGTATCACCTTCTTCTCTTTTTCTTTTCCACGTTTGGCGACATGGGTAACGACGTGGTGGAGCTACTTATAAGAGTGGACTCGGTTGTTAAAGAGTTGTCCGGATATAGTAAGAGTACTTACTTTATTTTGACTAGGATTGCGTTTACAATTCAAAAGGGATGCGGAACCCAACTTGTTAGTCGGCTCGTTTTACCTTCGATGAAAAAAATAAAAAAATAATAAATAATAATAATAATAATAATAATAATAATAATAATAATAATAATAATAATAATAATAATAATAATACCGTATTTTATTTGGTAAGGTATGATACCGTATGATACGTAGGTTGTGTAATATAAATGTGGTTGCTGGTGGGGTATGTTGTAAATGACAGTACTCCTTCATTGCTGACTTTGTTCGTCTTCTCGGACCCCGGTTACGTCTTCATCATCATCCCGGACCATTCTCACTGTCCCCACAACAATCTCTCAAGATTTCAATGCGCTCCATCTAACAATTCTTTCCCCCGACTTTGTTTGTTGTTCTTGCATGTTTCGATTTCAGCCAACAGAACCCTTCATCAATTCCCAAACAAAAAAATCGGCCATTTCAAATTTGGTCCTTTTTTTTTCTTGCCTAACCAAAGAGAGTATATCCCCACCCACTCACTGAGTCACAGCTAAGCTAAAACCCAGCAAAGCAAAAAGAAACAAAAGAAATGTACCATCTCCTTCAATCTCATCTCTTTCCCTTAGTTAACCCAATAATGCATCAGTTTCTAGTACCAAGGGCTTTATAGCCAGGTGGGTTTTTTAACCAGGGCTTGCTTATTTTTCCGATTTTACAGAAATGGAGCTTGGGGTTCTTGGTTTGGATGGGATTACGGCTTCAGGAAATGGGTTTGGGTCAGCTTCTTTAGATGTTGAGTCTTTGAAGCAGAAATGGGTTACAAGATCTGAGGGTTTTAAGCAAGAGGGATCTGGGTTTCCTGGTGATCTTTGTAGGGCTTCAAAAGTAGCTAAAACTGACTCTGATTTCTCACTTGATTCTACTGTTTCCTCTGATGCTCATATGCTGAGATTCTCTTCTAACTCCAAGCTTGAAACATCGACATTGCCTTATTTGCACTACATGGAAGCTGCACAGTACAAAAACTCAGGTATTCTGGTTCATGCAGACTAGTTGTTTGATAAAATGAATCACCCAATTTTAAAAGCTAAAATGGTTAGAATGTACTTTTGTGCCCCTTCTCTTGAGGTTTCCTACTTTTGGATTGATTTGTTTTTTAGATCCATAGCAGGAGACAAGTTTGGGTGGGAAAGTAGTTTTTTCGCTTATGTTTCTTTCTTCGTGAATTTCCATTTCGGAATTTCCTAGCTCTGGTAGATGGGAGGTCATTTCAAGAAGAAAGGTCGATAGATCTTGTATGGGGGTATGGGTATGGTGAACTACTTACATTTGTCTCTCAAGTATTGTCTGTAAAAAGGAGACCTTTTCCCTTCTCATACGCTTGTCTCCAGTTTTGGACCTTTGGGGAGCACATTTTCTTTCTTTCTCTGCATTTCATCATAGTAAAATGGGAAAAATTGAAGAAATTATGATGAAAAACAATCAGCAAAGCATTGGATGCATTTATTTTCCAAACTCTCATTTCAAGTAATTCTTATTTTAGTTTATCTTAGATACTGTTTCCTTTAATTTTGCTGTACTGTATAATTCTTGGTGTTAATCTCCTCGTATAGTTTAGTAAAGATATTATATCCTCTTTTTTTTTCTGTTCTTTAACAGAATATTATAGCTCCGGAGGCTTGGATGCATCAACTGGTGTGTATCTTTTAAGTGGAGTAAGAGGGCCATTTACACCATCACAGTGGCTTGAGTTAGAACAGCAAGCATTGATCTACAAATACATAACTGCCAATGAGCCCATACCATTTCATCTACTGATCCCCATTAGAAAAGCCTTTGAATCAGCTGGATTCTATGGCTTAAATTACCCGACTCTTAAACCTACCGCATGTGAGCCCTGTTGTGATTGCCTTTCATATATTTTTAATGTTCTTCCTTGATTAAAACCCTGATCTTTGTTCTGTGCTCAGGGGGATGGGGTCCTTTCCATCTAGGGTATTCAAACAACACCGACCCTGAGCCTGGTCGATGTAGGAGAACGGATGGGAAGAAATGGCGGTGCTCAAGAGATGCTGTAGTTAACCAGAAGTACTGTGATAAGCATATAAATAGGGGTCGCCATCGTTCAAGAAAGCATGTGGAAGGCCAAAGTAATGGCCATTCCGTCTCTGGAGCCACCACAAAGCCCGTGGCTGCATCTTCTGCAGCGCCTTCGGTGCTCCAAGGTGGTGGATCATCCAACAGCTTTGGAATAAACCAAAATGAACACTTTCATGGAACATCGTCAAACTGTAATACAAACGCTTCTCTCAACAGGTAAGCAAACCTTGTTGCAGCTCAAATATTAAGGACAATTATCATAACAGTCCTCTTATGTGCGGATTGATAACCTTGAGTGTTCTACTTGTAGGATGGTTGTGAATAGAGGAAACAATGGACAGGAATTACAAGATGCAACACGGCTCCCATTTCTGTCTCAGGGCCACCAAGGCGTTAACTTGAATTGCAGCGGAAGCTCGTTCTCCATTTCCTCTGAACACCATATGGATGTTGCATCACTTAAGACCTTTGGTTCTTATGCCAACACGCATAATTCTCTATGCACATACATGAGCAATAACAGTAGTGATCGTTTGAGCAACCTGTATCCCATGGGGCCTGCTGATTTCATGTCTTCGACTTCCTCTCCAATCAACGAGAAAGCTGCTGTGTCGTCCTCCTTGAGATTATCTCAAGATTATGAGATGGGTTTAGGATTCGGGTCTCCTAGACAACCTAGCTGGAAACCAATCTCATGGGAAGCATCCATGGGTGGACCTCTAGCTGAGGCATTGCAAAGCAATTGTATCAGTAACAGCACTGATGAAAGCAGGAAAAGTTCAGCCATGAGTGCAATTTCGCCGTCCGGAGTCTTGCAAAGAGGCGGTATTGTATCTATGTCAAATAGTAGCGCAGGGAGCAGCCCTAGGGCAGATAACAGCAAAACTATTGAGAGTGGTGGTAGTCTGTGCACCGATCTCCTTGGCTCTGCAGCTATGGCTCGCTCTTCTTTCTTCCTGCCGGCTTTTGTTTAATATTTGAGGTGAACCTTTAGAGCAGCTCATATGTTGTAACAATTCAGGGTTTACGAACCTGGTGTATTGTATGATGTTTTTGTTTGATTGTGATGTCCTGTTCTATTTATATTTGGTTGTTTGAATTACTAGATATGTTTATATTTCAATTCTCAATGGTATTAAGAGATTTGCTTTCAGCATATACTGCTAAACTATTTCCTGAAAGTCGGAAAAAGAGTAGATAAAACTGTTGTGTGTCTATTCCATTTATGGGCCCGTTTGGTTTGGTTTTAAGAAATTGTAGTAGAATGAACATTAAATCTACTTTGCTATTATATACACCCCACCAGATTAAGAACAAAACGTCCGACTGTATGGAGTTGTAACTTACTAATTTGCTTTCCTCGGAGAGCATATACTGCTAAACTAGTTTATATATAAATGTTACAAAATCATTTCTCGTGGTTTAAGTAATTGTAATAGAATGAAATATTTAATCTACTTCGTTAGTATATACACCTCACCAGATTAAGAACAAACAAACCATCCGTATAACTTAGGGGTCGTTCAGTATTATCAAGCGGCAGAGAAAGAAAGAGGGTTTTCAAAAGTTTATTTGAACCACCAGTACCGGCAACTGCAACAGTCGGAAGAGGGACGAATGGACATAAAATGAAACTTACATACAAACATGCTCTGATACCATACTAAATTATCTTTTACAATCCAGCATTTGACAAGAGAAGGATTTCTAACTCTTATATCTGATATTATCAATATGAGCCAATACTCCACACATCTTAACAACAACAACGGAGACATTTCTTTTCTCTGGTCAGCAGCAGCAGGCAGTAGCTACCCAGGTTGGCGGCGACATGGTACAGGAGAGGGGAGATGTTCTTGTATAAGGAAGAAGAAAAGGAAGGAAGCTGGAAAATATCAATAACTAATGCCTTTAATCACAATATTGATACCAAGCAATAAAAATAGATTTAACACAGCCGCGATTCGGTTTGGTTTAATTTATAAATTTTGGCTAATCCTTAAAGGAATGACGAATTGATAACTATTTGGATGAAGAATTTCATTTTTCTGCTTGCGGATGTCCGAACTAGATATTGCACAGCTTTTTCTTGGGTGTTATATCGTGAGTAAGCTTTAATTCTAAATTCTGATTTCGAATTATGACGATTGATAATGATTTGGTTGAATACGGGCAACTCAAAGTCTGAAGTACAGATTTACAGTATCAGTTATTCAATTTGGGTTTTCTAGTTGACTGTCATCATTTGCTAATCCGAACTAGAATGGTGTAATATGTTATCTCCTAGTTTACCAAAAAAAAAAATGTTATCGCCTAAGCTTTTAGGAGTGTTACTGGAACGATTTATTTTCTTCGTGGGTTTTTGTAATTTAACAATTTACAAACCAAATACAACAGACTGATCAAATTCAGAGTAACAAAAACAAAAGACCTAGCAAACGAAGAGTTTGAAATAAACGAATCAGGAAGAAATAACAAGAGGGGTACAAAGCTCATATTCTATGGGTGTAAATTGGGTCTGTCATGCAATGGCGATCGCATTCAGTACGAGGAATTACTTTATAATCATCGCAACAATACCCCTCTTGTTATTTTGAAAACGAAACAAGAAATCGAAGATATTAATTGTTCATCAACGATTGATACGTATGGTTAAAACATCAAACTGGTTAAAACATCAAAATTTTAAGTTCAGAATTAACCAAATTCAGATCAAGGCAGGCAAAACTAGAAGTTTTTATGTCACAAAGTCCAATCAGTGATTCAGCAAAATTGCAGAAATAGCCGATAGAGCTGTTGAGTATTGTATTGATCTAGGGTGCTATATTCAACCCTATGGCAACTTAAACAGCCAAAGAGGCAAACTTCAGCCCCATATTTAGTCTCATCTCTGATTATAAGGAGCAAAGCATGGTTCGTAGTTATTCGAGCAATGCGCAACCAATATAGCAAATAAATCGCTTTAAACTTCAAACAGGAAACTTTGTAAAGCGAAAACCAAATTCAAATCGACAGCCATCATCAAAGATCTAAATTTGACCGAACTAATAGCAAAACTCCGACTCACAAACAAAGATTGTAAAAAAAAAACAAAAAGAAATTTGAAAACAGAAAACGGAAATTAGACGAATGCAGAGAATTCCTGTCAAGAGAGAGATAAAAAGCTCATATTCTATGGGTGTAATTGGCGTCTGTCATGCCATGGCAATAGCATTCAGAACGAGGAATTGTTTTATAATCATCGCTAAACTAACACCCCTCTCTTTCACGGAATTCATATTCCAAACTTTGAAATGAAAAACTAAAAACTAAAATCAAAATTGAACATTCAAGCATCCAACCATGGCTGATGGTTCTTAATTTCCAGATACAACAAATCCCCAAACTCATGAATATAAGAAGCTGCAGTAGCGCTTGATTTATAGAAGAGGAATCCTCCCAAACCCTAATGTCTACGAGTGACCCCGCATCCGACGCTGTACAATAGAGAACATATGGACGAATGACATGGGCTTTTCTGCCCAGTTGGACTGGGGCCGGATGTTTTGACCCGATAACATAACTGGGCCTCCTTTTTACGCAAGCAAATGTATATTTTTGTTTTTTAGTAATACCATAATACACAATTTGATTGTGTATACAACGAGTCACGAAATATTCGAATCCCAATACATCATTTTCTGGTGACCCAAAACTTTACGTTCTCATCAGCAATGATATCTTATGATGGACTACCTCTTGAACATAATTGTCCTAATCTCTTTCCGTTTTCAAAAATATTAAAAAGGAGGCATGGTTATTTTATATTCTTCTTGGGCCAAAATTTAACATATTAAAAGATTCATTTAATAGTAAACTAGTATACTACCTGCACCTTACGAGACTTGAGTTTTAAGGGTGATTTTGTTAAGATATAATTGATGGTAAAATCGATGGAAAAAATATTAATTTAAATACTATTTTTGTAAAAATATTTATTTAAATATTTTTAAAAAAATTTAGAAGTTATTTTCCAATTTATATTAACATTTATTTTTAAAATTAATTTTTTTAGGCTTCAAGAAACGTAGGTTGACACGTGACAAAAGAGGTTCCTACTTTGATAGATAAAAGAATTTCAGCATAAACGACACGAGGGGTTCACGAGTATAAACAATCATGTGTGAGTGTGTGACAGCTGTTTGATAAAATTTCATAATAAAGTAAATTATCCATAAAGAAAATATCTATAAATTTATATATTAAAGTTTTATGCAATGTATTTTTACAATTTGTGTAAAATAGTTATTACTTTTCTAGTTGAGAGGTGTTACCGTCAAAATTCATGATATGATATGGTTTACAAAACTAATCGGAAAAAAACTATATTATAATTTTGTCCTTTTAACTTATGAGGACTCGTTTGGTATTGATTTATTAAATCGAAAATGAAAATAATGTATTGTGTGACTCATGTTCCATAAAATTTAGAATGATAATCGAAATGATTTCATGAATAAGAACTCTGAAGTACGAGTCATTAAAACTTTCTTTCTAGGGAAATTCCGGACAATATCCTCGTAGTTTGGAATTTTTCGGATTTTACCCAACAATTTTATCCAGTTTGGATGATACCCTTAAGTTTTCGTTCTTTCCGGATTTTGCCCAAATTTATTAAACCTTTTCAAATTTTGTTAACAATATATTTGCCAACAAAAAATTAAAAGAAAGAAACTTTCAACTCTCTAGAAAAAACCCAAAACATCCCAAATCAACGCGCTTGCTACGCGCCAATGAAAACCAAAAGCTACTGCCTCTTTCACATTCAACTGCTAAGAAGTTTCTTCTTCTCTGTTCTTAAGAATAAGAAATCAAGTGATTCCTCTCCAAAAGATCCATCTCCTCTTCCCGTTTTTTGGGGATTTAGAGCTAGAAAACTCAATCGAAAACTTACTATCAAAAGATTCAGATCATGCTTTGTCTTCTCACAGTTTATGATGTGTGAGTGGTGCACTGTTGGTAACTGTTTCGGATCTCAAATCCTCCGGAATCACCGATGTGACTTTTCTGCGCTTGTGAAATGGCTCATTATATACTGCTGTGCGAAGATTCGGGAGTTGGCGCCGTTCTGGTGGTGGCGTTGCCCTAACAACTCCCTCAAGATAAGCGGCGCTTATCCCCGTTTTTTAGGGTTCTCCCAAATTCAGCCCTATAAAGGAAATCCAGGGTTCGTTCACCTTTCCACCGCCTTTCATCCCTCCTTTCATCACTTCTGGTGCTCTCTTGGTAGGGCGCTCCTGTTTTTCTCGACCCCGCCTCGACATCACTCTTTTGTCCACCCCAACCTTTCTTTCTTCATGGATCCTCCAAAAACACCCTATCTTAACACCCTCCTTACTGCCTCAATCAATCAAGAAAATATTGAGGTTACCCAGACTAACCATCCCACACCAAAAAATGAGTCTGTGGCCCAAAAGGCTGATACCAATTTAAGAACTAACAGTTCATCTCATGCTAAGAACCCGCCCAAAGCTTCGGCTGAGGACAAAGGGAAAAAGCCAATGCTGGATGATCAGGATGGCCAAAAAGGCAATGTCGACACCAAAGAGGATGATGACATGGACATGGAGGTATACTTCAACCTTCTGGAAAAGGCGCGAAAGGATGCTCTCAAACAAAAAGAGTTCTCTCTTATCGGTAGAATTTTCGGTGATCCTATCGAGTTTTCAAAAATCAAACTCAAACTCACTAAAGAATGGAAATTCATTCATGGGGATTTCCAGTTCATACCAAAGGCCAACAACTGGTTTGAAATTCGCTTCGCTAACCCCATTGACAAGAAGCGTGTATGGGATGGAAGGCCGTTCCATGTCTTTGGGCAAGTTGTAATCCTTAGAGAATGGACCCCCAAGTTCGACCCTTTCCGGGAGAATATTTCCAGAATTGACACTTGGGTTCGTATTCCTCAACTACCTGTGGAACTATGCAACATTGAAGCTATCAAAGCAATCACCAAGAAACACAATCTTGAGTCCTTCATCAAATACGATCTCAACAATGAAAGAAAATCCGGAAATAAGTTTCCAAGATTCTGCATCAACATCGATATGGCCGGAGAGATATGTGGGGATATCTTTATCTTAGACGAAAATCGTGAGCGTACCAATTTCAATGTCTGGTTCGAGGATTTCCCACAAGGCTGCGGAAATTGTGGTCTCCTTAGCCATGTCTACAACTTGTGCCCTCTGCATACTGTCCAACAGACCAAAATTCAGGTTGTCATCAAAAGAACTACTCCAAAAGATGAAGCAAAACCAGAAGCCAAGAACGAAGAAAGCAAAAAAGAGAGCACTGATGAAGGTGAGTGGAAAGTCCAGGGGGACAAATCCAAGTCTACTAAACCAGATTCGGATCCCATACTTGGATCCAAGCCTTATCTTGCTAAGAAAGCGGGTGTTCAAGTCTCGTTCGTGTACGAGCATTCTCCTTCATATGAGCCTGAGCCTGTTCTGGTGCATACTTCGTCCATCTCGGCTCTTCCCAAAAACTCTAACCGGGTTAATGTTCTTAACCCTTCCTCCCCAATTCAACCTATTCATCAAGTTGTTGCTGCTCCCGAAATGGTCCAAAAATTGGAGGGTGATTCCCTGTTGAAGATTAATGATCCCTTGGGATCTGATAATTTGGTGACTATTGATGGTCTTATTGATCTACAAGCAATTATGGACAAGGATGACCTTCTTGATGAAGATGATGAAGCTGAAAACTATTTTGATGAAGACCAATTCATGGAAGAGCAAATTGAGGCGGACAAAGAAGGGAATCTTCCCTCCAATGTGTCTTTTCATTCTATGAACTCTGGGGATCTTTCTGTCATCCAGAAAATGGAGGTGCTTATGGTTCAAAATGAAGCTAATTCAGTCTCCACTCCGAACAAGAGATCAATGATGGATGACGATGTCGATACTGCGTCCTCTGACCTGATGGGAGGTAACAAGAAAGTTAAAATTGGTTAATCCATGATAGGAAATATCCTCTACTATTGCACTTCATTAGAATCTACCTTCCCTGATGATGTGCGCTTTTGGCTTTTTGCGACTTTAAATCTCGAGTCCCCACTATCTCTAGTCCTTCTTGATGTGGGTGACATCCCTCTTTTGAACCTTGTATGCCTACTGATCAGGCTCGTTGATGTACTCTCTCTGTATGGTTATTTGTGCTTAATCATCTGTGTTGATTTCAATTTACTTGTTATCATGTTGACCAATTATTTACAACTTTCAGATCAATCTTTATGTTACTGCGTTCTCTTCCTCATTCAAAGCTGGGTTACCTCAATTGAGGCTTTTTTTGGTTGGTCCATCCTCTTGTGGGCTGACCTCTTTAAAATTATTAAACAATCTACTATTGTTATCCTTCGAACAAGGAATTGCTGCTTATCCCTCTGCTTTGCGAGGCAACCAAGCACCTATGGCCTCTTTTTTGGTATGCTTGTGAATTACACAAATTATATAAATATGAATATTGTAAGATGCAGCTCAAATCCTGATATCATTTCTGAAAGGAGCTCAATCCAAAATATACAAACTTCACATCTTGCGTATCATATGCCTAAAATTTTTGTATGGATAAAATTCATGCTCCAAGACCTCAAAATGTCAAATTCTACATTGGTGTGCTGTTGTCTTCAAAAACAGTGTATGATCTGTATGTTTGTTTCCATTAAAATCTACCTAGATTCTTTAGCTTCATGCTTTTATCAGTTTTTTTGTTGCCTGAAGATTTTTCTCCTCTGTCATGTAACTAAAAACTTGACTCCTATGTTGATTAATTCATGTTTTTTCATGTCTCACAAGGAATGGAATAAGATCTACACTAAACGTGTCTTTATCGACGTGTTTCAAAACTCGATGCCTTATCGTGCCATTTTTGTGTTGACTTGTCAACACAACCAACTGTTAATACTAAGGGATAATTCTACCATAATCTGGATAATTAGCATAATAGGAGTCATACTCCTTTTTTGTGTTGACTTGTCAACTATTAACACCTTTCAATTGGTGGGCACATCCCCAAAGTTTTTCCTACTACAAAGAATTCAAAATTCCAATATTAACTACATTAAAAACTATAAATGCTCTTATGACGTTTTTTGTCTTGATTGTTTATGTCAAATTTTTTACATTTGCTTGCCAAAAAGCAATGCTTCGCTTATTTGCAAAAACTACACTAATAATAAAACAAAAAAGTGGATGATCATCTATGGATTAGACCAATCCAATTTTAAATGGGGGAACCCCGTACTTGCATACAATAAATGCCTGCTTTTATGGCTTTGTCACCTGGGCTATTACCCCGTTAAATTAAATCTGACTATCTATGTAGAACAGGACATTTATATCACAATATTAGAAGCCAAAAAGCTTGCCTTCAAGCATAAATCTTACTACTGGGAATTCTTTCTTGTTTATCCATTTGTGGTTTGGATTTATTCTATAAAATGTGGTTTTGATGACAACATTTCTTACCTTTGGTTCTACCTTAAAGCAAGCTCTCTCTGCTTGTCTTCTTTTAACTCGATATCGGGTAATCTCAACCCAATTATACCCACAATCACTCCTAAGGTGGAACTAGAGTACCAGAAAGAAAGTTTTAAGCATAAAAAAACAAATAAATGTAAACATTATACCAACAACCTTACCATGATATACCATGCTAACAACATGAATCGGTGCTACCCAATCAAACAAACGATATATATATCTAGCCCTGTCGAAAAGGGAAGAGGACTTCAGGCCTATGATACACCTAAATCAAACCTATTCTCACTAGGTTTTTATGATTATTAGCTTCTGGAACATAAGAGGTATGGGCCGGAGTACCCTCTGGACAAACCTCGACGCGGTTTGTAAAATCCATAAGATTAACATCATTGCCTTAGCAGAAACAAAATCGGAAAATCCTCCGGATGATCGATCTTGGAGATCGGCTGGCTTTGACAACATGATTTACTGTCCTGCCATCGGAAGGGCTGGTGGCTTATGTCTTTTATGGAAAGCGTACCAACTAAGAAACCAAACAATTAAGTTCATATTTAAAAACGACATATTTATTTGTGTTGAATTTACTTGTAACAATTTGAATCATAAGATGAACCTTATCTTTGCGTATGCTCCTCCACAAGAGGCTACAAAAAACCAATTTTGGGATAACCTTTCTGAATTCATACAAGTTTCTCCCCTCCCTACAATTATCCTTGGAGACCTAAATGAAATTCAACAACATTCCGAAAAACAAGGAGGAGCTCCTATCAATACCAATAGATTTAATAGACTCATTAACTTCAAGAACTTGTGTAATCTTGAGGACACCCAAACTTCAGGTAATTTCTTTACTTGGAGGAAAAAACGTGATGACCCGAATAACATCTTCGAAAAACTTGATCGTGTGTTAGTTCATAATCAAATACTCCAGTGGTACCCATACTTAAAAACAAAAAACCATGCTTTCACTATATCAGATCATTGTCAAATTTCTTTGGAAATTTCAACAACGGATAATTACACTCCACAACCGTTCAAATTTGAAATGATGTGGACAAAACGAAAATCATTTGAGAGTATTGTTAAACAAACATGGCATTCTAACTTCATCGGAAATGAAATGTATAAACTAACAAAAAAAACTCATCTACTTAAGACAAAGGCAAAAGAATGGAGTAAAGTAAATTTCGGTAACATATTTAAACAACTTAAAGAGGTGGAATCACAATTACAGGAAATTCAAAGCACAAGGCCCAATAACCTAAACCAAAGAGAAGAAACCATCCAAAGAAACCTCCTAACAAAACAAAACCGTTTACTGTCATTTCACCAGAGATATTGGAGACAAAGAACTAAAAACAAACATCTGAAGAATATGGACTCAAATTCCAAATACTTCCATCGCATTGCTACTGGAAGAAGAAATAGAAAACACCTAAAGGAACTAATAACCACAAATGGTACGACTTTATCTTCGGAATCTGAAATTAGATTGGAAGTTAAAACGGAATTCGTGAAAAAATACTCTAAAACTCAACTAGATCAATCTCTATTGGAGGACAAACTACAACTTATTCAAAACAAAGTTAGCAATGAAGATAATTTAAATCTAACAAAACCCCCTACTAATGAAGAGATAAAAAATGCCATGTTCGATATTGGATGTGATAAATCCCCAGGACCTGATGGTATGCCAGCCGGTTTTTATCAAAAATATTGGCACATTGTAGGAATTGACGTTTCAAAAGCTGTGAAAGGTTTTTTCAGAAGTGGGAAAATGCTCAAACAAATTAACCATACTTTTATAACCCTAATACCTAAAGTGGATAATCCTACAACAATCAACCATTTCAGACCTATTAGTCTTTGCTCAACTATATACAAAGTTATTGCGAAAATAATTACGAACAGAATGGAAACCATCATGCCCAAACTAATTCACCCTCTACAAGGCGCCTTCGTAGCAAATAGATCAATCCACGACAATATTCTCATTGCTCACGAAATTTTCCATTCCTTTCGATCAAAAAAAAGTATGGAAGGATGGGCCGCAATTAAACTAGATATGGAGAAAGCATACGACCAAGTCAACTGGGACTACATCATTACTATCCTCAAAAGATTTGGTTTCAATAACAAATTTGTGGGATGGATTAAAGAATGTATAACTACTGTCTCTTTCTCCGTTCTAGTTAACAATGGACCAACTGAGCAATTCTTTCCAGAAAAAGGACTTAGACAAGGAGATCCTCTTTCTCCATATTTATTCATCTTGGGGGCGGAAATCCTAACACAAATGCTACAAGATGATTGCAACAACTACGACAACCATATTGGATTCTCCGTGTGTAGACAAGCAACACCAATCCCATTTCTTTCATTCGCTGATGATATGATCATTTTTGCTAAGGCAAATATTGTCTCATGTCAAAGAACAAAGCAAATCTTGGAAATGTATTGTTCTATATCGGGACAGAAGATTAACTTCCAAAAATCTGCTTTCCAAACAACAAAAAATACAAATGAAAGCAACATTGCCCAATTAAAAAATGTTCTAACCATGAATCATACCACTACCCTCGACAAATATCTTGGATGCCCAATCATCAATGGGAGAGTGACTAAAGAGACTTTTGGCGACATAAATCTCAAAACAAAACAACAACTTTCAAAATGGAAAACCAATTCCTTATCACAAGAAGGGAGGAACACCCTCATAAAACATAATCTAGCGGCTAAGCCAACCTTTGCCATGCAAAGTTTCATGCTCCCGAGTCATAATCTAGAGGAGTTAGATAAAACATATAAAAAATTCTTCTGGAACAAAGGGGACCAACATAGACCCATAATCAGTTGGGACGTAATTTGCAAATCAAAAAAGAATGGCGGTATTGGATTAAGGAAATCTTTAATCTCAAACAAAGCATTACAAATGAAACTCTTGTGGAAAATTTTGGCTGAACCGAATAATATTTGGGTTAAAGTTGTAAACGAAAAATATTTGAAAAATCAAAATATTCTCCATTACCAAAAGAAAGGATCAACGTCTTGGCAATGGAATAACCTGATGAAGCTAAAAACTGAGTTCAAAAATGGTATTTTTTGGCAGGTCGGAAATGGTAAAACCATCAACTTTTGGCATGACAATTGGGTAACAACTACACCGCTTATAAAAATGGTCCAAAACATCAATCAAATTAACACAAATATAAAGGTTAATCACTTTATAAACAACTCAAGACAATGGGATATCAACAAAATTGATCATGAACTACAAAACATCATCAACCTAGAGACTAGGGAAAAAATAAAGGAAACAATTATACCAAAAAACGATATTCAAGATAGATTATATTGGAGATGTAGCAACAATGGTTGGTTTACTACAAAATCTGCGTCAGAAATGATTGAGAAGAATTCAAGCATGCCCTCAAACTTTACATGCGACTGGATCTGGAACCTCGATACCCAACCTAAAATTAAAAACTTTATTTGGAAAATTTCTCAAAACGGAATCCCAACAAAGACTAAACTTGATGAAAGAAGAATTGCCGTAACAAGGCATTGTGAACTATGCAATCACCATCTAGAGGACTTGTTCCACTTACTCATTGAATGCCCTTTTAGCAAACAAATCCTGGTCAAAATTGACAGGTCTATATTAACTGAACTAAACAACATTAACCTTGTTAATAAAAAAGCTCATGACATCCTACAAGAAATAAAGAATAAAATTGGACTTAACAAGTTTGCATATCTCGCAACTATCTGGTGGAGTATTTGGTTCTTCAGAAACAAAATTATTTTTGGGAACGAGCCTATTGGTCCTTGCAATAAGGTTATTAGCTTCATTAAAAACCAAATCCAAATGTGGAAAACTAACATCAATAATGAAGACGATTACGATATAAAACAACAAAAGGACACTAAGTCTCCCAAAAGGAAGAAAAATAATATTAAGTGGGATAAACCAAAACCTGGTTTTCATAAACTTAATTTTGATGGATCTAAACTTGATTCGGGAATAACATCAATCGGCTTTGTGATTCGGAATCACAAAGGTGAGGTTGTTAGCCTTGATGCGACAAAAAATAACTTTAACTCGGTAGTTAAAGCTGAAGCTTATGCTCTTAAATTGGGTTTACAAGAGGCTATCAAATTAAAAATAAAAAAGATAGAAATCGAGGGTGATAATCTTTGTGTTATCAAGGCACTCCAAGGATTGTGGAGTTGCCCATGGGAGGTCGAGATGATTATTTCCGACTCCATGTTGGATCTCCGTTTTTTTGACGAAGTCCACATCAGGCATATTTTCAGAGAAACCAACCGTGTTGCTGACCGGCTGACCCATCTGGGAATTTCGAACCCCAACACCAGTTTTTCTGACGATCCCGAACTTTGTGTTCTCATCCGCAAGGATGCTTTAGGGTGGACTACCTCTAGGAGATAGTCCAACCTAACCGCTTTCCGTTTTCAAAAAAAAAAAAAAAATAAATAAATAAATAAATAAAAGAAAGAAAATAAAGTGTAATTGTAAAAAAAAAAATAAAAAAAATACTGATTTATTTATTTTAAATATATATTTAAAACAGTGATTTTTGTATAAGAATCCTTATCCGATTTATTTATTTTTTTAAATAAAGTATAACTTAATTCGTTTATTTTAAAATAAAATAAAACACTGATTTTTTTATTTTTTAAAAATCATCTGATTCATTTATTTTTAAATTAATATGAAACACTTTTGATTTTTTTTTAAAAAAATAATGTTTTACTTTATTTTTAAAATAAATAAATTAGTCTTTCTATTTTAATTTATTTTTTTAATTTTACTTTATTTTATTTTCTCTCTTTTAATTTTTTGTGGGCAAATATCTTGTTAATGGAATTAGAAGAAGGTTAATGAATTTGGGCAAAAACCGGAAACAACGAAAACATAAGAGTACCACCCGAACAGGAAAAAATTGTTGGGCAAAATTCAAAAAATTTCAAATCACGAGAGTACCATCACGAATTTCCTTTATTTCTATATATAAAAAGGAGTATTTGAGCATCCTAATACCTAAATTGTTCTAGCAAGTAGCAACATACAAAAACATTATATTAAGAATCAAATTATGCAACTCTTAATATCAATTCAACTGTTAAGTATGATCTTATTTCTGGGTCTTGTTGAACGATCCTTGGAGGAAATAAGAAAATAGCAAAATCTTGGATATTACTTTTGTTGAGTTATTATAAACTAGTTTAATTCATGCACCTTTGTGTAGTTTGTTTTTAAATTGTCGATAAATTAATTAATATTACAACTTTTGATCATATATAATCAAATAATTTTTGAAATAATCTTATGAAATTAATCGTGGACTTGACATTTCATCCTTCAGTTACGGTAAGATTGATATATGGCATAAATTACATCATCTTTACTATTTATAACATATAGATCGTGTCAAATCGAGTTTGATTTTCGTTTATTTACATAAAATTACCCTTAAATTCCCTTTCAAACAAAAACTTCTTATATTCATAACTCGCTTATAGTGATCAATTCCTCCTCCCTCACTTCGTTGTTAACTTTTTAATGTTACGGATTTCAAAAAAACTAACCTTACCAAAAGTTGTAGAATATTTAGAAGAAAGTATCACCGTCAATAGGGTAAAAAAAAGTCGCAATCTACTATAAATGAAAGTTATGACACAAAATTATTGAAAGCTTCAAAATAGGCATCCTTCATTTTTCAACCTTTCTCAATTTATCGTCTGTATACTCTCTTTCTTCCATATCTCCCACAATCTTCCATTCCAATTTGTCGGCACAAATATTGGTAAAATTTGACAATTGCGGAATCAATTCACATCTACAACAAACGGTGTATGTATTTCAGTGTACAATTTTTTTCATAGGATGATCAAAACCAGGTTAATTTGTATTTTTTGTTTTTTGCCATATAAGGTTTAGGTAAATATACTAAGTTTCAATTTCGTTCAACTTTGAGTTGTTTTTTATGAATCAAAACTCGAATTATGTTAGAAATGCGTGAAATGATGTTAAGTTACAATAAATTTAGTCAATAGACGACTACAACTCATGAAATTTACGATCAATAAGTGCTAAATACGTTGAGTCTGCGTGTGCTCCTAGTGATCATTTTCACGTTGAGTATTAATGTGGATACAACATTTTTCATGTTTGGAGCCAATGTAGAAATAATGTTTCCATGTTGCAAGAACCAATGTGGATTTTCAATTTGCGTATTAACTTACAATGTGATTAGTTAGTTTTAACAATGGTCACCCCATGTGATTCCATGAATTTAATTATTGATTGGTTGCGATCTTTTTTGTAAATGTATCGCTGCACTAGACTAGCATGGAGACTTGAGAGGTCATAACCATCATGAAACGGAAGAAGGAATAGGCTATCAAAATGAAACATGAACCCAAAAAGAGTCGGGTCCAAACACCGAAGCACGGAAAACATCGGAGAGAATGAGAGTAATCAAAGCCATGGATTGTTGTTGGGAAAAAGAGGTTATTGGAGAAAATGCACATACGAGCGTATGAAGAACATATGTGGTCACCTTATATATGGACTTCAAAGAGAGTCTTTAGGAGTTAGATCACAAATCCACCATTTGTTCAAACAATTACATCAACCACACTAGCAGATTTTGAGTTTGATCAACCCACATATGTTGGTGGGAGAACTACATTTGAAACAAATTTATTAAGCTATATAATAGCTATTATAAAAGTTTATTATATGGAATGATAAGATTATGTAGAATGATTTCATATCCGATAATATATAAAATAGCATAATATATTTGATGATATTATCTTGAGTATTATCTTAAATATCATACCATCTCTTAGGACTATAATTCGAGACAAGCGGTTTGGACTCGACTCGTCAAAATCTCGTATTCGACTCATTCACATGACAAAATGAGCTGAATACGAGCTTGATAATGGGTTCGTGGAGAGCCCGAGCCGAATGCAAGCTGCTCGTCAAGGCTTGTTCAAAATATTAAAAGAGGGGATTTTAGAATTAGAGATTTGGAGAAATTATGGTATTTGTAAAGGCTCAGACTATACAATCACGACATTCTCAAATCTAACTTCTCGGAAGCAACTAAATGAAGGCGAAGGGTACAAATGGCGACAACTTCCTCCGAGTCTCCGACAGCGACGACGACAACTTCCTCCGAGTCTCCAGCTGCGAGCCACTTTCTCGATTCTGGAATGGAAGATAAAGACTTCGTCTCCCTCCAAGTCCACTTGAAGTTAGGGTTCTCCATCTCGCCGGCCGCCATCTCTCTCAACTTAGGTACATTTTTCTTCTTCTTCTTATTCTATCACTCTACATCTCGTTTCTCTTCGGGTATTCTTCTTTATTTGAGACTTTGAGTCGTCTTACTGTGTGTGCATGTGTGGTGACAAGCAGGGCCGTCCATAGATTTTGGAGGCCCAATGCTAAAATTTATTTTACTTACTGTTTTTCAACTTTATTGGTGTGGGATTACGACTGCTTAACTTATTAACCATTGAATAATTAATATTCCCTCATTAATCATGTATTTCTTAGAAGTTGGGCTAAGCTGGGACAATGCCATTTTTAAGTTGGCGGGGGTGGTGATGGACATGGTCATGAAAGTATGACACATGTACAAGTTGGATCGAATGTCATTAGGCAAAAAGCTCTGATACCATGACAAATTTAAGGTTTGATAAACCCACAAGTGTTGGTAGGAGAACCTGTAGAGATGGCGAATTGAGTTTCGACCCTTACACAAAAATATCGAATCAAAGAAGAGGCCTAATTTTTACCCTTTAGAAGATAAACCAAGTATAACAAGAATAATCATATAAAATGGTAAGAAAATAGGAACAACTGGAAGTAAAAATTGTGCGATAGGGACCCTAAATATTTAAATGAACTAATTTAAACAACAACGAAGCATGAAAATGCTAATCGGGAAAGAATATATAAGTAGTTTGACCCGGAGACAAATGTCACAAGGAGATACGGTCTCAAAATTGGTAGGATGACCAAGACGTTGATGGTGAAATGAGGTAGGATCAAACCGTTCTCGAATTACTAGCATGTATTACACAAAGTTTATTAGTGATCATAAAAAAACAATAAAAATCCGTAATTAATTGATTTAGGGATAAAAATGACATTTCAATCTCGGAACAAATAATACTCGAGGCAAGTAAAGGAAGACATTTAGTTGAGGAGTGCTCGCGTGCCCAATTGAAACCAAAACGCCATTTGAAAGCTTGATCCGGAATTTGGTGACTGGATTGATCGAGGATAGTAGCGAGTTATCGCTTGCCATATGGAGGGATACTCAAGAATCAAGGATCTAGGTAGTTAGATTATATTTGAAGGAGTGTCCTAAGAGAGCAATATGAATTCAAGGCAGGAGCCCAATATAGTTAACCTAAACTCTAACATAACCACACCCAAAAAGAGTTTATTAAGCTATATTCATAACTATTACAAGCGTAAATTCTACGGAATAAAAAGTTTACATGAAATCAAATCATATCGGATGTTAGGAACGAATGGGCTCATGAATCGAAAATGCCCAAGTAAAAAAATCTGAATTTTAATTATTAAAAAAATCCGTTAATCTAAAGTTTCACATAGCATGATCAATAAGCATGACTATGACAATAAAATTTTATACCATAATTTGTGACCGATATTAAGGATCGAGCTGATTATCACCTCGTGAAGAGAGGGAGCAACTAGAACATGAATATTAATAGAAATTCCAATTACGGTCATTTATCCAATAATTTCATATTTTCTAAAACTTATTAGGTAAAATGGGGAGTAGATATGTTTAGTAACCACGAGCATATAAAAGGCTCCAAGTTAAAAATATGTACAAAATAGACCCCTCTAGATTATATAAAAAAAATTTATTAAAATAAAAAGAGGATAGTAAGGAAATCAGAATATCTTTCTCCCTCCATTTATTAAGCAACTAATTGTTACAAAACGGCAAAATAAATATCTTTCTCTCTCAATTTATTAAGGAAATCACAATATCTTCGTTATATTCGCCCTCTCCGGAATTTTCGTAACAGACAATTGTTAATCCAACTTGCGTTCATCCATGACGACGATATTAAATCAATACTAGTAACATTTTTGCAGCAACATATGTACATAATCGCCAGAGACTGGAAATATATGTACATATATAGTTAGCCAATAACATTTTCGCAGCAACATATGTACATAATCACCAGAGAATACAAACATATGTACATGCAAACACAAACAGAAGTTTGTATTACAACATATTTTCTTCTACCATACATATTATAATCGACAACATGCTATATGTACACACAAAATATGTTTGTGTATCATCAAACCCCTATCCAAATGTACACAAATTACATATTTGATACATATATAGTTAGTCAGTAACATTTTCACAACAACATATGTACATAATCAGTCTTTAATAGGCATTCAAATCGATTGATGGGTTATAGAGTAATTTCGAACATGTATGAGTACGAAAGAGTGATTTTCTTTAAAAACCTAAGTACAATCGTCGAAGATATCATATCTAGCTATGACGACTGAAGATAGTCGATTCGAGATTTTGATAATCCTTTGAAGCAATTGGTAACTTATACCTGTTGAAGGCGACCGTTGAATAGTCGATCGAAGGAGAATGTTGAGGATGAAGAATAGGTTGAAGACGAGACATCGAGAGAATTGGATATGGCGAAAATGCTTTCGTCTACAGGGAGTGCTTTTTTGGTATGCTTTTGGTTACCGCTTGAATGGTGAAAATGGTAAATATTTTATATTGGAAAATCTCAAGCACGATTACCTTTTTTTAACCGGTTTCCTATTTTTAAGCTTAATTAATATATTTTACCAAATAAATATCTTCCATTAAGTTTGTAACTGCCTATTAAAGATTTCCTTAATTACTAATTTATCTTTTCCTAAAAATTGTATAATGTTTGGGGCCTTGTTTGTTTTCTAGAAACACGAGTTACCTTAGTAGCTTAATCTTCTCAAACTTATTAGGAAATTCAACAATGAACAAGTTCTACACTTGCGTATTTTCAACGAAGCTTTGCTTGCCCATCAAGGTTGGCGCCTACTCTCCAATCAAGAGTCTTTGGTCCATACTATCCTAAAAGCGAAATACTTCAAATCATCATCTTTTCTCACATCTTTCCGTGGAGGTAATCCGAGTTACTCACGGCGGAGCATTTGGAGTGCCAAATCTCTCCTTCTTGAAGGTCTTGGTTGGCTAGTTGGAAATGGACAACTCATACACGCCGCTCATGACTCATGAGCGTTGGCGGACTTCGGGATGTCTAGACCTTCGTTACTCCCTGGCATGAGCGCGGATATTATGGTCTCCGAGTTCATCGATCCGGTTTCTTGCTCTTGGGACATCTTGTTCGCCCCTAAAGGTGTGTGCAAATAAGCTTTAAATTTATAAAACTAGAATCAAGCAACGAACCCGCAGTGTACGGATCGACGTAGCTAAGCAAGAATTCCAGAGTATCGAACACAGGGATTTGGGTGGGAACAAATTCGATTGCAGATTATCAAGCGAGTAAATATGAGAGTTTTGCAAATATTGGGAAAACAACAATCCTAAAGATCCAAGTATCCAGCTGTGGCAAACGATTCAAGATATACTTAATGATATAAAGACAGAGTTGAGATATGCAAAGGTATACTAATGTAAGGTAATCGTACGGTGAAGTTCCAAAAACCTTATGTAACTCACCTACAAGGCACTCTCTATACAGGTTGTTGAGGCTCAATATAGAAAGGTTCTAAAGGTAAGAATTAATGTTAAATACCCAAACTTGTAATCCAAGGATCAAGACTAACTAAACCGATTACGGTTGTGACACTCACAATCGAGGTAGAGGTTGTTGAGGCTTCACTACCACCTAGAGAAGTCAAGCCTAAACTAAGTTAAAGCAAATCTTTAACTTTGGATTAAAGTAAAAGCAAGTTCGTAGACTTAAGGGAAATCACGGTTAGTTCTTGAGGTTCCACGGCCGTGGACTCAAGAACAGGCCGTAATTTAAGGTTGTCGGCGATTCTCTCTAACTCTCAGGGTCTAATCTGTTTACGATCGATCTATCATCATCTAAGCCACAACTATCAACCCTTCACCTTAGAATTGTTAAGGGTTTTTAGCCAATAACAGTCATGTTGATATCAATTCAAGAATTAAAAGATAAAAAAGATGAAAACTTTCAAGAACTTTCAATAATCTTCAAACCAATCTCAAAGTCACAATCAAGAACGAGTGTTGTCAAAAGATTCACAATGAAGTAAACAATCACAACCTTAGGAAAGAAGAGAAAACGGGATGTCAATCCGTTTTCCAAATCAAACCTAAACAAGAAGAGAGGTCTTCTTGCAAAATCTTCCAAAAGCTTCGATCTTCCGCCAATCCGAAGATCTCAACAACAATCTCCATCAAAAGTGCGAGATTAGGGCAATTCCCAGATGCGAACTTCAATCTCCAATGAGATGATCAATGCTTCCAAGCGAAGGCCAAACGGCGTTGAAATTCTCTAAGCGAAGATGAAGCGTGGATTGCCAAAATTCCCTTCTAAGCTAAGGTGACGGAATCTTGCTTCGTCCGTCTTTTTATAGGGCAAGATAAAATATCGGCCCGGCCCAATCTTCAAAGGATCGTGGCTTCAAAGTGTGGCGAAAAGATTCGCCAAGATCACGGTCGTGGAAGTTTCCACGACCGTAATTTAGGGCGTGGATTAGGTCACGGTTTGCATCATATATTCCACGACCGTAATAGTTACTGGAATGCATCACGCTTCTCTTGCAAGGTTCCACGGCCGTGGAACTAAGCGTGGTTTGTAGTACGGCCGTATTTTAGAGCGTGGTTTAGGGCAAGAACGTGATTCTTCCCTAGCCTCGTGCATTCCTCAAGATAAACTTCAATTTGCTTCCTAAGAATGTCCTCAATCTATGGACACACTCAATCAACTCCTCTTTTACTCGATTCCGTTCGGAAATAGCTCCAAATCACCTATAATCAACATAGAACTAGTGTAGACATCCATATCGACAACATAGGTAATACTAGCTCACATATGCACAAAGTTCAATAAAAAACTATCAATATGAATCAAACACGTTTAGAAAACGTGCCTAAAATATCACAATATTTCATGCTAACAAATAACCCCATACTTAACACTTGCTTGTCCCTAAGCAAGGTCTTTCAAAAAGCTTTAAACAAGAGTTAGGATGAAATATGTGTACCTTCTTTTTGGGTGAATGTGACTTCTAAAGAATAGATCATTCTCAAACCTTGCTTCAATCGTTTATCAAACTTTCACACACTCAATTAAAGAGTAAAAAGCAAAGAAAATTCATGAACCAATTTAACTTCTAAACAAGCATTATAACCTTCAAACATTATCAAAATCAATCACAAGAAACTTCAATTTGGATCACCAAGTCATATAACATTCTTTTGATCTTAAGGACTTTCAAAGAAAAGGTCTAGAATGTGGAAGGGAAGGGAGAACTTTAAGGGAAAGTGGTGCATGAATCCAAGAAAGTGGACAACTACCTTCTTCTTCTTATGCGGTTCCCGCAACACTTCACTTAGAGCTTCGCTCTCTTCTTTTCATTTTTCGACTTTACTTTTGGAGTTATGGACAGAGGTGCACAAAAACCGAAGCCTAGGAGATCGGCGTTTCTCAATTTTTCAAGAGATGCCTCAAACCCTTAGCGCACATACCATAATCCGCTAGGAATATCGCTCGATCCGACTTTGGCAAGACACAAACACCCGGCTATGTGAATGGTGCCGAGTTACTCATCGTCATGATTGACTTCCCCAAACCTATAATTTCTTTCTATTCATTTGATTGCAAATAATTGCTCTCATGGCCCTCCCACATCAAACATGCCTTTTTCTCATTCACTTCTCCAAATTCCCCGATAGGTAAAGGAGGCTAATATTTTAATGAGGAGCTAGATGTTCAAAGAAAGAAGAAATAAAGTATCGAATTGCCTTAATCATTTCAACAAGAAGTATAGGAACTTATAACGTGATTTCAACTTCAATTTCCTAGCATGATTTAGGTAACATAATCACATTATGAAACTTGCAAAAGAGGTATAATTCATTCATTCAAATTCTTTTCAATTCACAATCCTTTTAAGCATGCAATTGTCATCAAACTCAATTCACAAGTAGTGATTATCATGGAAATCATCTCAATTCATTAGAAGCTCAAAATTTTTCAATTTTTATGGGTTTTTCAAGTCATTTTTCATGCAATGCAATAAGGAAACGTGCAACACATAATGAACATGCAACGATAGTCTCAAATGAAAGCGAACATAGTAAGTAGAGTTATTACAAACTTTTTAGTACATCCCACCCCATACTTAGGACAAACATTGTCCCTAATGTTCAAAAGAAAGAAGGAAAAGAAAGAAAAGAAAAAGAAACTCACAAAGTGGTGGCGGGAATGTCTAAAACGAACGGTCATGCATCAAATCACTGCGGCGCCGGCGGAGGCGGGAATGGGGAGAAGCTGGAGTCGTAGGGCCGCCCAAACTGCTGGCGGTAGACGTCCCTCATCATGTGGTCGAGGTCGTCGAGGCGTCCGTCTCTAGCGTCGGCCCGGATCTCCAACGCTCCAACTCTCTCTGAAAGTCCGGTAGCCCAATCCGGCATCTGCTCGTACCATCCCGGGGCGTGACTGTACCATGTTGGGGCGTCGGATGGTGCTGGTGCTGGTGGTGGTGCTGTTGGATGCTCCGTGGACCAAGGAGGGGGAACGCCATACCATGTGGGAGGTGTGGTCATCCACGTAGGCCTCTCACTCACGCTAGCGTGGCGAGATGACGAGCCTGAGGCTCTAGCTGGACGTGGAGAGCGTCTAGGTACATCTGGGGCCGCCTCCGGCTGGTCCGGAAACGTGCCAAACTCCTGCTCCGCTCCTCCTCCACTCTCAAACTGATCTCCCATATCCTCTTCCTCGACAACCGGTGGTGGGACATAAGGGGGAGCTACTATCCTGTTCGCATGCATCGCAGCGAACGTCTCCTTCTAATTATGGCGTCCCGCCATAATGGAATACTCCGGCAGCCACTCTATACCCCTGCCCGTCCTACTCTCCCAAGGCATGCCCGCATAAGGCGGACCTCCATGTGTGGGGAAAATGAGACCCCTAACCATGAATGCATGTAGCCCTAAAGGAACGGCCGATATGCGGGTGCAAGCAGAAAAATCCACACCAAAACTCCTAGCAATGTGGGTAACTATCCCACCATATCCGACGTTTCCCTTCGCCTTATTCTTGAGCTTGCTCATCGTAGCAGCCAAGAGAGTAGCACAATCTACACGGCGTCCATAAAGCATGCAATAGAGCAGAAATAGCTCATCCGTCTTGATCTTTTGGGGCGTCTCCGTCCTAGGAAAGAGACACTCCGAAAGAACACGGTGAGCTATCTTCAAGGCTAGATGGTACATCAATCTAGCCTTGGTATCAGTGGGTTGCCAACGGTCCTCGTCGGCGTAAATCATTGCAACTTCCTTCCAAAAATCCTTGGGGTAGACACCACTCGGAAACCGACCATTGAAGGTCTCATGAAACCCAAAAATAGTCCCAAACTCAACGATACTCAAATGGTAGTCTCTTTCCATGAGACGGAAAGAGACGGTCCTATCTACGTGGCTGTGCTCGAAAGACGTCACAACCTCCCGGGTGATCTTCTCATAGGCGTCTTCTCGGATTGCCGAGAAGATAACTAATCCGGCTCTATCCAAGAGCCAAGTAAGATCATCAACTATGTTGAGAGGATATAGATCCTCCAACAACAAATATCTAGGGCCAATCACTGCCCTCTTCTGGATCTTCTCGAAAGCAGCGAGATGGTTCTCATGTATGGTCGGGACTCTAGGGTGAGGAGGTGAGGATGGAGGTGAAGGTGAAGATGGTAGTGAAGGAGATGAGGGTGGTGGTGCCCTAGAGGATGAGGAGGTGGAGGGATTTCCTTTCCTTTTCTTATTCTGCTCACCCTTCTTCTCTTTTATCCTTTCCGACACTCTCCTTACGAAATCCATTCTGCACAAAAATTACGGTCTGTTCTTCAAGAATTACGGCCGTGGTTTACCCAGAGACCGTGATTCGTCTCAGAAAATCACGAATCTCAGCAAATCAGCAATCAATCACCACAACAAGCAGTCCTAATCTAATTCCTTCCAGTCTCTATCAGTTCTTCCTAAAAATCTATAGCAAAAACGAACCAAATTGGCGAGAATCAAGAAGAAAGAATAAACCTCTTTTTCGGATTGAAAAATCCGAAATGCGAGTTTGTTGATGAATTTCCGTTCGATTCGTCGCTTGGATATTGTTTGTGGTTGAATTTGCTGCAGTTTGGGAAGAAGAATCGTTAGAAACGATTAAGAAACGAGGATTTTGAGGAGGTCGTGGATTTTCGGCAATTAGGTCGTGGAAAGAGGGATTTTTGGGATGAGTTTGTGAAGAACGTGGCTTATATAGTTGCAGGCAAAATTTTGAAAATCACGGTCTGTCGGGGTGTTCCACGGCCGTGGAAGTGTACGGAACCGTGGTTTTGGTGATTTTTCAAAGGCTTTTGGGAATTACGGCCACTGTAGCTATGACGACCGTAATTTAGACCGTGGAACCTTCTGTAAAGCTTCAAAGTCCAAGTTTCGTCACTCCTCTTCAACATCATCCTCCTCTTTTCCTTTTCCATTGATCCTACAACCAAAAACACGAACATACCGGAAGAAATCGAGGCAAAAACAAAGCAAAAACGTTTATTCTAAGCTAAACTATGAATCGAAAACAAAAACGAAAATGCAATACCTTGGGTTGCCTCCCAAGAAGCGCTTTGTTTAAGGTCCGTAGCTAGACCAATCTCGCACTTATTCGAGTGCGGTAGGCGCAAACTCCTCAGTTTGGAGTTGCGGCGTATACTTCTTGAGTCGTTGGCCGTTCACCTTAAAACTTCCGCTCGCTTCACCCCATACTTCAACTTTGGGGGCATTTTCTCCTTCATGGTCTTGATGAGATCCGAAGAATCCGAACTCATCTTGACCTCACCAAAATCTTCTAGCTTCCTCTTGTTGGAGAGGAGCTCCTTCAAGAACTTACCATAAGCCGGCATACCTACAATAGCATCAATGAAGGGTATATTAATATGCAGCTTACTCATGAGTTCTATGAACTTACCGAATTGTTTGTCTAGGCGCGCTCGCGCTCTAGATTGAGGGAATGGTAGGGGAGGTTTGTAAGCTGGAGGAGGAACATAGACATCTTCCTTCTCCTTCCCCTTTTTCTTGTCCTTTTCTACGGGGACTTCAACGAACGTAGGCTGCGGATCGGTGGTAGTCACTCCGCTCCTAGTTGTAATCACCATCACCCTTCCCTTAGGGTTGTCCTCCGTCTTTCCTGGAAGTTTCCCTTGATTTCTAGGAACTTCCTCCGCGTGGTTGAACATTTGGTTTTCCAAAACTTTTTGAGCTTTGTCAACCTTAGAGACTTGATCATCAACCTTGATGAGGCGGTTCTCCAACCCTTGAAGCTTTCCCAGAATCGTTTCCAATATGGGATCGGGCTTCTCCTTCCCCGAAGTGTTTCCTCCATTAGATGATTGCCCCTGGCTTTTCAAAGGAGTAGAGGAAGAGGAAGGTGGAGTTAGTGAATTTGAGTTGGAAGGGTAAGAGTTACCGGAATTTTGTTGATTTGAGCGCCAATTGTTGTTGTTTGAACCCCTATTGTTGTTCCAATCGTTGTTCCGGTTGTTGTTGTTTCCATTCCAGTTATTATTCCGGTTGTTGTTCCGGTTATTGTTGTTGCCGCCATTGTTGTTGCCCAAATAACCAACATCTTTCCCTTGTTGCTTTGGGAAGTTGGTCTTGATAGCTTCCTTCAACTCTTTGATCTCATTGTTGAGGGAGAAAATCTGATTTTGAGCTTCATATGTGAGCTTAGCTCCTTGCTCCACACGATTTCCCTCCACTTTCCGGTGGGAATACTTCTCTATGACTCTTGCTTGCTTCTCGATGAAGTCCCAAGCGTCATCTTCTCTCATGTCCATGAACGTTCCACATGAGAGGGATTGGAGGTTGAATTGCGTTCCCGCATCCAGCCCCTTGTAGTAAATCTCTAGCAGGGCAAGCTTGGATATGCCATGATGAGGGCAATCCAAGAGCAAATCCTGAAACCTTTCCCAAGATTGAAACAAACTTTCGTTAGGTCTCATAGAAAAAACATTAATCTTACCTCTAAGTTCCGCCGTTTTGGAAGGCGGAAAGAATTTGGTGAGGAACTCCGCGGAAAGGTCTTCCCACGTATCTAGTTTCCCACTAGGAAGAGCTTGATACCAAGATAACGCTTTCCCCTTCAAGGAGAAGAAGAAAGGCTTGAGCTTGTAGCTGTTGGTGGTAGCATTCTTCGGTCTCATCGTCTCCATCATACACTCAAAGTTTTGCAAGTGTTGGTGTGGAGATTCAACGCTTGTACCGCCAAATTGGTTTTGGCGAACAAGAGTAATAACTTGAGGGTTAAAGCTAAACCCTTGCACATCTTCAACATCAAAATTCACGCCCAAGCGGCGTGGTTGTTGTGTTGGATCCATCCGCTGGCCAAGAGTTCTTGGCTCATTATCCACACGTTCGACCCTCACATTCCTAGGTGGAATGCGGCGATTAGCAGCTCCTTGTGGATGGAAAGGATTCATATTGATCGTGGGATCAATCTCCTCTAACGGTGGCATGGAAGAGTCACTATCATCAGCGGACGAGTGACTTCTTCTTCTAGTTCTTGATCCCCTCCTTGAGGATTTCTTGCTTCCTTTATTCTTAAGGTCGCTTAACTCCATCCTCATTTGGAACATCGCATCCTGCAGTTTGCTAACTTCAGATTGATGACGATCCATTTCATCCCGGCGGAGGTTCTCGTTCCATTGGAGTTGAGCTTCCTTCTCCGCCAACTCCGTTTGAAGATCACGTTCGTGTTCTTCGGCCATCTTCTTTTCCTTGCGCTTTTGCCTCAAGGTTTTCTCTAGCTCTTGATCAAGAGGTAAGAGATCTTCGGTGTTCCTAGACCTGCGCATGCACTCAAAGTAATATCAAATAACGAGAGCAAGCTCCCAAGCTTGACAACCGGCTACCGAATTCGGCCGAAACCAAATCCCCGGCAACGGCGCCAAAAACTTGTTCGCCCCTAAAGGTGTGTGCAAATAAGCTTTAAATTTATAAAACTAGAATCAAGCAGCGAACCCGCAGTGTACAGATCGACGTAGCTAAGCAAGAATTCCAAAGTATCGAACACAGGGATTTGGGTGGGAACAAATTCGATTGCAGATTATCAAGCGAGTAAATATGAGAGTTTTGCAAATATTGGGAAAACAACAATCCTAAAGATCCAAGTATCCAGCTGTGGCAATCGATTCAAGATATACTTAATGATATAAAGACAGAGTTGAGATATGCAAAGGTATACTAATGTAAGGTAATCGTACGGTGAAGTTCCAAAAACCTTATGTAACTCACCTACAAGGCACTCTCTATACAGGTTGTTGAGGCTCAATATAGAAAGGTTCTAAAGGTAAGAATTAATGTTAAATACCCAAACTTGTAATCCAAGGATCAAGATTAACTAAACTGATTACGGTTGTGACACTCACAATCGAGGTAGAGGTTGTTGAGGCTTCACTACCACCTAGAGAAGGCAAGCCTAAACTAAGTTAAAGCAAATCTTTAACTTTGGATTAAAGTAAAAGCAAGTTCGTAGACTTAAGGGAAATCACGGTTAGTTCTTGAGGTTCCACGGCCGTGGACTCAAGAACAGGCCGTAATTTAAGGTTGTCGGCGATTCTCTCTAACTCTCAGGGTCTAATCTGTTTACGATCGATCTATCATCATCTAAGCCACAACTATCAACCCTTCACCTTAGAATTGTTAAGGGTTTTTAGCCAATAACAGTCATGTTGATATCAATTCAAGAATTAAAAGATAAAAAAGATGAAAACTTTCAAGAACTTTCAATAATCTTCAAACCAATCTCAAAGTCACAATCAAGAACGAGTGTTGTCAAAAGATTCACAATAAAGTAAACAATCACAACCTTAGGAAAGAAGAGAAAACGGGATGTCAATCCGTTTTCCAAATCAAACCTAAACAAGAAGAGAGGTCTTCTTGCAAAATCTTCCAAAAGCTTCGATCTTCTGCCAATCCGAAGATCTCAACAGCAATCTCCGCCAAAAGTGCGAGATTAGGGCAATTCCCAGATGCGAACTTCAATCTCCAATGAGATGATCAATGCTTCCAAGCAAAGGCCAAACGGCGTTGAAATTCTCTAAGCGAAGATGAAGCGTGGATTGCCAAAATTCCCTTCTAAGCTAAGGTGATGGAATCTTGCTTCGTCCGTCTTTTTATAGGGCAAGATAAAATATCGGCCCGGCCCAATCTTCAAAGGATCGTGGCTTCAAAGTGTGGCGAAAAGATTCGCCAAGATCACGGTCGTGGAAGTTTCCACGACCGTAATTTAGGGCGTGGATTAGGTCACGGTTTGCATCATATATTCCACGACCGTAATAGTTACTGGAATGCATCACGCTTCTCTTGCAAGGTTCCACGGCCGTGGAACTAAGCGTGGTTTGTAGTACGGCCGTATTTTAGAGCGTGGTTTAGGGCAAGAACGTGATTCTTCCCTAGCCTCGTGCATTCCTCAAGCTAAACTTCAATTTGCTTCCTAAGAATGTCCTCAATCTATGGACACACTCAATCAACTCCTCTTTTGCTCGATTCCGTTCGGAAATAGCTCCAAATCACCTATAATCAACATAGAACTAGTGTAGACATCCATATCGACAACATAGGTAATACTAGCTCACATATGCACAAAGTTCAATAAAAAACTATCAATATGAATCAAACACGTTTAGAAAACGTGCCTAAAATATCACAATATTTCATGCTAACACATCTCTACCCTTCTTGCGGCTTTTTCTCCTACTGATGTGGACCGAATTGTTCCATTCCCCTTGATCTGTTGCGCACTATTGACAAGCATATCTGGCATGCTCATTCTTCCGGGATTTTTACGGGCAAATCTGCTTATTGGTTGGGCAAATTGGGAGTTCCATCTCATGCACCTAACGTCACTTGCCATCTACTTGGAATGACAAGCTCCCTCCCAAAGTCATTCATTTTGTATGGAGGCTTTTCAATAATATCTTGGGAGTGGGTGCGTTTCTTTTCTCCAAACGTGTTGTGGACTCGACAACTTGTGCTCGTTGTGGTTTAGAGGACGAGACCATCACACACACCCTCTTCTATTGCTCCCACACTGTTGTGGCTTGGGAGGCCTCCATCTCGTCACCCTTCATTACGCACAATAGCATGGGTCAAATTATTGCGGACATCAAATATTCTCTGGGTGATACGGGTGTTGCGGACTTCTTGACGAACTCGTGGATTGCGTGGACCATCCAAAACAAGACAATTTTCGATGACGCACCTCTGTCTGCGAAGATCCTTAGAAATGACAATCGTAAACTAGTGGCGGATTTCAAACGCATCCGACACCCCAAGTTCCTACCATGTCAGGCCCACTGCCGGACGTCTCTTGGAGCCCCCCGCTGGCTTCCGGAAGCTTAACTCGGACGCAAATAGTTTTTGCAGGTTTCGCTCGCCTTGGAGCAGTGCTTCGAGATTCCACAGGCCGCCTCATCATGGTTGCAACGAAGATCATCCATGACACAAACTCGGTTTCCCTTACCGAGGCGCTAGCAATGGAGTTTGCTATCTCCTCCGCAGCGGGCCTTCTCTCCGACCGCATCGTCATCGAGTCCGACGACCATGGCCTGATCAAGTGCCTGTCCACCACTGATCCACTTCCCTCAACGTACGTTGGCAACGTTTGTGGTTCAATTACTAATTTATTGTCTTTTTCCTCTTATTTTTCTTTTAAGCATGTAAAGCGGACTGCTAACGTGGTTGCCCATTCAGCCGTTAGGCTGACACTTCCCAGTTCTTCGTCTTTTGTTTGGACCCGAGACTTTCCGCGGTCCATTGTTGAGCTTGCGGATTTTTTTTTTGATACATAGGTACAAACTTAGGATAATCAATTTCTAGAAACCGATCGTCCTAAAGCATCCTTTCGGATGAGGTCTTGAACATCTTTTGGGATTGCATCCACTTCCATCTTGCCATTGTATCCGTGTGAAGCAATCTTGTCCGCAACCGTGTTGATCTCCCTAAAAACATGTTGTGCGCTGAAGCTATGGAAATCAGACATAATAATCGTAATATCGTTAATCATCCTATCGAGTTCCCATGGTGGCTTCCAATTTCGCTTAATCGAGTTGATGAGCGTAAGACTATCTCCTTCTATCATCATATCGAGTTGATGAGCTTGCGGAGTTTAACTCTTCCTAATTAACTAGTTTAGTGCCCGCACCTTGTGCGGGGTTGTCTAAATAAAAAGTATTATATTTTTACTTTCATGCATCATATATTTGATATCAATCTATAATAAAAATTATTTTTATTAATTAATATGACTAACATGTGAGGATTAATTTTTTTTAAATAAATAAATAAACATAATTAAAATTCTATTACAAAGATTATTATTCGAGTATTATATTTATACCTTAATATATTATCACTTTTACTTAGATTTAGATAGAGGAGCAAAATTTGATTTAGTTTTAAATTTAACAAATGTGTCAAATTTTTTTAGAAGATTTGCGTTAGATTTTCTCAACAAATCGAGTTAGAATAGATTAGTTTGTTAATTTTGATTGGTAGATAAAAAAATTTAATTTTTTTAAAAATTATTTATTTTAATAAAATTGACGTGGCATGATGACTATTAACAAATTCTAATAAAAAAGTTTTTTATAAAATAATTAATGGCAAATCTGTAAATAGGTTGTGGCAAATCTATAAATAAATTGAAAAAAAGCTGATGTGGACGACTTTAGAGGCTGACACATGGACAAAATGGGTGTTGCTTTAGTAATATATATAGATTTAACAAATGTGTCAAATCTTGTTAGAAGATTTGCGTTAGATTTTCTCAACAAATCGAGTTAGAATAGATTAGTTTGTTAATTTTGATTGGTAGATAAGTAAATTTTTTTTTAAAATTATTTATTTTAATAAAATTGACGTGGCATGATGACTGTTAACAAATTCTAAAAAAAATACTTATAAAATAGTTAATTGTAACACCCCGAATCCGCGGGACTCGGAGCGCTACGGGTTGGGACCTCACAATGGGTCCCGACCCTTAGCCTGATAAAAATTTCACCGGATCTTGAAACAAGGCACAAATAAAGGCCAAAATCGAAATACATTTTTATGCAATGTAATGAAACCCGAAAGCATACAACAAAAAGACTTCAGCCGATATGCAACCCAAGGGCCAAATGCCACTACGCGACATACAATATACAATATACATGAATAAAAAAAAACAAACTCGACTCTAACCAAAACCCACACCTAAAATGTACGGAACCCCGGCTGCCCACTCTTCCGGATCTCTCGGCCTCATTCCTAATCTGCAAGGCAATCTACAACAATCGGTATAAAACCGTTAGCTAATATTCGAGGCATTAGAATCAATGGGAAAGGCACATACACAAGTAATCTCATCACAAGCATACAACATACATAAAAGCACATCAATTCGGTTTATTATCTTTGTTATTATTAGATCGTATCCCGTTCTAATTCAACTTAGGTTGTGACACGAGAGTCACCGAAACTCGCCTCGGTCCCTACTTACCGGCATGGAATGGTACTGATGCATCTGACCGTCTACCAGCACGGGATAGTCGCCGAGAACCTCCTAGCTCTCGCGGGAGCTAGGCAAGTTGTCACCGCCCGTTATCATACACTTGGGCCAAAATAATATAAAGGTCGGTAATCCTAATTCCGGTTTAGTTGTTATAAATAATAAACAATAAACACACACCACCAAACACACATAAATGCTAATACAAGGAATACGAGCTAAGTAAGTCCGGAGACTTACCTCGTCACACTCAACTCACGACACTCTCGCTTCCTTAGGGAGGAAGCCCTTAACCTGCTCACAAGAAGATAATTATATCAATAACAACCCACTCACAATAGAAGTCTTAGACTTCTATACAAATGATCTACGCAAGACCATTTGACTCTCAATTCTAGGACCGCATCCTAGAATCTCTCATGCTCACCTCTCACTCAACACAAGCTAGAAGTCCTTAGACTTCTAGACCCTATGATCTCGCAAGATCATAACCCATAACACATACTAGGATAAATATGCCTAGTCCAAACAAACTCAACGGTTAACAACACCATGCTAGGATAAGTCAATCCTAAGCTCCAAAATCCCACAAGATCATACAACCCCAACCTCAAGCCTCAGAACGCTCACAAGATCAAACATACACTCAAAGCCTTATAACCTCTTCAAATCAAACACACCTCAAGATTTAGAACATTTCACAATCCTCAACACTCACCTTTAGGTCCAAAGACACTACTTGGCATTCACTCTACGTTATGCTAGATTATCCAACCTATCATGATACTAATACTAAACATAACTAAATCGAGGAAGAGAATACTCACACGACGTCAAGACGGATGTCGAACTTGGACTCGTTAGGCCTTTATCGGGCGCTTCCGGACCTAAAACCAAAGCTACACAAAATTAGCTTAAACGCTAATTTTGGAAGGGAGATTAACGCATATAAAAAAAATGAGGAAGCCCCCCTTTCAAAACAAGGGTAAAACTCGCAAAGCATTTTCCGGGGTGATTACAACAATTTATAAATATGGGTCAAAACCAAAACAACTTTCCGGGCTAAGAAACTCTCGAAACTTGGCCATTTCCCGAAATAAACTTTGGGTCATAAATCCGGAATAAATCCAACAAAGGCATAATATATATATATATAGTATATATAATCATAAGAATATAATTCAAGTAAATCCCAAATTTAAAACCCATAAATACATTTTCCTCCATTTAATACAATTTTATAAATATGGGACATTATTCGTAATTAATTCCTTGGGCCATTTCTGTAATTAATTCCAACAGGGGGCATAATTGCATAAAACCTAAATCTGGGCCATTAACTGTAAATACAAAAGATGGGTTCCAATGTGTAATTATACCATAGATGAGGGGGTCCGATTTGAATATGGAAATTAGGGTTTCTTTTTCACTAGTAACAACACGCAAGGGGAGAGTGTTGAGGAAGAGGGCGGCGGTAGCCATGGATCCGGCAAGGCTCCAAACGGCAGTGAGGAGCGTTGGCGGCGGCTGCAAGAGATCCGGCGGCCGAATGGGGGTCTCGTTTCCCCCGGCGTGGCTCTCCTTGGTGGCTTCCAGGCAGTTGCAGGCTTGCAGCAGAAGGAGTAGAAGGCTGGGGAAGGGGTGGTTTCTCATCTTCCTAGATTCAGACGGGTGCGAGCGAAGGTGGCGCGAGGTTGGGCATCTTCTACGGCGTCGACTGGTGAAGCAAGGTCGAAGTAGGCAAGACGCTCCGATATCCGGTGGCTATAGTGGGCTACCTCATGGTGGTTGCAGATGGGTGCGAGGCAACGGTGAGAGAAGGTATTGGAGGCGGCAAGGACTCCGGCAGGCGAGGCAATGGCCGAGCATCCCCGACTTTCATGTGGCTGCCGGCGAAGGTGAGACGAAGGTAGCAGGCGTAAGGCAGGCGGGCTCTCCGGCGACAGGCGAGGCAAGGCATAGAGGCTCGAGGTCTGATCTTCGATTCCAATAATGGAGATATCCCGAGAAAATACAGGAGGGGATGTATAGGCCTGCTGAGAGTTTGAGAGAAAATAGAGGTAGAGGGGTTCCTCTGTATAGAGGCAGCTCTTGTGAGCAGATGACACGAGAGAAGGGTGAGAGGTGGACGCATTGCACTGCTGTGGTGGTTGAGAAGGCGAAGAACTCGCAAAGGAGAGTCAGGGAGTTCACAACAAAAGTGTGGCGTGCACTGCAGAAGGAACCAGAAAGCGGGGGTGAGAAGGAAGGTAGCGTGAGGCAGGGGTGAAGTCAAAGGGTCAGCTGCAAAGCGTGAATCATCACGCTAGATGTCAAGGAGATGATTTGGAGAAGCTAAGGAAGGAGCATGATTGGAGAACATTAAGAAACGAAGGCTTTCACAAAGGCTTTTGAGTTCCACGACCTAAACCACGACCGTGGTTATGCATTGAGTTCGTGTAAAGTGATTTTGGAGAACATCAGAGGATTCAACGCCCTAAACCACGGCCGTTGAATGTTACATTAGGCCGTGATTTCCATGACGATGCCACGTGTCTTATTCGCCACGTCAGTGACGGTTATTGGGCTTTCTCGTAACTCTATTTTTCTCTATAAGAAGGTTGAAAGAGGGAGAAAACAGGACCTTCAGTTAGACCTAGCATTTACGGCGGTTTATACCTGAAGAGAGAGATTTTTTTATCATTGCTTGGGAAGATTCCGAGAAGGACGTGATTTGAAGATTGTATATTTCGAGAATATCTTAGGGTTTACATTTGGAGACGGATTGACATCTCGTTCTTCATTGTTTCTTAAGATTGTTGTGAGGTTTTCTGTTCCCTATTCCGCATTCATTAAACACATACTTTGGTTGTTCGGATTTGAGATTGATTGTTTAAGTTTTATTGAGTTTTCGAGGATTTTACCTTTTTCTCTTCTTAACTTGATATTTAAGTTTTATTGAGTTTTCGAGGATTTTACCTTTTTCTCTTCTTCTATAAGGTAACTATACCTTCTAGGGCCTTGTTGTGTCATCCGACCCACTTTCATAAGCTCAACTGCTCTCCCATGATGCTTTGTAAGTTCATCTTCTCAAGTACGCTCCTTAGTTGTCTTCCACTCGTGTCGCTCTCGTTTTGTATCTTAAGTCTTTCGATAAACAAAAGCTCCTTATTGAGTCTCGCATCCTCTTAACCCATCATCACTACCCACTTCCTCCTTCTTGACGTTACTTAGCCTTATCACCATAACGGAAATCGGTTGACTCCACCGAGGAAATTCTACCATGTGAATCCTCACCTCGTCATTTTTCTCATAAGTCTCGTAAGGCCGCACAAGTCAACCTGCCGGTATCCTAGAAAACTTGACACTTCATCTTTTGGTACCTTGTAAGCTTAACTTATGGTATCTTAGATCTTTTGTGATTGGTTCATCCACGCCTCTCATCTCAACTCCTATGCCTAGGAGCGTCCAGGAAAACTCCACGTCTTAATGAGATACAACTTCTACCCTTGCTAGGATGCACTTCTTTCCTTTCCGCTTCGCGTCTTAGGTTGTCCTTGCATCTTCTTGAAGAACCTTAAGTTCATCATCTCTAGTTGATCTCATCGTTGTTCAAACGTGGCTTCTATGCAACCACTCTCATGCCATCATGTCGCTTGTCCTTTGTTTACGCCATCTCTAATGTTTCGTTTTGACGTCCACTTAAAGATGTCCGAGAAACACCAAGGTGTTTGTCAGAACATGATACTCAACTCGGTACTGGAGCATATATATTCTCATATGCCCACTATCCTAAGCCAAACGGCGTCATCCAAGAGGCGATGATAGCTTTCTATCATCTCAACTTATAAGTTCTCGCATCCATATGACACTATATCCTAGTATACGTATATATGACTATAAAAGTCCTATGTCCACATTACTACTATCATCACACATCCAAGGAAACCACTCTCATAAAACAAGATCCAAACACTAATATAATCTTATCATGCTACCATTATCACATAACAAGTCTATCATGCATAAATATAATTAACATATAACAATAGTCCAAAACATCCTACGTCCACGATACATATCTACATATCTACATATATATACTAAAAATCCAATAAACTACGCTGCCGAGATCCGCGGAAGGAGTGGTGGTCTGTACATTCTACCCCGACTCATGCATGTGGTTTTGAAAACGAAAAGTCAAAACCCGTGTGGATTCTGTTTATTCCTTATTCGGCCTGATAGCATGAATTATAGTCTATATTTTGGGATTTGTTTGGACGTTTTATCTTTCATAATCTGCATGTTTGTATGTATATTGTGTGATTATATTACCATTTCATCTACCTTTGCGAGAATCGAGGTCTACACCTAGTTTTGTTGTAATTGTAGGTAAAATGGTACGTTTTGTATCAAAAAGGAACAAAAGGAGCTATGGAGTCATTGGAGCTACATTAAGGAACATAAGGAACCATCCAGGAAGCATAGTCATGGATTAAAGATTCACTTTGGACTAGTTTTGAGAGATTTTACATTCAGTTGTGACTCACCTCGGTTGACCAGAGATTCATCTCGACCGAGGTGATCCAGAGACGCCGACTCGACCGAGGCGAACACCTAGGACGCGGCGAGAATATTTTATTCTTGGCTGAGATCTTTTATCTTTGGAAGGTGATCTTATATTTTTGGGCTTGGCTCCTGGAAGGAAGAAGATCTTATATTTTACCTATTTTTATGGGAGAAGATCTTTCTAAGATATTTTATCTTTGGAGGGTTATTTTCCTATAAAAAGGGTTGGATTTCCACAAATCCAAGACCCCGCTTTGCACGTTATACACCATTGAGAGCTCGCTTACACCCCGTTATACACGGAACACTCATTACGCAGCAGCCATACTCCAGCTGGGAGATTTGAAGAACCTTTTTGAAGGTTGAAGGAAGATTGAAGATCATAGCTTTTATAGCTTTTTGAAGGGTTTTTTGTAAGATTATCTTAGATTCCCTTCCTTATTGTCTTGTCTTGTTGGATTGCTATCCAAGGAACGCTTTTGTTGTGATATTTGATTCAGTTATTGAAGTCTTTTCATTAAATTCTTCTTGTTCAAATATTCACCTTCTTCCCATATATTTGATTAATACTTTCATGATGAGTGGCTAATTTCCTTGTGTGATTCTAGGGTGATTGGCTGAAGGTTGTGGGAAAAACAATGATAGAATAATCTTAGATTCCAGTAGGACCCTGAAAGTTCGAGTCTTTAACCTTAACCCTAAGCATCTCGCTCAGTCGATGAACATCTCGGCCGGGGTGGAATTTGGCTGACCGAGGTGACTTATCTGATCCTAAACTGAGAGTTAAGTGTTAGAGTTTGCCAAATCCTATTCTTATTACACCTTTCCTCATCCAATGCAAGCTTAGGATGAGACTTACCCGGTAATTCCTTAGTTTGTGTACCTAAGATCATAAGTATAGGTAATAAAGGTTTATCCTTTATTGGGGTTTGAGTGTGCTTCCATCCCATCTTTGTGAGTTAGCGTGAGACTTACCCGGTAAAGGTTGATTCTATTCCCTTAGATGGTGTGTTAGTTTGAGGTTATAGTTCTTTATCTTAATTCCTTGAGACTTACCCGGTAATAGGAGTTACGGTTTTGGATTAGTGAGTAGTGAGACTTACCCGGTGATCTATTCCACTTTAGTAACACCTTCCCCATGCAAAAATCTCAGCTTTATCCGCTTATCTTTAGATCTTGAGTTGGAACCACAACTAGATGCTTTAATCCCTAGAATTGCATGTTTGCTTTATTGACTTCTTATTCATCTTTGATTGTTTTAATTGCTCTTGTGGTTAGTAATTACGAAGCTTACCGTTATTGACTTTGTTTCACCGAGTCCCTGTGATCGACCCCTGAAATTTCTTGCTTTTTACTACGATTGACCCGTACACTGCGGGTTCGCATCCTTGTTTTAAGCTTAAGTCTAGGGTTATAAATTTAAAGCTTGCACACACCGTTTGGAGCAAACAAGTTTTTGGCGCCGTTGCCGGGGACTTGGTCTAGACCGAGCCGGTACGGTTTGCTCTTGGGGCACTTGCCCCCGTGTCTTCTAACCACTCTACTTGAGTGAGTTTTGCAGGTTCTTTCTTAGGTTTATGCGAAGAACCCGCACTGGGAAGGAAATCGTTCCTTACGATCCCGAACCAGAAAAGACATACAAGCGACGTTTAAGAGAAGCAAAGATGGCCCAACAAGACAACCGCGATCTTGAGGCCGAATTGAAAGAGGCGTTAGAGCTGCTACGCCTCAGCAGGGAAGAACTAAGGCGAGAGAAGGAAGAAACTCGCACCAAAACTGAAGCAATCGAAGCAGAAATGGCCGTCATACGAGACCAGATTCTACTTCGACCGAGGGACGATCCAGTTCCCGATGCTGGACCGAGGCAGGTCCCAGTTGCTGACCCTCGACCGAGGCAGGTCCCAGTACTTGACGCCCCGACCGAGATACTTCCACCTCGGATGCCAGTCCGAGATGTTCTTCTTGCAGGAATTCCACAAACCCTAGATCAAATGATGGACCCTAATCAACAATTGAGGCGTCCAGGAGTCAACCTAGGGGATCCAGCGGACCATGACTACGAACTTCGACCGAAAGTTCTATCCATGATTCGCCAATGCCAATTCGGAGGGATGGAGAAGGAATCACCACATCAACATCTTCAAAACTACGAGATCTTGATGGAAACCTTGCGACCTTCCAAAATTGAAAATAACAACTACAAGCTAAGACCTTTTTACTTTTCTTTAAAAGATAGAGCTCTTACTTGGTATCAATCTCTTCCTCCAGGTAAAATTAGCACATGGGAGGAAATGTCTACGGAGTTCTTGACCAAATTCTTTCCCCCCTCAAAGACAGCTGAAATGAGAGGGAAGATAAATGCTTTCATTATGAAGGACAAGGAGAGCTTGTCCAAGTCATGGGAGCGGTTCAAGGACATTCTTTTGGATTGCCCACATCATGGGATTCCAAAGTTAGAGTTATTGGAGATTTACTTCAAAGAACTGGACGGAAGCACCCAGTTCAATCTCCAACTACTCTCCGCCGGTACCTTCATGGACATGGCGATTGACGAGGCTTGGGACTTCATCGAGAAGCAAGCCTTGCATATGGAGAAGTACACCCACCAAGGAGCTGAAGGTGGAGTTAAAAGAGTCAACTTTCAAGAGACTCAATCCAACAACAATCAACTCACGTCTTTGAAGAATGACGTGAAGCAATTGAAGGAACTCTTGGTTGCTCAAACCAAGAAGGAAGAGCAAGGACAAAGGAACAACAACAACGGGTACCGTAACAACAACAACGGTTCCCGGAACAACAACTACAACAACAACAATAGAGGATCCAATAGCAATAATTGGAGAGCGAACAACCAAAATAACGGTAACAATCATTCAAACTCCAACTCTAACGATTCCTCTAACCCTTTCCTCTCTTCCCCTTCTTCTTCTTCTTCTTCTACTCCATTGAAAAGCTAGGGGCAAGGATCAAGTTCGTCTCAGCCAGAAAAGAAAGACGCAGTTCTGGAGGCTATCTTGATCAAGCTTAGTGCTATGGAGACTTCTATGACTTCATTTTCGAGGGCCCAAAAGTCCTTCGAACAACAACATGCAAGTAGGGCGAATGAAGCGCCAAGAGATCCAGGGAAGCTTCCAGCAAAGACGGAAAGCAACCCTAAGGGCCAGTGCATGGCCATAACGACGAGGAGTGGACTCAAAACTGCAGATCCAGTACCTCGTTCGATGCAGACCACCTCGGTCCAGATCCAGTCGAAGAACACCTCGACCAAGATGCCAACCGAGACGGAGCAACAGAAAGCGGAGGGGAAAACTAAAGTTTATGTTCCACCTCCTGCATACAAACCACCACTTCCATTCCCCCAGTCAAGGGCCAGAGCACATCTAGACAAGCACTTTGGTAAGTTCCTTGACTTGATGAATAAGCTGCATATTAACATTCCTTTCCTTGATGCCATTCTAGGAATGCCCGCCTATGGGAAGTTCTTAAAGGAGATCCTATCAAGGAAAAGGAAATTGGAAGACTTTGGTGAAGTTAGGATGACATCTAAATCCTCGGAGCTTATTCAAATCATGAAGGAGAAGATGCCACCTAAATTAAGAGATCCCGGCTCATTTTGCATTCCCATTCGAGTTGGGGATGTCACTTGTGAAGCCCTTTATGATCTAGGAGCCAGCGTGAGCATCATACCGCTGGAGCTATGTATGAAGATCGGACTTGGAGAACCCAAGCCGGTCAAGATTCGACTTTATATGGCGGATCGCTCCATCACCCATCCCGTGGGCATCTTGGAGAACGTTCCGGTCAAGTTAGGTAACTTCTATCTACCTATAGACTTTGTCGTACTTGACATTCCCGCAGATTATCCTGTTCCTATTATTCTCGGGAGGCCATTTCTAGCAACTTCAGGTTGCAACGTGGATTGCAAGAACGCCAAGTTGAAATTCAACATTGGTGGTGATGAGGTGGAGTTCGCACTACTTGCAGCCATGAAAGGAGAGCAGCTAACTGATGATATCTTCAACATCTACGATGAAGAAGAATCAAGAGAATTGGTGAGCTCTATCCTTATTAACGATCCACTCGAAAGAGTTATTAGCTTCAGTTTAATGGAGGAAGGTATAGATGCTTCTTGTGATGTAGATATACGAAGCTTAAAGGCACTGGAAGAAGATCCAGGAGCTAAAACTGAGAAGCTAATCCAGGAGACGAAGATCTCCAGTTTCGGTTCCAGTTGCAGTACCTCGACCGAGGCACTTTCTGGACTGAGCGAGGCGACTGAAGAACATCTCGGTCAACGCCTCTGCGCCTCGACCGAGGTCGATGGCGAAGTGATGTCAACTGAGACTTTCGAAGGTCCAGTTTTTGAAACCATTCCACAGGAAGGAGGAAGCAAGGATCCCCCTCAGAAGACACCCCCAGTCGTGGAACTTAAACAACTCCCTAGTCACTTGAGGTATGTCTTTCTTGGGCCGGATTCCACTTATCCCGTTATTGTTAGTGCTTCCCTTTCCGAATCTGAATTGTCTAAGCTAATGCATGTCCTGAGAAAGCATCAAAAGGCTATAGGTTATACCACGGATGATCTTATTGGCATTAAACCTTCTTTCTGCATGCATAGAATTCTAATGGAGGATAATCATAAGACTTCACGGGAACCTCAGAGACGGTTAAATCCGATCATGAAGGAGGTTGTGAAGAAAGAAATTCTTAAGTTGTTGGATGCAGGTATTATTTATCCTATCTCGGACAGCAAGTGGGTTAGCCCGGTGCATGTCGTTCCGAAGAAAGGAGGGATGACCGTTGTGACGAATAAGAACAACGAGTTGATCCCAACCAGGACTGTTACGGGCTGGAGGGTTTGCATCGATTACAGGAAGCTGAACACGGCCACACGGAAGGACCATTTTCCACTTCCCTTCATCGATCAGATGCTCGAGCGGTTGGCCCAGCATTCACACTTTTGCTACTTAGACGGTTATAGTGGGTTCTTCCAAATTCCTATCCATCCGGATGATCAGGAGAAAACCACTTTCACTTGTCCATGGGGGACGTTTGCTTACAGGAGGATGCCATTTGGATTGTGCAATGCACCTGCTACCTTCCAGCGATGCACGATGGTTATTTTTTTCGAGTACATAGAGAATATCATGGAGGTATTTATGGATGATTTTTCTGTATACGGATCCTCTTTTGATGATTGCCTATCTAACCTTTCGCTAGTGCTTAAAAGATGTGAAGACACTAATCTCGTCTTGAATTGGGAGAAGTGTCATTTTCTGGTTAATGAAAGCATTGTGCTAGGACACCTCGTTTCTAATCGAGGCATTGAGGTCGATCGCGCTAAGATCGAGGAAGAGAATACTCACACGATGTCAAGACGGATATCGAACTTGGACTCGTTAGGCCTTTATCGGGCGCTTCCGGACCTAAAACCAAAGCTACACAAAATTAGCTTAAACGCTAATTTTGGAAGGGAGATTAACGCATATAAAAAAAATACGAAGAAGCCCCGCTTTCAAAACAATGGTAAAACTCGTAAAGCATTTTCCGGGGTGATCACAACAATTTATAAATATGGGTCAAAACCAAAACAACTTTCTGGGCTAAGAAACTCTCGAAAATTGGCCATTTCCCGAAATAAACTTTGGGTCATAAATCCGGAATAAATCCAACAAAGGCATAATATATATAGTATATATAATCATAAGAATATAATTCAAGTAAATCCCAAATTTAAAACCCATAAATACATTTTCCGTCATTTAATACAATTTTATAAATATGGGACATTATTCGTAATTAATTCCTTGGGCCATTTCTGTAATTAATTCCAGCAGGGGGCATAATTGCATAAAACCTAAATCTGGGCCATTAACTATAAATACAAAAGATGGGTTCCAATGTGTAATTATACCATAGATGAGGGGGTCCGATTTGAATATGGAATTTAGGGTTTCTTTTTCACTAGTAACAACACGCAAGGGGAGAGTGTTGAGGAAGAGGGCGGCGGCAGCGGCCATGGATCCGGCAAGGCTCCAGGCGGCAGTGAGGAGCGTTGGCGGCGGCTGCAAGAGATCCGGCGGCCGAATGGGGGTCTTGTTTCCTCCGGCGTGGCTCTCCCTGGTGGCTTACAGGAAGTTGCAGGCTTGCAGCAGAAGCAGTAGAAGGCTGGGGAAGGGGTGGTTTCTCATCTTCTTGGATTCAGACGGGTGCGAGCGAAGGTGGCGCGAGGCTGGGCATCTTCTCCGGCGTCGACTGGTGAAGCAAGGTCGAAGTAGGCAAGACGCTCCGATATCCGGTGGCTCCAATGGGCTACCTCCTGGTGGTTACAGATGGGTGCGAGGCAACGGTGAGAGAAGGTATTGGAGGCGGCAAGGACTCCGGCAGGCGAGGCGATGGCCGAGCATCCCCGACTTTCATGTGGCTGCCGGCGAAGGTGAGACGAAGGTAGCAAGCGTAAGGCAGGCGGGCTCTCCGGCGACAGGCGAGGCAAGGCATAGCAAAGAGGCTCGAGGTCTGATCTTCGATTCCAGTAATGGAGATATCCCGAGAAAATACAAGAGGGGAGGTATAGGCCTGCTGAGAGTTTGAGAGAAAATAGAGGTAGAGGGGTTCCTCTTTATAGAGGCAGCTCTTGTGAGCAGATGACACGAGAGAAGGGTGAGAGGTGGACGCATTGCACTGCTATGATGGTTGAGAAGGCGAACAACTCGCAAAGGAGAGTAGGGGGTTCACAGCATAAGTGTGGCATGCATTGCAGAAGGAACTAGAAAGCGGGGGTGAGAAGGGAGGTAGCGTGAGGCAGGGGTGAAGTCGAAGGGTCAGCTGCAAAGCGTGAATCGTCACGATACAAGAGGGGAAAAAAGGAAAACAAGAAAGAAAGGTAATAAATAACATAAAAGGGAAAAATAGTAAGAATGACTCCGATCCAAAAGCGTTTGGAACGGAAATTTCGAACCGGAAAACCTTCCTGACTTCTTCCGAAAATAATAACACGGATGTATGGGAACGTACCAAATATATGAACAACTCGGAAAAGATATTTTACACCGTAAAATACTTTAAAATAAAATAAAGAAAATGAAATAATAATTTAAAATATATTTGATCTAGTAAAAACATCGATAAAAGCCGCAAAATAAATATCGCAAACGCGCCTAAAATTTGGGGCATTACAAATTAATGGCAAATCTGTAAATAGGTTGTGGCAAATCTGTAAATAAATTAAAAAAAAGCTGATGCGGACGACTTTAGAGGCTGACAGTGGACAAAATGGGTGCTGCTTTAGTAATACTAGTCGGGACGCGCGTGCTTCGCACGCGCGCCGTAGATGAGATCGGAAATTGCTCGTCGTAAATGAAAGGAAAAATCGATCATTTCGTAATAATTCGATACCAATAAAACATTGGAGACAAATAAAATAAAATATAAATAAAGATAAGAATAAAGTGCAGGTGCATAGTTAGGTCATCAATATATAACATCAAGTAACTACAATAACAAACTTCTCTCGTTATGTTCTAACAAATAATCACAATAATCATAAATACACAAGGATGGAGGTGACTTAGTGACAAGGAGGATTTCATCATCAGTTGAAACAAGAGATAAAAGTATAGTAAGATTGCGGGCGTGTTGCTCAATTTCGGGTGTGGCAGGACGGTATATGTGAAAGATGAGTCCATTGTGACGATCTATAACCCTGTCAAAGGAAAAGACCCCGTTTGCAGGCTTCGGGTTCGATGCGACTTCACAATCAAGATACTCGTCTAGGTATCTAGGTAGCGGTTAAATTTGCCATCTGGACGATGTAGGTGCGTGTATGCCAACTTGAACCGGGCGATTAGTACATATGTGTTCAATGGAACTACCATATGCAAAATAGCAACCAAAGAACACATTTGAATTATACTCTGAGATTTGAAGGAATAGCTTATACTCCTGAAATGCATATGAAATATATAATGAAAGTAAATTAAAACACTCTGTTGATGCAAAATATAAGTATATTAAAACACTCTATTGATGCAAAATATAAACTCATGTAATGCATATGAAATATATAAACCTTGAAGGATTCAAAGTCTCCATTTCTATTGATGCAAAATATAAACTCATGTAATGCATATGAAATATATAAACCTTGAAGGATTCAAAGTCTCCATTTATAAATTAAGTACTTTGTGGCTAGTTATGCAATTGAAATGATCTTTAGAAGTTGAACTACGCCAACCAACACTGCCACATTTCCCCACCTTTTACGGTGGGGTTGTGTTTTTTAAAGGTCGGTATTCCTACTAAATTTCCATTTTAATTCCATAAAAATTAAGAAATATAAAAATAGCAAATGTAATTAAGAGGATGAATAGTACAGAGACGTAAGCAAAGAATGTCATAATAAATCAACATGTCTTTGTTCTTAAAATTGCCTCCATTCTTGACAATAAACCAACATCACCTAAGGCTCACAACCGCAATGAAATTTTTAACCTAGTGAGAGGAAGTCTTTGAGCAGCTCATCGGCACATGCGGATTCTAGCACCATTGTATCTTATGTTAGGGAGAAATCAGATAAATCTGACAATAGTGTAAATGCTTCTGTTAATCTTTACAACAAGGATGAGCTAAACAAAATAATATCCAACACAATAATTAAATATTATCATTTTTATCAAAAGCCTGGGTATAGATAGCAATCAACAGTGCTCTAAACAGACCAAATTTTGCTATAGACATCAAATATTCAGTTAAAGTAGGCAAATTCCACTTTGGTTTTAGTTAGCCCCAAAGATTTCATAAAGTCGAATAATCTAGTCCATTCAAATATGCTAATAGATTGAGATCTACTTGAGTCAAAAAATTCCTGAATCATTTTCTTGACATGTATGCATTAACAAAATGAAAAATTAAAATCTTGATACCACAATGAATGTAAAACCAAGTAGAAATACTGCTCTAGAAGTATAAAATCAAAATTTTTCTTTGAGAATTTTTGTGTTCTTTCTTGCTATAGAACAATGATCATGTGTAACTAAGACATCTTATTAAAATCAACAACAGATACAACAAAACCATTCTTTCATGCTAGACAAAATCGAAACAAGAAACAAACCCTTAAAAATAGCCAAAAACAAAACCCCACCCCCTACATAATTATGAAAATATTGCAACCTGGCTCAAACAACTGGGAGAACCCCATGAGTTGATAAAAATCCTTTGTCATCATGCCCAACATGCATGGAGCTAAATGAGCTACAACTCACCTAAACCTATCAAGTAGACTGAATGTGTTGTTTCTATAGATGATTTCCCATAATATATTGTTTATGTAACAAACACAAGAACAAGAAAGAAAATTGCATGGGCAAAACAATCATTTATGTTTTCGTCAAACTATAATATAATTACAACCCCACAAGAGGTGAACATGATGGAGATGCGTCAGTGCTCATAAGTAAAATGATTCACAGCGATATTTAGCTCAAATTATGGAAAATCATCTACAAAACAACTCAAAGTAATAGGAAATGAAATATAAAATAAATAATACAACAACAATCCAAAATTTAATAGGAAATGCAATGTGAAATAAGAGCTGGACAATGAAATATCTCAAATTTAATAGGAAATACAATATGAAATTAAAGGCAAACATGGAAACATCACAAATTACATAGGATTATTCCTTTTCACTGGATTCATACTCAACCAAATTGTACCTAGTGCTCAAAAGACAATAAGGAGGAATTGAATGTCTTGCCACAGGATACGGTGCATGCCATTGTTGGCACATGATCCAGAGGACACCGGTGTTCTCTTTCCATTCCCCTTCTACACATCGGAACACCTGATTCTCAATAGAACCAAACCAGATTTTGATCAGAGTAAATCATAATTGCCACTCTTCACTTGTTTTCTAATCAGTAACTAAATATGAATCTGAGTCGGTATTAAATAACCCCCAAAATACAACAAACAAACTACAAAGAGAGGGAGTAGTTCTTACCATGATGTTGATTGAGTAAGAGTCATGGTCATCGCCGAGAAAACAACTAAGGATATTATAGGGATCTTCAGTCTTGAATTCCTTCAAGAAAAAGAACAATAACAGAAGTCTTTACCAAAGGTAGAAAGCATTTCACTGTGAAGACTTTGTCTTTGTATTTAATCTTTACTTCAGTGTTGAAAATCCAGCCACCAGTCATCAAGCAAAAAAGTAACAAATCTCTTTGCCTGATATATGTTGCAGGCTAACAACAAGTTTTTCTTTCAAATTAAAAAAAGTAGTCACACATCCCTGTTCTTATAACCTAGACTATCGAAAACTATGATGGCATTAAAATAAAGAAACTCAGTAAGAGAAATACTATATTTTAAACACATAATAAATCTGATTTTCAAGCAATGCTATAAAGACTACAAGCTAGAGAAACTGAAATAAAAGATGAGGGTGATCACTGCTTATGGGCTTTCTTCCAAAGAGAAGCTCAAGAAATACAACGCCATATTCATAAACATTAATCTTGTCACTCACTTTAATGTATATGAAATATTCTGGTGCCAAGTAACGGCAATGAAAAGGGTAAAACTCATTCAAGTTTAGCTTGGAATAGAATGTAGAAACTGAATAGTTGTAGAATACAAACTCAAAGGTCACTGCAATGTTACATAATGCCCTCTGATTTGTGGTTAGTCCCATTTAAAGTCCAAACTAAAAGAGTTAAAAGTTTGAAACAACCTCAGACCACTTCTTTTGATGTACATAACTATATTTAACATATTTCATAACAAGTAATGCAGAATACACACAAAGGCTCCAATAGATGATATCCAAAAGCTACAGTAAGATCAAAATTCAAAATATACCAGGAGACAACCCAATTTGCTTGATGCTCAAAAGGCACGAGAAGAGTTGACCGAAACCTAAATTCAAGCACCGTTAAAATCCCCTCAAATTAACTAAAATTAAGGGTTTTTCTTGCCCTAAAATCAAGAGAAGAAGAAGTAATAAACCCGCTATTGTTGACAGCTTTAGCGGCATACTCGATCTGAAAAACTCGTCTATGAGGGAGAAGGTGGTGGTGGAACGGTCGTAACCGGTTCCGATGCTTCTCATCCTTCAAAATCGATTGATTAACCTCTCTTTATCTCTTTATCTCTTTATCGAGGTTGTGTTACCGGAAGAGGAGAGGCCGAAATTGATATACAAAGCGAGAAAAAACAAGTAGTATAATCACGCAAATAAGTGAAAAACGATGATGGAGATTGAAGACATACATCCATAAAAAAAGGATGAACAAATCTAAATGACTCACAATAGATGGAGAGAGATTCGTCTAGAAGGGCTCTTCTCAGATTTGAAGCGGGTTGCCTCTACCATGGTGGAAGCCGAAGCAAGGAGGAGTATCTGAGTGCATTTAATGCTGAAGCGTTGGAAAATCAGCCGCGCTCATCATCAATAACCTGGCGGTGGAACATCAAGAATAACACGCTTCTAACACGTGGCTTCATAGCTCCGGAAATGCAGCCACTGTCGACCAGAAAGAGGACGCGTGGCAATAGCGGAGGAGACACATATAACCCTAAGGTTTGAATGTCTTGCTACCCACGGAAACATCGGGCCTTCTGACGTGAAAGAATCCTAGTTATTAATCATCCCACACGATCCAGCTGCCAGCCCAAATACCCATACATAAGGAAGAAGCCCAAAACTGTAGTAAGTAGCGGACCGTAATTAACGAAGATTAATAAGGGTAAAACTGGAAAATATAAGGTATAAGGACAAAAACGGAATTTCCCTATTCATTTGGGGAACTCCCTCTTTTATTACAGTAAGGATATATAGATATAATTATATATCGGTTTGTTTCAAAAAAAAAAATAAATACAAATTTAACACAAATCCCTATCTCATTTTGTGCAGACCGAAATACCAAAGATATCACCTTTATCGTTATTTCCATAAACCCTGATCTACCGCCAGCTGTTATCCGAAGGATGCGATCGTAGTTATCTTACCATGGAACCAACAACAGGGGATGATTCCTTCCCACGCAACATCCATTTTACAACTCTCGCAGAAACAGTCAAACACATGGAGAACCAATTCCACAGCACACACACCAGAGCAAAGTGCAAACCGCCTTCTCTACCATACCTTTCCACGCATTCCATTCCACTCTCCTCTTCCATTCACGTGTTTCTGATTTTCGATCATTCATTCTCGATCACCGCAGCTTCCGATTCCTATTGAGAATCGTCTGATTAGTTAGATATTCGAGTTGAGTTTGCTCATTAAGCTGGACAGGAACATAATGATTCGCGACGGAGACGAAACCCCCTCTAGGTACAATTTCTTCTTCTATTTTGAGATTTTAGGGTTTCGTTTCACCGGAGCTTGTTTTGACTGAAGTCTAGGGATTATTTTCAAGCAATGTGGTTGTTGTTCTTTCTTTCACGCGGATCTTGTTGTCGGCTAACCTAGGTCAGTGATTTTCTTAGAGGAAAATCGCACGGCTAGTAAATATGAGCTAAACTGCTAATGATTAACTCGTGTAACGTTTTTTGTATCAATTTTTTGTTGGATTAATTTTTGATGGAAGCTTTTTCCGTTGTTCTTGGTAGGTATGAGTTATTGAATATGGTGAGGAAGCACTCAAATTTGCTGGGCAAGACAGTCGTTGATCAGCAGGATGCAGCTGACGTAGAAATGGATCAGGGTTTTTGGCACGATGTCTTCAATCTGTACTTCATTCTTGGTAGGGAATCTAGAGGACGACAAGATGACGACCTGTTATTTTTTGTCAGGAAACTGGTGCGCAACTGTTCCCTCTTAAGCGTCTCATATCATATATGATCCTGGTTTTTCCCGTTGGGTAATTCTGTGTTCTTTTGTAGCTTATATTTCTATGTTTCTACAGAATTACAATAGAAAGGGACTCAATGATGATGAAAATGGAAATTCTCCATACTTTGTGCGCAGGTGGGCTGACAAGGTATACTCTGGACATAGTTCCTGTTTACTGAACATGTGCTGCAAATTTTTTGTAGGATCAGTTTCATTTAGATTACTATGCTTATATATATATATATATATATATATATATATATATATATATATATATTACCTCTAGGGTTGCCAATATCACTTCAGCAGGTATTATTACATTTAATATCGCATCAGTAAGTTAACATCCTAATGTTTCTTAGGTTGAAAAGATGGTATAGATGATTTTAGTAACTTATAATATATTGGATAGTATTATGGCAAGTTCACTATTAGGAACCTATATTTTAGCATTTTCACCATCTTCCTTGCTTGAAAATTTTGTCAAAAAGTATATTGTGAGATCTAATCATAAATGGGTGGCCCTCCTGCCCAGCCTGCAATTATTACAGCTTAGACATGCACATTTTTTCCTAAACCTAAACCTAGGCCTAGTAAAAAGGGGCAGGCATGGACAATATTGCTTATAGAAATTTGTTGTTTATTTTAAACAATCTTCTCAAAAAAAATCCCATAATCCTATTCGGTCGCATAACTGGCACTTTGAACAAGATAATAGGTTCACATAAGAGTTCAGATCGCTTTCCTGGACTGGCTTTTCCCTCTCAACCCTAAGCTGGATTGAGCCTAAGTTTGAGGAATATGGATGATGTATTAAGCATACGGATTCTGTGTCACTTAAGGATCGATTTGACACTTGATATTGTCAGAAACCTTGAGTTATCCGACTGTGGTTTGCTCAGAGTAAAATATGCTAATATAATAAAGGCTTATGCTTTCTTATATGTAAGAAGGCAAAATTTGCAAAGTGTGCTTTAATCTCATAATGGTGTATCATCTAGGCTTAAAAGATTGTGTTGAAGAAAGTGGCCCCTTTTATTTGTATAATTTTTATTAGTGTGTTAGTTTGTGTAAAATTTTATTCATGTAAATTTTATTGAGCTATTCCTTGTAATTATTTGTCGTGTGTTAGTTTGTGTGAGTGTTGCATGTTAGTTTGTGTAAATATTATTGAGTTATTCCCTATAATTATTGGGTGTGTGTTAGTTATGTAAATGTTTGTGTTATTTTATGTAATTGATTTTATGCAAGTGTTGTGTATCAATATATTTACAAAAAGATATAAAAGTTCACAAGATACACCTTGTTCATTTGGTAATCAGGGTGGGTGGGGAGGTCTTCTTTGACAATTATCCACGGTTCGAAACTCCCTAAATCACCAATTATAACTTGAAAATGGCGCACTTCCTCCAATTTTGTGTATGTAAGAATTATTTTTCTCCCGTGCAGCTTGACAATTTGTTGGGGGAAAGTTTAGTGGAGGTAGATTGGAGAAGATCATATTATTTGAACCTTATTGCTCATACTTCATTCACAGTAACTGTGGCAATTTGCAGGTAAACAGTTGCTCCTCTTTGCACCTTTGTGTTCTTTGATCTAAAATAGTGTGTTTGATGATTAGGGTCTCTTTCGTAATAGTGATATTATCTCATATAAAGAATATCGTATGATACATTGCCTGTTTGCTCATGTATATCACTCCTCTGATCTCTCCAATGAGAATCTTATTGATGGAATAATTCATCAACCATGATCTTTTCTTTCCACTTGTAGTTAAACCTAATTGTTTATAACTACTTTTAGAATTGTTTGTAACTGTTTCTGCATCCAACTTCATTATTTGTAAGTACATGCGGTGTTGACTTATGAATAATATCATCTATTTGCTACAAAGAAGCCCATGAAAAATATGAAAATTCAGTTTTATTTATTTTCCCCTTTGGTTAGCCTGTAACAACAATCTAATTTGGGATTTTTTTGTTAGCCATCAGGTCCTTGAGAACCATCGTGCAGGGGATAATACACCTTTGACACCGATTTATAAGGTCTGTGCGACTGAGCTCTATTCTCTTTCTTTGTTTGATATGGTTTGTAAGTTTGTTTGATAAAATGCTTTTTTCATTATTTTAAAATATCACACATTTTCATGAACATTTAGAGCAACTGTGCTATTTATTTGGATCAATGTGGGTCATAAATTTATGATGTATATCAGAAAATCTAATCATGTGAGTAAAATTATGCTTGAAGTTGCAAACTGAAACATTGCAGCTTCAGTAGTTGGATCTGTTAGCAGAAGTATGCCTGACGCTGATGAAAGTGGTGTTTTTATTCTTGCTGCTATACCTTCTTAGTTGACAAGCCTTACGCCTCTTTCTATGACTATGGTTTCAAAGATTTTAATTGCAAGGCAGTAAGGCACCATGTTGGTTCCCTAGTGCCATTGGAAATTTTGAAGTACAAGTAGTCCTTGGAAAAAGGCAAACCTCTTTTTAACTCTGGCTCTCCCACTTCAGTTGTTGGCAGTTAGTCCACACGAATCATAGATCCATATTCCAGGACAGTACAAGCCTGTTAAATGAAATGCCCCAAAACCAAAACAAGCCATCAAATATCAAATAAGAGTTTGTACATTTGGTCAAAGGTATTTTCAGATATCGTTAACTGTAGTGCTTAATGCAACATATTGATATTTAATCATAGATAGCGGAGTCGATACTTGGTGTTGAAGTCTCCATAGGGTTCTACATTATTTGAATTTCCTATTAATGTTTTTTGTGAATTGCCTGATGTAGTTTTTCATAGCGTCTGATAAGCTGGGTTTAGTTGCTGATATCAATCATCCTGTATAGGTTGTAAAAACAGTGTATGCTTCTCCAAGCCGGATCAATTTCCATTTGGATGCCAAAAAGGTGAATATAGCAGTCATGCCTTTATCTATCTTTTTAGTTCATAGCGATGGTGGTTTTGTCTGATATTGTTCAGAATCATGTATGCAGGAAGCAGAGACTGTTCCTGCCTATCCAGATATATGTTTTGCTGTTGATGACTTTGATTCAACATTTGATACAGTGGTAAAGTCTCCTGTTACCATCATTATTACTGTTAGATTCAGATCTCAAAACCTCATGTTACTCATCTAAACAAGTGTCTTAATCAGCAGGGAGTTATCTTTTGTATATGCTCTATTATGATAGTTGTTGTGTCCTGACTTGCTTAGCTGTCTGTGAATTACTGTAAGAAACTGAAAATGTTGTATTGCTCGATTTAATCTTAATATCTCCAGGTCTTTCTCTTGTTGGTTTTGTAGGTCTTATCTGATATGGATCACTGCTACTGTGTGCTTCTGAATGCACATGATGGTGCTGCATTTCCCAGTGAAAAATTGGAGCAGGATTGCAGCAGTGGTTCCTCAGTTGAGGTTGAGGGAGTTCCTGTGAAGATTGATAAAAATAAGGTCAGGTGTTGTTCCAGCGACTACAAGTAGCATTTTCACTTTTCAGAATTGAGATATCATACATTAATTTTTAATGTATTTTCTTCCTAAGGTTCCTACGGTAGAATTTGCTGAAAGATGGAATTTTTTTTCTCATTATTATTATTTTTATTTGGGATCATTGAAATCTGCTCGTCCATGCTTCAGTACCTGCTTGATTGGTGTGATTGAAGTTAGAACTTGCAGTTATTCTGGATTTAGGGAAGTGTTGTACCATTGCTTGAGTTTAGGAAAATAGTATAAGCATGTTACCTGTTATGCATCCAATGCTTTCAAGGGGAGAAAAAGACTAAAAGTGGATATAGAGATGAACGTAAAGAACCATATAATTAGAGCAGTTCTACAATTGCGAGCATTTTCTTTGCTTTTGTGCTACATTTTTGCTGACGGAGATGGGACACTAGTTGTTAAATTTTAAGATGTTCGGTCATGATTAAAAAATACCACATTCGACTTTTCTTAAAGATAGGGAAAACCATCACCTGAGTTTATGGAAAATCTGTCCTTGCCTTTTTTGAACCCCGTGATTAGAAGGATAGGAGAAGTGTGATCTGACTGAGGGTAATCGGTCTGTGCAATTTTTTATAAGAGCTCTTATTGACTTTAGAAAATTTTTCAACCTGAGAAGAAATGTCTTAATAGAATCGGAGTTTACACATGGTTGAAATAGTGCAAACTCACTCGGTCACTCCTATTTCCTTCCCTTTGTTCCGGTGCTAGAACTCAGTATTTCTCTTCCTATGACACCCCAGGGAGTTTGAATGCTTCACGAAGCTGCATTTCTTGCTTTGATCTTTTTGATTTAATGTGTTAACTTCTTACTTGCAGTATTGTTGATAAATCTTTGAATATCGTTAATAGATGTAGTCTTCTATTGCTGCTTTGTAAAGTACACTTAACTTACATTTATGGTATTTCTATATGGATTCGATAAAATTTTATTTGCTTTAAGTTAGTAGTCTCAGTGATGGTTATACATTTTTCAGGTGACTCTCTTTTCAGGATTTGTTAGTTATCAGATGGTCCGAGAAGCATATGATGGTAAAGTTTCTGTAGCTTATGATCATGTGATATGTTCTTCGTTTTCTTTTCTTTTTATGATTTTCCATATGCATAGCTTGTATAATTGACTGAGCTAAAATACCTGGTTGAAAATGTTCGGCGTGATGTACTCCGTATCATTGAGCAGAATTAACCATAACAGCTAAAGATATCATCTACTAGTGGCTCAAGCCATAATGCTTGAACTGGTGTGATATTTCAAAAAATTCACGGCCTGATAATTTTCAGTTTGAATTGCAAACATAAAATACAATCTGTTACATGCATCAACTAAACAAATGAGACAATTTCTTTTGCAATAGGAGTAATTCAAACTTGTGTTAAATTGCATAGTCAATATTGTTCCTGTAGTGCAATGTGAAATAGTTTGCAGCATATATTATAAAATAGGAAAATTTAAAGATACTCCAACCAGATGCTTCTGTATTTTCTTGAGAACCACAAATAAACTAGCTCCTCACAGAAAGAACCACAAATAAACATTGCTCAAATTTCGAGTTTCATTTTTCATATATCCATTTGGCCTGTTTTTTCTTAAGATCACTTTTGTGCTTCAGTTTTTCAACCAGATGCTGATTGTTATCTTAATTTCTGAATTTCACAGCTGGGAGATCACGGTTAGGTAGCCTTCTCTCTCTTTCCCATAACTCTGGGAAGACTGACAAACTCTACATGAAAGGTCCTGGTGGACGCGGGGAAGTTGAAGTAGCCGTTTCAGGTGTTGAAGGTAGAGAACACGTTTTTTCAGTTGTTCAGTCGTTTTTACTCGCCCGCACTGGTTGAAACTCCTAAACACCCAATGTCTTTCACGCTTCACTATTGGCACAAAACACATAACAAGTCAAGTCTCCAGTTACATTAGGTTCCAGAGTTGTGTCTTCAGTTTTTTGCCATACTGATTGTTATCTTAATTTCTGCAAGGAAGCTGATCATAACTAGTGCATATGAGTCCTGGAAGCAGCCTAAGTTAGATTAAGACTATTAGAAATGTCTGAATAAACAATATTTTGCTAAAAAGTTAGATTAAGACAGGCTGTTAATTTTTCCGGCAATATGATAGATCATTGGTCACCTCATATGTCAATTAGGAGCATTATTTTCTGTGTTGATTGCTTTATTTTGCACTAGTCTTCAGTTTCTAAAAGGCTGTTAATTTTGTTCTTATGGATGACAAACATGACATGCTAATAACAAATGTTTTACCAGATCAAAGTAATCAGAATCATCAGATTATTGGCCCTTCGTCTCCAGTTGTATCTAAGAAAGGCTTTGCGTTTGCAACTATAGTCCGACGAGCTGCCTCTGCTGCATCTGTGGCAGCAAAGCAGGCTTATGCAGCAGCTTCTAGGAATGCCGATGAAGAAATGTTACCCCTCAAATGCTGCTTGATGTCCGTGTCTTTGCCCTGGGAACATATTGCTTACGATCTCTTGTTTAAGGTAGAATTCTTGCCCCACGTTTGGTGTCATACTCATGTCTTACATTTTGATCTTACATTGCATTCTTGTATTCTTCAAATCGTTGATTGTAGGGAGGTCCACCAGTCAATCTTTGACGAAAAAGGCGCAAAACATACATGAACTTGCAAAAGCTTTGTCGAGAGATGGGAGATCATACTCCGTGTTGTGCAGCTGGAGATAGGATGACTTAAAAAGTAAGTATTCCATTTTGAATTTTTTTTTTATGTTCTGCTCTGGTTGGAGGATTGCCCTTTTGCTTATGGCACCAAAGGAAAGGAATCTTGCTTTGGGAGACTATTTGTTGACGTTGTACATAGCATGTGAAAAGAGAGCATTCAGTGTATGATGGAAAAGCTTCTTATGAGTTAGCAAGCATTGTGTTTCTTTTTTCAAATTTATAGTTTTTCCCCCCACAATTTACAAAGGGAGAGCTTAGAATTCTATTGTCATTTGTCAATAGTGGAACTCCTCCCTCTCCTTTTTGGATCTCATATCTCATGAAACAATTTGTGGCCTTCGTCTCTTTAAAATATACGTATCTTGTTCTTTGTAGCTAGAGGAGAGCTTAGAATTCTATTGTTTGGAACACAAATTATGCCAAATCAATTATTGAAAAGGCAACCAGAATTCCCTCTGCTTACTTTGATTGAACGAAGTCTAATAAAGTATTCAAAACAAATATCAGTGTTCTTTGGTAGCTCGAGGTCTAGTCTCGAGTCTCATGAATCAATAGAAAAAAGGATGTAATAAAGTGAGTTGGGGGACAAGAAGATAAAGAATGTAGGATTGAAAGTTGTTCACAAGCTCTCCCCAACCAAGATATCATTGTGTATTTTGTGTTTATTTCATCTATACACTAGTAACATTTATACAAAAGAAAAAGTTGCTATGCATTATTTACTAGGTATTAGGTACGCAAAAGAGTTCCCACTAAAATGAATCATGGGATTAAACTAGTCTTCGCACTTCGGAAAATAATGGGATTTTTTTTTACCAGTTGTATTTCAGCTATAAAAACAAAACTCAAAGACCGGAAAAAACCGGTGATTCTGGGTGGAACCGGAAATTACAAAAAAAAATTGAAAAGCAAAAAAAGATGAAATAAAAAGAGCTTAGACTGATCCGGGTCTGACCCAAATTCTGGTCCCGGATCCATGTTTTTGAAAATTCCGGTCCGCATCCGGGTGTTCTGGTTCTCGGTCTGGTTTTTTGAAAATTTCGCTCCTTCGATTTGGACCCGTAACATCTGATTTCGTTTTGGAGCGGTTGAACAACCCTATTGTTATCGCAATGGCTTTTGTTGTGAACTAAATATTTTCGCGGGTGTGTATTCAAAAATGTTGTGGGGTGTATGATTGATACGTAATAATACATTAGCTAAATCTGTCATGCTTTTCTTTTCAACGATATGTAAAAGTGAGTAACGAAAAAAGGTTGAAACTGAAAGCGACCAAAAACTTTGGGTAATTAAAGGCAAATACTTGCACATGGAAGCTGGACTGCATTATTATGCGCTAATTATAAAAATATATGTATGTATATAAGCCGAACAAAAACAACGGAGGCATCGGATGCTATATCACAAAGTACTGCTAATATGTTTAATTAATACAATTCATGATTAGTTATTCATTATACGCTAATTACTTTACTTAATTAAGAAGCAGAAAAGCAGAGGGAAGAGTAAATGATAGTGGGGTGTAAGTTGGTCCATTCTTTGAACAAACTAACTGCCAACTTAACAAAAACCTGGTCTGCTTATTAACTGTAAAAACTTCTCAGGAATATTCCCCTCAGCCATTTTTTAGAATTTAAAAACCGAAAATAATATATAAAAACGTGTGAAAAAAAACACAAGTAACGTGAACAAGATTCTGTAGATGGACATAATGAGGTCTTTCCAATTTCCCATGTACTAGTTTACTGTCCAGATTCTAGTACAAACAAATGGCTATCGACATTTCTGATCGAGATTACACTAATTTAATCCTAATTTAAAAAGCTAATTTGAACTATTAGACTTCTTAATTTGCCGATGAGGTAATCTATCACCCTTATATACTAGGCTCGAAATTAACAATAGAAATAATCTATCAACCTTTTATACTATGCTCGAAATATCTCGTGTCAGAAATTATTATCTCCCACATATATTCCAATACAAAAGTTGTGTACTGGGATGAACGGACACGGACACTGAAAACTAAAAAGGCGAGAAACGGGGAAGTGACAATTCTCAAAAGTATAGGAAATGTCGAACAAATAATATATCATTTTAAAGCTATTGAAATGTAGAATATATATATATATATATATATATATATATATATATATATATATATATATATATATATTACGAGTAGATAAAAGTATTAACATGACAATAAAATGACCGAAACAAAAGCTTATAAACAAACATTTTCAGTCTTACATAGAAATAAACACGTTTAGTCTTACAATCTCAAATAAATATACTTAGTTTCAAAATTGAAGAACGAACCATCCATTTTCGAAATCAACAACAACCTAACAACGTGATCAACTAAGGAAAACAATATAAATATTGTAAATTAGAAAAGGTGAAAGAATTAAAATAACGTACTCAACATTCGACAAAGAAAGATTACACAATAAATTAGTAATCAAGGATTCGAAATTAATTTATGAAATCATAAGAAGGAGGGACGAGTCGGCCGGCGGAACAACAACATTTCTACATTAGAGCCGAAAAAGAAAAAGATCGTTGTCTTGCTTCCGGCAACCACAATCTCGCAGGTGGCCATGTGGGACTAGGTTTAGTCGGAGAAAAATGGGAGAGAAGAAAAAAAATATTACGATAAATCAGTTTTTCTTTACGTTTAAAAAAAATAAATTTCTTTTTTTTTAGACTTAAAAAATAGGGTAAACTTTCATTGACCGTGTCTTGACTGAACACATTCCGCATCCTCGCCATGTTCAAAACGTGTCCTACATCTGAAACGTGTCTTAACCGTGTCAGGTCATATTTAACCGTGTTCGAACCGTGTCCTGCCATGTCCCCGTGTCCGATACGGCACGACACGTGACATTCACCTTCTAAAAGTGTGTGGACATCATAGTAACTCTTGTGCACGATAAAAAAAGGTTACTCATGAGTTAACAAGCATTTTGAGATATTGTTAGCCCCCTCAAATTATTTTTTACCTTATTAGCCTCAATATATATTGACAAGTGTAGCTGAAAAAATCATTACATTCGGAGGGGAGTTGAGTTGAGAGTAAGAGATTGACATTGTACTAGGGTGGTTGATTGCTACTCCAATTTTATTAGCCTAATTGACACTTATTAAATGGGTCTAGCATCCCAATCTCTATATCATTGATACACAAATCGGTTGGCTGAGATACTCTAATATCATATAAACGATCTTAAATATTAGATTCAAATCCAACACATAAATCTAACAATTTTTTTTTGGTAAAGAAAAGCGGTTCGATCCGATAGATGCGCGCCGTCATGAAGGAACACAACAAATGAGAAAAACATTAAATAAAAGTACATCATAAAAACCCGAAAGCAAATACGTCATCAGGGGAAAGCAGAATGATCCGGTCAGCTGAAAGCGACGAACATGAACGTTCATTTTTCCTAACAAATTATATTCTATACTCATTTATAAGTGAAATACGCGCATTTTACATGTTATAGACGAACGTATAATCGCAATGACTTATATTTTAATGAAAATATGTGACGTTTGATTGAAGAGTAGATATACAATCATAAAATATATACTTAGGGCCCGTTTGGTTTTAACTCCGGAATCGAAAACGGAATGGAAACGAATCTAGTCCATATGTATACCATTGTTCATGAAAGTTTGTGGAATCATTCCTTGTGGTTTGAAGGAATTGGAGTAGAATTTGATTACTTTTGATACCCTATAGGGTAACAAAATGTGGGGAAACAAGTGCATTTTGCATTAATCCCCAATGAATGATTCCACAAAACTTCACGAATAAGGATATACATATGGACTAAATTCGTTTCCATTTCGTTTCCGTTTCCGGAGTTGGAAGCATACAGACCCTTAACTTATAAGTGAAAGATACTTTTGACAAACACGTTTTAAGCAAAACTAACATATTATAAATATATACTCAACTTATATGACCACAATGTAACATTTCCACTCGTGCAAGTTAGTTGCAAACACAAGAAACAGTTGAATGGCACTTGCTATACGACCTAGATCAATACATAAGAAAACCAAACATGTAGCTTGTAATGTAGAAGAAATATAGTACGTACAAAATATACACCATAAAGTGGTGGCACCTATTTCACCCTATTTGTATTGTGAGGTGTTCCTTTAGATTCTTCATCACTAAGCTAAATCTCGAGTGGACCCCATTGCCCACCCCTCTCCCTAAACCTATGTGCACATATCATATCTTGCACATGCACGTCCAATTTCTCCCACCACAAATAAACAAAAAAGATAAAAAAGAAGTACCTAAAAAGACCATTTTATCCCTCATTCCACCAAAGTGGGACCCACTCTTCGGCATAAATACCCGCTCCATGCTACGCAATTCTTCCCTTTTCCCTTCCTTCTTTCTCTCTCCATAACATCGACCTCTCTTTGTTTCCTTCTCCATTGCTCTCAACCCGGTTCAACAAAATGATGTGTTCCCAAGAACCCCTTCATTTTCCCCTCCCGGTTTTCGAGAACCGGTTCACTTCCAACGAGCTCGACGAGATTCTCTCTTTTTTCCAACCCACGGATAATAATGATACGGCCGTGGACTTTGACCAAGAGTTGTCCCCGCAACCCGTATCCTCAAACTCCGGTTCAGATTACCCTAACCGGTTCCTGGAAGAAACCGACGAAAAGAAGGCGAAGAGGAAGATATCAAACCGGGAATCTGCTCGGAGGTCCAGGTGGCGAAAGAAGACACACCTAGAGAATCTAACGGCTGAACTAAACCGGCTTAAGGACCAGAACCGGGAATACACAAACCGGCTCAGTTTGGTTTTGAACCGGCTCCGCTCCGTGAAGATTCAGAACGAGCTAATGCGGTTCGAGTGCGTTCATCTAACTCAAAGACACACGAGTCTAAACCGAGCTTTGCAAGCCGTGCAATATTCACAGTTTAAGGACAAGATTGTCACTAATAATACCAATTTCGTGGATGCAAATGGACGGTTCAGTTCGCTACAAAGACACGCGTATTAATCGGCTTAAAATCCATCGAGCTTAAACTGATTAAACTAGAATATAATCTCGTTTATTTCCTTTTTATCTTTTTTTTTTCTTCTTCTTCTTCATCATTATTATTATTATCTACTAATGCTCTTTTTATATGTACATCACGAGTAATTAATGAGATAATTAAAGGAAGGCGCTTTTTTTTAAATGGGAGGTAGTTACGGTTGAAAAGTAACGGAGTTAATACTAATAACATGTTATTTTCCAATCAAACAAGATTAATTAGAGTTGCTTATATTAGTTTATAAGCTACTATAAAAATGTTGGAATTTTGAATTATATACACAAGTTGAAGTTTAAAAATAAGTTCTATAGTCATGAACTACGAGTAAATTTGAAATCCGAGCTTTTACGTGAAACAAATGGTTGAAAATCCAACATTTACGTTAAGGAAGAGATGGTACAAATTCAGCTAAACTCGGATATTCTAACGGGTAAAAGGGATTCCTTTTTATTTCAATTGATTTACGGAATTGTGATTTTATTTTTTAATTTGTAAGGCCACGTATGAAGAAAATAAAGTGTATTTGTGCAAAGCTGCATGTTACGTAGGTAAATAATGTTGGATCGACAATCCTAAAGTTAAAAAGGAAAAGGGAAAGAATTCTACTTTTATTTCCGGAAAGATTAGAGTTATATACATAGGTATCGATGATAAAAAGAAGTATGTATGGGTATGGCGCTTTAAGGTTTGTGTCTTAGGGTACACCCACATCACATGATAATATCCCAACTCATTGCCCTATATAACTCCCTTTCTTCATTTTACTTTTTTTTTTTGTTTTATATACAAAAACTATTATTTTATTTACCTTTTCACTATAACTCCCATCATATTTTAAATGAATTGTGTTTATTTATCATGAACCTATACCCAAGACTTCCGGTTCCATCCTAATTTATGTGAAGAAAGGTCCATGAGGTCCCTAGCACCGTGAACACCATACTTGATAGAAAACAACCTGGACAATGATCTATCACCTTTCTGTAGTAATCTTCAAGCAAGCTTGCCTAAAGAAGCCATGTTCGCCTCCATTGAACTTCAAATGCCAAGGCCACCGCATTCTCACGGTTTGCAAACGTCGCTCTGAGCACCAATACTTGGAGCGACGTGGGAAATGCTAGGGCAACCACACTTGAAAGTGATTGGTTTCCACTCATGATAGCATGAATTATAGTCTATTTTTTTGGGGTTTGTTTGGACGTTTTATCTTTCGTAATCTGCATGTTTGTATGTATATTATGTGATTTTACTACCATTTCATCTACCTTTGCGAGAATCGAGGTCTACACCTAGTTTTGTTGTAATTGCAGGTAAAAGGGTACGTTTCGCATCAAAAAGGAGCAAAAGGAGTCATGAGTCATTTGGAGCTACATCCAGGGAACATAGCTATGGATTAAAGATTTACTTTGGACCAGTTTTGAGAGATTTCACATTCAGTGTGACTCACCTCGGTTGACCAGAGATTCATCTCGACCGAGGTGATCCAGAGACGCCGACTCGACCGAGGCGAACACCTAGGACGCGGCGAGAATATTTTATTCTTGGCTGAGATCTTTTAAAATTGGAAAGTGATCTTATATTTTTGGGCTTGGCTCCTGGAAGGAAGGAGATATGCAGAATCATATATTTTACCTATATTTATGGGAAAATATCTTTTTAAGATTGATTATCTTTGGAGGGTTATTTTCTTATAAAAGGGGTTGGATTTCCACAAATCCGAAGACCCGCTACATCCGCTTACGGCTGGACATCTTGCTTACGAGAAGATCACGCAGCAGCAGCCTACTCCAGTTAGGAGAGATTCGAAGAACCTTTTTGAAGGTTGAAGGAAGGTTGAAGTCCATAGCTTTTATAGCTTTTTGGAGGGTTTTGTAAGATTGTCTCCAATTCCCTCACTTGTTGTCTTGTCTTGTTGGATTGCTATCCAAGGAACGCTTTTGTTGTGATATTTGATTCAGTTATTGAAGTCTTTTCATTAAATTCTTCTTGTTCAAATATTCACTTTCTTCCCATATACTTTAATACTTTCATAATGATGATGAGTGGCTAATTTCCTTGTGTGATTCTAGGGTGATTAGCTGAAGGTTGTGGGAAAAACAATGATAGAATAATCTTAGATTCCAGTAGGATCCTGAAAGTTCGAGTCTTTAACCTTAACCCTAAGCGTCTCGTTCAGTCGATGAACATCTCGGCCGGGGTGGAAACTGGCTGACCGAGGTAGCTTATCTGATCCATAACTGAGAGTTAAGTGTTAGAGTTTGCCAAATCCTATTCTTATTACACCTTTCCTGGTTCAAGGCAAGCTTAGGATGAGACTTACCCGGTAATTCCTTAGTTTGTGTACCAACGATCATAAGTGTAGGTAATAAAGGTTCATCCTTTATTGGGGTTTGAGTGTGCTTCCATCCCATCTTTGTGAGTTAGCCTGAGACTTACCCGGTAAAGGTTGATTCTATTCCCTTAGATGGTGCGTTAGTTTGAGGTTATAGTTCTTAATCTTGATTCCTTGAGACTTACCCGGTAATAGGAGTTACGGTTTAGGATTAGTGTGTAGTGAGACTTACCCGGTGATCTACTCCACTTTAGTAACACCTTCCCCACGCAAAAATCTCAGCTTTGTCCACTTATCTATAGATCTTGAGTTGGAACCACAACTAGATGCTTTAATCCCTAGAATTGCATGTTTGCTTTATTGACTTCTTATTCATCTTTGATTGTGTTAATTGCTCTTTGTGGTTAGTATTCACGAAGCTTACTGTTATTGACTTTGTTTCACCAAGTCCCTGTGATCGACCCCTGGAATTTTCTTGCTTTTACTACGATTGACCCGTACACTGCGGGTTCGCATCCTTGTTTTAAGCTTAAGTCTAGGGTTATAAATTTAAAGCTTGCACACACCGTTTGGAGCGAACAACTCATCATCCATAAGTGTCTGGATTGAATGACTCAATCTATCAAGACAGAGCATAAATAAATTGGAGAAATTGGATCGTCTTGTTTAATTTCCCTCAAGGGTTGAAAGGATTGCGTCATTTCACCATTCCACAAGACTTTCATCGAAGAAGAGTTAACACAGTTCATGATTCTAGTAACCCACACCTCAAGCAAACAAAACATCGTGCAAGTCTCTTTAATGAAATTCCAGTTTAATTTGTTATACGCCTTCTCAAGATTGATCTTAATTGCCTGTTTACCTTTTTTTTTCTCCCTTTAGAGAGAGTGATTAATCTCTTGCACAAAGATGACATCATTTTCTATAAATTGTCTCGGAATGAAGCTGGTTTGAAAGGGGTGAATCACTTTCATCATATGATAGGTTGCAGTCTAGCAACAATGAGCTTCGATGAGTTTGTAAACGACATTACATAGTCCAATTGACCTGAATTTGGATATGTGATCCGGACTCACTCCCTTTTTTTAATTGGTCGAAAGGAGTGTACTACTCCACGGTAGCGCGTTTTACTACTCGAAAACAAACTACAAACGAGTCATACGTGGTAAGCTAACCCCACGGATATCATCCAAAAGAATATCAATAATACAAGCAGGAGGGACATTCAGCTTATGAACCCTAAAATCATAGGCAAAAGCGGTATTAGTAAGCGCATCAACCGCTCTATTACCTTTTCTGAAAATATGACCGGGATCGACAATCCAATCCCGGGTAAGGAAGGCTTGGCAACGAATCACCAGACTAGTCTGGGAATGCGATGAACAAACCCCATTCTTGATCAAACCCACCACAAGTAACGAATCAATTTCCATATTGACACGGCGGAACCCATTCTCCCATGCGAGCTCTAGCCCCAAAGCGACTCCCCACAACTCCGCTTCTAGTACAGATGCGCAACCCAGATTCAACACTGCACCTTTAACCCATTCTCTATTATCATCACGTATCAAGGAACCTGTTGCCGCACACTTTGACGGACTCCTTACCGCCCTATCTGAGTTAACTTTTACCTAGCTTTTGTTAGGCTTACACCAGCAAACTCCCTTTTCCTTCTTATGGCCATGACCCAACCTTTGCTCTTTACCCATAACTCTTTCAATTTCAGTCACTATAACCCTTAGGAATTCACACTTGTCTACCAACATCTCTTCACCCTTGAAAATACTCGCATTATACTACTTCCACAACCACCATATCACACAAGCAAAAGTAACGTTCCAATTACCCCCAAAGAAGAGGGCTTATACAAGCTAACATTAGTAAATAACCATTCCTCCCAATCGAGAGAAAAGAAGATATGACTGTGGGCAGCCGGTACCAGTTGATACCATACGTGTCTCACCTAAGAAAGTCACGCAAAAGATAAAGGAGAGAATCCTCGACATTCGTACAAAAGGGGCAAGACGCTTCCGAGGTCATATGGCGCCTAAATCGTTCCAGATTAGTAAGCGGAACTCCTCATGCTCATAACCACATGAAATAACGATTCCTCTCATGTACTTTAACCTTCCAAATATGGTAGAATAGGTCCTCCCTAACATGGTTTTGCGAATGTCCACTCAATATATACTCGTAAACGGAGGAAGATGAGAAAGATCCATCCTTTAACCCCAACCATCTCACCGAACCCTCCTCTCTAACATCGTCTTGCATTGCAGTGGCAACGACTTTCAGGAACCCAGAATTGCTCAACCGATTGTTCAAATAATCCCAGTTCCAGGCGCCTGAATCCAGCGAGACATCCCTAACCGAAAGCGCACGATCTGCAGCATCCAAAGGTAGGGGACACAACAGTTCCAAGGGCTCATTACCAATCCACACATACGTCCAGAACCCTGCTTTATGCCCATTAATGACGCTCCAACCAAGATTCGGCACTACCAACAAGTTGTAGACATAAACAAGACCTCTCTAGAGGAAGGAGTTGCCCCCTCTACACACTAGTTGCCTTGGCCAATCATCACCCCTAACCGAATACTTATTAGTAACACTGAAGCCCAAAATTGATCTCTATTGTGGAACAGACGCCACCCTAGTTTCCTCAGCATAACCAGATTGGTGTCAGCAGCCTTCCTGATCCCCAACCCTCCAAGATGTTTACTGCGGCAGACCTTATCCCAACTTCGTAGGTGGATTTTGTTGGAGCTCGATGTCTCTCCCCAAAGAAACTTCCTGCACACTTTATCCATCTTATCCAACACACTTTTAGGGAGAAGAATGGAATTCATATGGTAAATGGGAAGAGCAGAAAGTACAGATTTCACAAGGGATACTCGTCCAGCCAAAGAAAGCGAATATGCCTTCCATCCCTCAAGTCTGCTATTAACTCTCTCTATCAACAAGTTAAAGGTGGACACATTAACTCTATCATGAAAATTAGGGATCCCAAGATACTTTCCCAAATGACGAGTATATAGGAACCCGCATAAGCCACTGAGAACATCTTCAAGGCCTCCTCGAACATTCTTTGAAACGAAAGGCGGGACTTTAGCATACTTGCCTTCAACCCTGAGGCACCACAGAAATCACTCAGGATCTTCTTGATGTTATTCAATTAAGGGACCGATACTTCAGCAAATAAAACAATGTCATCCGCAAACGGATTGTCCTGCCACACCCCCTTGTCATCGGAAATCCTCTTGTAGTCTCACCATTCCAGAGCACTTTCGTAGAAGCAATAGAAAGACAAGACGAAATCCACGAGCTCCGCCTTGGTGGAAGTCCGATATCCCTCAACGTCTCGATAACAAACTCCCACCTAAGCATGTCGTATGCTTTTTCTAGGTCTAGCTTAAGGACCATCTAACCCTTCCGTCCCCTTTTCCTACTCATAGAATGAATAACTTCATGGACAATAACTGTGTTGTCCGAGATCATTTTAGAAGGAATGAAGCTTGACTGCATGAGCGAAACCAAGTGGTTCATAACACTCTTATTACGGGAAGCAAGAATCTTCGTAATCACTTTGTAGCTGACATTACACAAGCTAATAGGGCATAATTGACTTATCAACTCGGGCCTCACCACCTTCCCGATCAAGACTACCAATGTCTCATTAGACAAAGGGGGCATAAATGCACTTCGAAAAAAATTGCTGACAAACTTTACCAAAGACACACCAACCGTACCCCAACAATTCTTGTAAAATAATGATTGGAACATATCCGGACCCGGGGCTTTAAGGGAGCCCATGGCTTTAACCGTGCTCATAATTTCCACTTCATCACAATCCCTATCTAAATCGGCCCACTGATAAGTGTCCAACTAAGGAAAATCCCCCATCGTGACGCTTCCAAGAGCGGGGAGATCCACATGCCCATACAAATTACGGAAGAAATCAGCTGCATGATTCTCAAGCATTACTTTGTCGAAACACCACTCATCATCATCCAACTTCAGGTCCTCTACTCAATTACTTTGGCGGTGAATCACAGTGGCAAGATGAAAGAACTTCGTATTTTCATCCCCGTAGGACAACCAATCCTAACGTGCTTTCTGACACTAGAGTGACTCCTCTTACTCCATCACAATATCCAGCTGTTTCTAGGCTTCAATTTCACTCAGTAAAAGTGAATCCATAACTGACTGAGTATGGAATGAGTTAATATTTTCAATTTCCTTAATCAAGGCCTCCTTTCTTAAATGAATATTACCAAAAACCTCCCTATTCCACTTGTGTAAAACACTTTGAAGCTTCTGGAGAGCTCCCAGAATATGAGCAAGATCGTTCTAGGTTTTTTCAATAAGGTGGGAGAAGTCCGGATGGGTAAGCCATACATCCAAAAAAACGGAAGGGGCACTTCCTATGATTAAACCCCGATTTCCGTACGAAGGAAATGAGCAACGGATTTTGATCAGAAGAGAGTCTTGGAAGGTGTCTTACAAATGCCTCTTGCCACCTTAGTCTTCCACTAGACGACAGAAGAATTCTATCGAGTCTCTCAAAAATCCGAGTACCCACCTCCCTGCCACGGGCCCACGTGAAAGGAGATCCCTGATATACCATATCAACAAGTTGAGTGTCGTTGATCCACTCTGCAAAGGCAATCGATTCCTTCGCCAATCTGCTAGAACCCCCTTGTCGTTCCTCCACACATTTAATAACATTGAAATCTCCCCCATAACAACAGGAAACGAAGAGGTATTAACAATGTTTTGTAAGGATTCCCATACACTCCCTTTCCGTTGAGGGTCTGGACAAATGCAAACAACAATCAAATGTTACGCATCCACCCCAACCCCAACAATAGCATGAATATACTGTTTGTCCTTTGTAATGATACGTATAGGACATTCCACATTATTCCACACGAGCCAGATACCACCACTTTGTCCCACAACGTTTACTCTATATGACGAATCATAACCCAATATATTACAAATGCGCTCTGTTGTCTCCCCAGAATAATGGGTTTCAAATAAAGCTACAACCCGAGGCTTATATTTTCCGAGAAAATACCGTATAGACCGTCAGAAACTTGACTTCACAGTTCCGCGGTTATTCCATAAGAGCCCTATCATTTGACACTTCTAAAAGAAAGTGACAACCCTCCCAATTAAGATTGAGAGTCAGGTACTAAAGAGACCTGGGAGTCCATCTAAGTCGGAGAAGGATTAGTCTCCATACTCACATTCACCACTTTCACCTTTGAGGGCCCAACATCCTTTGACCAGGGATGACAATTTTATTCGAACCCGATGGACATCCGATAACCCGATCCATAATAAAAGGGTGAAAACCCAACATGAAGCGGGTGAAAGCGGATGGCGGATGAAGCGGGTGATGGATCGGGTAGGATTTGGATATACCTTTCATCCACCCGTCACCCGATCCATCATCCATCCACCCATCCGACCCGTTTCACCCGCTTACACCCGTTTAAATTTATAATATTTTAATTTTAACAAAACCCTAAAAGACAGTCACATCCCTACAAAAATCAGAACCCTAAACCTAACTCGCAAGGTCTGCTTTAGGTTTAGGGTTGTGCGTTACCTTTTTGGAACCGAAGGTCATTCCTCTATTTTTCAAGAACTTAAACTTATAACACTTCTTGTAATATTTTCACTTGGATGATTTGTGTTGACATTAGATTTATCATGTTTTTTATGGATAAGACTTTTTCGGATTGAATTTATTTTTATTATTATTAATTTTCCGCATTCGAAGCCGAGTTTAATATCGATTTAAAGGGAAATGCGCAGAACACCCGATCCACCCACTTCATCCGTTGGATACGGGTGGTTCGGATGCTGGTGGTGGGTTTAGCGGGTGGCGGGTCGGGTGGATGAGATTTTCTCGTGGGTCGGGTGGCGGACAAGGTCAACCACCCACCATCCGATCCATTGCCATCCCTACCTGACACTTGTTTGTCTTATGCACTAAAGATAATATCTATGGGATTTGCTTTATGGAGAATCTTTATATGTCGGACCTTTGGGGGCACTACACTCTCTTTCTCCCTTTCTACTCCATTCTGCGCTTTATGCTTCAACACTTTATTTTCACGCTGAGCCGCATGCCCTCTCGGGATAAGGTTGGCTTGACGTGCTCTTTTCTTATGGTTATTCAAGGAAACGAAGTTGGCACCATGAATCAGTCGAGGCTGCACAACCTGTCTACCATGAAGTGTCCCTTATCCCTGCCTTAGACTCCATAATTGTGTCTTGTCTTCCAACAGGTTCATTCTCCTTCATACGGTTTCCCTCAGTCATATCCAAAGGTGCTTTCCCCTTTCTGTTAGGTGCGACTAAGGACAACCATCCATGGACCAAGGCTGACGTCATCAGTGCATGGCCTAATCACTGACTCCGCTTGGGCGGGGATATGATTTGCTGGTGCTATCGTGTCCACCTCTTCCATCACAACTCTCCTAGTCACACTTTCCTGTTGCTCCAAGACTTCGGAGTCGTCACCACCATATTGTGTTCCCATATTTGGATGAGTAAAAGAGGTAAGTAGGCTTTAATTGTATAAATGTAGATTAAGTAGGTAAATATGTTTCAATGTGAATTAACTAGACTCCTTTTAATTTTGAAAAAAAGATAAAATCTAAAATAATTTAAGATACTTTCAAAAATAAAAAGACGTTGTCTCTTAATTTTTTAAAATAAAAAAGAAAAATGAAAGTGGTCCCTACTATTATTCAAAATTAAAAAAATTTGCTTCCTTAATTTTTTAAAATAAAAAAGAAAAATGAGAGTGGTCCCTACAATTAAGGAATTAGTTTCAACATTAAAAAAATTTTCTCCTTAATTAATATGGTTGTTTTTTTAATTAAATAATGAAAACGAGAGCGGTCCCCAAATCTCCACGAAAATTATGTACATAATTTTCACAGACAACACAAACCTGTACATAATTTTCACGACAACACAAATCTCCACGAAAATTATGTACAAAATTTGTGTTGTTTGTGAAAATTATCTACATAATTTGTGTTATGTGTGAAAATTATGTACATAATTTGCGTGTGAAAATTATGTACATAATTTGCGTGTGAAAATTATGTACATAATTTGCGTGTGAGAATTATGTACAAAATTTGTGGGAAGTATTCTCATTTTTCTTATTTAATTAAAAAACAACCATATTATTTAAGAGATAAAATCTTTTTAATGAGAGTGGTCCCCACATTTAATATTCAGTTAATTTAGTTTATCTTTTTTATTTTTAACAGTTATTTATCCTCTTTATGTAAAGACTCTTAAATAGATTCTCTTATTTAATTTTTTTTTAATTTCATTTACTTTTAATTTTATGGCTAGAAAATGGAGAGGTCTAGATTGTATCTATGATAAAAAAAGGCTTCTCTACACCAATTTTCTCTATTCTATTTGGCTTGTGTAGTTTACATTGTTTCTTTGTGTGCTCATAACATTCACAACCAAAGCAGATGGCGTGAAGATTTTCATATTCAAGTAGGAGTCTTTTTCCACTGAGTATCACATCACCTTTCAATGGTCTATCCAGATTAATGCTCACGCAAACTCTCGCAAACCTACCCCGATCCAGGCTGAGAGTTTTCTCATCTATCCGAAGTGGAACACCGATGGCCGACGCGATGGCTTTCAACACCTCCAAGTTGTACATGGAAAAGGGTAGTCCTGAGATTCACACCCAGACACCAGCAGACGAAATAACGAGGTCAAAGGATCAAAATATGGGCTCCATTGTTGCATAAGGAGATAATGTCCAAACATCTTTCATGAACCATTACTTAGGGCGTCGAGGGGCGGAGGATTAGGGTTTGACTCTTGAGGAATCGAGCTAAGACATCTCATTTAGACCCTTGGGCAAACTGTCAATATTAAAAAAAACTGTTAATCGGACGAGTTTATTAATCGGTAGGTAAAACGTTTATTTCACAGGCACACAAAAAAGGAAACGCAACACACGGTGCTTTGCTTTATTTTCCACTTGGGTTAATAACTTAATATATAGTTTAAATCTCCCCATTAAAGTAGTTAAAATGAAAAAAGTTACTAAAAAAATGGTAACAAATAATACGCATATATACACTATACGTATATAAGTGAATTAATTCCGATGCATGAATTAACAAAGAAGTATAATAGCAGTATGATTATGACATATGAGCTAATCTAGTTATTAAAGGAGCAAAGATGATCCCATTCATGCACTTGCTTATGGTAATCATTGTGGTTACTGTAATGTGAGTGCGTAATGATCTCACATTTTAAATTAACCAATTATATTCCATTTACCGACGTGCGTAACTACATGATGCATTCTTCATTCAGCTCATGTTGATCGATCGAGGAAGCCAAACTATCTAGGGTATCATATACATACATATTGGAGGCCCTATGTCAATAATTTTAATATTTTTATCAATTTTAAAAATAATGTTTTATTAGAAAAAAAATAGACTAAAATTATTATTTTTAAATAAAAAATATATGAAAGAATGACAATAAAGGCAAAACAAGACTTTTTATTTAACTTTAAATAGTTTTTCGAAAAAAAATTACATAAAACAAGGAAAATTTTTTATAAAACATGTATGAAAAAATAGAATATAGTAGAAAGGAGATTTCAACTATTAACTTTTTTGAACAAAAAATACATGAAAAATTGACGATAAAAAAGATAAAAAGTAAAACAAGACCGTTATAAACGAATAAAATTAAACAAAAGAGAAAAAAAAATATTACAAAACATATCTGAAATTTTTTTTTAAAAAATGTAGAAAGGAGGATTTGAACTCATGACCATGAACACCAAATATTGTACTCTAACCATTATGGCAAGCACACTTTTCTATTTTAAACTAATTAAAAGTGGATTAATTTGGTTAATAGGCCTTTTTAGATTATAATAGTAGTAACTAGGCCTTTTTATTTTTTCATTAACTAAATATACCCCAAATTTTCTTTTAACCGTGGAACCCTAACCTTCTATTCACCCTCTTCCCGTCTTCCTCTTTGCAAGCCTCCAGCCACTCTGATTCAGAAACAAAATCGAAGATGATTCCAGTAATCGAGTTAGCTTGCGACTTCACCTCCCGCTCCGAGGACGAGAAGCTTGCGAGGGCGTTGGATGCTTCAGGGTTGTCAACCATGGCATTCCCATTCAGTGATGGCTGATATAAAGTCACTCGTCGCTGATCTACTCAATTTACCGCCTGAGATTAAGTGCCACAATAAGGATGTCATTCCTGGGTTCGGCGCAAACAAGGCGCTACATCCGCCGTCGGCGCAACAAGGCGCTAGATCCGCCGCCGTAGATCTGATGACCTCGATTCCTCATCTCCCACCATCAACAATCATAGTAGGCGAGCTCTGCATCTCCCAATCGACCGAGGAAAAGCATCGACAACAAAGCTCAAACGTATATAACAAGATTCGTAAGAAAAAGAGGAAAGGCTGGTTCAAGCACTCACAGATTTGGTGATTTGCTAGTATGCTTGGATCTAAGTAACTGTAAGTTCAGATCTGGAAATGTTAATCTACTTCACGTTATATGCATGTAGTTGATTCGGGAGGCCTTCCATCTAATCTCTTGCTCTTCATGTGCTTTTTGGTTAGTGATGAATTTGTGGGAACTCCTTTTTCCGTGCTGATACACCCGGTTGTCAAATGTTCGAGTTCGAGTCTGTCTTGGCGTGATTGCTCATACGACTTGCTCTACCAAACTTAGACTATCAGATATTCAGATTCACCAAACCATCCTTATCATTGGTATGTAGACAAGCATTCGTTTTCGGTAACGCCTTCTTGACTTCTCTTTGCTCCCATTGGTAACATGGATAACATTATATAACTGTAAATTAGTTAGGCATCTTAGATCTAACTTGTTTCCTATATTTGTGCTGTTAAATTAGTGAAGCTCAGGCAATTAGAATCAAAACATGTACCTTTTGTAATGCAAGTCCCTTGTATATGATATTGTTGGAGCATTATTATAGATATAATAATTGTTTAATTAAGCAGATCTTCTCAGCATAGTTAATTCCGTTTCTTAATGATGTGTAATTTTATATTAAAATACACATGTGAAGTCCATAATAAGATCTATGATTCATTCTCTACCTCTGCAAAGCAAAATTGGCTTCAATCTCTTGCCTTGGAAACACCTTGGCGGTGCAAGGCTGCTCTATAATTCTTGTTTTGTGCATGTGATTTACTTAGTAAATGATCTTCTCTGTGAGTAAATGGATAGTGAAGCCCTCATCTCTATGGTATCCATAATAAGATCTATGATTCATGTCCTATCTGTTTGAGGACATGAAGCTACAACTTAGTTGTTGCTCGATCTTCGAATAAAAAGCTCGTAGAAGAGAATCGAAGCTTTGATGAAACCTTTAGCATATATGTCAATTTTACAGTTGTGTGTCTTCTTCTTCCTCTTTTTCGTGTCAACACAAAGGCGTAGACCTAGATGAAGGGTACGGCCGTCCTCTAGCTGTTTGCCGACGAATACGAAGCACATGTGGTGCGGTGGGAAGCCATCATTGTCCTGGTTCCTTGCTTTCTGGTAAAAGATTGCACCTGAACCTCCATCAACGTTGTACAGTGAACTAGTGAAATTTTATTTGATTCTGTTGCTTGCTATGTTTGATTTCATGTTTAACAAGTCCTTATGCTCCCTATTGTGAAGTAGTGAAGGAAAGTCCCCTGGTATGATAATTTGTACACAAAAAAAATTAAACATAGCAAGTAAAGGAATTTGCTCATAAGTCTCACGATGTTCAGTGTTCTTGTTAAAATTTGGTTTCTGAAGTTTCAGTCTATGCTAGATGATTAGTGTTGGACCGATGAAGGAGTTTGTTTACTACGATTGTAGGTTAAACATTTAGCTTATCTATGTTTTATTCAACTTGTAAAATTTCTGGTATCAAATTTCTGATATTTAATTGCTGGTATCTAATTTTCGTATGATAATTTTTGGTATGATAATTTCTGGTACGAGAAATTCTGGTATGAGAATTTCGGTATGCGAAATTCCGTCCAGAAAATTAAAAAAAAATAATAAAAAAAAATAAAAAAGGCAAAAAAAATAATAAAAGAAAACAAATTCAGTAATTAAAAATTAAAACTTATACTTATATAACAAATAACAAACAACATTTATTCTTTCTTTCTAAATAGAAGGGTTAATAATTTTTACCTTCTATTAAATGAAAGTGGTAAAAAAATATGGGATATAGTTTCTTTAACAAAAACAAAAAAGGCCAAATTCTCCCATTAAAAGTAAATTATGGGGCCCCAAAAAACTGGGGGCCCTGTGCTGTTGGGCCGAATGACACCCCTTGTTGGACGGGCCTGTATATATATATATATATATATATATATATAGGAATGAGATCAAGTAAGAACATGTTTTACGGTAAGAAATGAGAACAAATCTCGACCACAAGATTAAATACACTCAACGGCCATGATTCGTTCTTATTTATGGACAATAGTTAAATACATTATTGTATATGAAAATAATAATTTGTTACCTATTAGGAATATTATATTTATTATCTAATTAACTATACATGATTTAGCTAATCGTCTTCCCGTTTTGTGCAATAGAAAAGTATGTATACACGCATCTAATCGTATAATCCAAGAATGTAAATTAATCGGTTTTAAAACTTACAAGTCGTGCACTACTAATCTATATTTCATGCATCCAGTCGTGCATCATACTTAATACTAGTTGTACACTATTAATCTATATTGCATGCACACAGTCGTGCATCTTACTTAATATGTGCACAAGTTGAGCATGTTTTCAGTGCACATGCACATGTTAAAATATTCGTGCATTTAGTTCATTAATCAAGTACATGCTTTTTAATAAAAAAAATAATATACTTTATTTACAAATTTGTAGAAGAATACAATAGATACTATTAATCATAAACAAATATCTGTACTAATCATGAGCTATAGACATGTACTAACCTTTCACAACCGTGTGGAAGCTCTAAGTGCATAGAAATATATATTCCTAAACATATATATACACTAAGCAGAAGAATATTGTTTTATATATACTAAGCACGAGTTATGCTCATTCAAAGTGTACTAGGTTAATTAAAAAAAAGTTATACCTCTGGCATAATATAAAAGGCTAATATTGCATACACGCAAACATCGTATTTAACTCGTGTATTCGATTACATATGTGCATGAGTTGAGCACGTTTCCATATTTATTTTCGACACTAAGTCGGGTGCACCATTAGTAACAACTCAATATATTTTGTTTCCATTTACGTGAGATACAATTGCCGTATAACTTAAAGTTATCAAATACATAATTTATGCAATAATTATGATCAAAAATTTACCATATATAATCAATTAATCTTAAACGTTCGTTATTTAATCTAACGATTTAGATGCGTTCTTATTTCTTATCGTAAAACATGTTCTCACCGGATCCTAACCCTATATATATATATATATATATATATATATATATATATATATATATATATATATATATATATATATATATATATATATATATCCTATGAGAACAAGCTTATCGTGTAATCATGTAAACAAATTCATAATTATTATTAGTTTTGTTACGAAGGTGTCATATCGTTTAATGTATTATTCGTAGTTATTGTTGGTTGAGTGGATTATTCGTAATTATTGTTGGATTCCTAATTATTATTATTCGTAGTTATTATTAATTATGATATTTACTCTAAATCTCAATCCTTAATACTCACCATCCAACGGTGTACGATTGTTCTCATGGATACACGTTAGGGGTGTTTTCATGGGAACCACACCCTATATATATATATAGTTTGACTCTCATGTAAACAACCCTTATAGTGTTCAATGAGAACAAATTGTATCCGTTAGATCGTTAAATAGATGGATGAGATTAGGCGATATTAAAGAATAAAAAAAATCCTGTTATTAATGATAGAAGATTCGCCGGACCTGAATTTATATATTCGGCGGTATAGTCACATATATTCGGCAACATACTCACATATATTCGGTGTTTACACGTTCACACGATAAGAACTGTTTACATATGAGTCATAATCTATATATATATATATATATATATATATATGGAAATTGGACGGGTCAAATATGATGTGAAGGTCTAACACACGTTCAAATATATATATATATATATAATCTATCTATCTATATATATATATATATATATATATATATATATATATATATATATATATATATATATATATATATATATATACACACGCATTGGTCTCATGTCCAACCCATAAGCTCAATAAGGTTCCATCCCATAACCTATTAGTGTCGATTTTCACAATCAGAGTCTTAAAGCCGACAAGCCGAATAAATCAGGATCCGAGAAATCAAACTATTTTGATATCATGTGATATCCAACGGGTCAGATATGACGGTGAGGTCCATCACACGTCAAATGCATATACATGTGAGACCCATGTCTACCACATAAATGAGGATCTATTCCAAAACCAAATTGTAATAGAAGCAATAGTTCACCAACCTTATATACTAGATTCATTATTCTTTTAATATTGACCCGTGAGGACATAATCCTCCACGCACACATCCGTAAGGACTTTCTAATAAACTTTTCATTAGTTTTGCATTTTTCGTTTTCCCTTGGTTTTAAACCGTCTTAGATATCCACCACCCAAGGGTCTTTTGTCTCTCCAGTCAAATGATGCCAAGGGTTGGCTATCCCCGTTTTGTTTATGTGTAACTTTGGCCATCCTCGACTAAGTGTGGACATGGATCTCAAGACGCGGGTTGTTGACACGACACCATATCGAAAATGTAAAGGCATATGACACTTGAATGTCCTCTCAGAACTTAGTCGAAAATGCAAAAGCATATGACACTTGCATATACTCTGGATTTGTCTGCCTTGTCACAATTGTCATGATCTTGTTCACTCTGTTCATAAGGCTCAATTGTTACAAAATAAGAGCCAAAAACCAAAACTCATGAGGCTCAGATCACACATGAAAACGGAAATATGACAAAATTGCAAAGAAATCACAGCATTCAATCCGCCTTGCTTCTCATGCATCCACTAATGGCCAAAAATTAGTTGCAGGGACCATATGAAGATTGTTGAATTCTCATTAAATGTGTACAGGGACATATCATGCACATGCAACGAAAGTGGGTACAAATTGATACTCTCCTCAATTCCTCTTACTCAAAGGCATGCTGCATGCCTAGAGGACAATTACAATTGTATTTGTACTGCTTCTGTAAGTATCTTACCTTGGATTTAAACTCAATCTTCCTTACAGCAGTTAAAACAATACACACCAGAGAATGCTTTCTCTATCCAATCAGTTGTCATCAGCATTCGAAACTCATCCAATTCTGTCTTTCTGCCATGGTGTCGACTACAAGGTCGACTTCAACCTTAAGACCAACAACAGAAGAGTATCCGAAGCGACTAGCTGAGCACCTACAACAGCAACAAGAGCCATTTGTATTAGAGTCTTATCTGCATGGATACAAGAAGAGGAAAAGCTTGGATTTTAAAGGTAGCTTTGGATGCTTGTGTAGCAACTTTCCAAGCAACCAGAAGTTATCGAAAGTGTTTACTAGGAAATACAGCTCGCGTAGTATTAGGAGGGCAAAGAGGGTTTCGGATATTGCTAGCTATTTTATTAGAATTTCAATAGATTTTTGTAACAAGTTTGTTTCCACGAATGATATCTTTAGAATCAAGGCAAGTGATGACAGAAAGTTCAATGATGCTGGCAAGGGAAGAAAGAAGAGTATAAAAAAGGCCACAAGTATGAAGGAATCAACCAGATTGTCATCTATTCATGAGGTACATTATTACTTACAATGAATAATTAGCACTTTTTAAGGTAATGCGGTAAGTGCCTAACTATACACAACACAATTTAGCAGGCAGCCTTTGAATCAATCAAATCCAACAACAGACGAGAACTAGAAGAGCTTTCATCAAGATTGGAGGTCAGCTTTCATCGAAACTGGAATTCAGCATCCCTTCGGGAATCACTCACTCACAATAGCAGAGATAAGAAGAATATCATTGATCCAAGCAACAACACTTGCTCTCGCCACATAGGCTTGAAAAAAGCATTGCAACAAACAAAACATCTTCTTTTTGATTGTGTGATTGGCTCGAAGAAAGCAGCGCATTTGATAAGCACAAATGAGCTTAAGAAGATCATATCTGATAGTATTAGGAATCGGAACAACCAGTCTGCTAATGGAGAAGAGATGATCAGTTTGCTAAGATCAGACCTCCTGAGGTCCAATGAAAGACAAGGCAATTTTGAGGGTTATAGGGAAGAAGTAGTCAAGGAAGTCGGAGATAAGATAATGGAGGAAATAAATTACCAGATTGTACAGGACTTAATTGATCTTTACTTGTGCAAAACTAAGGAATTATGCTGATCTTGATCGAGGGTTAGGGATTTATTTATTCTATGGCATTGCTAATGAAATTTGAAAAAAAGAATGAGATAGAGGTTATTGCTACTAAAATTTGAAGCTAGATGGGAATTCTTATTGGAAAAGTTTAATTGGTTTTTTTATGAGGTTTGTAGATTACAAAGGTCTGTTGATGATGTTAGTAAATTTTTGACTAATTGTACTTCTGAAGTGGTATTGAACACTATGTGAAATGCAATTGATGTCAAGCGGTTACCTGTTCACATTGCTTATGGAAGTCATCAAATCTCCAACCATAGAAGAACATTCAGCAAAGATTCAAGCGGAATCAATCTCCATTAACATATCTAATGTAACTGGTGCTGGTTAAAATCATCTATACTGAAACCTGAAGGAACAAAAGACATGCCATAACAACCAAATTCCCTGTAACTAACCCCGAAGTTACATCGCAGATGAAGAGAGAACGTCATAGCGGTTGCGTGCAAGCTTAACACACTGCAGCCAATGCAAAATCTGGGCATTCGGGTCTCTTTCAACAACAACATCCTCCACGGTCATCTGAACCGAACCCCTGAATCGAGAAACTCGCCCACGAACCCGGACCAGAACTCCAAGATGGACCTGGGCTGAGAGCGTTGTTGCCTTGTGGGTAATTAGTCGAACATCTACCGGGCGTCGTCTGGAGAAGCGTGCCGCTGTGAGCTGATTGACCCAGAGAATGCACGGGATGCAACCCGTGCCATCATCTACCGAGAATCTGAGGAATTTGCCGGGTTTGCTGTCACGGGTAACTACTAACCCGACTATTTCGACCCGGGAAATACTGATCCCCTTGCGAGAGAAGGAAATAGAGCTGGACGAAACAGATGCAGTTGGAGTGAGAGAGAGGAAATCGAAAGCCAGGAGCTTGACATGGGTGTTTTGCAGTGAATTAGAATCCATTGAAATTTGTGTGCTTGATTACGACCCGCCTATAAACGCTGTGTCACTCTCTCTTTAGAATGCTGCGCCATGTGAACAATCGAACCCAGCAGCAGTTATGGACCTTATGATGGCGGAATATACTGATCAGATCAGTTTGTTCGTCACATTCAATTAAGTTCCTACCTACCTATTGATTTGTATGAAATAAAGTAGAAATAAGTAGTAGTTGATTTATTAGTATCGTAAAATTGAGTAGAAATTATTCAAACGATGTTTGAAATAGGGTCTTCCGCTCTATACGTGATGCCAGTACAAATTATTCAACCATGTTTATTGAACTAGGGTCGGTTCATGTCGAGATCGAGTAATACCGTGTTAGTTACGAAATCATCATGGCTAAATAGTAGTGAGTTTTGTACATTTCGCTTGACATGCGAACATTATGGAGAACCTAGAAGAAAAAAGACGTCAACCCGAATATTAGGTCATGAAGTAGCCAAGATAATAGGTCGAGGAAGATCAAGTAGCCGAGCCAATAGGTCGAGGAAGATCGGTTGTCGCCTTGAACCAGAGAGTTTGTACGGTCATGTTTGTGGACTTTGAGCGTGATAGAGGGGGTGGGGTACATAATTTGAGAAAAGTGTTTTTCAATTAATTGGTTCCTTGGAAAACGTCTTTGTTCATGTGTCACGGGCTGAGTTATTCCCCAACTCAGATCGCTTCTCTTAGTTATATTGTCACCTCTGACGAACTATATCAACCTTACTTCTCGACGCTCCTTGACTATGAACGCTTCGTCTAGATTGCTAGAAAAGCTCGAAAACTTGTCAGCAAACCTTACATTTATATTACTCAAGAGAGCTTTACAAATGAGAGTTTACAAAAGAGCTTTTTGTAGAATTTGTTGGATGATTGAAATGAATAGTAACCTCCCCTATTTATAGCCTTGGTCAACTCCTCCTCGGGAAGAATCTGTAACTTAATTCTCCTAGGTCATTCCCGATCCTTCCTAGCTTGAGCTTATCCTAAATACTCTAGAATTTTCCATGAGACTCTAGCTAAGTCATAAAGGTTCCTTTGAGTTCTAGAAGTATCCGTTGTCTTCCAGGGAGTTCTCTCTTTATCCGGATCGTCCCGACAACTTCTACACGAGTCTAGAGACTTCCATCTGTTTCTAGACTTGTCTTGATCCTTCTAGTGCCTTCTAGGTCTTTTTTTGATCCTCACGGATCCTACTGGATGATTCCGCCATCTTCCGGAATATTCCTCCGCCTTCCGGAATATTCCGTCATCTTCCAAATGCTCCGCCATGTTTTGGATTCCTCCTGAGTTTATGGATCCTTCCCGATCGTCCCGAATCTTTTCAGAATACTCTTTTGTCTTGTGCCATCGTGACAAGGTATTTGCCCAGCCTTCCACTTGACATTCTTCACATGCCATTGTTGCTTGGTCTTATCAAATGGTGCCTTGATGACGTCTTCTAGCAAGTTATCTTGTCTTGCCGGTCTTAACATCATCATGAAAAAGCGGTCTGTGACATACTCCCCAACTTGTTTTCGCAGCATCCCCGTTGCGTGTCCGTTCCTAAGGTCTTCCTCGACCTTGCCAACCTCTTTCCCCAAAGAGGTCTTGTCTTCCAAAGGCAAGCATTGCGTCTCCTCCCGCAACGTGCTAACTTCTTCTTCCGGAGGCTCCCATTGCGTCTCCACTCGCAACGGGCTAGCCTTGCCTTTCTCGGTGTCTCCGAGTGGCTTGTTGTCCTCACTTGCCCCGGATGCTCTAGACTCTTCCTCTGGCTAGCAACATTGCATGTCCTCACAGTCCCGAGCCTTACTACCGATTCACTCGGCTCCTCCTCGGGCGGCGACTCTTTCCTTGTCTCTTTTTGTGGGTAGTCCCGGTTTAAATTATCACCGTCATACCCAAGGCATCTGAGTAGCCTCACTCTAGGGATACACTTTACCATAGTCCCGAGCCTAAGCGGCACCCTCTTGCCATCCCTTGACGGTTGTCTTTCGGTCTTTTTACCCTTCATGCCTTGGTTTCCCTCGTCACCAACTCCGGACACAACTCTACTAGTCATCGTTTTTATCCTTGGACCTTAACGTGCTCTATTTCCCTGCCTACTTATCAACCTTCCTCACAAACACCAGATGATCCACAAAGAGTTCATCCTAGATTGGTTATCTTGCCTATTTAACTACCTAGGTTGTAAGCGCTTGGCACCCGAATAGAGCGATCGTCCAAACCTTTGCTTTGATACCACTTATCATTGGCGGAGTTATTCCCCAACTCAAATTGCGTGACTCTTAGCTATATTGTCGCCCCAGCAAGCTACGATCAACATTACTCATCAACGCTCCTTGATTATGAGCGCTTTGCTTAGATGGCTAGGCAAACTTGGAGACTTGTAGGCAAATTTTGTGTTTATATTACTCAAGAGAGCTTTACAAATGAGATCTTTACAAGAGAGCTATTGGTGGAATTTGTGGTATTGTGGGGTGACATCCCCTATTTAAGCTTTGGCCACCTCCTCTCCGGAAAGGTTTTGGAACCTAATTCTCCTAGGCCATTCCGGATTCTTCTTAGCTAGGTTGAGCTTATCCTAAAAACTCTAGAACTTTCCCTAAGACTCTAGCTAAGTGTTCAAGGTTCCTTCGAGTTCTAGAAGTCTCTGTCGTCTTCCGGGGAGATTTGCCTCCATACGGATCATCTCGCCAACTTCTACACAAGTCTAGAGACTTCCGTTGGTTTCTATACTTGTCTCAATCCTTCCGTTGCCTTCTGGATCTCTTCCCGATCCTCCCGGATCCTTCCGGATGATTCCGCCATCTTCTAAAATATTCTTCCGCCTTTCGGAATGTCCGTCGTGTTCCGGAATCCTCATGAATATTCCGGATTCTTCTTGATTATCCCGAATCTTTCCGGAATACTCGTTTTCCCGGTGTGCCATCTTGACAAGGTATTTGTCCAACCTTCCGCTTGACCTTCTTCCATGTCATTATCGCTTAATTGGCCTTGTCAAATGACGTCTTGATGGCGTCTCCTAACAAGTCGTCTTGTCTTGCCGACCTTGACATCATCACAAAAAAGCGGTCCGTGACACATGTCTAGTCATCCAGTAACAAACAACTCATCATCTCTTCCCTTCAAGGCTCCAACACAACATAACCTCCTTCCATTTTCGGTTTCCACTTGAACATAGTCTAGCTCAACCGTAGTTTTCACGTCCTACCTTATGTGGGACGGAAAGAGATGGTTTGCGCTAAATTGTTCTGTAGGGTTTTGGTAAGTGTTTGGGATGAGTTGGAAACTTAGGTTCATGGAAGAGTTTCAGTACGGATAGTATGATACTACTTGTTAAAGTTATAATGCAATCGAGAGCGAAAATTGAATACGAAAATCGGTTATCTAGTTCGCCATAAATCTACGATTACATCATTTACATGGGTATATAAGGTCAAACGGACCGTCAAATCCGTCGATCATGCCTGCCGTGGAGTGAAATGTGTATCTCCGATGATTGCATGTGCGCTTTGATCCGGTTTCCGTATAATCATCAGAGCCCCCATTTATCGGGCCTTTGATTCTTAATGGGGCGAGTATTATGTTATTGGGCTGGGCTTGTACTGGTCACGGCTTCCACCACTGTTACCGTTGTGGGCCTACTGGCGGGTTCCTAGTTAATAAACAACCTTTTCAGAATAAAGAAATCGAAAATAGATATTCCCACCATTCACCGATTCACCGATTCACCCACAGGAGGCGAGGTTGCCGCATTGTGATGATCGATCTGCAATGGCGTGTCCGTAGTCGATTTTACAGCTCAGGAAATCTTTGCATGGTCCCTGAAGGAAGATAAGCCGCATATGTATGTCCCCAACTTCAATTCCACATTCTAATTTTTACGCTTGATTCCTCTTTCCCTTAGGTAATTATGTGCAATCCTCTTTCCCTTGGGTGATTATGTGCTAATACATTACATCTCGGCACCATTATTCTTTTATTTTTCACGAATCAAACGACTCTACTTTTACCGATGATGAAGATCAAAATTTCAATTTCTAGGTTTCAGTTTGCACAGAGGAAATTTTCAATTTCTAGGTTTCATATAAATTATGAACAGTTGTTATGTATTTGAAAGTGCTGCCGTTTGGAATTGGTAATCACCTTTCAATTTTGGATCATTGAGTGATCATAACTCAAAGGGATTTCGGTTTTCTTAATCTCTGTTGGAACTTGGAAGCCTAGTTTTGCTCCATAGCAGTATTGGCAGATTACTAGTGGGGATTAAATAGCGAAGAATAGCTTTGGTTTTTCTCTGACTATCTTTTTTATCTTCTCTGGCCCTGTTTCTTTTCAACTTTATTTTTTTGTTCCTTCTACTATAAAATTTTCCCCTGGAAGCTTCATATTTAAGTAGAAAGGATATATTGCAACATCGAAACAACTACTAATAGTGATAATATAGCTTCATAAATTTGCGTTGATTTGCTCAAGTAATAATGCTGCAATCACTACTCATTATTCTGGCTTTTACTTCTGAATTTTTCCCTTCCTGAATCCTGATGTACTATCATATGCTATCTTCTATACATATATATTTAGAAAAACAACTACAAACTAGTACAACTACTACGGGTGACACTATTATCATTATATTCTACTCGTCCTCTATCAGATAGACTAGGTAGTTTGATGCATGCATTATCTGCATTTACCGCATCCTCCCTATGCACATCAGGAATCACAACATAAAGGAACTACAAAGGCATTAACAAAAACGATTCATGCACTTGCTCAGATGCATCATCAGACCTTGAAACCTTATTCATTAGCGTTTGCATTGTGTTGTTTAGTGTGAAACCTCCACCTGAACAAGTAATCCTTCCTCTCACAATAAAGCCTCTCAACATCACAGTATGCATTCACTGATTCCTTCTTCGTGTTCCCTTCTTCAGTGCCCCACTCTATCCTTACCCAACTGGAAAACCCGTTCGACGAAACGGGTAGCTTAGATTCCGCCATGTAGAGCATGACCACACCACTGATCCTCTTTCCTATCGAACTGGTCAAGCTGTTTAGCCATGGACACTCAGGCTGGCCTACTAGCTTCTTGTAAGCAGAATTCACCATCCTCACTTTGTTGCTCGAGTCTGATATCACCGAAGGCAACTCTTCAGACTCCACCTCAGCTTCGATCTCCTCCGGCTGCTTCGGCTCCGACTTGGAGCTCGGGTTGGGGATGATGGGCCCCACTTTGATTCTGGACCCAATTGGCCTAATGGGTTTGGGAGCTATGATCTTATGAGGAGTGATCCATGGGTTTGTGGTGGAGTTTGGTGATTTGAGTTGGAGAATTAGGTCTTTCTCTTCCAAACCCTCACTCAACAAGCTCAAATCTATGGTTGGCTTGCCCTCAACTTGACATGCTCTACTGAAACTAACTTCAGTTGGTGGAGAAGAAGAAGAAGAGGAGGAAGAAAGAAGAGGAAGGGTAACAGGCTTGTTATCCTCAAATCCATTGTAATTAGGTGAGACAAAACCTTGCAAAGAGAGGCATTTAGTAGGGGGACCCAAAGGAGAAGGACAACAAAGACCCAAATAAGGAGTGTGAGCAAATTTGTGGTGATGGGCGGTGGTGCTATATTTTTTGAGGGACGCTGAGGGTGCAATTGAAGTCCTGCTTCTCTTTCTTGTCCTAGTAGGGCTTGCTTGAAGATGAGCCCATATATTTCTAAGGTAAGGAGAGTGCCTAATCTTTGGAGCAGCTTCCTCCCTCGCGCCATCACTAGTATCAGCAGGAACCTCAGGCCTTGGAGCAATGGGTCTGTACCTTGAGAGTATCTCATCTGTTTTTGAAGCAGGTGAGTATGGGATTACGGCTTGAACCATCATGGTTCCTAATTTTTAAAATTTGATCTGTCTTTTACAACTCTTGAATAGAAATTGTTGTTGCACAGATCGAGCTGAAAGAGAGGGCGTTGGGTTGGTAGAGAGTAGAGAGTTGTTGCTTGTGATGCGGAATTAGTAGGAAAAGGAAGTACATAAGTTGTAGGGAATGAATAAAAGCGGCCAACAGCAGAGTATAGGTACAAGGAAGAAGTGACACATGGGATAGTGCAGTAAGAGTACGTGTTTAAGGGGCTTGCTCCAATATTTGACAGGTGGGTTTCTTCAAATTAAAGGCTTCCGATAGGGTCCATGGTGTTCAAAATAGTACTAATTATATTTGAATTTTAGGGTTGTTTGTGAAATAAAATAGTTTGGATGAACAGTGGGTGTGAGTGGGTTGGGGCAGCACAGGAAGTGGAAGTGAGTGAGTCTGAGCCAAACCGAGTGGCCAAGGCTGTCATGCATGGTTACACCTATCCCTGTCCTCTTTTTTGTGTTCGCCAGTTTCTCGAATTGTATTTCTATCTTCTTCTCTCTCCAAATTTGCCGGTCGTTCATTGGTCCTTTTACCACGTGGAAGATGCTCGCATTTATATTAGTATCAACGTAAGCAAAATATCTTTGGAATTTGCATGTTTCATCTATGTTTATGCTTGCGTGTTTCATCATGCCTCTCCTGTTTGACACCGTTCATTTTACACACCTGACTCGGCTATAATGAAAATCTTTTTTTTTGTAGGAATTTCAAAAGGGGGTGAAACATTCTAGAAGAATGTGCAATATTTCGGAACACGGATCCGCCTTGAGATAACAAAGACACATGAAACCTGGAGGTACCTCGTTGATTATGCTAGAAATTAATGGAGAGTTTTGGAGTTGTATAGAATAAGATTGAGAGTGAAAAGACTCCATAGTGAGGGAGGATTGAGTTTCAAAACCTTTCTGTATAGGAGGTGCAATGTCTATATTTAGGGCCCGTTTGGTTTTAACTCCGGAATCGGAAACGGAATGGAAACGAATCTAGTACATATGTATATCATTGTTCATGAAAGTTTGTGGAATCATTCCTTGTGGTTTGAACTAATTGGAGTAGAATTTGATTACTTTTGATACCTAGGGTAACAAAATGTGAGGGAGCAAGTGCATTTTGCATTAATCCCCAAGGAATGATTCTACAAAACTTGAATAAGGATATACATATGGACTAAGTTCGTTTTCATTCCGTTTTCGTTTCCGGAGTTGGAACCAAACGGGCCCTTAGAATCAATCATAAGTGAGAATTCAAGGCCTCCACACATATATAGTGAGGTTATATGTACAAGTGTTACAACGTAGTAAAATTACCCGTTTATTTATATAATCCTCTTGTATAATTTACGATATATTCAAAGTTACGTTTATGGGTGACGGTAAATATACAAGACATTATACATATTCGGAGAGTCGGGTACGTCATTTTTTTTTTATACATTACTTCTTTTACCCGGAAAAGATTAACATATTATAATAATTTTATTTTAAGATAAACCACTCCAATACATGATGTTTTTTTTTTCTAAAACTTTGTGTTCCGATGTAGGTTCATATTCATAATAATCAATATTTAGTATGAGAAAACTTATACAAGATTTTTATTACAAAAATAGCACTATAAAACACGAAAACAAATCATGAAAGATAAACACATCATGATTATGTGTTTATCTTTCATGATTTGTGTTTGTGCTTATGCATTACCTTATATATGTATGGTTAGCTAACGGTTTTATACCGTGTTGTAGATGCTTTGTAGGATAGGAGAGCTGCAGAGTGATCAGGCAGGGTGACAGGCCAAGGACTCTCGTACAATAGGTGGTTATGGGTTTGGGGATGTTATATATACCACCTACGTGAGGATGATGTTTGTATACCTCCTGTGTGAGGATTATGTTTTATACTCGGCTATGTTTTTGTATACCCTTTGATGTACAATTTTATATCGTTTTATGCATTTGTTTTTATATTTGTTAGTGTCATGTTGTAAGGTCCAATGAACTTGTTGTCAAGCTAAGGTCAGGATCCACTGTAAGATCCTAGCTCAATGTGGCATCCCGAGTCCCGCAGAATCGGGGTGTTACAGAGTTCGTATCAGAGCCTTAGGTTGACAACAATGACATTTGCTACTTGCAATAAAAGTCGGATGGATAAAATAAACAAAACCTGAAAGGGGTATGATGTTATTAAAAGATTTTTGGTTTTAAGAGCTGTGTGTACACTGTTTTGGGATAGAATGTACGGGAAGTCGTCACCTCTGCCGTGGATCTCAACAGTGTAAATATGTATATATTTCTATTATGGATTATATGTGGATGAGTTATATATATATATAGCCTTATAAGTTATGTGTACATACCCCGCAGATGGCTCGGACTAGAGCAACTTCTATTGTGGGCCGGGGTAGAGGCAAACCACCTCTTCCTCCAAGAGTGATAGGACAGAGACCAGTTCCCGCTGCTAATCCACCAGTGGCGGAAGATGTTCATGAGGAGATGGCTGAGAGTGTCGTTCTTGAGACTAGGAGCGGTGGATTTGGGAGACAACGATCACAGCGGGTTCAGTCAAATGACTCGGATCGTGTCTCTTTGATGGGACCGGAGTTCCGTGCTTACATCAGATGAGTAGAGGAGGCTGCTAGAGTGGGTAGACGTCCCCGGATCTGTCAGCACAAGAGGGATCTTCTGAGATGTCCCAAGGAGCTACTTAGGTGTCAGTTATGCCGGCACGTGTTGTTGAGACTGTTAGAGCTCCAGAGGAGTATAGAGGGTCTCGACCAAACACTTGGTTGAAGGCATTTCATCAGCTGTGAGTACCACCTTTCTCTAGAAAGGTGGGATTGGAGACAGGTTTGGATTGGACATATTGACTCAGCTCTTGAGTCTATCAGATGCCTAGAGGACAAACGAATAGAGTTAGACCAAACTCTATTCCGTGACCTAGCTCATCAGTGGTGGAGGACCATGCGGGGTCGAGCCACTAGTTATGACCAGATGAGGAGCATGATTAGAGAACGTTTTTGCCCTGCCTCACCGAGGAGGGAGAAACTGCAGGACTTTGTAGAGGCAGGTTTTGAGGATGTGCCGATAGGAGATGCCATCAGCCGCTTCCGGACAGAGCTGGCACTATTGGGTCCAACTGCACCTTCTGAGGACCAGAACGTTTATCTGTTCTCCCGCCGACTGAGGGAGAGTACACGTTCTTAAATGGCGGGTTTCCATTGCTAGTCTGTAACTCCCGGTTTCGATTTTTCCCCCTCTTGCGTACTCTACCGATATTTTTATTAGTAAACTATAATTATTTTTTCTTTTAAATGTATTAAGACGTAAAGATAATTTTAGTATTTTTGTTTAGATTTGGTTTATTTTGGTAGAAAAGGGTCCGAAATTTTCCGATTCGGAGATCCCGTTCCGGTCGTTTAATCGAGTTAACCGTTTTAACCCTCTTTTCTTGTTTTTTTTCCCACGTGGCTTTTCCCTCTCATTTTCTTTTATTTTCTTGTTTTCCTTTCTTCTGCGCGTCTGGCATTCTGCCTAGGGAGGCTTGATGAGCTGCCTCCTCACTTCCCCCATTGCAGCCTACGAGCCGTCCCTTTCCCTAGCCAGCAAGTGACCCCTCGCCTCTCCCGCTCTGCTACTCTCTAACTCGGTTAATAACCGGATTGGTTCGGGTCGGTTTGGGCCGGGTAACGATTATTCGGATTATAACGGGTTATCAGGTAGCCTCGGTTCTCGGGTCATAACGGGTCGGTCCAGCTCGGTTCTTGATAGCGGTGTCAAACGGGTCATTTCGGGTCGGTCACAACAAGCTCATGTTCAAATGGGTCGGGTCAAAACAATTTCTCTCTTTTTAGCGGTTTGTTTCGGGTCGGTCGGTTTGGATCGGGTATCAATTGTCCGGGTTCAAATGGGCCGGGTCAAAACAATCTCTCTTTTTAACGGTTTGTTTTGGGTCAAGTCGGTTTAGATCGGGTATTAATTTAGGTTAATACCGGTTTGGATCATGTATCAGTTAATTTGATTATGATCAATAACCGGCATATCGTTAATATATATATATATATATATATATATATATATATATATATATTGTTTGATACTTTATTTGAAAGTAACATTTTATTCGAATGTAACTATTTATCACTTTTCACGAAATCGGATAATACTCCGTAGATATTTGGTTGATTTGTTTGATCCAAATTATAAATTATTGTACTTGAAAATGATTCTAGTCAGATCGGATAATTATCTGTAAATACTTGGGTGATTTGTTTGATCGGAATGATTTTAGCGTGATTCGTTTGATTGAAAATGACTTTAACCGGATCTGGATATCCGATTGATCCATTTGATCCATATATCTAATGTGACTGATCTATTTCATCCATATACCTAATGTGATATATCCATTTGATTCATATATGTTTTTTTCCCTATTTTGTTTGTTATAATGTGTACAATAAAATATAATATATTATAGTCAATTAGTCACATAACTTAATTCAAATGAAACTAAAAACCGTATAATTGATACAATATTTTTTAAAGAAACTTATTTTTAACACTTTAATACATCTTTTCTCCAACAAGGTAAAATAGTTAATACTTCAAAAATGTCATCATATATACTTATACAATTATACTAAGTATTATGTAATATATATTTTAATACTTGTATAGGAAATAAAAAATTAAAGTTGGAAAAAAAATTCTAATAAGTAATTAGTAAGCCATAAGTTAAAATCAAAATTTATTTTAATGAGTTAAAAATATTGTTACCTTACATTTATTGTTGCAATATGTCATTATTGACTTATAGTTATAGTATGGAATATGTAATATGTATTTATGTATATATAGACAATATGATAAATAAAAAATATCTTTAAAATTCCAATTTTTAAAAATTATAGTATGGATTATGTATTTATGTGAAAAACGATTTTAGTCGGTTTGAATAATTATCCACAAATATCTGGGTGATTTGTTGATCGAAATGATCTTTAACCAAATTTGGATATCCGACTTATAAAATGGGTTATGTAATATGTATTTAATATGTCATGATAGACTTATAATATAAACTTATAGTATGGATTATGCCATTATATACTTATCGGGTTAGTTCGGGTCGGGTTACTTCGGGTCGGGTTACTTCGGGTCAGGTTACTTCGAGCCGGATTACTTCGGGCTATCGGGTTACTTCGGGCTATCAGATACATTCGGGCCGGTTTACTTTGGGCCAGGTTACTTCGGGTCGGGTTATTTCGGGCTATCGGGTCATTCGGGTCGGGCCACTTTGGGCTATCGGGTTATTCGGGTAATCGGGTCATTCGGGCCAGGGTACTTCGGGTCATTTATTACTTTGGGTCAAATCGGTTTCAACCGAGTCTGTTCTGGGCATTCTTTTTTTCAAAATTTTTGGGGTTCGGTCGGGTTCGGATTCGGGTTCATCGGGTCGGGTTCACGAGTCGGGTCAACTTTTGACCGCTCTACTCTCTCCCTCTGTTTTCTCAACACAGCAAACCCCCTCCCTCATGCCCTACTCTTTTTTTTCCCCCACCGCAGTGAAGCCTCCGGAGAAGCAAGCAACTGGTGACGCCGCCGAACGTTGTGCTGGAGGCTGGACCCGCGACCCTGCAGCCTCCCTTTTCCCCACTCCTCCTCAGTCGGCCTTCCTGGGAGCTGTAATCCCCGCCAGCGTTGCAGCTGATGGACCCCACCGCCTTGCCGCCAGGAAGCACGCCTTCCCTTCTTCTGTCCTTGTCACCGGAGCCGTTGCAGCGCATCCTGGAAGAGCCGGCCGCCTCCACTGTGCAGATTGGGGAAAGGTTGAAGAAGACCTTTCCCCAAATTATATTCAGACCCCTTTCTTTTGTGTTAATTACACTTTTGACCCACTTTTTTTGTATTTGCAGTTTTAGACTAGTTTTTGGATGTGAACAATATACCCTCCTGCAAAATTAATTACATAAATTGACCCAAATTTTTATATTGCAGTTTTGGCCCTATGCTTTGTAAAATATTCAGTTTTGCCTTGTGAGTAAATTTTGGATTTTTGGTCTAACTCGTGTTGTTCACCTTGGAAATGTTTTACGGGTTTTAACCTTGTTTTGAAAATGAATTTCTCTACTTATATCTAGACCGTTGTACAACCAATCTAGCTTATAAGCTAAATTTCATTAACTTTGGTTTTAGGTCCGGAAGCGACTGTTATAGACCGACAAATCCAATCTCGACGTCTGTAAACCATCTTCAACCTTGGATCGTGTATGAGTACCTTCTCCGTATTTTAGTTCGATAGCGGTAGTGTATCATACTAGGTGAATCTAGTATAACGTAGAGCAAACGCCATGTAGTGGACGTGACCTTAGGTGTTAAGAATAGTTTATGGATTGTTGTGTGTGTCGGCAAGTTTTCTTAGATAATCAAGGATATGAGAACTAGCATGCTAATTATGATCTTACGAATTGAGAATATAGAAGTACGAGAGTTGTTACCTTGTCGGATAGTTGATGATAGTATGCCTCGTTGTGATCAGGCATTGAGCGTTTCCTGCAAGAAGCCTAGAGGTTTTATTCGTGTACCTTGAGTGAGGTAAGTCTACGGACTTACTTAGCTAGCTTTTCGTATATGAGTTGTGACGTGTGGGTTGTGTGTTTTATTCCTATTAATAGTTATGATATAACTTATAAAACGGACTAGGATGTGGACGTGTTATTATTTATCTGGCCCAAGTGTATGATAACGGGCGGTGATCACTTGTCCGGCCCAAAATGGGGTTGGCCGGGAGGTGCCTTGCGAACAGTCCAACAGGTGATGCTGATTCGCATCCGGTCCAAACCTGCTTGGTGAAAGGGGACAAGGGAGGGATCCTTGTGATTTCCGTGTCACAACTAAATGGAGTTAGTAATGGAATAACTTAACTAAAAGATAATAACCGGACTTCTTTGCAAGCATGTTTGTGTGTTTACTCTATCATTATATGTGATTGTGCGTTATCGTTCTTCTTGTATTCAAGTTTCTAGCTAACGGTTGAAAACCGGTTGTATAGATACCTTGCAGGTTAGGGATGCCGCCGAGTGAGGTGGATGAGTGGACAACCGGGAGGTCTCCGTACATTATAGGACGGGGACATTTTTGAGGTTATGTCTTGTATTGTTGGTTTTGGACTATATTGTACGTTTAAGATGTTTATCTCTTTAGAATTATGTCGTTTTGAGGACTCGGTTGAGTTTCCAAGTTGTACCTTTACATTTCAGTTTCCCGTATACATTACAAACGTTTTGAGTTTTGCCTTTATTTGTGCCTTGTTGGAAATGTCCGGTGAAATTGTTGTCAAGCTAAGGGTCGGAGCCTTGTGAGTTCTCGCCCGTAGCATTCCCGAATCCCGCAGATTCGGGGTGTTACAAAAGTCCTTGACAAAGTATCAGGACCGGGCCTCAGCTTATGAGCGTGAAAGGACCAGTTAGAGGATTTCTCAGACGGGACAGTCTGAGAAGAGACAATGGATTGGGCAGACCAGTGGTGTGGTGGAGCTTCAGTTTTTGGGCGGAGCCAGAGACGCCAGAGTTACCCCTCATCTACATCAGTGGCAGAGTAGGGACGTCAATGCTTCAACTGTGGAAATCCTGGACATATACGACCAGAGTGTACGAGACCACCAGTGACTTGCTTCACTTGTGGCATACTAGGTCATAGGGTTGCCTTATGTAGGAAAAGTGGAGCTACATCGCAACAGGGTTCTTCCTCTCCCAGTGTGGCAAGAGGTGGGCAGAGACCACCTCAGCAGCAGACTCAAAGACAGTAGAGAGTCCCAGATCGTCCGTCTACTCAAGGATCTGCACCTGGGCCGAGTAGAGGTAGAGGTCGTGGTGGGAGAAACTAGAGGAGCTTAGGGTAGAGTGTATGAGTTGAGGAGTGCAGAGAAGCCACCTGCACCGGCTGCTACAGGTACCATTCTGGTTCATGGTTTACCTGTTAGAGTTTTATTTGATACGAGTGCTACACATTTCTTTATTTATGATGTATGTGTTGAGCGTTTGGGTTTAGCTACGATAGAGGGAATACCCTTTATTATAGGGTTACTTGATGGTAGTAGGGTCAGAGGTACCCGCGAGATACGTGATTGTCCCATTTGTTTAGGGACTCATGTGTTGCTTGTAGACTTCTTTTTCATGCCATTGGTACATGAGGAAGTCATTTTGGGTATGGATTGGATGCGTAGACACCGCACGGTATTAGATGTAGGTAGGAGGATTGTAATAGTCTCTACCGAGATAGGTCAGATAGAGGTCTTCCGAGGTTGGGACCTTAGGAAGACGGGATCTGCCATCAATGTTGTACGAGTAGGGAGGTTGATAACACAGGGATGTGATGCCTTTTGGTTTTATGCCATGAAGGATGGAGAGAGTCCAGCATTGGAGGATATTCCAATGGTCTGCGAGTTTACAGATGTGTTTGTTGAGCCGTCTAGCTTGCTGCCTCAGAGGAGTGTGGACTTCAGCATCGAGTTGGAGCCTGGTACGAGACCGATCTTAAAGACCCCATATCGTATGGTGCCCATCGAGATGTTGCAGCTGAAGAAGCAACTTGACGTTCGTCGGTGTCGTCCATGCTGCAACAGACTCAATCTTCGCCGGATCAACCTTGATCCCATCGGCGGAGCGATATGACCCAGGAATGCTACCTCTGACATCCTCGCACTTAGAGAGCTTGACATACAGCTCTATATCCCGCAGAATCTGTAAAAACGTCCTCAAATGACCGGCATGCTCCTATCGACTCCGAGAGCACACAAGAATGTCATCAATGAAGACTACCACAAACTGAAAAAGGAAGTCGATGAAGATATTATTCATCAACTCCATGAAAATAGTTGGGGCATTCGTAAGCCCAAATGGCATCACTACAAACTCGTAGTGTCCATAACGGGTCCGAAATGATATCTTGTGCACATCCTGCTCTCTCACTCTCAGCTGGTGATATCCTTAGCGCAGATCAATCCTGGAGAACATAGTCGCTCCTTGAAGTTGATCTAACAAGTCATCAATACGGGGCAGTGGATACTTGTTCTTGATGGTCACCTTGTTCAACTCTCTTTAATCAATGCACAGTCTCAATGATCCGTCCTTCCCAAGCTTTGTTTGATGTATATATGCATGTATATGTATGTATGAGACTGCTGACTGAAGAAGGAGTGAAGAGGTTCGAGTGAAGACGAGAAGTGAAGCTGAAGTGTGCAATCTGCACACTAGTCGCCCCAACGCCCAGCTAGGACGCCCCAGTGCCGGCCAGACGCCGCCCCTGCGCCACCCAAGGCCGCCCCTGCGGTTCCCTGCATTCCAACCTTGTGTTGCTCTTGTCACACAGGTGTGTCTGGATTCCGGGCTTGCCTAAGGATAGCATTGCCCCTTCCTTTCCTAGTGTGAGTGTGTAGCATCATGCTAGGTTTAGATGAGAGTGTGATGATGATGTTATGATCATGTTACGCCTTGTACGGCTTTGAGGATTTAGGATGTCGAGTGAGAGTTACAGGATGTATATGATCCTTATGGATCCCTTTGGGTCTAGGTGTGACCCCTTTGATTGATAGGAGATTGATATATCTTTATGCCTTGTTATTAGACAACGTCCCTCCCTGGATTGAGGTTGCTTGTGGTTGAGAGTATCAGAGGTTGAGGTAAGTCCATAGGACTTACTTAGCTACCATCCTTATATTGGGTGTTTGCATGAGTGGTATGTGTATTATATGCTTGATATGATAGCATGCGATGTTGATTATTACCGACCTATGTTTTATTGATAGCCCCTTGTAGTGGCAATGATAACCTTTCCCTTTCATCCTGTAAGGAGTCTGGGAGGTTCTCCGACGTCATACCAGACCTAGTATACAGGAAGGGCACAACACCACTCCCATAGGGTACACGGGTTGTGTGACCGATAATACTCCAGATGGCTAGCAGGCCCAGAGGCGAGGATGATATGTTCCTCGTGTCACATAGTTTCATATACATATACATATATATATATATAGGGTCCAGTTCCGGTGAGGAGGACCCTTGCAGATAGGAATGAGGAGAGCCGGGGTGGTGACATGTGGCATGCCACTTCATCTTTTTTTTTTTTCAACTTTTCTTTTTGTAAATAAAAATTGGTGTTCATATTTTTATGAGTATGTGTTCATTTTTAAAAGAGTCATTGTTCATATTTTTATCAATAAATGTTCATTTTTTTCCTAACACTAACTATTCATTTTTTAACATTAATTGTTAATTTTTGTATTTTTGTAAAACATTTTTTTTAGATTTTTTTTAAAATTATACTATTCTTTCAAATCGTGTTAATAAAATATGATGGTCATTTTTTTACAAGTATGTATTCATTTTTTTTTACAGTTATGGTGTTTATAATATGATGTTCATTTTTTTTGAAAATTATACTTTTCTAAAAAATCGTGTTTATAATATTCAAAGATCGATTACATAAAAAATTGTGAAATCAAAGAGAATACAAGACGATTCAGGTTTTGTTTCTTTGAATTTCTACTCTCATTGTTTAGATTTCCATTCTTAAGGTTTAGGTTTCATTATGATTGATGTTTGTGTTCGTAATCAAATTTGTTTGAATCATTTTGTGTTTGATAAGTTTGAGTGAGAAAATACATGTATATACATATGTTGAGTTGGTCTAATAGCTCCAATTGAATAATCTATATATGCTCCTTTTAGTGTGTACGCAAACTGTTCGGTAAAATGCCTTATAGAAAAATAGTTTATAATATTCACAGGAACAATAATATAAAAAGTATGAACACTGACGAATAAAAACATGAACAATGACGTATAAAAGTATGAACACCAATTACTTATCTATAACTTTGACACATACATAACATATTATGATAATCTTTTAACGTTTTGTGATGAGTTTTTTTTTATTTTTTGTGGTTATATACTGCAAATGAACATCTATGCATTATAAAATGAACACAAAAAAATAAATGGACATGACACTTTGATGAATAAAAATACTATGAACACCGATGTATAAAAACATGAACAATGACATATAAAAGTATGAACACCGATGACTATTTTGAACGTAAGGGTATTTTTCCAGATTTTTAGTCAATTTACAAAAATGCCATTAATGATGATCGTGTGAGAGCCCTTGATTTAAATCCATCCAATGGCTTACAACACTCCTAATTCCTATCTACAAGCTCTCTCCTCACTTGAACTAAAATCTATATATATATATATATATATATATATATACACACACACGATTTAAGTGAATGACTATTTATATAAAGATAATAAAAATGGGTAAATGTGTGACAACATGATTATGTGTTTATCTTTCATGATTTGTGCTTGTGCTTATGCATTACCTTATATATGTATGGTTAGCTAACGGTTTTATACCGTGTTGTAGATGCTTTGCAAGATAGGAGAGTTGTAGAGTGATCAGGCAGGGTGACAGGCCGAGGACTCTCGTACATTAGGTGGTTATGGTTTTGGGGATGTTATATATACCTCATGTGAGGATTATGTTTTATACTCAGATATGTTTTTGTATACCCTTTGATGTACATTTTACATCATTTTATGCATTTGTTTTTATATCTGTCAGTGCCATGTTGTAAGGTCCAGTGAACTTGTTGTCAGGCTAGGGTCAAGATCCACTGTGACATTCTAACTCAATGTAGCATCCCGATTCCCGCGGAATCGGGGTGTTACATCGAATCCGAACAAAAAAAAATCGCTAAGCTAGTGTTTCCAAACTTGGGAGAGGTATAACGTCGAAGCAACTTGAGTGTATGTGTTCGAATGTCCAATGTCGCTTGGTTCTTCTTCTTAGTCGATATTCTTTTTTTTACTTTCTTTTTGTTTTTGATTTAGTTTGCCTTTTCTCTTTTACTTTATTTGTTTTTTAATTTTCTTTTATTTTTTTCATGGGACAAACATTTTTTTTGATAAAAAAAAGTTATTTGAAACGTTAGACGACACGCCATTTAGTTGAACGAATGATCGAAAAAGATGGTAGACGGACTCACCGTCATGAAGAACCCCAACAAAAGAAAAAGAAAATAGACAAAAAGACATCAAGGGATTCTGAAAGCAAAGAGATCTTCAAGAGAAAAAAAGATGATTCAGTCAATGGAAAACGGTGAGCACAACGTTCATCGTCAAAAGAAGTACACAAGTACAAAGTCTGAGAAACAATTGTTGACACCACTGATTTGGACTCGTAGTAGAGTCACAGGAATCGATCACAAATCCACGCCCTCACCTAGACGAACCACTCGAAACGCCACCAAAACATACATCAAACTGAGAAGACGACTCAACAAAAATAGTAGTCTGGATACATAAAAGTATATAACTTTGACGATAATGACTAAATATTGAAGAATTGATCGGAAACAAAACAAAATTTTTGTAGAAATTTCAATAAACAGTTGATGTTTATATTGAATTTGTAACTTTTATTACACTTTGTTTATAAAGGCTATTTGTCCCTCTTCAGGTAACATAAAACAAGGAAATTGATAAATGGGCCAAAAGACCCAATTGATAACTACAATCTAGGGAGGAAGGCGCATGGTTTATGCAAGAGAAACCTAGCCAATAGGCACCACAGGCCGATGTAAAATGAAACGCTCGATAGCTCGAACATAGAGAAGGCAAACAGAGAACTATCGTTCATTCTCGACATTTAGGTTAAGAATTTTGGGCTAATTGAACCACAACATTTAACCAGAAGGTGCAGTCGTCAAAGCCAGTTTTTCAATAGAATGCGACACCAATATACCTTATTTCTCATTTGATTTTTCAGTTTTTTTTGTTTTTGTTCTCAGAAGCCAAACTTAAAAAGAGCACGATAACTCCACCTTGATATATAATGTTGTATTTAGGATGATGGAAGACTTAACATTAATGCGGTTTTATATACTAACAAATATCGATTATATATTGTAGATATCGTGTCTTGGCTTGTTACATGTATAATGCAGGTTGTTAGGGCACGAAGTAACAAACATAGGGTCTAAGAGAGAGAGGAAGATCTTCAACACGGTTAAAGTATGAAGAGAAGATCTTGCTTAAAATATTTTGTATAACAAATGATTGAAGAGGAGATCTTGACGTTGAAGGGAAGATATACTTGAAGATCTTCAAACCAAACGGCTACAACGACCAAGAACTCATTCAAAGATTTTGCTCGAGATTTTGTAGTAAATTCAAACGTTCAACCATCAAAGATTCTTATAAGTATTGTTCGGATTTTGTGGAGATTTTGAAGATGTTACAACGGTCAGAAGAAACTGCCTCCACAAACTATGAAAGAATTCATCGGCGATGAAGAACGATACGAGCTTACAATGAACTATCCGAGCCTTCTTCATCGATCAAGTTTATCATTCTCAAGAGCTTACTTTATTTTAGTTAATAGAGTGAGATAAATACATAGAGCTACATTAGCATATCATTAGATTTTTATTCTAAGTGTTACTCTACAAAGTAACTAGGTTATTATTGCGAGACCTAAGTTGACTAGATCGTAGCGGTTAGGCTACAAGTGCGAGAAAAAGAGAAGGTCTTCTAGTTTGTATCTAGGACACAAACGAAGAAAATAACATATAGTTAGAATTCTAGGGTCGGAAACCCTAGGCGGAGATGTAGGCTGTTAGAGTCGAACTTCACAAACATATCGTGTGTCGATCTTTTCATTTCCTCACTCTATATCATTTATATTGTGACTAAGAACTTTCTGCAGGTTTTCAACTTAAGATCTTGAGATTCACTTCAAAGCCTTGAGAAATAGTTTTTTCACATATTATAAATATCGACTTCAAGGCCTTGATATCTGCGATTGCAAAAAGTTCTCATACTCTATTCACCCCCCCCCTTCTAGAGTATTATTATCCTTATTCTATCTCCTACTCGGTTCTTCAATTGGTATTAGAGCTAGACTAATGTATATTTGATTTAACCATCAATGAGATTTATCATGAACTCTGTAGGTGATGGAGGATTCGCTCAAGGAAGTTTCACCATTCAACTACCCCTATTTTGTGGTAACAACTTTACACACTAGAGATCACTAATGCAAATGTTTATCATTGATAAAGATATGGAACTATGGAGCATTGATAAGACTGGACCAAAAGTACCAATCACCACGGTTGAGGGAGTCGAGGTTCCAAAGAAGGAAGCTGACTTCAATCAAACTAACTTGGAGAATGTGGCTAAGAACTACAAAGTCATGAACTTGCTCTATTATGGATTAAATGCAAATGAGTTCAATCGTGCCTTATCATGCAAAAGCGCAAAGAAAATATGGGGCAAACTGATGGTCACATATGACGAAACAAGCCAAGTTAAGGAGACCAAGATCAAAATTTTCCTCACGCAATATGAGTTGTTCAAAATGACATCAAGTGAGATGGTTAAGGAGATGTTCACAAGATTTACGAAGATTGTGAACAACCTTGACTCTCTTGGAAAGGTCTTCACAAATGAAGAAAACGTAAGAAAAGATTTAATGAGCTTACATAAGACAAAATGGGGACCAAAGGTGACCGCCATTGAGGAAGCTCAGAATCTCTCAACTCTGGATGATCTACTTGGAAAGCTCATCACTCATAAAATGGTTCTTGGAGAAGAAGATGGAGAACCTTCCTCAAACGTAAAGAACCTTGCCTTGAAATCTAAGAAGGAGAATATTCCGTCGGAGGATAAAGAAAGTGAGGATGATGAAGAAGATCCAATTGCTTTGATATCAAGAGGACTTGCTAGAATCTACAAATGAAGAAGCAATTCACAAACAAGGAATATCCAAGATCATCAAAGCCTAAAGTTAAGTTTTCTAACCCTAGTAAGAAAACTAAGGTTTCAACTAGCTTTGAATGTGGAGAAGCAGATCACCTTGTGAAGAATTGTCCACAAAAGAAAAGGAACAACTACTGGAAGAATGATCGAAAGAAGAAAGGAATGGTAGCATCATGGAGTGACTCAGATTCCACAAGTGATTCAGATGGTGAAAATGATCAAGCAAACTTATGCTTAATGGCTGATCAAAAAGAAAATCTCAAACGTTACGTTGAAGGAGTGGTAAGAAACTTAATGTCTAAACCTTCTTAAGAGCGTGCTAAATTCCTGCAAAATATGATCATTAGTGAAGAAGAGCATATTCTTGAAACAAGATCCTTGAAGGAAAAGCTAAGCGAACAAGAGAAAAGAGTGAGTGAATTGTCTCTAGAAGTTGAAATCTCAAAACTTTGAAGTTAGACCTTGACGCTAATGTCAAGGCCTTGGAATCCGAAAATGCGATTCTAAAGGAAAATCTCTCTTCTCTACGTCAAAACTACACTGATCTAGAGAAAGAGAAGATTGATCTAACGGTGAAGTGTAGAGACCAGAAGGCTACACTCATTCAATCCACTCGTTCTAAAGCCACTCTCGAAAGAATGAAAGGTGAACAACAATCTATTTTAACAAGAGTGTTCTTGGTTACAACAAGAATTCTCGTACACCCACATGTTTCGATTGTTGCAAAAAGGGACATATAAAATAAACGTGCTCATATACGGGAAAGGACCCTTATATTATTCGGAACACCTATCCTTTATGTTTAAGAGAACATGTTAAACAAATTTGTCTTCCTAAAGGGACTAGACCACCAATCATGATTCATCCCGATTATGGATCAAAATTTACCATTTGGTCTAGCCGGAAAGGTTGAAGTTTGTTGTTCTGCTGATATCACCAAGATTAAGGAACATAAATGGATATTGGATAGTGGTTGCTCAAGACATATGAGTGGAAAAATCTCACTATTTTTAGATTTAAAGAAGAAAGCAACTGGAACTATTACTCTTGGTGATAAAGGGAAGTGTAACATCATTGGTATAAGAAAAATCGGCTATAATTCTTCTAACTACATTGATGGTGTTTATTTCGTTGACGGATTAAAGTATAATTTGCTTAGCATCTCTCAAATCTGTGATAAAGGTAATAAAATGATCTTTGATTTAGAAAAATGTGAAGTTCAAAATGGTATATTTGGTGATGTTGTGCATACTGCTCCTCGATATCATAATGTATATTATATGAGCACTAACCAAGTTTCAGAAACAAGTTTAAAGTATCTCAAGGCCTTGACAAACGATCCAAGGTTTTGACATAGAAGAATTGGATTACCAAATTTGAACCTCAAGGTTGATGAACTATGTAAAGCTTGTACACAAGGTAAACAAACAAGAGGTTCATTCCAACCAAAGAAGGTTGCAAGCTCTTCTAAGCTCATTGAACTTTTACATATGGATTTATGTGATCTTATGCGTGTCAAATCTTCCAAGGGAAAATAATACATCTTAGTCATAGTGGATGATTTTTCTCGTTTTACATAGATTTTCTTTTTACGAGAAAAATGTAAAGCCTTATATGAGCTTTCAAATCTTTGTAAGGAGTTGCAAACTTTGAAAAACCTACCTATTGTTTCTATTCGATGTGATCATGGTAGAGAATTTGACCAACTCAAGTTTGATTTGTTTTTTGCAAAATATGGTATTTTACACAACTTTTCAACTCCTAGAACACCTCAACGAAACGGTATTGTGGAACGTAAGAACCGCACCTTGAAGGATATGTCTAGGACTATGATTTTAGAAAATAGTTTGTCAAAAAGCTTTTAGGTTGAAGTTGTTAACATGGCTAACTACATCTTAAATAGATGTTTGATACGCCCTATCTTGAAAAAGACTCCTTACGAACTCTTCAAATGATGAAAGCGTAATATTTCCTATTTTAAGCTCTTTGGATGTACTTGCTTTGTTCATAACAATGGCAAAGATAACCTTTGAAAATTTGATGCTCGTAGTGATGAAACAATCTTTATAGGATATGCTTCAAATAGTAAAGCTTATTGTGTTTTTAATAAACGTACCAAAATTGTCGAGGAAAGTATTCATGTTATTTTTTATGAACGCAATGATGGTGCTTTGAGTGATAGTTTTACAAATCTTAATCTGAATCGACATGGAAATCTAAATTATGATAGAGAAGAAGAAATTCCAAAGGTTCAAGATCGAAACATGCAAGAACAAATTCAGGATACCGAAAAACAATCTCAAGACCTTGAAGCGCGCCTTCAAGACCTTGAAATGACCAACAACAACACCGTTCCTGATCAATCTCAAGGCCTTGAACAACAATTTCAAGGCCCTGACATAAGCAACAGAAATGCAAATCCCACGGTACCTGAATCAAGTCGAGCACCCGAGCGTCAAGGATCATCAAATACACCTTAGACGTTTCAAACAACAAGAGGATAAAGTTCAAACATTCATCATCTCATCCACAAGATAACGTGATCTCCGATCCAAAATCAGGTGTGCAAACTCGATCTAGGTTAAACAACTTGTGTGCTTTTTGTGCTTTTGTATATCTTGTAGAGCCCAAAAACTACGTTCAAGCACTTCAAGAACCGGATTGGATTATTGTCATGCAAAATGAGCTAAATGAATATGAGAGAAACAAAGTTTGGACTCTCACGTCATAGGAACCAAATGGGTGTTTCGAAATAAATTGGATGAACATGGTAAAGTTATTCGAAACAAAGCACGACTTGTAGCACAAGGCTATAACCATGAAGAAGGTATTGATTATGAGGAGACATTTGCTCATGTTTCTAGGTTAGAAGTCATAGGTATGCTACTTGCTTTTGCATCCTTCATGAACATAAAGCTTTTTCAAATGGATGTCAAGTATGCTTTCCTAAATGGTTTCTTAGAAGAATAAGTGTACGTTGCACAACCTTCTGGTTTTGAAAATGATGATTTTCCGTATCATGTTTACAAATTGGACAAAACTTTTTATGGTCTTAAACAAGATCCTTGAGCTTGGTATGAAAGATTGTCCAAGTATCTTTTAGAAAACTGTTTTTAAAGAGATTTGATTGATAAAACTTTATTTGTCCAAACAAGAGGCAACAATTTATTAGTAATACAAATCTATGTTGATGATATATTATTTGGTGCTACTAATGATTCTTTATGCAAGGAATTTTTAGATATTATGTGCAGAGAATTTGAAATGAGCTTAATGGGAGAGTTAAATTTCTTTCTTGGTCTACAAATTACTCAAGCTAAGAAAGGAATCTTTCTAAACCAAAGGAAGTATACCAATGATTTGTTCAAGAAATAAAAATGGATCAATCTAAGGTAGCAAAAACTCCAATGAGTTTTACTCTTTCATTAGATCAAGACAAGAATGATAAGAATGCCATCCAAAAGGAGTATAGAGGTATGATCGGATCTTTGTTATATTTAACCGCTAGTCGACCTAACATTATGTTTAGCTTGTACATATGTGCTAGATTCCAAGTTGATCCCAAAGAGTCACACTTGATAGCTGTGAAAAGGATTTTTTCGATATCATAATGGTACTAAGGTTCTAGGGCTTTGGTATCCTCGTCAAAACTCGTTTCACCTCGTTGGTTATATTTAGATGCAGACTTTGCATGCTATAAGGTCGATAGAAATCTGGATGTTGTCAATTCTTAGGGTCATCCCTTATAAGTTGGCACTCCAAGAAGCAAAATTATGTCGTCATATCCACTGTTGAGGCCGAATACATAGTTGTTGGATCATGTTGTCACAAATTCTATGGATAGCTCAACAGCTCCGTGATCTTGGTTTTGAAATCAAAGGTATACCTATTAAATGTGATAATACTAGTGCTATTTCGATAACCAAAAATCTTGTGCAGCATTCAAGAACGAAGCATATCGATGTGAGACATCACTTTATACGTGATCATGATGAAAAAGGTGACGTATCGATAGCTTTTATCTCGACTAACTTGCAGCTTGCATATATATTTACTAAGCCTCTACTTGAAGATCGATTCAATTTTATTAAATTGGAGCTTGATATGTTGAACAAGGAAGCATCATCTTAGGGGGAGTAAATCGTATTATTTTCTCCTTATAATGCAGTTCGCTTTCCATTTCAAGGTCTTGACACAGATTCTAAAGACGAAAGTGATAAAAACGGATCCGATTAATGATTCTCACCTGCTTAGATGTTGATTATTAAATCATTCTAAAGAAGAATTTTTTAAAATGATTTCAAAAGATTTTCACCAAGATTTTGTACTTTCAAAATTCAAATATTCTCTTGAAAATCGGTTTAGCTACCCGTATCAAATTGGTTTAAATTTGTGGGATTTTTGAAGGTCTTGATTTGATTTGACAAGACTCTCTATTTAAAGCCCTTATCCCATCCGTTCTTTTCACCATTCTTCAAAGCAAAAATAGTCCATTCATTGCAATCTCTCTTTTTCAACTTTTCGAAAATCTCTCAAAACATCATTCATGGCTCCCAAAAGAATCTCCAACCGCAACGCCTCCTCCTCTTCTACCAAGAAGGCCAAGAGTTCTTCATCGGCACCACCGACGGAGTCATTAGCACCACCAAGTGATGTGACAGTTCACATCTCTTCCGACTCGGCAACTCCATCCCCTCCGGTGACTCAAACCGAGTTGTCTACCTAGGGTCAAACAGGGATGCCGAGCAACTGGTTCCGTAACTTCAAGACCACTGGAACATGGCTCGACGGATTCCATACCCGGTAGTTTTGCATGTGTGAACCGGTTGACCTAGCGTTCTTGGAAGCGCTGCAATTGCCATGTGTGACCTTGCTCAAATGTTGCTTTATTTGGAAGCTACTTAATCCAGGGGAGATCGCCTACACTTGGCTCACCCGAATGTTTTATGTGAACCTAATGGCAAGAAGGAACAGAGGAACCCTAAACCTCGACTCCATCGTCAAAGGTAATCCGATTTCCTTCAATCTCACTCTCATTGCTCAGATTCTTGATCTTTCCACCTGCACCTCCTACCTCCATCCATCAAAAACTGAGAGTGTTAGGTTGGCTAAGGAGAAATTCCTCATCCCTTCCTCTACCTCACGCCAACTCACTCATAACTCTCTAAACCTAGTAGCTAAAATTGTGTTTACACTACTGGTTAGATGTGTTGTTCCTCGAGCAAATTCTAGGGAGCTCTTGACCGATCAAACCTTGGAGTTGATCTACTAGGTGATGAATGGACTTGATGCAGACTTGCCAAACCTCATCCTCAACCATATGCTTCATGCCATTAGATCCATCTGGGCCATCACACTATCATATGCTAACCTCCTTCCCAAGATCTTTTCCTATTTTTTTATTGACACCTCAAATGAGGACCAACAAGCGTCAAATGGGAAAATTGATGAGGACTTCTTTGAACGACATGGGGTCGTCAAGACGTTGGTTGGGGAGTGGAAACTCAAGGAGAAGGTTGTGGCATCTACATCATTTGCTCCTGCTTTACTAGAACAAAGGCTCAAGGATCTAGAGTTCGGGATCGACAATCTCAGAAGGGACATGATAGACTTTCGATCTGAGATGTCCGACAAACTATATGTAACTCAAGAGTTATTATCCATTGTGCATGTGATAACACGATTTATGACTTAGGTTTAGGCACTCATTTAGATAGTTTTTCCGCTCATTCATGCATGGTTTGCACTAGTTCGTGACGATTTGCACTCAATTCATGTATTTTGTCGAGATAGACGTCTACACGGACTTTTGCATGCTTTGTAGGTATTTTAGGAGTTTTATGAGCTTAATCGATACATTTGAGGATTGTTCCTCGAGATGACACACCTTTGGACTCATTGGGATGCAAGCTAGGGGCTAAGGAGGACACATGAGACCTTGTTGGTGCATGCCATGCACCAAATTGAGGCTTGATGGTCCAAAACAAGCTGAGGCACCAAAACCACGGCCACTAGGACTTCCACGGGCGTGGTTTTGGCCGTGGTTTTCCCCAGACAGCTGTGACAGCTGTCCCACGATCTTCATGGCCGACTCTTGCAAATTTGGAGGATAAAAGGTGGTCTTGTAAGGCTGTTAGGGGCAGACCCCTCACTCCCATTCTCTCCCACACTCTCAACAACAATATTCTCTCATTTGGAAGATTGGATTGGAGCTACCATTGGAGAAGAAGAAAGGCTTCCATTGGAGAAGAAGAAGAAGCACACTAGTTCATAGTTCCATAATCTTTTTGAGTGATTTTGAGTGAGCTTTGTGAAACGTTTTGCAAGGTTTTGTAAGAAACGATTCGAACCTTCTTTTGAAGGGTTGTAAGTCCTTCTTGAACCTTGATTTAGCTTTTTTTACTTGTTTCGCTTGCTTAATCCATCTTTCATTTCATCTTCTTGCCATGGATTCTATGATTTTATGCTTGATGACTTTGATTATGATGATGCATGTTGTTGGCTAAATAGATGCGATTCTAGGGTAAGGAAAAGATGGTTAAGGCTTGGACTATGATAGAATGGACTTAGATGTACCTTTGGATGAATTGTTTGCTCGAACCTAGCCTCTGTTGTAAACCACGGTTTGTTCTATACATTCCACGGCCGTGGTTCTTGATGAACAACCCGTGATTTTGACTGACTTGCTTGATTTGATGAATCTAACTGCTAGGATGTTAGATTGTTGAAATCCTAGTGTTTGTTGAGCTAAATCTATCCTAGGGTGACCTAGGGTTAGCAACTAAGTGTTAGAAGAGACCTACCCGGTGATTCTTGCTCTTAGATACCGAAGATGACGAACTCTAGGTAGTAGTGAGCGTCACAAGCCGCTATTGGATTGAATGTACTAGGATAGGTGTTTAGGACTTGCCTTCCCGAGACTTACCCGGTAAGGAGAGGTTAGATCCCTAGATAACCATCCGGTTTGTGTAGAATTCCTATCCTTAGGCTCTTTGAGACTTACCCGGTGATGAGACCTTAGGAATGGACTAGTGGACCATGAGACCTACCCGGTGATTGATCCCAATCTAGAAACACTCACTCCCAACAAACTATAGTTAATCCAAGGAATGATTAGATAGCTTGAGTCCTATGCCATAACCGGAATTTCCAACCCCTAAAATCCGCATTTCTCCCTTTGATTACATATTTCGTGTTTGTTTGTTTGTGTTTTAGCTTGACTCCTTAGTTTGTTTTGCCATATCATATCATTGTGATCCTTGTTTGATCACCACAAAACCAACCCAAAAATATTGAGATTTTCATTTATTTGTTTCTTTCATCTTTTCTTAGTCTAGATCAACACTATCCTTAGTCACTACTTGACTCGATTTCACCTCAGTCTTTGTGTTCGACCTCGGAATACTATCCCTACTACAAAACGTCCCGTACACTGCGGGTTCGCTAGGAGTTAGGAGAAATATATCGAGTATAAATTTAAGACTTTTTGCGTGTCACGTTCTTAGCGTAACAACATGCAAAGGTAAACCGGATGTTCTACTTGAATGCCTTTACATTCACTACAATAGATTATGCCACTGACTAAGGATGTTGCTGAACACACGAGGGAGAAAGCGGAAAATGTGTTGCTCAACTGCTACATAGAGTGTGAAGAATTAACTGATTCTTTGACCCACTCATCAAGAGCCAACCATCCTCACCATTTAAGAGTATGGAGTCGTGAAGAGATATCGGAATGAGGAGAAACAACGTCGACTTGATAAGCAACTAAAGAACAGAACCATGGGGATGCCCATCGAAGGTGGAAAATCAATTGTCAAAACAGCGGTCGTGGAAAGAGGAACAACCAGTGGAGGGTTCGTATATTATTTTATGCATGCATATTTCTAAAATTTATTGTATGTACGATATTTATTTTGTCTTCCATCAAGGGGGAGATTGATAACTCCACCTTGATATATAATGTTGTATTTAGGAAGATGGAAGACTTAACATAAATGTGGTTTTATATACTAACAAATATCGATTATATATTGTAATAGCTAGGATTTCCGAATTCTAATTAATGTTGATTAACTTAATTACTGATAGTAATTGACATATAGCTCGTGAAGATTGCGTATGTTCCTAGCGTAAATTTGGACTTATGGGGAAATTTTAACTTTTTCCCCCGGGTAATTATTTTTACCCTCCGTGTTATTTGGAACATTTGGGAGCTACAATTAATAAAAATGCAGTTGAGAGAAATGATCAAGACATCGGACATGTCCTAGATATGAAATAACATGGAAAGACAAAATGGTCAAAAGATTCGCTATTTCGTTTCTTAATGGCTAAGAAAGACGACTTAGGAATACACGTTTTCCTACCTAGGCAGTTGTGGAATAATTATCCCTACAATATTCCAGATTTATTATTCCAATTTCGAGAAGTTTGGAGAAGGGGATTCAACCCGCCTTTAGATCGGTTAAAGGATAGTTATCGACTTCGCTGAAAGATAATTATCGACTTCGCTGAAAGACAAATATCGACTTCGCTGAAAGACAAATATCGACTTCGCTATAAATAGCGGAAAATCGTTTATTAATTTATTTTCCTTTCACGTTTCCTCGTAAAAGCTCTGATTTCTCTCAACCTTCAAACTCAGATCTACTCTCCGTTTCTAATCCGATTTCAATTCTGTTTTAGTTTCTAGATTCCTCTCTTCATTCTCTTCATATCGGTACCGAGTTTCTACATTTCCGAGCATATGAAGACCTAGTCGAGCATATATGTCACCAGGACGGTTCCGTTGCTCAGATTCTGGTGAATTTGATGTTGTCCATGCGTAGCCTGCGTCGTTGTGATTCCGAATCTTCTTTTAGATCATCAATCGGGTTAGTAACGAATAAGTTATGAATTTATTCGTTTTCCGTACAGCGATTTGGGCTAGATTGACATTAGGCTTGTCAAAATAGATAATTAGAAATTCCATTATGGTCGTTATATTATTATGGTGTTTATGGGTTGTTTGTTTGATGAAATCTAATAACAGGTGGGTTTAGAAATTGTCTGTGGGCAAAATGTTATTCTGGTGAAATTTAATTAATTAATTAGAGGTTAATTAACTAAATTAGGATTAGAATTGAGATTGAGGAAGGTTGATTAGATGCTACCTTGAGATTTGAGAAATTGTGAGTTATGATGTGATGTTGAGGTTTGGATTCGAGTTGTGAGTTGATGATGGTTATAAGGTTTAGGAGGTGGAATCTCCTAACCTTGAGACGATGTTGATATTTTTGTGCATTGCTGATGCAGGCGCTGATCGTTTCCTCGAGGGGAAGCCGTGACGTGGTATAGATCGACGTTGAGAAAGGTAAGTCTGTGGGACTTACTTAGCGAGCGGTTATGGGTTTGAGTGTGTGTTGTGGTTGTGTGTGTGCATATGTGTGTTGCATTTATAACCTAATTGGACTAGGATGACCCTACATGCATTTATTTGGCCCAAGTGTATGATAACGGGCAGTGATGACTTGTCTAGCCCATAATGGGGTGGCTAGGGGAGTTCTCTGCGACCGGTCCTCCGGGTGGTGATGATTGACACCATTCCAGGCCTGATGGGAGATGGGGACAAAGGCGTCGGGAGTTTACTCCACGTGTCACAAGGAAATAAATTAGTAATGGTATAACTTAATTAAAGATAATAAAAGGTTTTGTGTGTGGCATTACATGCTATGATCTGTTAGCTAACGGTTTCATACCGTGTTGTAGATGATCTGCAGGTTAGGAAGACTGCAGAGTGAGCCAGATGGGTGATCAACCGAGGGCTTCCGTACACTAGGTTGTGCGAGGTTTATGGGATCTTTTTATACATTTGTGTATGGTGTTGCCGTTTTGTACTCGGTTGTGTTTTGTAAACCTTTTGATGTATATATTTAATACTGTTTTATGTATTTGGTTTTAATCTATTTGTTGTTGTAAGATCTAGTGAACTTTTTGTCAGGCTAGGGTCAGGATCCACTGTGAGATCCTAGTTCAGTAGCACCCCAAATCCCGCGGATTTGTGGTGTTACATATATTGTAGATATCTTGTCTTGGCTTGTTACATGTATAATGCAGGTTGTTAGGGCGTTGTTAGGGCACGAAGTAACAAACATCGGATCTAAGAGAGAGAGGAAGATCTTCAACACGATTCAAGTATGAAGAGAAGATCTTGCTTAAAAGATTTTGTACAACAAAAGGTTGAAGAGGAGATCTTGACGTTGAAGTGAAGATCTGCTTGAAGATCTTCAAACCAAACGGCTACAACGACCAAGATCTTATTCAAAGATTTTGCTCGAGATTTGTAGAGCAAATTCAAACATTCAACCATCAAAGATTCTAACAAGTATTGTTCGGATTTTGTGGAGATTTTGAAGATGTTACAACGGTCAGAATAAGCTACCTCCACACACTATAAGAGAATCCATCGACGTTGAAGAACGATACTGATGTGGGACCATCTCCAACACAAGGACCAGTTACACGCTCAAAGGCTAAGGCATTGAAGGACAAACCAACAACCTCTTCACCTTCTTCGGATTCAATCATAGATGGAGAGATCACAAGATCAAGAGCAAAGGCGATTCAAGATGAACTTACGAACATACTCGCGACATGCACGCTGAAGGAAACTCTCCTCACTCTCAAGAGTTCCTTGGTGACATTACTGACTGTTAATAGAAGAGTCAAGTCATGACCAAGAAGATCCACAAAGCAAGGAAGAAGGATAAGAGCAAGGAAGATCCTCAGAGAGGGAAAAATCAACCTAATAAATCGGCCGATTTTCCTGTACGAAATTCGACCGATTTTTTATCCGATTTTCCTCACTGAGACGAGTTTTTGCAAGATCCGGCCATGATCTTCTATCTTTGACAATTATATCTTTTAGTGATTCCTTTAAACTCTCAAACTATCTTAACAAATTATTAGCTTAGATTTTATCTTTATATTTTTATATTTTATAATCTTAAAGATATATTTGCAAGATTATCTTTAAGTATATCTTTTCTAGTTTTCATAGTTAATCTCCCTTATAAATAGTCTTAGTGGGAGAGATTGTTTGGTAGATTAGTTTGATATTTTCCACAGATTTGTGAGACTTGAATCTTCGCTTACGGAGTTTGTATTTTATTCATTATCATTCTATCAAAAAGAGAGCTTTTGGTTAAATTGTTGTGAAGTCCTTGCTAGATTGTGTTTGTGTGTGTTAATCTTATTGAAGGTTGGTGCTCCTAGTCAATTCTAGTCCCTCCTTGTGCTTGTCTTACTTAGAAGACTTCTGTAAGGTTAAAGAAGTGTGACTTAAGGTAATCTTCTCGTTAAAGGGTTTTGACACATCATTGGTCAAGGTTCTTTTTGCGGAACTATCTTAGTTTATATCTTCCTATATCTTTCATATATCATTCCATATTCATCTTCTTATCTTTCTATATCATTCATTAATCTGTTTTCTAAGTTTCAAAGAAAAATTGACTTGTTCTTCATATAAATCAACCGATTTGTTCTCTAGAACAGTCCGATTTTTATCCCATTTAAGGGCTTAAATCTAGATCGGGAACTGCGGCTTATCCCCGCATCAGTTACGAGCTTACAGTGAACTATCCAAGTCTTCTTCATCGATCAAGTTTATCATTCTCAAGAGCTTACTTTGTTTTAGTTAAGAGAGTTAGATAAACACATAGAGGTACATTGGGATATCATTAGAGTTTTATTCTAAGTGTTACTCTACGATGTAACTAGGCTATTATTGTGAGACCTGAGTTGACTAGATCGTAGCGGTTAGGCTACATGTGAGAGAAGAAGGGAACTTCTTCTAGGTTGTATCTAGGACTCGAACGAAGGAGATAATAGATAGTTAGAATCCTAGGGTCGGAAACCCTAGGCGAAGACGTAGGCTATTAGGGCCAAACTTCGTAAACATATCGTGTGACGACCTTTTCATTTCTGCACTCTATATCGTTTATATTGTGACTAACAACTTTCTGCAGGTTTTCAAGTCAAGACCTTGAGATTCACTTGAAGGCCTTGAGAAACAGTTTTGTCACAAATAACAAAGATCGACTTCAAGGCCTTGAGATTCATTTCAAAGCCTCGATATTTGCAATTGTGAAACGTTTTCATACTCTATTCAACCCTCCCTCTTCTAGAGTATCTCTATCCTTATTTTATCCCCTACTCGGTTCTTCAGATCCTAAGAAAGCTATTGCTTGGACTACCTCTTGCGAAAAAGAGAAGATATGGTTGAGATTTGAGAAGGTGAAGAATCAATCTTCAGTGTTTGAAATTTGGTCTTAGATTCAAAGAAAAAATACAAAAGAGAATGACCAAGGGGCACCGTAAAGTGGTGGTAATTAGAATGTATCAAATTCAGGCGCGTGATGGTGATAGGGAAGTGGTTTGTAGATCTGAGCGTTTTGTATCAAAGGTGGTGGTAGGAGAACTAGAGGCACCAATATAAAATTTGTTTATTATTCGTTATTATGGGTGTTAAGAGGGAATTTTCAAAAATGGGATCAACTAACGTTGAAACCCTCTAATGAAATTCTTTGTCTTGACAGTGGCGGCAGAAGAACCGACGAAACCAGTTTACAATTAAATTAGACTAAGTTGGTGGCATTGGTAGGGAAACCGGAGGCACCATTGTCGGAAGAGCATTGATGGTTAATAATTAGATAGTGTTTGGGGTTACCCATAAGAGCAAAGCTGGAGGATTTTTTTGTGTGACAACTCTCTAGTTCTCAAAAACAATTACATATACAATTGATAAATGTATTTACTTCTTGCAATTGATCCCGTTAATGTACCTAACTTTCTTATTATTGTAAGGGTCGACTTGATCAACATCTCTCGAGTGCTATATGATGGCTACTATTATTGTTTGACGATGAAGACACAAACTAAAGGACCCAAAACTTATATAGAAAAACATGTACACTTGCAACTAACCTAGTTGTGTTTCCCTCCCCTCTTGAAGTTGAATACTATGATGAACAAAGAAAACGCCAAGAATGATACTTCTTTCGTCTACTTATATGTCTTGTGTGGACCCTATACACAATTATAATGTATTTCTTTACTATACGAGTCCTTCAAATGTTTTCAAACAAGATGAAAAGAAAATTGAACGACAGGTAGAAAACATGGGATCGAGGGGCCTAAAATGAGGAAGAAAATGTTTACACACCTTAGATCTCTTAAATATCATTACTTTAGCTTTTCAATTTGTATGGATACATTTTGTGTAACTAATAAAATATGTATTTTTTTTAAAAGAAAAAAGAAAGAAAAGAGTTAATGAAGCTATAGATGTCCTAAATTTGTAAGAAAAGTAGTGAAATAAAGGTAAAGGTTTCCATGTTAATTAGCATAATTGTAGGGCAAACATAGAAAGAAAGGCTTCGAATATGAACTTAAATGGAATTGGGCTTTCCTTTGTAAAATATAAAGAAAGGGGTTTGGTTGGCAGCCTGGCATGCATTTTATAAAACGATATCTCCACATGTTGCTTCTCCTCTTTTGCTATGTTTTGCATTAATGTCTCTGAATCTTATTACCCTACACCCTCACACTTACCACATATCAATACTACAACCTGTAAATATGCATAAAAAATCTATTACTTTTATGCAATTATATTCACAAATTTACCTTCAAAATATCCACATCCCACCACATATGTAATATGTGTGAAATAATAGATGAAATTACAGATATTAATTCAAATTTTAGAATATTATATAATGAGGGTTTATACATGGTTTGATGTCTGCACGTGTGGCTTAAAACTGCGACTTGAAAGCCACATATATGATATATGTAATATGTGTGAATTATGTCAGAAAATGTGGTGAAAAGTAGGGGACCAAATAAATTTAAGTGAGATTAAGCTGGCCTGGCCTGGCCGTTTAATGACAATTGGGATATTAGCTATCAAGTAGGTTACCAAATTGTTAGCACATTTATGCTAATCTACGGCTCACTATGCCAACGCCAACCCTAACCCTACATTTTATTTATTTTTTTCGTTTCTGATTCCACCAAACGATTCGAACCAAGGTTCCTTGATCCTTATTATCGACGTGAGAACATTTGATTTTCTACGATTAAGATCTCCAATATATTTATCTTAAGTTATAGTTGTTTTTTCATGAGTTTGACTATTTTGTAAGGAGCATATATGAATATCATTTATATTTTCTCTCTTTTGGCCCTCAAAAAAAGAAGAAGCCAACTGGCATTTTAGATTCAATATTTTTCATATTAAGGACAAACATAGGCTAGAATTTTGAGAGTGATTCATTTGGTTTCTCTACTTATAGAGAACATCAGTAGAGAGAAATTTATATTCCCAATTCTAAAATATTTGATCGATCAAAGATGGATATCTCAGCTTCAGAGTACAGTAGTGGCTGTGAATCTGGTTGGACTCTTTACTTTGATGAGTCTTCTCAATCTCAAAAGCAATACCAAAACAGCACCAGAAAAACCCTTCTTGATCATCATCAACGGAGCTTTAGACCAATTGTTGATGATGAAGAGGACTTATCCATGGTGTCAGATGCATCTTCAGCCCCTCCACATTTCCATTATCAAGATCAAGGCCAATTCGACCAATTCCGGTGCTTCCATCAATCTCCTTCTCCATCTTCTTCAGCCAAATCCAAGAAAAAGAAGGCTCAGGAGGAGCCAAGACCAAATAATCTTGATGACACTGCCAGCTCACATGCTCTTAGCTACACTAATGTTAATGTAAGTCCTTAAACTCAATTCTCATGTTTTGGGTTTTCACTTAACCTCTATTGATCATTCTACAGAGATGTTTAGATCCATCAAGTAATAAACCATCTTTAGGCAATCTCTTTGGCTTCTCACAGGGAAATGGATTCAGGGTAACATTTCTTTTTTATTTTTATTTTTTTGCATTAAAAAAAGAAAGAAATATTCGTTCCTTGTGTCAACTACGCTTAATGTGTAGGGTAACTCTGCATTTGGTGACCAACTTGGATGTTGGCAACCTTCTCATGAAAGACACCAAGAACAGGCTGAACCAAGTATGCATTAAAAACGATTTTATTAGTAACTGTGTTAAGAAATTTTTTTTTTTAAAAAAAGTCAAATTTGTTACTGATGTGTGGTAATTTGGACAGGCCGGTCGCGAGGAAGGAGACGGGGGTGAAGACAAAGGAGGATGGAGAAAAACAATGGATGTTCAATCAGCAGATCATGAAAAACCCGAAAACAAAGGATCAGATCTTACCTGATTTTTTTGTATCAGTCTTGTTTTTTCTTTTGTATTTGAATTGGCCTTTTGTTTGATTTTATCTCTATTTTTTTTTTAACTTTGTCTTCTCTTTCATTTGTATCTTGTCAATGCAATGGGAAGCAACCTGAAAACAATAATATTTCTTCCACTCTCAGTTGTAATACTCGTAGCTAGCTATACTATAGAGTATAGTCTATAGTCTTCCTCATTCTTCTTTGTCATCACTAGGAAATTACAAATAATTTAAAAATAAAAATGGTGGGTCTGATCTGATTTTACACCCCTTTTACCCTGCATATCAACCCCATAGCTCGAAAATGATGTCCGTGCTCACATTTACATCACATTCACAAAAAGGGCAGAAAAGCGATACTAGAAAAAATGAAACCCTATTTGGTGAATAGCACTTAATTCATCATCTCTCTGGTAGTAACTCTTGATGAGAGAAAGTGAGGAAGAAGAAGAAAGTAGAGAGAAGGCATAAAACATACAGAAGGGTGGTGGTCCTCTGAAATGTTTTGATGGGTTGTGAGATTAGATGTAGAAAGAGAAGGGGCCATCAACAACTCACCACAAACTCCCAAATTTACTTTCAAATTTGGATTTTGCCAGCATATAATTTGTTCTTGCAATGCAAATAGCAGAAATATTTAGAGAGATTAGACGCAAAATGTTGTAGGTGGGACTAGTATAATGCAATTGTTGCATAGCAATATAAAATGATTGTAAAAGGGGAGAGGAGAAGCAGACAAATACAAGCAGGGTAGGTTTTGCCGTGGTGCTTGACAGTTAGATTCAAGTACAATCATAATGAAAACATGTCTTCTCTAATCTCTACGTGCACCAATACTACCCAGAGAATACAATCTCTTTTAGATCTTTAAATCATTTTATTTTACTTTGGCCTTTTATGTATCAACCATGGCGATTCTCTCAATCATTCAAATCATTGTTCTGATGCTGTCCCGCTCCCTCCACACACAAATTTACAATTAATATATATATATATATATATATATATATATATATATATATATATATATATATATATATATATATATATATATATATATATATATATATGCTTAATCAATCATTCTGGATTCCAAGTGGGCTGGGAGATTGTTAATGAAGCTGAAGATGAGGCTTGATTATGAATAAGATTGTCAATCAGTAACCACCTCCACTATCACTCATGAAGTCATGAAAACCAAATCAAAAATGATTAAGAAGATAATTGAAATTGATGAATAAAAGAGCATTTGCATGTTCGAATGGGGTCCTATTTACTTTCTTGGGCCCAAATGTATGATAACCTCCTTTTTTGTCTTCATATTTTCAAGCTCGTATTTGTCCTATTAGCTCATTCAAAATATTGTCTTTCCTCTCCACTAGTTTAGGAACAGTGTCTTTTACGGATATTTGAAAAATGTATATTAATTTTGAGTACATTAATAATATACGTTTATACACCTCGACTATTAATTATCATATGATTATTGAATGTATAACATAAAGACAATACTTAAGTGGTTGACTCGTATCTAATTATATACTCAATGTTCATACTCACCCAAAACCCAAAGAAGTTTGGGAAAAGTAAAATTAATTTGATTACGATCTTATCTTCTACAGATACGGTTTTGAAAAACAAAAAAATTACCAATTTAATTTTCATAATATATATATATATATATGTAGAGATATTTAATTTTTAACCGAGTTTAAAATTTAAAAATAAACAAAATTCATTCAATAATTGATAAAAATTGAAATTGTTAGTAAAAATAGAAAGAATATTCTGGCAAAAATTACGATCGGATTGATTTCAAAAGAGACACGGAACTTTATTCATCAAACTAAAAATTATACTTCAACTTCAAACCCTTTATTTATACAAGTTATCAAACTATCAGCTTACTTGATAATCTATGCGGAATTGAATATATTTAGCAACCCACAAAGCACTAGGCCAACGATCCATAAAGCAGATATTAATCCGTTATGAATAAAAATTATACTTCAAATTTAGCTAAAAGGCCAAGATGTGTATAATTTGTTTAATCTTCAAACCCTCTATTTATACAAATTATCAAACTATTAGTCTTACTTGATAATCAATGTGGAATTGAAAATATTTAGCAAACCCACAAAACATTAGGTCAACGATCAACAAAGCAGTAGGTCAATGACACACAAAGCAGCAAGCCAACGACCCACAAAGTAGTAGTTCAACGACCCACAAAGTAGATATTAATCCGTTATGAATAAAAATTATACTTCATCTTAACCAAAAGAAATGTATGATTTGTTTAATCTTCAAACCCTCTATTTATACAAGTTATCAAACTATCAGTATTGTTTGATAACCGATGTGGGATTGAAAATACATAGCAACTCAATCTTACTTGATAATCGATGTGGGATTGAAAATATTTAGCAACCCACAAATAATTAGGTCAACGAGCCACAAAGCAGTAGGTCAACGACCCACAAAGTAGATATTAATCTGTTATTAATAAAAATTATACCAAAAAGTCAAGAAATGTATGATTTGTTTAATATAATCTTCAAACCCTTTATTTATACAAGTTATCAAATTATCCGCCTTACTTGATAATCGATGTGGGATTGAAAATATTTAGCAATAAACAAAGTATTAGTTCAACGACCCACAAAACAGTAGCTCAACGACCTGCAAACATATATTAATCCGTTATGAATAAAAATTATACTTCAACTTAGCCAAAAGTAAAAAATGTATGATTTATTTAATCTTCAAACCCTCTATTTATTCAAGTTATCAAACTATCAGTCTTACTTGATAATTGATGTGATATTGAAAATATTTAGCAACCCACAAAACATTAGGCCAACGACTCACAAAGCCGTAGGATAATGACCCACAAAGCAGGAGGTCAACGACACACAAAGTAGATATTAATCCGTTATGAATAAAAGTTATACTTCAAACTTAGCCAAAAGGTCAAGAATGTATTATTTGTTTAATTTTCAAGCCCTCTATTTATATAAGTTATTAAACTATCGCTCATACTTGATAATAGATGTGGGATTGAAACTATTTATCAACACACAAAACATTAGGTCAACGAACCACAAAGTAGTAGGCCAACGTCCCACAAAACAATAGCTCAACGACCAACAAAGTAGTAGGACAACGACCCACAAAACAAATATTAATCTGTCATGAATAAAAATTATACTTCAACTTAAAAATGCCAAAAAATGTATGATTTGTTTAATCTTCAAACCCTCTATTTATAAAAGTTATCAAACCATGAGCCTTACTTTATAATCGATGTGAGATAGCAATTCTTGAAAATATTTAACGTAAATAGATAGAGCTTATAATCGTTCAAAAGAATTAAGAAAATTTTTTTAAAAAAAAATACATTGATTTGTTATGTTTGTAAAAAAAATTGAATGATTTGGTTAAAATTCAGTTGACATTATTATAGTTGTTATAAATAATTTTAATTTGGTAATTAAAGAAAAAGTTTTCTATCTTTACATGGGAGAGTTCTATTTTGAATTACCTGAATTTGAGAGTATCATGTCAGCAGTAGAGTACTCTAGTTTAGTATATTTATATTGATAACTTAAAAATGTATATTCAAAATAGAAAACTTATATAATACAAATAAACTATATAAAAAACGTATAACATTAAATATGATAATTTTTATGCTTAAAATTCATATAATAGAAAATTTTATTTGAATGAAAACATAATAATTTTAGTCATATTTATGTTTATAGAGTCAAAGTAAATTTAAAAAATTATATCAGAAAAGTTAATGAAACAATTTGGTTTACTAGGTTTTTTCTAGTTTTGTGTTTAGTAAATGTATCCCTTGAGATCGAGAAGAGTGTGTAGAGTTTGAGAATAAATACAAAAAGTTGGGGTATATTTACTTAATTGAAACATTAATAAATCTAGTTATTACTATAGTTTTTCAAAAAGGTCTGGTTACCATAATTGCCCAAAGTTAATTGTAAAGTAAAATAGTTAAGTACTCGAGTTGTTAAAAAGCGATATGTTTTATGAATAAAAAAAGAAGAAGAGATATGTCAAAGTTGTTAAAAAGATATGATAGGTAGTTAGTTTTAAAAAATTTATATAGCTAATTTAAAATAAAGGTTTAGCGACTTTTAATGAGAGAGTTGAATTTTAAATTACTAACACCGTATAACGCCACGTCAACAGTTAAATACTCTACTTTAGTATATAAATATTGACGATTCTCCTATATATATATATATATATATATATATATATATATATATATATATTCTGACTCATATGTAAACAGCTCTTATCGTGTGAACGTGTAAACACCGAATATACGTAACTATACCGCCGAATATATGTGACTATACCACCGAATATATAGAATCAGGTCCGACGAATATTTCTGCCATTAATAACACGATTTTCCCCCCTTTAATATCGGATAATCTCATCCATCTATTTAACGATCTAACGGATACAATTTGTTCTCATTGTACATGTTAAGAGCTGTTTACATGGGAGTCAACCCCTCTCTCTCTCTCTCCCCTCTCTCTCTCTCTCTCTATATATATATATATATAGATTTTAGTTTAAGTGAGGAGAGAGCTTGTAAATAGGAATTAGGAAGGTTGTAAGACATTGGATGAATTTAAATCAAGGGCTCACACACGATCATCATTAATGGCATTTTTATAAATTGACTTAAAATCTGAAAAAATACCCTTACGTTCTAAATAGCCATCAATGTTCATACTTTTATATGTCATTGTTCATGTTTTTATACATCGGTGTTTATAGTATTTTTATTCATCAAAGTGTCATGTCCATTTATTCTTTTGTGTTCATTTTATAATGCATAGATGTTCACTTATAGTATATAACCACAAAAAATAAAAAAACTCATCACAAAACGTTAAAAGATTATCGTAATAATATGTTATGTATGTGTCAAAGTTATAGATAAGTCATCAGTGTTCATACTTTTATACGTCATTGTTCATGTTTTTATTCGTCAGTGTTCATACTTTTTATGGCATTGTTCTTGTAAATATTATAAACTATTTTTCTATAAGGCATTTTGCCGAACAGTTTGCGTGCACACTAAAATGAGCATATAGATTATTCAATTGGAGCTATTAGACCAACTCAACATATGTATATAAATATATTATTCAAACATCAATCATAATGAAACATAAACCTTAAGAATGAAAATCTAAACAGTTAGAGTAGAAATTCGAAGAAACAAAATCTGAATCGTCTTGTATTCTCTTTGATTTCACAATTTTTTATTTAATCGATCTTTGAATATCCTATGTGCAATCACTTGTGCTTGTATAATATTATGTACTATAATGCACGAGTATAACTATAAAAAATTGTTATATAATTTATACAACATTACTCGTGCATGTATAGAATTTGAAATCAAGTTAATGATAGAGCATGACTATAGTCATTTAATGAATAAATTAGGAAAATGGGACCCTTTATATATTGCTTTTGTAAAATGGGTCTCTAGAGAAAACAATAAAAATTAGGCCTACACCTAGGGAAATAGGATATAATTGAAATGATGGTACTACACAACATTTAAATATTGATGGGATGTTTACTATTCATACTTTTTGGTTTTTTAAATAAAGTGAGGGAGACTCCCACTTAATCTTTCATATGTTAGGTGTGTTATTTATTTTTTGGATATTGTATGACGAAATTGGGTTGTTATTTTTTGGGTATGTTAGGTGTGTTATTTATTTTTTTGTGTTGTATGACGATTTATGTTTGATTACCCAAAATTCCGATCTCAAAATTAGGATATGCACTTACCATGTTCGATCTACTATATTGACAACCATACGAACAAACCACTTACCCAAACATATCAATATCTTAAAAAACACTTACCCAAAATGTGTTAAAATGTTGGATATGTTTTATAGTTACCCAAAATGTGTTATATTTAAAGTGATATCGTGGATATGTTTTATGGTTACCCAAAATGTGTTATAATGATCAAATGTCAAGCGAAGTTTTGGATAATGACCAAATGTCATTTGATATTGATGTTTGTATACAATATCGAGTTTTGAAAATTTTGGGTATGACAAATTTAAATTGGATATGGATTTTGTATTAAGTGATGTTTAAATTGGGTATAAATATAAAATATTATCCAATTTATGAATATTATTTTATATTGATATTTGATTTATTGGGTGTATTGTTTTCGAGTATGTTGATGTACTTTGACAAATTTATTTTTGGGTATAATTGTGACATTAGTTGGGTAAGCTGATTTTTTCTGGGCAAAGGGCTGCGTTTTTTTGGCCACCAAATTCCTTCCAAATGTCAATCAAAAGTGTCACAGTCAGCACTCACATCAGCCATCACTCACTTTTGTCAACTTTTTGTCCTATTTATGAATTAGTCTAGTAAAGTAGGAGCCCTATTTCTCAATTTGTAATTGGTAGGACCCTAAATTTTAACTCTACAGTGTAAAAGGCCCTAAATGCCAATTCAGCCCCATTTAATTATATTACACTATAACAATCATTTGTTATTATATAATTTATACAACATTAAATTTTCAAAGCACGCTTATATATTGTTAGGAAAATCAAAATGAGTATAATGCACGAGTATAGCTACTCTTTTTATTATATAACTTATACCATGTTACGTGTACGGTACAAATATAAAAAAATGCACGATTAATTATCCTTTGCACAAAATCGTGCATAGATAAATTTCATTAATAACAAATTGTTCGTTGATAGATATCATTAATTACAAATGCACAAATATATTTTTTTGGTAGAACAATACTATTTCCATATAAACGAGTGTTGTATTACTGTTACCATATTGACGAAAGTGTATTAAATCACTTAATAATGATGTCTTATTTAGCCGTTAAATCCGGGTCATCCGTGCATTGATCCAACGACCCGTAGTTGTTCTTATTTCTTACCCTAAAACACGTTCTAACCGGATCCTGATCATATATATATATATATATATATATATATATAGTATAGATCTTATGAGAACACCCCCTAACGTGAGAACAGATTAGTAATTATTATTAGTTTTGTTACGAATGTGTTATATCGTTTAATGTATTATTCGTAGTTATTGTTGGTTGAGTAGATTATTCGTAGTTATTGTTGGATTCCTAATTATTATTATTCGTAGTTATTATTGTTTTTTAACTCTAATCCTCAACCCTTAAAACTCACATCCAACGGTATACGATTGTTTACATGTTCTCACGTTAGGGGTGTTCTCATGGAACCACACCCTCTCTCTCTCTCTCTCTATATATATATATATATATATATATATATATATATATATATATATATATATATATATATATATATATATATATGTAACACCCCGAATTCTCAGAACTCGGGACGTTACTGGTTAGGACCTCACAATGGGTCCCGACCTCAGTTTGACAACAATATTACTAGGATCTTGCAACAAGACACAAATAAGAAAAACCAAAATTCATGCAATAGTATTTTTAAGGAATGAATGCAACAAGGTCTAGCAGCCTATAGTACTTAAACAAGGGAAAAAGACCAATTGTCTTAACAAAAGAAAGAACGACGAACAACAACCCAACCCCCACTCTAAGGAGTACGGAGACCCGGCTGACCACTACTTCCGGATCACTCAGTTGCTGTTCTAACCTGCGGTGAATCTATAAACACAACAAAAGAATAACCATTAGCTAGTTATCTAAACATTAGGAGAATAATAATAGCACACACACACACATAAAAATATAAACACCCATCATGCTTTCAAACAAGTCCATTTATTATCTTAAGTTAAGTTACTCGTTCACGCTAATGATACTTATTTTGTGACACGAGGAATTCCCAAACCTCGCCTCCGCCCCCGTGTAACCATCAGGAATGGATCCGATGCATCTCACCTTGTACCTGCCTGGTCTGGGTATAGAGAACCTCCCAGTCTCCTGTCAGAGCTGGGCAGTGATGTCACGGCCCGTTATAATACACTTGGGCCTTAAACCATAATAACCACGGTCGTCCTAACAAGTTGTTACTTTTATTATAACACACATTGCACACACAACCATTATCACCCAACTAATATCCAGAAACCAGCTAAGTAAGTCGCATGGACTTACCTGAATCAAACCACAACTCTCACAATCTCAACTCGGTCTGCAACCGTAGAAACTCAAACGCCTGTCATACAAGGCATGTGGATCAAAATACATCCCATAATCTTAGAAGTCTATAACTTCTAAGATGCACAAACTCATCAAGAGAAAAAAAAATTACTAACTGCCCTCTTAAGGTAAAATGACTATTTTACCCTTGGTTTCGAAACTCTCAAAATTCTATCATTAGATTCTCATATTTTCTTTTAGAACTTATTTCCATAATCTGATTCTCAAGGACAGTCTACTAGAGGTTATAGGATTCACATAATTTTAGAAATTCAGTAGGGTTGTTAAGGTCCGACCTTTATATTTAGGCTACTAGGTCTAAGGTCAAAACCCAAATATACTCGTCCAAGAGAACAACAACACACTCTTCCCAAGCTTGGATAAAAGACCTCCCAATTATTCAAGGTAAGAGAACAAGAACTTATACAAGCTTAGCTTATACTAGCCTAAAATTCTTAGGACCGTCTAACGAGTGGAACTCGTTATCGTAGCGATAGGGTTGAAGACCTTAACTATAAATAGTTCAACTTAAGCTCCCGCTACTAATGAACCAAAACTACCGACCTTAATCATTTATGTGTATATATATATATATATATAACTAGTATCTGTAACCCATTGTAAAAACCACAACCTACCTACCTATTGCAAACTTGCTCCAGCTGTACTGACATCCTGTACACACCAACCACTCACCCACACATTTCATTTTTCTCAGTTGTTCAAACCCTATTGCCCATATGTATTCTACAGCACTAACCATTAGACTCCCTCACCTAGTTACCCCTATACTACATGTTGTACATGTAAATTACCCTCTCAAATTCTCCTACTTCACTGCTTCACAAATATATATGTGTCGATATACACTACACAGTTGGAAAGGAGACTCACCCGTCCAACCCAAACCGAAGATGCCCACCCTGAAGAGGACACCGTCGCCTGGCTCGGTGTCAAAACCGTCTTCGCGTGGACCCAGTCGAGCCTGCGACAAGGACGAAAGGCCAATCGATATTAATATCGATTCAGTGTATGAGGAGAAAGACGAGCCCAGTCGAGCTTGCGTTGATCTGATTTCGGCGAGAGAAGGAAAGTAATGATCTTACCTAGACAAGGATGGTCGTTAAGCTAGATGTTAGTTCCCGTCGACTGGACCGGTCTCTTCGTCGCCGAATCGCGAGGCTATGGCTTCGTCTCCTGTTGCTCGTGATGAAGACTAGACGCCGACTCAAAGCGATGTTGTGCTCTCACTGCTGCTTGAATAAATGTGTGGCACAGAGAGTTGATCCTTGTGGCAATGCTGCACACGATCGGGATATGGGTTGCAGGAGAGAGAGAAAAAAAAAGGTTGTTGAAGATATGAACTAAATTGTTGGAGAGAGAAGTAGAACAGCGGCACCGTAAGAGCAGCTTACACTTGATTAGGTTTAGAATTATATTAGGTTAAATTTTAATTAGTGAGGGATTAAGTAAGTGGGCCGGCATAAGGCCGTTGGGCCAGTGAATTGGGCTGTTCCTCAATTAAAACAAATGGGGTGAATGAATACTCGTTATTCGCGCAGAACCGTTCTACGGTTTTTTTTTTTTTTTAATGTACGAAATTATTAACGGGTTACATAAATTTTCATTTTATGTGAATCAAAGTCAAAATAATAAAATTTAATGTTTTTTTTTATTTTATTTAAAAGAATAGATGTTGGCGGATCGGAATCAGATTTGATCCGATATTAAACGGAGTTTAAATTTTTCGGGTATTACAATATATATATAGAGTATAGATTCTATGAGAACACCCCCTAACGTGAGAACATGAGAACAGATTCGTAATTATTATTAGTTTTGTTACGAATGTGTCATATCGTTTAATGTATTATTCGTAGTTATTGTTGGTTGAGTGGATTATTCGTAGTTATTGTTGGATTCCTAATTATTATTATTCGTAGTTATTATTATTTTTGATATCTACTCTAAATCTCAACCCTTAATACTCACATCCAACGGTATACGATTGTTCTCATGTTCTCACGTTAGAGGGTGTTCTCATGGGAACCACACCCTATATATATATATATATATATATATATATATATATATATATATATATATATATATATATATAGGGTCGGGATCCAGTAAGAACAAGTGTTACGGTAAGAAATAAGAACAACTAAGGATCGTAGGATCAAAGCACGGATGTCTCAGATTTGACGTCTAAATAAGGCATTAATATATTCTTATTCATTGTATGATGCTGCATATGGTAATTATATTATATGGAGGAAAAAAAGTTGTGAAAAGATTATTTTTATATTAATTACTACTTCTCATTGTCAGCATTTAAAACAAGTAACGCACATATGTGTTATACCCTATAAAATGCAATCACGTATATATTATACTTTAATGCATGCACAAGTAGTGATGCACATATATGTTATATTTTCGTATTATAATGCATGCACAATTAGTGATTCACATACATCATGAAATATTGTTATTAAATATATAATCCATGATTTCTGCTAGTATAAGCATACATTGTTGTGTTAGTATAAGCATACATCAATAATAAAAATTTATTCTTAACTTTTTTGTATTCTCTGCTACACAAACAAGATACACGAGTAATAAGGATGCATTCATGTGTAGGAGCTTTGCACGTTTTCATTATACATGTTTCATTATATATGTTTCACCATATAGCACATTTATTTCAATTTGATCGTGTAGCAGTTGTGCACATTTTCAATGATTGTGCATGAGAATATATTGTTTTAAATTGGAGTTGTGGAGTTTGCAATAACTAGTCGTGTATGAGTTAATCCGTTTTAAGTTGGAGTCGTGCATTCAATAATGTGCATGCGTATATTCTTTTGTTTTAGTTAGTCGTGTTGTTTTAACATTGACCTAGTCGTGCATGAATATATTCCTTTTAACTTGGATTCGTGCATACGTGCAATATGTAGTCGTGCGATACTCGAGAGGACGTGAATTTAAAAAATTACCAGAATTTAATAGCAGCTTTTGGTAATAATTGGATCGATATCTTAAATAGGAAATTACGTATATAGCGTAACTCATATGGAAATGTGTAATATATCATTAAATATACCTAAATATATGTTTCATCATACCCGTCGAATGAGTTAGATCGTGCGGTCTAAATCCGTTCTCATTTCTTACCGTAATACACGTTCTCACTCGATCCTTTTCCTATATATATATATATATATATATATATATATATATATATATATATATAAAAAGCGCCAACAACGACCAACACTTTTCATAAGATTTTGGGCCAGCCTAAACTATCAGGCCCATTATCGAAACTGTTACTTCACGTCTTCACCCCTAACTTCGTTCCGTACAATTTTCGTGGAATTAGAAATTGGTATCGAAAATATGTCGTTTCTACTCTACTGAAAACTTTTATTCCAAAAATAAAAAAGGAGTATAATCCATTATAAAACATTACTCATTACAAAAATAGAAACCTATTTATATTTCATAATATCTTTATTGTAATTAATTAATTTTAAAATAGTTTTTTTTTATTGTTTTGCAAAAAAAATAATTTTAAAAAACTAAATAATTAAAGATGGTGTGATATATCACTTGGATAGTGATCAGAAACACCACAAGTGCTTCAGTTCAACAATTTAAAAATGTGTTTTCATTTAAAAAAGGTAGTTATTGAAAAATGCATTATAATAAAAAAAAAATTAGCAAAAGATTAAATTTTCGTTTGATAATTTATATACATGTTAATTAAATGTTTAAAAATTATTTATTTCAGCGTTATCCCAAACACTAACAATTAAAAATAATTCTTAATTTCATTTTTTCAGGGCCAATTCATGAATTAAATTAGATTTGAAGAGTCAAAAAGGTTAATTCCGACAGAGGAAAAGCGTTAAATAGTGGAATACTATTAGGCTGCTGATTTCCTGTGGGCTTTACATGAAACCGCGAGCGAATTGTATGAGTCATAATTGTGTGTGTTGATTATATTATTATAAAGTGTATCTTATGCTCCATATTGTATTTTATCATAATTTTATACATTTCAGTATGAAAGGTCAATGTTGTACAACTATGCTAAAAAGCACTATCTAAAGTCTAAACAAACCCCCTAGCGGTCTCATTAGCCACCTTCCCAATTTCAAAACAAAGGGATCGTAATGAAATGTATTAATAATTGACTTGGTATATTTTTGAAAATGTTAGTGTGTTTAAACACGGGAAATATGTAATACCTTAACATGGTTATCGGTCACCTTCTCACGAGCAAAGTGAATGACAATGTTACATATTTAGTACGTTAATGATAAAATTAAATGTGACGCAAACTCAACTCACATTTCATAACGTACCTGTAAAAGCTAGGATTTTCGAATCCTAATAAAGGATGATTAAGGATGATTAAGTTAATCATCGACATCAATTGACCCATAAATCGCGAATAGTGTGTAGATGACGAGTATGAATTCCACCATTATGATTTTGGCGTAAATTTGGACGTATGGGGGAAATTTTACTTTTTCCTCCGGGGAATAATTTTTACCCTTTGGTATTATTTGGAGCATTTGGGAGCTTCAATTAATAAAATTGCAGTTGAGAGAAATGATCAGGACATCTGATATGTTCTAGATATGAAATAACATGGAAAGGCAAAATGGCCAAAAGAGCCGCTATTTCGTTTCTTAGCGGCTAAGAAAGACGGCTTAGGAATACGCGTTTTCCGAGAAAGTTGCGGAATAAATATCCACACAATATGTCAGATTTATTATTCCAATTTCGAGAAGTTTGGAGAAGGGGCTCAAACCGCCTTCGGATCGATAAAAGGATAATTATCGACTTTGCTAAAGGATAATTATCGTCTTCGCTATAAATAGCGAAAATTCATTTATTAATTCATTTCCTTTCACGTTTCCTCGTAAAAGCTCTGATTTCTCTCAACCTTCAAATTCAGATCTACTCTTCGTTTGTAATCCGATTTCAATTCCGTTTGAGTTTTCGGATTCCTCTCTTCGTCCTCTTCATTTTGGTACCGAGTTTCTGCGTTTCCGTTGAAGTTATGGCCAGGTCGAGCATCCCCTTATATGTCCGGTGCCGTCGCTCAGATTCCGGTGAATCTGATGGTGTCCGAGCGTAGCCTGCGTCGTTGTGATTCCGAATCTTTTTTCGGATCGTCAATCGGGTTAGTAACGAATAAGTTATGAATTTATTCGTTTTCAGTATTGCGATTTGGCCTAAATTGACCTTAGGCTTGTCAAAATGGATAATTGGAAATTCCATTATGCTCGTTACAATATTCTGGTGATTATGGGCTATTTGTTTGATGAGATCTGATGACAGTTGGGTTGAGAAACTGCCTGCGGGCAAAAGGTTATTCTGATGAATTTTAATTAATTAATTAAAGATTAATTAATTAAATTGGGAATCTAGAAAACGCTATAAGCTAATTAAATTCAAAGGAATGAATTTAATTGATGTTTGAAGCAAGAAGTTTAATACGAGGAATATGATATTCTCGACAGGTGGTGTTGAAGACGGTAGACTAACTATAGCTTAGTTGCTCAGTGAGCGTATCCAGGTAAGTCTTCGGACTTACTTAGCTTCGATCTGCAGAAACCCGTGCCTGAGAGATTTATATCTCACTGTGTTGATATGTGTTGTTGTTTTGAAATGCCTTGTTGTGTTGAAATGTGATTGTTAATATGCATTGAGATGTGTTATGTGTGAAGCATGCTTGATGTGTTTATGATGAAAATGACGTTATGATGTGTAAAGCATGCTTAATGTTGTTGTGATTATTATCATGTCATAATTATGAGAAATGGTTAAATGAACATGTGTTAGCCTATTGAGGCGTGCTATTGAATGACATGATAAGCTTGCTGAAACATGATAATGTATGAGATGATAAGCCTTTTGAGGCATGTGATATGATGATGACTTGTAAAGGTCAAGAGTATGTGAAGCGAGTATTTTGCAGTGAATACCGGAGCTCGGCCAAGCCCGGATCACTTGCGTTTGTATAAGAATGACACCGAGTCTGATGGACTTCAGGCTCGGGTCGCACACCTAATGAAAATGGTAAATGTTTGCATTAACATGAATGGCAAAATGTTGCATGTGGTTAGGAGTTAAGACCATAACTCACCACGAGAAAGCCTGGCCCGTAGACTTGATCAGTCTGGCTACGACCTAAGAGCAAATGTCTGAATTAACCTAATCTGTGCAATGGTGAGCTCACACCAAAGCCAGAACCGTATAAGCAATGGTTCCGGATTAATGGGTCCGGGATCGAAAATTGTAAATTTCATACTGCATTCACGTGCATCATTCATAAAAGCATGATATCATCTCATGAGCACGGTATATGGTATTTGAATATATTTGTTGTGTTGTGATGTGTTGATATAATCTCTCGTGGATAGATTATGATCAGTAGCTAACGGTTTTAAACCGAATCTTTTTAGGTAATGCTGATCATAGGAACGCTTCAGGGATGTCAGCTGCAGGATGTGGACAGCCGGGGCAGTGTTAACCCAAGGGTTGGTTGAACTTGCTTTTGAAAATAATCGCTTGCAAGCGAGTCTTTTGTTGGTTGTGTGCAACTGTGTACACATGTTGATTTCAGGCTGAAGTTTTAAGACACCTGTTCAGATGTCATGTTTTAAAGTGTTGTTTTGGGATATACATACTAACTTCATGCATGGTTGTTATGTAAACGTTTTCTAAATGACAGGTTGAATGTTTTCATTATTTCTTCGTGCTTCTTGTTGCAAGGTCCTATTTGTGAAGTTGTTGTCAGGCTAACTGATGGGACCCACCGTGTGGTCCTTAGCCTAGTGACGTCTTGGGTTACTTAAAACTCGGGTCGTTACAGATTGGTATCAGAGCTTAGGTTGACAACAAGGGCACATGTGACTTGAGATGAGACATGATAGTTCAACCTAAATACAACCCAGTCCGGGTTGGTTTTGAAAGGACATTTAAGTTTTCAAAAGATTTTGAAAATTACTGACATATGGTTTTAATGAATTTAAAATCATATGCATAGTCGGGATTGTGGGTAAAGACACTGCCTTCCACTCCTCAGCGTGACTCCTTGTAAGTGATAGTTCTCTCTCTAACTCTTAAGATTCATAGTATTCTGATTAGTGTCACTACTACTATAGGTAGTAGACATGTCTGAGGAGAGAACAAATTCGAATGTTCCGGTTCATCACAGTGAATCTGTAAGTGTGCCAGCTGGGGCACCACGTGGTAGAAGAGCGCGAGATGATAATGCTGATAGTATGAGGTCGAGGTCAAGTGCCTCAACCAGCCATGTTATACGTGATGAGCACATGCAAGAGATGATTGATGCTGCCATGAGAAGAGTAATACCCGATATAATGCAAGAGGCAGTTGCTGCAGCACTGGGTAACACATTGCAAGAAGGGGTGAAGCCACGAGAGACTCCAACTGTTGTACCCCCAACACAGATGAATCATCATGCCGAACATGAGGGTCATGAATTGAGTTCAGAAAAGTGGTTGAAAGCGGTACGTAGAAGGGAAGTTCCTAACTTCAAAGGAAGCTATGGTATTGAAGTAGATGGGTGGCTGAGCCACATGGAAGTGGTCTTTGATGAGGTAAAAGTACCCGAGGAATACAAAGTGAGCTTGGCAGTGACATTTATGCAAGAGGCAGCTATGAGTTGGTGGATTAGGAATCGCGATAACATCACTGACTTTGTCGTATTCAAACAGCGGGTTAAAGCACACTTCTGCCCAGCAGCGGCTCGGGTTGGCTTGTTGAGCACCTTTCTAGAAGCTACTGAAGAAGATGCTCCGATAATAAAGATAATCGATAAATTCCACGGAGAATGCACGTTGTTGGGAGACAGAGCTCCACCAGAAGATCAGTTGGTTCACTTATTTGCAAATCGGTTGAAGGGACATCATCGTCAGATGCTTGCACCTTTTGAGGATCTGCCACTCCTAGAATATCAAGAAAAGGCTCTGAGGCTTGAAGCTAGACAACCTCATAAGAGGGAAGCGGACTCCAGATCTAGTGGTAGTTATAACAAGAAACAAAAACCTGTGTCAGGATTCTACAGAGCTGAGGGGTCAGCACCACAAAGTAGTCAGAATCGTTCTGGAGGGAATTTTCAGGAAAATCGTTCAATTGGAAATCCTAACTTCCTAGGATGTTTCAATTGTGGAAAAATGAACCATAACAAGAGGCAATGTCAGAAGGATCCCACTACATGTTTTAAATGTAGTCAACATGGACACATGGCTAAGTTTTGTGGGGTTAGAGGAACAATGTCATCTCAAGGATCCTCCCCAAACATGAGAAGAGAGGGAAATCAGAGCGTACAAGGTAACTACGGACGTGGGCAACGTCAGTTTCCAACTAGTCAACATCAATCCGGTCAACAAGGATCTCAGAATAGGCCACAAGGGCAAGGAAGCGGTGGAGGTCGTGGGGCCGGAAATGAGAAGAGTCAACTCCGAGCAATTGAGCTGAACAGAAGTAATGCACAAGATACACAGATGGTTGGAGGTATGATTCAAATTCGGTCTCAACCTGTTAAGATTTTGTTTGACACGGGGGCTACCCATTCTTTCATATCTGATAAATGTGTAGCTAGACTCGGATTAGTTACCGTTGAAGGTATACCGTACTCGGTAAAGTTACCTAACGGTAATAGGGAACCGGGATCTAAGGAAATCCATCAATACCCTCTTAGGTTAGGCCAGGTGGATTGGCCAACAGATTTCCTTATAACCGGATTGGATAGTGAGGATATAATCTTGGGCATGGATTGGATGATTAAGTATAAGGTGAAGATAGATGCGGAATTGCTAACAGTAGTGATGTTAGATAAGGATGGAACTTGTCATGTATTCAAGGGAGGTGATTTACAAGGTCCATTGGTAATGATCTCTGCGATGAAAGCAAGTAAACTGGTAAGGAAAGGATGTGAAGCATATTTATGCTATGCTCTAGAGAAAGAAGGGAAGATTCAATTGAAAGACATTCCAATTGCACGTGAGTTTAAGGATGTTTTTCAAGATGAATTACCTGGATTGCCACCTACTAGGCAAGTTGACTTTAGAATCGATCTAGAGCCTGGAACTAGACCAATTTCTAAAGCTCCGTACAGAATGGCACCTGTGGAAATGCTTGAGTTGAAGAAGCAGTTGGAAGAATTGGCAGATAAAGGATTTATTCGGCCAAGTGTATCGCCATGGGGAGCGCCAGTGTTGTTCGTGAAGAAAAAGGATGGTACAATGAGGCTATGTATCGACTATAGAGAACTCAATAAGATGACGATTAAGAACAAGTATCCACTGCCGCGAATTGATGATTTGTTAGATCAGTTACAAGGAGCAAAGGTGTTCTCCAAGATAGACCTACGGTCAGGCTATCACCAGTTGAAGATTCAAGAAAATGACATCCATAAGACAGCATTCAGGACTCGGTATGGACACTACGAGTTCGTGGTTATGCCATTTGGATTAACCAACGCACCTGCTGCGTTTATGGAATTGATGAATCGGATCTTTATTGGATACTTGGATAGGTTTGTTGTGGTCTTTATAGATGATATATTGGTTTATTCACGAAGTAGTGAAGAGCATGCAGAGCATTTGAAAGCAGTTCTTCAAGTATTGAGGAAAGAAAAGCTTTATGCTAAGTTGTCCAAGTGTGACTTCTGGATGAAAGAAGTAACATTCTTGGGACACATGATTACTGCAGATGGAGTCAAAGTTGACCCATCCAAGATCGAAACCGTGCTAGCATGGGAACCACCCCAGAACGTCAAAGAGATACGTAGTTTCCTAGGATTAGCATGATACTATAGACGTTTTGTAAAAGGGTTTTCCATCATAGCAAGACCTATGACCAACTTACTTCAGAAGAAGACAGTTTATATGGACTGACAAGTGTCAAGCAAGCTTTGAAGAGATAAAGAAGAGGTTGACTACTGCACCTGTGTTAGCTCAGCCGAATGGAACGCTAGGGTTCATTGTTTACAGTGATGCATCTAAAATGGGCTTGGGATGCGTCTTGATGCAAAATGAAAGAGTCATCGCCTATGCATCAAGACAACTGAGACAATACGAGCAGAACTACCCTACACATGACTTGGAGTTAGCAGCAGTAGTTCATGCACTTAAGATTTGGCGGCATTACCTATTTGGGACGACGTGTAAAATCATGACAGATCATAAGAGCCTGAAGTACATTTTCACTCAAAAAGAGTTGAATATGAGACAAAGAAGGTGGTTGGAGTTGATAAAGGATTATGACTTAGAGATACTATATCATCCTGGTAAAGCTAATGTGGTGGCTGATGCTTTGAGTAGGAAGTCAGTTCAAGAAAAAGCGATTGCTCGATTAACTGTACAAGTTAAAATACAAAAAGATATGATTTGTAGTGGCATTGAAATATGGGTTCAGAAAGAACAAGGGTATCTGTGTACCTTGGAGATAGTGCCCAATTGGTTGGAAGAAATTCAACAAAAACAACTAAGTTGTCCTAGTTTAATCAAAATAAGGTCAGTAATCGGAAATGGTGAATCTTCAGATTTTCATATCGATACTGACAATATAATGAGATATCAGGGAAGAGTATGTGTTCCTCAAGATGAAGAGATTAGAAAAAGGATTCTTGTGGAAGCCCATGCAACACCATATTCCATACATCCAGGATCAAACAAGATGTATCGGGATATTAAACCTTACTTTTGGTGGCAAGGTATGAAGAAAGATATTGCTGAGTTTGTGTCACGGTGTCAAACATGTCAGCAAGTTAAAATTGAACACCAAAGGCCAGGAGGAGAACTTCAATCATTGGAGATACTAGAGTGGAAATGGGAACACATCACCATGGATTTTGTAACCAGTCTACGTAGTAGCAAAGGTTATGACTCCATATGGGTGGTGGTTGATCGATTAACAAAGACTGCAAGATTTATTCCTATCAAGGAAACTTGGACTGTGAACAAGTTAGCAGAGGAATTTGTGAATCAGATAGTCAGATTACATGGAGTTCCTAAGACCATAGTTTCAGATAGAGATGGACGATTTACTTCCCGATTCTGGAGCCAGGTACAGACAGTAATGGGAACCAAGCTGAATTTTACAACAGCGTTTCATCCACAGTCAGATGGTCAGTCCGAACGGACTATTCAGACTTTAGAAGACTTGTTGAGGTCATGTGTGCTTGATTGGGGACCGATATGGCCAGATCAATTACCGTTGGTCGAGTTCACCTACAACAACAGTTGGCATGCATCCATTGGGATGGCACCATATGAAGCACTGTACGGAAGGAAATGTCGAACCCCGTTATGTTGGGATGAGCCTGCCGATGTCTTTGATACGGCTCCAGACAAAGTTAAAAGTGATATTGAAAAAGTTGCTTTGATTCGAGAAAGGATGTTGGCTACACAGAGTAGACAAAAATCGTATGCTGATAAACGCCGACGTCCGCTAGAGTTTAAAACAGGGACACACGTTTGGCTGAAAGTTTCACCGACTCGTGGAGTCAAACGGTTTGGTATCAAGAGAAAGTTAAGTCCTTAGTATATTGGACTGTATGAGATTTTGGACAAAGTTGGTAAAGGGGCTTATCGTTTAGCATTACCGTAAAAAAAAAAAAAAAAAAAGATGGTGTACATTCATGTATCACAACTAATGCAATATCAACCAGATCCGAGCCATGTACTCAGCTATGATGCTATCGAGATAGAGCCTGATCAAACCTATGCCGAGTTCCCTAAGGCCGTGTTAGATAGAAAGATAAAGAAGTTAATGAATAAAGAAATTCCATTAGCGAAGATCCAATGGTTCCGAAGGGGAATGGAAGAGGCTACATGGGAAACAGTTGAACACATGGAGAGAAATTATCCAGAGGTGTTTAGCTCTTTGATCAATGATTGGGACAAAAGCAAAGAGTAGTACCTAACTTTCCCACTAACTAATGTGCTTATATGGTTCTATGCTTATGTGATTTACGTGTGTGTGAATTGATTTATGTTTGCTAACATAGGAAGTGATAGACTTCCCTAGTGTGAGCGTGATGACCCCGCTAACGTGATAATAATCTATGCTTGCACGAAATGCGAAGATAGGTTAATTATGTGATTGACGGATTCAGTCTTCTGATGAGTTGTGTACTAAAGTTTCGGGACGAAACTTTTTCTTAAGGGGTGTGTGATGTAAAAGCTAGGATTTTCGAATCCTAATAAAGGATGATTAAGGATGATTAAGTTAATCATCGACATCAATTGACCCATAAATCGCGAATAGTGTGTAGATGACGAGTATGAATTTCACCATTATGATTTTGGCGTAAATTTGGACGTATGGGGGAAATTTTACTTTTTCCTCCGGGGAATAATTTTTACCCTTTGGTATTATTTGGAGCATTTGGGAGCTTCAATTAATAAAATTGCAGTTGAGAGAAATGATCAGGACATCTGATATGTTCTAGATATGAAATAACATGGAAAGGCAAAATGGCCAAAAGAGCCGCTATTTCGTTTCTTAGCGGCTAAGAAAGACGGCTTAGGAATACGCGTTTTCCGAGAAAGTTGCGGAATAAATATCCACACAATATGTCAGATTTATTATTCCAATTTCGAGAAGTTTGGAGAAGGGGCTCAAACCGCCTTCGGATCGATAAAAGGATAATTATCGACTTTGCTAAAGGATAATTATCGTCTTCGCTATAAATAGCGAAAATTCATTTATTAATTCATTTCCTTTCACGTTTCCTCGTAAAAGCTCTGATTTCTCTCAACCTTCAAATTCAGATCTACTCTTCGTTTGTAATCCGATTTCAATTCCGTTTGAGTTTTCGGATTCCTCTCTTCGTCCTCTTCATTTTGGTACCGAGTTTCTGCGTTTCCGTTGAAGTTATGGCCAGGTCGAGCATCCCCTTATATGTCCGGTGCCGTCGCTCAGATTCCGGTGAATCTGATGGTGTCCGAGCGTAGCCTGCGTCGTTGTGATTCCGAATCTTCTTTCGGATCGTCAATCGGGTTAGTAACGAATAAGTTATGAATTTATTCGTTTTCAGTATTGCGATTTGGCCTAAATTGACCTTAGGCTTGTCAAAATGGATAATTGGAAATTCCATTATGCTCGTTACAATATTCTGGTGATTATGGGCTATTTGTTTGATGAGATCTGATGACAGTTGGGTTGAGAAACTGCCTGCGGGCAAAAGGTTATTCTGATGAATTTTAATTAATTAATTAAAGATTAATTAATTAAATTGGGAATCTAGAAAACGCTATAAGCTAATTAAATTCAAAGGAATGAATTTAATTGATGTTTGAAGCAAGAAGTTTAATACGAGGAATATGATATTCTCGACAGGTGGTGTTGAAGACGGTAGACTAACTATAGCTTAGTTGCTCAGTGAGCGTATCCAGGTAAGTCTTCGGACTTACTTAGCTTCGATCTGCAGAAACCCGTGCCTGAGAGATTTATATCTCACTGTGTTGATATGTGTTGTTGTTTTGAAATGCCTTGTTGTGTTGAAATGTGATTGTTAATATGCATTGAGATGTGTTATGTGTGAAGCATGCTTGATGTGTTTATGATGAAAATGACGTTATGATGTGTAAAGCATGCTTAATGTTGTTGTGATTATTATCATGTCATAATTATGAGAAATGGTTAAATGAACATGTGTTAGCCTATTGAGGCGTGCTATTGAATGACATGATAAGCTTGCTGAAACATGATAATGTATGAGATGATAAGCCTTTTGAGGCATGTGATATGATGATGACTTGTAAAGGTCAAGAGTATGTGAAGCGAGTATTTTGCAGTGAATACCGGAGCTCGGCCAAGCCCGGATCACTTGCGTTTGTATAAGAATGACACCGAGTCTGATGGACTTCAGGCTCGGGTCGCACACCTAATGAAAATGGTAAATGTTTGCATTAACATGAATGGCAAAATGTTGCATGTGGTTAGGAGTTAAGACCATAACTCACCACGAGAAAGCCTGGCCCGTAGACTTGATCAGTCTGGCTACGACCTAAGAGCAAATGTCTGAATTAACCTAATCTGTGCAATGGTGAGCTCACACCAAAGCCAGAACCGTATAAGCAATGGTTCCGGATTAATGGGTCCGGGATCGAAAATTGTAAATTTCATACTGCATTCACGTGCATCATTCATAAAAGCATGATATCATCTCATGAGCACGGTATATGGTATTTGAATATATTTGTTGTGTTGTGATGTGTTGATATAATCTCTCGTGGATAGATTATGATCAGTAGCTAACGGTTTTAAACCGAATCTTTTTAGGTAATGCTGATCATAGGAACGCTTCAGGGATGTCAGCTGCAGGATGTGGACAGCCGGGGCAGTGTTAACCCAAGGGTTGGTTGAACTTGCTTTTGAAAATAATCGCTTGCAAGCGAGTCTTTTGTTGGTTGTGTGCAACTGTGTACACATGTTGATTTCAGGCTGAAGTTTTAAGACACCTGTTCAGATGTCATGTTTTAAAGTGTTGTTTTGGGATATACATACTAACTTCATGCATGGTTGTTATGTAAACGTTTTCTAAATGACAGGTTGAATGTTTTCATTATTTCTTCGTGCTTCTTGTTGCAAGGTCCTATTTGTGAAGTTGTTGTCAAGCTAACTGATGGGACCCACCGTGTGGTCCTTAGCCTAGTGACGTCTTGGGTTACTTAAAACTCGGGTCGTTACAGTACCTAACAATAAAACTTAAAAGACAATTTACATAAAGTGACACACTAAAACATTTGTAAGATTGCAATACTCCGGTGTGAGTATCATACATGAACTTCGGTGTGAGTCAAGTATATGTATATATGTTGTTGTATAATCAGAACAAGGCTCCGATCTCAAGTAGAATTAAAACAATTTGCAAATCACATAAAAGTGAATTTGACAAATGTAAAAACTAGAGGAGCAACGGTTTACCCTCAACATTCCCTCCCGTCATGACAACTATATTTTCATGTATTTCTCATGAGATTAAAATAGGCTAGAGGAAGATCCCAAAAAGGACAGTTTGGAGCCGTAAGTTTAACTAGACTATCGATCAACCCTCAAAGAAGGTTCCAATTGAAGAGATTGTGGTTAGTTATTTTGCTCCTTAAGACATCATTTACGATGTCAATGACCAATTAGACCGTGGATATAAGTACATTCAGAGTTCGCTTGATACACTATCAGATTTCACGTGTAGTGATTTTAGATCGAAACGTTAGAGGAGTCGCTCACCTACTTGGAGAGCGTCAATTGATGTCCTAAGACAACATTCGGTGAAGTGGATTCATAGGATTGAATTCGAAGGGTTAAAGGGGAGTGATTAAGGATGAAATTTGCCCTAAAATTTCAACTCATAGTGTTAAGTAGTGAAAAATGGGGAAAAAAGAAGAAGGAAAGAATAAGTTTATCAGCCGTACTCCATTTACCCCGAACATATCAACACTCGGATATACAATTCACTAAAAGTCTAGAAAATCAATGCTATTTTAGGGGATACAAGCTGGATTTGTGAAATTTTAATTATGGAAGGACTATGCCATGCTATTACAAAAGCTTAATGTATAATTTTAATGAAAGAATTTGGTCAAATAAGATCTTTTCTATTTTCATCAGATTTGTGTACCCCTTCAATATTTATCACTTTCATTACATTGAAGTTGAAAGATAAATGGTTTAATTAGCGATACATTTACTAAACATATTTATATCATGAGTTTAGTTAATAGAGAGAAATCTCAAAAATGTTTATTTAACTAATTTGACCAATTTTAATTTGTCACTCGTTGAGTACAATTGCTTGATGTATTATAACAATTTGAAGAAATCTTAAACGTTGATTAAAGGAGATGCATATAAGTTCCTGATGCAAATAAGGATATACTATTAACTATGAAAGACCTCTCCGATTAATTAAGGTCGTACAATGAGTTTTGCAAGTCATACTCCAACGTAATTTTTAATTAATTTTATAAATTATATTTTACGAGAAAAAAAGACTAAAATATTTTTTTATGAAAAGATGAAAACAAAGGTATAATGTAACCATTATTAGAATAAAAAAAATAAAAAGAGATTTTGTACTCTTAACCATTTGAGAATTTTATTGTTGGCTTAGATGACACATGTTATTGGACGGGCATATTGTTAACGATATAGCTAAATGTTTGTACTTATCTATTAGTGTATATGTTAAACATACGCATAGATATGAGGTTGAAATTGCGTTTTATTTTATTCACTTGAATTGTTTATATAAATAACTTAAAATAAAAATAATAAACAATACTAATAAATTTAATATTTATTTAACATAGATATTAAACAATTTACAATTCCTTTCCCTCAAACTTAGATTTCACATATGCATCCCATAAAAAAAACACTAAACTTATACTCCGTAATAAACGTGATATATTGTGAGGAAAAGGAAATTCCACCTACCAAACAATACATTACACCAATCCAAATCTCATTCTATACACAGAAATCATTTTAAATGACACTTCACCAAATGAATCCCCCCTCTAGATTCCGATATTGAAGACATAATCTCCGAAGATCGAGCAAATCAAACATCAAAGAAGATTAGATCACAAAAAAAAAAAAAAAAAAAAGATCGATCGTATTCCCGATCTAATCGTACGTTCTTTACCGAATTAAACGGCGTAGCTCCTGCTTCTAGAAAACAAACCACTCGTTTTCTTCGTCTTACGATTATTGCCCTTCCCAGTTCCAACAATTCGTTCTTCGAAATCGCAGGGCTTGTCTTCATCAATCTTCGCCATGCTAACACTCGCACTCCTCGGAACTCCCTTCGCATAGCCGTTGGCGGTGTTACGTTGGCGGTTAGGAGGAAGCGGCGGTTTCCGGTCGTAACGTGGGCGGTTTTGCTGCTGATTCAGCGCGTTAAGGTCCAGCTTATCAGCGTAAACCCTAGAAGAAGAGGCCCTGATTAGCTCCCTTAGATCGTCGGATCCATCTTCGATTGATCTAACAGAGTAGGTACTGAAGCTCCGGGGGAGAGGCTCGGAAACGGAGAACCCCAAGGTGGCTCCGCCGCTGTAGCAACCGTTATTGGCGTAGCTGTTCATGCTCTTCACGTATAAATCTCTTGCCTTGCCCAATGCCCTTATCGGAATCGTGATTATTCTCATGAATCTGTTGCTGCTCGTTCTTCCTTCCATTTTTCTTGATATTAGATCTGAAAGCGGGTGAGTTTTTATAATGGCGGGTGGTGTGGACTTTTCAAAGGGGCACACTGGATTGGAAATGGCCAGCCTGTGTTTAAGTTGGAATACTATATTTTATTAATAAAATTTGTACACGATAAGTACGTAGAAAATGAAATACAGTTGACTTTTGGACTTTTTGCATACACAACGGTAAAATTCATCTTATCATGCAAAGTATCGATCAAAACTAGTATGATACTATGAATGCAATTTGTGCGTACATGTTACTCCATCGTTATTTACTTTCGTACACTAGTGCCGAGGCAATAAATGTGAAATGTAATTGACTTTTTCCTCAAGTAAGAATGGGTACGTAGTATTAGGCAAAATTAGAAGAATTATAAAGATGCAAATTGTAGGTGCATTGTTTTTGTGTACGTGCATTGTTTCTAATGAATTGGAAGGTTCGATGATTAGTCCATTGTCCCTTGAATATTCTTTGCTCCTCAACTTCATTTTGAATTTGGAATGTTAGATCTTGAAAAGTATATTAATCATCGAATGTTATGTTCATTCTCTAGAAAAGTGGCCAAGTTGGTTTAAGTATACATGCATGGAATGCCTAGAACACGAACATGGACCAAATTATAGATCCTCTCTTTCAGGCATTTCAATGAACAACTAGCGTGCAATCCTAGAACACGAGCATGGACCAAATTATAGATCAAGTATGCATTAGCCGACTACCTATAATATAAATTTTCGAATATAACAATCAAATGGATGCCTGATGCCGTAAATTTATGTGCCAAATTGATGTATCAGAAAGCGAAATTGAAAAGGATGATCTTTAGTAGTTGCAGAAATGGTTTTACAACGAAGTCGTAAATGGGAAATGAACGAAACACACGTCGCTGTGTTAGGAATTGACTTAGTAATGTGTGGTTGAAGAATTGAAAGAAATAGATGATTGGTTCATGGTAGGTGGGAGTTATTTTGTTATCTTGATTCATCATCGGATCTTAAAATTTTGTATCACAAACCGGCCACCTTTTAAATTGGGCTTTTTAAAATAACTCAGCTTTTATAATATTTTTCAAAATAAAATTCAATATATTAATGTACCTCACCCATAATCTAATTCCTAAAATAAGCTGGCCATGAAACCGAACGGGCTATAATCATAAGCATTGAAAAATAAATAAAAGCATCCTATTTGATTAATGACTTTTTTGAGTTTTATTTTTGGTAACTAGACCATTTAGTTTTCTAACTAGGTAAATATACCACAATCTTTTGTATTTTCTCTCAAACTCTAAACACTCTTCTCTCAAGGGTTAAGGGTACATTTACTAAAACTAAAACTCAAATAGACTTTTTTTTTTTTTTAATTGTACACTAAGTAGGCTTTTATTAGTTTTTCAATTAGTAAATATACCCCATTAATATTTTTACCGTTCACACAAACCTAAAATCCACATTCCTCCTTCGCTCTCCTCTTCCCGTGGCTTTCCTCTGGGAAGAAGCCTGAATGACCGCCTCTACCCTAACGTTGTTGGAGTGTCTTCTGTCGTCCTGCTCCACCACCTCGCTTGTCAGAGAAGCCTTCCCTTAACCATCGTCGGAACCTGGAGCCGCCGCCAGCCCTTGGTCGAGCTTCGGTCCTTTGCCTCACAGATCTGCAGAGAATGAAGGTATGGGTTCGACTTTTAAAAATTGGGTGAAGGACGATGATTGTAATGTACTTAATTTACCCTCTCTTACACCTTGTCACTCATCACCACCTCCATGGCTACCATGCTTTCTTTTTCTGTTTCCTCCATTTTGAAATGTTTTAGAGTGTGTTGAAATTGGGTATTCTGATGTGTAGCTTCCAGTGTCGGTGTCCCAAACGGTCTAGTAGGCGGCGGAGGGGGATTCGATTCGGAGACCGTAGTGTCGGGGGGACAGTGCACTTGAGAAGTTTAATAACAGATCTGGAATTGGATAGCATAAGGGTGCTAGTAGGTAAGCTGGAGATTGAGATTGAAGCATTGCTGACAAATGTTGAGTTTTCACTTAGAGATGATTCGACAGTGGTTGTGGTGATTGCGGATGTGAAGAATAGACTCACTGGTCTTACCAATGGAATCACTGAGCTGGAAAAGGTTACTATTGAGTATAGCCGTGATATAAGGCAGGGAAGGATGGTCATCTTACCAGGGATGAACAAAAGAAGTTCAGGAACCAACTAAATGCGGCATGGTTATTTATGCCTCCATTGGGAAGTTCAAGTGTGTGATGGTTAGAGCAATAAAATTGGTTTGCTTGAACATGCTTATGTTGAGTCCGACCGAGCCTTTGAAATTTGTTGGAGGGTAGCGATTACGCTTACAATTGCTTCATATATATTGTAAAGTCTGGATTCGATATAAATAACATAAATTATTGTAGCATTCTTGAGGATATTTGGCTTCCTACGTATGCAGCTTTTTATTTCCATGCTTACTCTGATGGATGTGTTTGCTTACACTCGATTGTTCATTAGTTGTGCAATGATTGTGGTGTCCTTGAGTGAGAAATTGCAGTAAAGGCGCAAAGCTACAGGTTCTAATTTGTGGATTATAAGGGATGTTAATTACTGATATGTGTGCGTGTAGAGCTGGGGCTAGTATATGCATTATGTATATACTGTATGATTTGAATGTAGAATTCAGTTAATTTTAATTACCAAACTTGGAGCTGCTAATATGTATGGTATGCATTTTATATCTTGTACAAACTTGTTTGGAGATTTCTCTTCTGCAATATCTAACATCTGCATTTCTGCACAATCCACTTTTAGCTGAAGCTTCTCCAGTCATTCTCGTATATTTGGATGGATGAATCGATGGTCTTGTCATGTATGTTTTATACGGAAATATATGGTGGATGGATGAAGTGATGGTGATGTCATGTGTATATTTTACATGGAAATATTTGATGAAAGGGTGAATTAAGGGTCGTTCGGTAGAGGAGTAGTAAGGGAATGGTTGTCGGTGGACTAGTGTCTGAGATAGGGGTAGTCATAGAAATATATATGTATATATGTTTGTTTCTGAAATATACAGGCACAAATTATAAAGGGAGAGGGTAGCCTTATAAATGGAGAGGGTAGGGTTTTTTTATGGTTTGTAATTTTATGATAGTTTTACCTATCATTAAATGTAACTTTATGATATGTAATTTTACGGTATGTAATTTTATGGTATGAAAATCTGGTGTAAAAAATTTTGGTATGACAAAATGTAATTTTATGGTATGAAAATCTGGTGTAAAAAAATTCTGGTATGAAATTTCTGGTATGAAATTTCTAGTATGAAATTTCTGGTATGAACTTTTCGTATGATAATTTCTGGCATGAGAAATTCTGGTATGAGAAATTCCGGTATGAGAAATTTAGTCCAGAAAATAAAAAAGAAAATAAAAAAAATGTAAGAAAAATAATTAAAGAAAAAAAACAAATTCAGTAATTAAAAATTAAAACTTATACTTATATAACAAATAACAAACATCATTTATTTCTTTCTTTTTAAATAAAAGGGTTAATAATTTTTACCTACTATTGAAAACGTAGGCTATCCTTTAACTCAAAGTAACTATTTTCTTTCAATATTATCGTGGTTAAATCATTGTGACATGTGAACAAAATGACAAGGAGAGTAAGTTGAAGTTGAGCAAAATGGTCCTTTCTAGTAATTAACTAATCATAATCCACCTCTAATCTACTTTTTTTATGCAGGGTAAGTGGTAATTACCTAATCATTATCTTATTTATTATTGTGTTAACAAATAATTTACACAAAATGTAAATAATCAAACCGGATTTAGCGCAAACGTGTGGACCGGGCTGATCGTGTCGGAAAGCTTTGCAATTTGTGGGGTCTTTAGGGCGGCCGATAAATAGCATCATGTTAGAATTTTATTTTATTTTTGAGAGAGAGAAAAGGGTAAGGGAAAATGGATGATCAGTCTCCGGATACTATTAAGGTTGTAATATGAGACAAACTACTCGGGTTCGGCTCGGACTCGTCTCGTCAAAAATTCGGTTCGAGCTCGTTCACTTTCTAAACGAGCCAAACTTGAGCAATTTTAAAGCTCGTGTAATTTTAGGCTCGGCTCGTTCGGGTAAAGTTCGGCTCGTTCGGCTAAAATAACACTATAGGAGCATTATTTTAGCCGAGCTACTTGGGCTCGGCTCGTCAAAAGCTCGGGTCGAGCTTGTTCACTTTCTAAACGAGCCAAACTTGAGTACATTTTAAAGCTCGTATAAATTTTAGGCTCGGCTCGTACTACACCCCTAGATACTAATCGTCTTAAGGCATCCTGACGGATGAAATCATCAACTATACATGGAAGCAGATTCAAAGAGATGTTCCGGGTGTGGCCAAAAGTTGCAAGGAGATTAGCGACAATATTGATTTTCCGAAAGATGTGGCGAGCACTGTAACAATTAAAGATAAGAAGATAAGAAGCAATATCAGGAAAAAAAAAATCATATCAAAATCCCAAGGGGTTACCAAATACGAAAGTGAGGATTAAAAAGCATCAAGTTATCTCTCAATCTCAATATTAAAAAAACCCAAACAATATATCTTTTGGAGGCCTTCCCGAAAAGCGAAAGTTTTGTCTTACACGATGGAAGAAGCGGAGCACGAGCCCTCACCAAGAGCAAGGGGAAGAGCATAATGGTCTCTAATAATATAACCAAAAGAAAAAAGGGCAGAGACATTTTTAGAAGTATCGAAATTTATCTTCACAAAATTTTCTACATGACAATGCCATTTAATTTTTCTTTTTCCCTCCTTTTTCTAAATTGTTTGCTTTGGTTTGTTGTTATGAGATTTTGTATTGGTTGTGTCGCAGTCTTTAATCAGCTCAATAGTTCGTTATTGTAGATCAATGTGAATTTTTTGGTTATTAAAAATAACTTGGTTACGAGTAAACCAAATTAGCCACCACAATGCGATTATATTTCTTAGCTCTTTGTCTGTGGTTGAATTCTTAATCTCCAATATAAGATCGTATATTTTCCGGTTATTCGTATCCAAGTTTTGGAAGCGAGTTCTAATCGAATAATTTTCAAAGACTCTATGGGTATAGGGGCATCTCACAAAGAGGTGATATGCATTTTTCGAAAGGTGGTTGCAAAGAACACAATTCATAACAACAAAAACTTTTTGTATCAAGATTTTCTTTAGTGGGGAGGCTATCAAGAGAAAGTTTTCTAGAAAAGTTTTTTAATTTGGGGCATAAGGTTGATGCCCTAAATCCAAGATTTATCAGCAGTAAGACCAACCGTGAATTTTTGGATCAAGTTGAGGGTTGATTTTTAGGTAGATTATAGTTTTTTTATTTGGTCAATGATTTTATTTAGAGGATGTGGGCGAAGTTGGTTTAGAAGTTGGGTATTTCAGTTTCTATTGTAGATAAAGCTATTGACATTTATAGAGAGATCTTGTGTACAGTTATTGCTCAAAAGATTTTGAAGAGGTTTGTGAAGAATTCACCGGTCGGTCCAGAATTTGATAGTATTCTCATCACCAACACGCCATCTAATCCCTTGCTCAAATTCATTCTTAATTTGTTTCAGTTTTTTTCATTGCCACGAAGCATTGTTTTTGATGTTATAATCCCAAAGATGGCAACCTTTTAGGTATTTTTCTTCAATAACTTTAACCCAAATATTGTAAGATTCCAGTTTTTGCTTTCACCGCCCCCGCGGTGAAGAAGGCCGACCCTGCGGCTGACGACAGATCAAGCCCGATCTTTCTTTCGTTTGTTTTATCTTCCTTCCATAGATAGAATACCCGATATTATATCTTATGGGCCGGTTTCCTTATATTTTTTCTAACCCTAGACGCCCTTTCCGTCTATTTTTCCAGCCCGTCTCTTTATATTCCCGTCTTTTCCTCTTTTTCCCGTTTCTTGCTTACGTCTTCTTCAACCCCAAGAGTTGCAGCCGTTCCCTTGCTTTCTGCGACCTTGTTGAACGTGTAAGTTCATCTCTTCCGTTTTCTTCTTCACGTTCTTATAGTTGTTGCATGCCTCCTACTTCTGTTTCGTTTTCTTCTTCGTTCTTTCCTTTTCTTCTTCTTCAAGGATCAAGCTTGATCCTTGATTCTTGGGGAGCGTTCCGTTGTCGATCCTTTGATGTTCACATGCTCCCTTGGTTAAGTTGTGACGTGGTTGTGCACTGAGAAGAGCAAGCTTCGGCCTTTGCTTCGTTCCTTGCTGTCGAAGGAGTCGACAACGCTTCTGCACTGTAAACCGCCCCCGCGCCTCTGTTGTTCCGCCCCCGCGGCCATCCGCTCCTGCGCCTTGTTCAGCTGCCCCTGCGGTTTCCTCTGCAGTAACTCCCGTCTTTGGTGAGTTGCTTTCTTCCTTCCTTTCCTCGTTCCTTTTCGTGGTTTCTTATGGTTGTTTCTTGTCCCGTGAGTTGTTGATAGACTAAGGTTGAGCCCTTAGCTTTTAGAGATCTCTTAGAGATCATTGAGACTAGAAGTTATAGATTTCTAGCAACCGTTCGTTCCTGATTCGTGATGCTTGTGTGAACAGGCTTTCCTTGCTCCTTTCCTGAGGGAAACTGAGTGTTCTCTGAGTTGTTCGTGGATCTCTTAGAGATCATTGTTTATGAATCAGGTGATTCAAATTCGAAACTATTTATAAATCGGTTGTTCAATTTCGAAATTATTTATGAACCTGTAATTCGAATTCGACACTATTTATGATCGGATATTTCGAATTTGAAAATGATTTATGAATCGGGTATATACCCAACATATTACCTAATTTTCTCATACAAATATAATATCCACCATATTACCCAATTCCTCATACTCAAATATTATAATATACCCAAACAATATATACAATGTTATTATTCTTGTCGTTGTTGCTCAAATTTGAGAGATACTCGAAAAAGCTTTGCCGCAGAAGCTCAAAGACGTTTGAAAGATGATGACCTTGGAGAAGCTTAGCCACACCGATTCTCCATCATCATTAACTACCCGTTTCTTGCCGCCAATAACAATGTGAATTGGGTCCGGGACGAATTATCTTCTCGCCGTGGAGTTGGGAATTGAGAGAAGAATTACGACCGTAATTTTCGATTGGGAGGAGAGAAGATAAAGAAGGCCTCAGTTAAATTCTCTTAGGTTAAAAGAAAACGCAAAATAACAGTTTTAAATAAAGAGATATAAGAAAATATTAAAAGAGATTATTTAAATTTAAAACTATATTAATTACAGTATAGACGGTTCATAAATAAATACTTTACATTTTAAATATATGAATTTTTGTAATAAAATACTGACGTGGTATTCTCATCCCTCGATGATTTTACAAAAAAATGTCAGATTCAGAGTTTTGTATAGAGGATAAGGATAAAGCATCGATTATTGATTCCAGTGCATTCCCATTGCAATAAAATTTAAAAGTGGTATTTATATACATAAGTTCTCATATCGTTCCTATTTTTTAACAATTTACATATGAAAGCCGCCACATAAGAGGACTTTTTGCAACTATATATCGTCGACCACGAAACCATTACGCGGAAATGTACAAAATAAAAATGTAGATCTTTCAATACTAAAATGAAAAGTTGTAAAATTGACACGTATTTTTTTAAAATATTTTTTGATATAACATATAAAACATACCCATGGTTTTTTTATAATAATTTTTGAAACAATTTAATTTATTAGGTTTTTTTTTTAGGTTTGTGTTTAGTAAATGTACCCCTTGAGAATAGAGTGTGTAGAGTTTGAAAATAAAAAAAAAAAAAAAAAATTGTGGTATATTTACTTAATTCAAACATTAAAAAGTCTAATTACAATGAAATAATAATTTTACTAGTTATTATAATCTGAAAACTTTAATTTCAGCCATTTATGAAAACTTTGTAGCTCCTAGCTCCTTCCCGTTAAAAGAAAAAAAGAAGTAACAATGAAGTAAACTTCAAAATTTGACAAGCATAAGAAAATCTCTCTAACTAGTTTAGGGCTCATATAGCACAGATATTAATACAATTAAATAGGGGTGAAAACAAATATCGATTTTGTCTTCGTTCCGACTCCTTCCCGATTCCGACAGAATTTCATAAAAAATAGCAATCTCGTCCCGCTAATAAATATTAAAGACGGGATGAACTTGTCTTCTTCATCCCGTTAGGCCCGTCTCGTTCCAGGTGGTAATACCCGTATCATGCACGGGTATTGCTACCTTACAGAATATCAATCGCGCCCAACTAATAAATATTCGGGATGAGATGAACTTTAACTTCTTCATTCCGTTAGACGTGCTCCGTCCCGTTAAAAAAATAATTTAGGAGAATATGAGGTCATGATTGAATTTTAATATATATATATATATATATATATATATATATATATATATATATATATATATATATATAGTTTTAATAAAATCCTTAATATCAATTAAATTATAGAATTGTTACAAGAAATACAAATTAAAAGGGTTGAATTTATGGATAAGAGTAATGGAAGCGTAATATTCAATTAAATTGATAGTTTAAGTTATTTAATAGAAATGATTTATTTTGAATTTTTTTGATGAGAATTTACTTATTTTAGTATGTATATATATATATATGGAGAGAGAGCCTTAAACATAAATAATTTTATAGGAACCCTTACAAATAAATAATTTTATAGGAACCTTACAAATAAATAATTTATAAGTAAAAATTTAAAATTCGGTTACTATAGGAGGCAATTTGTATGCTACTTCAGTAGATATATAAGAAAACTTAAAATTCAGTAATTATAGGAGCAAAATCGATATATAAAAAAACTTAAAAAATAGAATACAAAATTATAGATGTTTAAGAAACTTAAAAAATATATATTTTTCAAATACAAAATTTTCAATCTGAAAATCATCTGATGGATTAGTTAGTTGAAAACTTAAAAATCGGTATTTATAGGAGGCAAAATTTTAAAAATGAAAATCATGGAGATGATGGGATGGTGTTAGTTGAGAATCAAAATTGTATAAATAGGATTTAAAATTAATAGTTTTAGAGGAATGACATTTTAGAAATATATGATTATTTGACTTAAATACTAAAATCTGAGAATAACATGTCAGCAAAACGTAGCCTACTTTAGTATGTATATATAGATGTGATTTCTGAATTTATTTTTAATGAATAATAAATCAAAAGCAAATAATTTTGAATCTAGGAAATGAGTAAAAGTATTTACGAGAATCTAAAGTCATGGGGTTTGCGCATTTTGAAACCTTGATTTATGAAGAAGCCGTTGTTTGAAACAACTTTTTTTTTAAGTAAATGGTTGTTTAAAACAACGATTTTTTTTATGAAAAATTGTACATAAATTAGGGTTTCAAACTAGGATTTTCTTTTTAATTTGTATTATAATATTACCACAAATAATTTAATTCATGATAAATTTATCCTATATATTCAACTTACTTATCTCCCCGGGGTGGTATTAAACCTCTTATGCATTATGATACACCGTTGACTAGACCTTAGGGAATTTCGCTTTATGAATAAAATATATACATAATCACTAACTAAAGCTTTATGAATAGAAGACTAATGACGGAGCTAGAAAGGTATAGGGGAGGGGGCAATTCATGTAATATATTGAGGAATTGAAAAAAAAAAGATGAAGAAAATGTTTGTTTTCGCGGAATTGAATAGAAAGTCAAGGGGTTCGCGCATTTTGAAACCTTGATTTATGAAGAAGCCGTTGTTTGAAACAACGTTTTTTTTTATGTAAACCGTTGTTTAAAACGACGATTTTCTTTATAAAAAATTGTACATAAATCGGGGTTTCAAATAGGGTTTTCTTGTTAATTTGTATTATAATATTACCACAAAAAAATTTAATTCATGATAAATTTATCATATATATTCAACTTACTTATCTCCCCGGGTGGTATCAAACGTCTTATGCATTATGATACACCGTTGACTAGTTACATAAAGAAATTGAGAGCTTAGGGAATTTCGCTTTATGAATTAAATATAAACAAAACCACTAATTAAGCTTTATGAATAGAAGACCAGTGACGTGACGGAGCTAGAAAGGTTTTTTAGGGGTCAATTCATGTAAAATATTGGGGTATTTAAAAAAATATGAAGAAAGTGCTTGTGTTTTGCTTCCCTGGGAAATAAACCCATGTCTCTAGGTACAACTTTCACTCCCTCAACCAATTTGGCAATTGAGGTTCTATGAATAATATGCCATCTATATTAATTTTAACATAACATCAACAGGGGTCATGACCCCTCCAAACCTCCCTAACTACGCCACTATAGAAGACTACCTATGAAAATTTTAGTTTTACCAAAGTATTCATTAGTTGTGAAAGTCTACAAAAATAATTATTTATAGATAGGGATCTGATTTAGGTATGTATTGTAGGGTTTGATATGAAATTACATAGTATCGTCGTTAGTTTAAATTATATCATACTAAGAATTTATACTTTAAAAAAAAATTCAATTTCAGTATAATGAACTAATAATATAAATGATTGAACTAATAGGACGATATATTTGAACTAATAGTATAAAAAATTAAAACCTTTTCTTTTTCTTTCCACCAAACACCTTTTTCATTCAAAATTTTTATACATTTTGTTCAAAAATTTTTTTTATTAGTTCAAAATTTGGGTATTATTAGTTCGAATATTGTGTTCAGTTTGTTCAAACGTTGAGTTTTATTAGTTTAATTATGTATAAGTAAAAAGTATATAAAAACATAGCTAATAATTAGATAAACAATACATATATTAACGATAGAAAATATTAGAAATGATAGTATATAAATTTTGAACAAGCTTAACTGAAATTATTGAAGTGCAACCCTTTTTAAAATAGATTTTTAGATGGACAAAATCACCTCCGCATCTTCTTATAATTACAAACTGCAACCACGCGTCTCATAAATCTTTAAGTGACATTGATTGATGTAGACCATTAGACCAAGTCCACCGACGACCCAAAGTACTACATAAATCCGCACCATACGACTCCTCTTTACTTGATTTTTTTGTTGGTTAGAAGGAGGTACAACCTTCCGTGCATGGTGCATCTAGCCGCGCATTTCATAGTTAAAACAAGGCTAAATGATCAGCACACAGGGAATAGCCTGACCCCTTACATCAAAAGAAAGAAGTCTAACTATATCCTTAGGAGGATCAAGCAATACACTTAAGCCGAGCGGCAAGCTATAAGAAAAACAAGCTAAAAAATCCTTAAATTTATTCGCTTCTCAGTAGATATATCAGAACTAGATAAACCATTCCCTTTGTATAAAGTTTTGACACTTTCATACCAGACTAGAGACAAGGTGATGACGAGGTAGGGTGCGGTGAAGGAGCATAGATACCAATAGTTACCAATTGAGAATAAAAGATTTATGAACGATTGCTTAGAACCTAAAATATTTATGACCGATTAATAAAAAAGATATCTAAATTATGGGTGAAGCCACATCTAGCTATGTTTATAAATAAAGTTTTAGGTGTAATCGAGCCTCTTACCTTCTTGATAAAAAAAATAAATAAATAAAGTTTTAGGTATATTAATTTTGTTTAGTTCAAAACTTATTTACAATATTTGTCCATATAATTAGACAGTAGGCAATTGGACTGGGCTTTTCCGGCCCAATATATTGTGGCATATGGCCCAACAGTGAGGGCCTGTAAGTAGGCTGCTTCTGATATGTATGTTGTAACAAAAACTGCAACGTAACCAACTTAACCACCACAAATTACACAACCACATACTGGCTCATAATCCCTCAAACGCCAAACAACAATCCCCTTTCTCTGACGCTCTATCGGTTAACCGTTCATCTGTAACATGAAATCAGAAGCGGCCTCCTTACAAATGGCAATCATGGCAACAACCACAATGATTCTGTTTCAAGTTTCCCAAGTTGCATCCAAATCCTCCGGGAAGGAGCTCCACCCGATTATACTGGTTCCGGGTAGTGGTGGGAACCAAATGGAAGCCCGGTTGAATTCGGATTACAAGCCGTCTAGCTTCTTCTGCAGAAAGTACGGGTACGGTGTCAATAACGGGAAGGTGGATTCGGTTCATGGATGGTATCGGATTTGGTTTGACCCAACTGTATTGGTAGCTCCGTTTACAAAGTGCTTCTCGGAGAGGATGATGTTGCATTATGATCCTGTGGTCGATGACTACCGTAACGCCCCTGGGGTTGAGACTCGAGTCCTTAACTTTGGCTCTGTTGAATCTCTTCTTTATCTCGCACCACCTCTCAAGTAAGTCCTTACTTCATTCTTTTTTTTGGGTATGAACTTTACTGCATAGATTAACAGACAGAGTAGAGTTAGTACAAGTACTAAAAAATTTGGTAGATTGACATGTGTCAAAGGAACATCTAACTGACATTTCCCAATTAAAATTTATTGCATATATTAAACTTGCTCTGTTTTTGCTCTCTCTATATTTGGTGCCATTAAACAAGTTGTTACATTTTAATTTTGAGAAAATTGGTCAGGGCATGTTAAAATAACCTCCAATTCATCCCAAAATCTGTATTTCACTGTTTATCCAAAAACAAGCTCATGTGTACAACCTCATGGAATTGACATCTTCGGGCAAAGGACCCACCAAAAATTATCGTAGTATG